>OZ018337.1:16996940-17596940 GCA_963969495.1 Ceratothoa steindachneri
ATGCATGATTTCATTTCCTTTTCCACCCTTTTCATATTTAAGTAGAAGTTACCATTAAGGTGATGTGGTAATGACTTAAATAAATGGTAATAAAATGGGGAGAAATTGGGTGAAGATGAGGAATGATGAACTTACCAATCATATTTGAGGGATTTTCAATATAAAGGAGGATTTCGTTCAATAGCTCCTTATAAATATTGTAGATGTAAACCTAATTGTTTGAACATATAGGTTGACCATATACGTTGTCCAAATAGGTGACCATATAAATGTACCATATAATTTGACCACATAGGTTGACTATATAGGTTGTCCAAATAGGTGACCATATAAGTGTACCATATAGTTTGACCACATAGTTGACCATATTGGTGACCATATTGGTCCACCATATAGGTTGACCAAATAGGTTTACCATATTAGTTGACCATATAAGTTGATCATATTGGTTGACCATATAGGTTGAGCATATTGATCGATCATATAGGTTGACAATATAGGGTGACCATATTGATTGACCATATAAGTTGAGCATATTTGTTGGCCATATAGATTGACCATATTGATTTACCATATATGTTGACCATATAGGGGACCATATTAGTTGACCATATAGGTTGACAATATTGGTTGACCATATTAATTGACGATATAGGTTGACCATATTGATTGACCATATAGGTTGACCATATGGGTTGACCATATTGATTGAGCATAAATGTTGATCATATTTGTTGACCATATAGGTTGATCATATTGGTTGACCATATTGGTTGATCATATAGGTTGACCATATAGGTTGACCAATTTGATTGACTATATAGGTTGACCATATTGGTTGACCATATACGTTGAACATATACTTTGCCCATATTGATTGACAAAATAGGTTGACCATATAGATTAACCATATTTGTTGACCATGTAGGTTGAACATATAGGTTGAACATATTGGTTGACCATATACGTTGACTATATTTGTTGACCATATAGGTTGACAATATAGGTTAGGTTAGTTTTAGAGAGAAAATAAATATTCACACATTGTAAATATCGTCCTTCAGACTTCTTTTGAAACCTGACAACAATATTTGTAGCTTCAAAATGCCTAGGTGTGATAGAATTGCCTAAGGCGGCCGCGCCTTGCTTCTATCACATATTGAAACTCATGCTTCCCACGTTCATCCTGCGAGAGAGAGTAGAACGGCGTTCTTATCGCCCACCATTACCGAGTATTATCTTCCCTCGCTTCAAGTGTAGTCAATGAGGTTCAATCCCCCGTTTGCCTCCAGGCGTCGATCTGGCCAGATTGAATTAGGCTTATGGAAAGATAAGATTTTTTCCAGGGGCTACCGGGACATTCCATGGAAGTACCCTATTGTCCCCTACCGCGAGGTGCTGGCTCCGGCTATTTATGCGATAGAATTTCGCGTTTGAAGCAGATCCCGATTATCTACACGAGGCATCACGCCGATCCCGTCTGCCGTGTGCATCTAGGTACTCTACTTCGATAACCCCCTTATTGTCCAGAAGAGGACAATATCCTTGAGTGCCAAGGTTTGTGCCCCTCGAGACGCCAAGTCAACCCCCCCCTCCCCCTGTTGTTCAATTGTTAAGAAGAGAACAACTTTAGAACAGTCATTGTTCTTCGAGCCCATTCAACAACAAATGGTTCTCGTTCCCTTGATATGACGTTAGTGGTAATTTAATTCCACCCTTTTAATGTTCTTGAAGAGAACGCTTGGTTACCCCAATAACCTCAATTGTTCATCCAGAACATCTCCAGGATCCTGTCTCCAGGATCGCTCGTACTTCCGAGCCACACTTCGCTCTCACTCCTCGAAGTCAGTCCTTCGTCCCCCTCGTTAAGGACAACCGACCTTAAAACCCCTCCTCCTGGGAAAGAAATCGCCAGTCAGACCGAAGTCTTTCCTTCAAATCGCCTTCCTCTGCACGACGACCTTATAAATACGTAAGCTACGAATTGCATTTAACTATTTAACTTTGTGCCAACGTAACTCCGTGCTTTAACACGGATTTAGCCGCCCCTTTCCCTTCTTGTTTTTTTTTCATTTAAATCCCTCCAAATCTTAATCCTCCGCTTGGTCTAATTTATCCCATGACCTTTTTCATTTTATGTGTATCTCCCATTTGAATCCCCGGTCATGTAAATATTTTTCATGTGTTGTTTTGTTAGATTAATTAATAAAATTCTATTTTATCAATGTTTCCAATATTATTTATCCTTAGGCTCCGTTCCACTTCTTAAGTATATTGAAGATAAATAAGCCCTCTCCCGACCTATTTATTAACGTAGTCATTCTCGGCCATCTGATTAAACCCGGCACTCGAATATAGAATAATCCCCACAAAGAATAGATGTATAGTATATCGTGGTGAGCTTATTCTACGATATTTATATATATATATATATATATATATATATATATATATATATATATATATATATATATATATATATATATATATATATATAAATAAATATATATATATATATATATATATATATATATATATATATATATATATATATATATATATATATATATTATATTTAAATTTGGTGTCAAGTGTGGAAGTTGTAACGCTATATCTTTGCAAACACTAGTCTTAGTCGAGTAAAGCATAGTGTTTTATGTTATAAGACTAGAGTATATTATATCTCCTTTTTTAAACGATTGCTATCCCCTTTTTAAAAATTAAGAAGCTGGAGTAGCTCAAGGAAGTGGTACAATAATTTTTTCTTGTGTTTTTTGTATTTATTTTAGTCTAATGACTAAAATAAATACAAAGAACAGAATAAAAAATTAGTTATCTAGGTCGAGAAGCCAAATTGGAATAGGTGAGTGTCCATATTTAGGTAGGCCAATTCTCTGGAAGGCATATTTCTTGCAGCAAAGGAATTTAGTTGGTTGACTACTGCCTACCAAGAGCAAATATGACTCAATTTGAAATCTTCAAAGCACAAGGAGAATCTTTGCCACTTTCCGGAAAAGAATTGATTGAGTACATCCAGGAGGAGCAACGAACCGAAAGAGAAAAGTTAAGAGAAAAAAAGGCAAAGAGAAGGAGAAATTCAACGAGAAAAGAGAGAAAGAGAAATTCAACGAGAAGAGAGAGCGGAATGAAATAGGCAAGCCGAGCTTTACCATGAGCTTGAAATGGCGTGCGTAAAAGCTGAAACACAATCAGTGAGTGCACGTTCAGAAGCCTCGTCCAATTCCTCACTTAAGCTCCCCAATTTCAGGGGTGGAGAGGATTTCGGAGCATTTTTATGGAACTTCGAAAGGATCCTTGAAATCGACAACCTGGACTTTGAGTCCGAAGGCGTAGTGAGGTTACTGCCCCTCTTAAATTCTAAATTACGCGACATCCTTATTTCCCTACCATCGGAGTGTACAATTGACTGCAATACGTTAAAAGCTGAGTTATTGGCCGCTCATAATATGAATCCCGATTTCTACCGCCAAGAATTTCGAGGAGGTCGTATTAAACCCGGACAGACGTTCCGTCAATTCGGATACATTCTTCAGAGGAATTTTGATTTCTAGTTAGAATCCTCAAAGGTTGATCCTAACTACGAGTCCTTAACAGACCTTGTGTTGCGGGATCAATTTTTGGCGTCTCTATCGATGGAGATCCGCGCGTTCGTCAAGGATCGTCGGTGCCAGTTCTTTAAAGAATGTACCGAAAAAGCGGATGTCTATGGTGACAGCCATAATTTGTACCCCTAGAAGAATAGAAATGCCCATCAATCGCCCTACCAGGAAAGGGGGAAGGATTCCCGCCCATTCACAGGAAAGCCAACGTAGTTTCCGGGCCCCGTAAATCCCCAAAACTTCTTCCCCTCAAACCAACAACGGGACATCAAACCTCCCATTAAAATTTCTCTACCATCACTTTTCCCGAAGCGACAGATCATATGTTCAACTGCTGTGTAGAAAACCACATGAGCTGGAATTGCCTCCCCCCAAATTCTAGGCCACCCCCCTCAGCCGCGATCCAAGATAGTTAGACGAGAAGGTCAGCATCTACCCTGTGAAAATATAGGCTGACAAAAGAAAGTTTTGGGGAGGTTGTAGGGAAAGTGAGGAAGTAGGGGAAAAATACAGGCTGTCTGAAAGAAGGAGAAGATGCTAGGCTGAGGCCGGACGGGGCGCTAAGTCCCGTCAGAACGGCAGCCAGGAAGGCAAACCGCCGCGCCCCTTACTGGACGTAACAGAGAGAGAACGGCCTGAAAAGAGATAAAAGGATGGAGAGGTGCGAGTGGAGATGACTGAACAGAAATGTCCACCTCACATACAAGCGGGAAAGAGTAAAAGAAAATAAGGAAAAAACAAGGAAGGCGCCAACGCTTTGAACGCGGCTCCTTTTCTATTTCGATCAATCCATGTTTAAATAGTTTATTTTTGTCAAGGAGTTAGATTCGACAGAAGTATAATATATATATATATATATATATATATATATATATATATATATATATATATATATATATATATATATTATTTTTCTTAGATACTTCTGTACTTATGTAGGTTTATAGTTGTCCTAGTAACTGTAAACTCATAGTAAGATACTGTTAATATTTTGATACAGTTTGTAGTTGTTGTGGCTCCATTATTAATTTACTTCTGTATTCCATCATCATCATTATTATTATTATTATCATTAATTTTATTAATTTATGCGAATCAAGAAGAATATCCTTAATATCCTTCGGCTGGTTTAGCTTAAGGGGGCTAAACCTGGATAAGGGACACTGACCTGGGAAGCGGCACAGCCCAAAAGTTCCAGTCTTGCGATCGCAATTCTTAATGATGTTCTTAGTGGGTGGGGGTGTCCCGTACCCCGTCCAGTCATGTTGCTCTATTCCCATGTTGACACTTTTTACTGTCTCCTTTTCTCAATCGCTCTCACATACTCTTTCTTTTATATCTGATTCAACCCCATTTCAATTTATGGTCCTCTCTTCCTTTCCACCGCTTCATGTCTTCTCAGCCATGCATCAACCAATTTTAACTTGTACACCACAATCATACCCTTACAGCTTTCACACCAAACACATCCTGCAACATATTTTCCTTTTCTAGGCGCAAACCAATTATACTCTTAAGTTCTGCACTTCTCCTTTGCCTCACTCATGTTCATTTATGCACATTCTTGTGCTCAAAGAATGCGTTTAACACACACACACACACATATATTTCTTTCAGCACCAAACCTACCGAAATCTGTCCATTTCATTCTTTCCAAAAGCTTCAGTTATTCGTTCTCTCATTCGGCCACTTATTTCTCCTTTCATTATCTCTTACAACCACCAAACGATACCTATACACTATCTTATCCACCTCGTGTCCCACTCTTGCAATTCTTAGCTTCAACCTCATAATTCATGAGCATACCGGATTCATACCAAATCACTTCTTCATGCCACATCTTAAGAAAAAATACAACCACACCAATTCACCCCATACCGCATATACTATTCATTCCCTTTCATGTTTGTCTCACACCAAGCAAGCATCTGCAATCTCCTTCTTTTAAACATATTGACTACCACTCCAGTCTTTCTATCCTCACAGATACCACTCGCATTTCACATGCCAACTCGGTTCACCCAATGACTCCTTTTGACCAACATGACTGGACTGGGTACGGGACACCCCCGCCCATTGCCATCATTAAGAATTGCGATCGCAGGACTGGAACTTTTGTGCTGTGTGGCTTCCCAGGCAAGTGTCTCTTATCCAGGTTTAGCCACCTTAAGCTACACCAGCCGAAGGATATTTAGGATATTCTTCCTGACTCGCATAAATTAATGACATTAATAATAATAATAATAATAATAATAATGATGATGATGGAATACAGAAGTAAATTAATAATAGAGCCACAGCAACTACAAACTGTATCAGAATATTGACAGTATCTTACTATGAGTTTACAGTTACTTGGACAACTGTAATCCTACATAAGTACAGTAGTATCTAAGAATATATTTATATATATATATATATATATATATATATATATATATATATATATATATATATATATATATATATATATTATACTTCTGTCGAATCTAACTCCTTGACAAAAATAAACTATTTAAACATGGATTGATCGAAATAGAAAAGGAGCCGCGTTCAAAGCGTTGGCGCCTTCCTTGTTTTTTCCTTATTTTCTTTTACTCTTTCCCGCTTGTATGTGAGGTGGGCATTTCGGTTCAGTCATCTCCACTCGCACCTCTCCATCCTTTTATCTCTTTTCAGGCCGTTCTCTCTCTGTTACGTCCAGTAAGGGGCGCGGCGGTTTGCCTTCCTGGCTGCCGTTCTGACGGGACTTAGCGCCCCGTCCGGCCTCAGCCTAGCATCTTCTCCTTCTTTCAGACAGCCTGTATTTTTCCCCTACTTCCTCACTTCTCCTACAACCTCCCCCACAACTTTCTCTGGTCAACCTTTTTTTTCACAGGGTAGATGCTGACCTTCTTCTCGTCCAACTATCTTGGATCGCGGCTGAGGGGGGTAGGCACAAGGTTCCCTAACCCCTAAGCTCCGGTTTGGGTTGGTGGAGTTTTAACAACCTGCTTTATCCCCACCCATATCTTCCTCACATCCCTTTTCCTTCTCACTTCACTCTCTATTCTTTTACACCGTTCCCAAGGTGGAGCCGCCATGCCGAGGGGCGGCCAGGTGACCAGGCGGAAGGGGTGGCCTAAAATGTCGGCACCTGGCTCTGCCAGCCCCATACGCACCCCTCGCGAAGTGGGCTAGTGTCAGGGGTGGCTAGCGTTTGCTTCCCGCAGAAAGAATAGGGTCCCCCCCCATGCCCGATGATGAAAATCTAACAGAAAAAAGATCTTTCCCTTTCTCCCTCTCGATCGACGGAGCCGTCTTCGGGCAACTCCAATGAAAGAATGGAGGTCTTCTCCCCATGTGCTCCCGCAAGGGACCCTCTAAATCTCATTGACCTTGTCTGGAGGTGCCTTCGGGCGCCTCCCTCTTTCCGGCGGCAGTCCGCCCCTTTACTTTCCCAGAGGTCTGCCAAGAAATCCAGCAGGCAGCCTATAGCCGACCGCTCCCCATTAAAACGTCTCGGTAGGGCAAACCCCCATAGAGGGCACAGGAAAGACAGGGCCTATCGGTCGTTTCCCTCAAAAGACCTGCTGGCTCGAATATTAAACCTAATGGGGGTCAAGGCCTCTTCCTCCCCATACTCGACTAGTGAAGCCGCTGCAAATGGAACCTGTGATGTCCTGAGGGGGCGATGGCCAAATGGAGCCGCCCTCCCCCCCCCCCCGAGATAGAAAGGGTCCTTAGGCAACCAAGCCTCAGACAGTAGGTCTTTGCATCGGGGAGAATTCTGGCTCGGCGCCAAGTACCGAACTCAAGACCGCACCTAGGCAAGGTCCTCCTCAAACGGCTCTGGTCTCCAAGGCAGTACAAGGAGAGGAGGGATCTCCTCCTCCGGATCGTGCCCCTGCGACCGCCAGGACCTACTCAATCTCAGGGAAGGACATTGCTGAGGCCGGTCTATCCGGCCTGGGGGCTCGTGCCGGTGGAGGGGACAAGCGGGTTCATTTCCCGCCCTCTTCTCATCCCAAAAAACAAGAAAAAGACTTGGGGCTCGTCTCCATCCGCGGGGGCTGCGGGAAAGAGTGGGTCTGCTGCAACTTAATTAATTGACCAAGCCAAGTGTGATAGAACTGGTTGAGGCCACGTTAATTCCAACCACTATCACATGTTATTTAAAACCACGATGCTCCCCACGCGCATCTTCGCTTTGAAACTGGGCGCCTTATCGCAGCCACCTGAGTCAATGTTTAAACAAGGAGGTTTATCTTCCCCCATTCGCCCCCAAACGCCGACCTCGCCAGATTGAGTTATGCTTATGGGCAGATACGGCATTGTTCCCAGGCTCGGCTGTGCATTCCCTCGAAGCTCCCACTCCATTGTCCCCTACGCCAAGGGAGTGTCTCGACTATTTAGATGGAAACTTTACCACTAAGATCCGATTGGAGATCAAGATTTTCGTCGCGAAACATCACCACGACCTTCTCTCACCTTGTGCGCCAAGGGACCTCGACCTCGAGATTCACCATCACTTGTCCAGAAGGAGGACAATATCCCTTGAGTGCCAAGGTTCAAGCCTTTCGTGGCGCTAAGTCCTCAAGGCTTCCCCTGGTTGTTTGGAAAGAGAACAACTTTAGAACAGCCGTGGTTTTTTTCAGCTCGTTGACAAGAAACGGTTCTCAACCCCCCCTTTGCTGTTCAGAAAAGAACTACGTAGAACAGCTATTTTTCGTTTGAGCCCGTTCGCCCTGAAACGGTTCTCACCCTTCCCCTGTTGTTCAGAAAGAGAATAACGTTAGACCAGCCATTGTTCGTTCGAGCCCGTTGACAAGAAACGGTTTTCACCCCCCGCTTGTTGTTCAGAAGGGAACAACGTAGAACAGCCATTGTTCGTTTAAACCCGTTCGCCAAAAAACTGTTCTCACCCTTCCCCCTTGTTGTTTAGAAGAGAACAACATTAGAACATCTATTGTTCTTGAGCCCGGAGACAAGAGATGGTACTCACTGCCCCTGTTGTTCATAAGAGAACAACGTAGAACAGCCATTATTCTTCAAGCCATTTGTCAAGAAACGGTTCTCATTCCCAAGACGCCACGTCAGGATCATTTAATTTCCCCCCCGCCCCTCCAGCTGGAACTCGCCAGTGGACCGAAATTCCTTCACGTCGCCTTCCTCTGCACAACAAGTATAATTACGTAAGCCGAACGTTACCTTTGAGTATTTAACCCTTTTGTCAACTCTATCCTGTGCTTTAAATGGTTTAGAAAACCATCTTCTTCCTTTAACTTTATAATTGTTTTATCATTTTAAATCTTTTAATCCTCGGATTAGCTCGATTCCCCACGACCCTTTCCATTCTCTGTTTATGTCAATATTTTCTGTTTTGTGTGTTGTTGATAGTTATTAGTAATAAAACTCTATTTTATTAATGATAGCAATATTATTATCCTTGAGCTCAGTTCCACTTCTTAAGCATATCGAAGATACATAATATCGGCCAGCCTAGACAATCCACGCACTCTAAAGATAATTAGATAAGTTCCCACAACGAATAGTTATATATGTTATATCGTCGAGAGTCCATTCTACGACACCAAGATCGGACCATCCGGCCTCACTTCCCTCCGGGTTCAGAGCTCCTGACTAAGACCAAAAGTGCGAGTGCGCAGAGGGGAGCCTCGATTACATCGGGGCCTCTCATTCAGAGACCATCCAGCGTTTTGGAGCATGCTGGCTTCAAACGCTTCCTAGTTATTTGCTCCACTGATGGCATCATGTTTGCTAAGGGCAACATGATCCATCAAAGGAGAGCTTTAGCTAGTGTTGTTGGTAGAGAGCCAAAGGTGGCCCGTTTCTCGGACGGGAGCCTTTTGGCGAATGCGTCGATTCCGTCCAAGGTGGCCATGATTAGTGCCCTTTGGACATTTGATCGCACGACTGTGAGTGTGACGCCGCACTCTACCATGAACTTCGTGAATGGAGTAGTTTATGTGAGGGAACTCGTGGACTACTCCATAAAGGACTTTACCTTAGAGCTGGCCGACCATGGGGCGGTCAAGGTTCAGATTGTGATGAGAAAACAAGGAGGGACCTCGAGACTCACCCCTACACACTTTGTCACGTTCAATTCTGACAAATTCCCTGAGTCGGTGCGTGCCGGTTAGTATCGCTACCACGTGAAGGCATTTGTGCCACTGCCACCGCTTTGGCCATACTAATTGCTCCTGGCGACGTGCAAAGTCGGGGTAACCCGAAACCTGTACAAGTTGCTCCAAGGCCGCACATGATAAGTCCAAATCGTGTGTCGCCAAGTGTGTCAATTGCGGAAATCCGCACCCTGCTTCTACGAAGCAATGTGTTCGTATCTCCTTGAGATTGTGATGAGAAAACAAGGAGGGGCCTCGAGACCCACCCCTACACACTTTGTCACGTTCAATTCTGACAAATTCCCTGAGTCGGTGCGTGCCGGTTAGTATCGCTACCGCGTGAAGGCATTTGTGCCACTGCCACCGCTTTGGCCATACTAATTGCTCCTGGTGACGTGCAAAGTCGGGGTTACCCGAAACCTGTACAAGTTGCTCCAAGGCCGCACATGATAAGTCCAAATCGTGTGTCGCCAAGTGTGTCAATTGCGGAGATCCACACCCTGCTTCTACGAAGCAATGTGTTCGTATCTCCTTGAGAAGGAAATCCTGGCCGTTCAGACTCAGGATCATCTTCCATTTCACGAGGCTAAGGACTTGGTCGTGGCGCGCCCGGCGCTACCCGGGACGTCCTATGTCTTAATTTTGAAAAAGACACCCTCTGTTCCTGGCCCCTCCATGACTATGAGTACGGTCGTTTACGCGCCAATTTGGAACCCTTCTGCGGGTTCTATCCACCCCGGGCGTTCCCCAGGTAAATCTGGTGGCACAAAGGGCCCACACCCAGCCCCGGCTAAAACTACGGCTCCCCCATTCCCCCAGCTGACCGTCTCCAGTAAGGCGAAACGGCCACGTGCCTCCACCGAGAGGTTAGACTCACAGGAGGCAACACCCCTGAAGTTGGTCGCTAGGCCATCTTCCCTGGTTCCTCAAGCTGCCCCCGAAAGGAGAACAGCACCAAACAAGCTTCGGCACCTTCGACTACGCCCATTGGTGCGCTGGGTGGCTCGGATACTGTGGCTCATCAAAAAGAGTGCGTCCCCCCACCTCCGAAACCGTCCCGCCCGCCTAAGGTTTCGAGGTGGAGGGAGCAAAAGACTCGCATGGCGGGCCCAACCTCCCCCAATAAGTCCTCGAAGGCGACTGAGCATTTAGTGCATTGTTCGGCCAACAGCGCCCGGAGTTCTGCCTCTCCCTCTTAACCCATCCAAATCTATTACCATTACTCTCATACCAACCTAACTTGGTCTCTTCTTATTACGTGCCTATACCATACGAGGCTTTTTTCATCTATTTTACTTGAGATCTTTTGCACCTTCACTGTACCTCTGATTCTTTCATCCTTAATTTCATCCATTTTCCTTTCCTGGGTCTTCTTCCTATCCCTTGGCTCTGCTTTATAATTTTAGCAAGCCTTGCTACCCTTTCACATATATACCACTCTTTAACCCTCACATTTATTCATTTGTCACACAATTTGCCAGACATCTTTTCCCATATTTTTCTAACCAGAATAAATTCTACTTACTCCCCCTTAGTCTAGCTCCCAACCATGTAAACCGTTGATCCTAAGTACCTGTACTTAACCTCAGTTTCTCTCTTATATTTTTCCCGTTCGCTCATCACAGAACAACTCAAGTATTTAGTCTTTTACTTGCTATTTTTAAATCTTCTATTCTCTAGAGACGGTCACTCGTTCTTTAAATTCTCTTCAGTTGAAGTGCCGCATATAACGATGTCATCTGCACACATCATGCAGAGAGACGCCTTCTCTCTTGCTCCCGTAGTTAAGGCATCCATAATGAGGTCAAACAATAGGGCTTAAGGAAGAACGCTGATGAAAGCCAATCGATACTGAAAACCATCATCATTCCCTTACACTGCTTAACACGTGTCATCTATAATCCTCACATACTTCCCTGACACTACCTTTCTCACAATACCGTATATTGCAAATTCCTTTTTTAAGCCGATTTAAAAAAAAATTTGATGGCTGAATCAAAAAATCACATTGGTTTTGTTCAATTAGGTTATTTTTTTAATTTATCGCCACATGATTATTTTTATCTTTTTAGTCGCGGGCGACTTTACATCTCACTGTCATTCGATTGGTCTCCGTTTTGCTTAGTTTTGTTTTGGTAATAACATTGTAACTATTCTTTCGATTCTAACGAAATTTGAACCCTTATGTTGTTTAACGTTCTCTTTCGAATGATATAATTGCCAAGTCCTCTCAAGTTTAGTCTAAGAACTACTTTGTCTTGGTAATAACATCATAACTATACGTTCGATTCTAACAAAATATGAAACCTTTACTTTGTTTTACATTCTCTCTCGAATGATATAATTTCCAAAGTCCTTCCAAGGTTAGCTGTGGATTATTTAGCAATAACCTCATAACCCTTCGGCCAATTCTAACGAAATTTAAAACTCCTATGTGGTTTTATCTTCTCTTTCAAATGATATAATTGTCCAGGACCTCCCAAGGTTAGTCCAGGAACTATTAAAAGTTTTGAAGGTCGAATGGTAGAAAATCAGAATATGTGAGAGCACGCGACTTTTGGCAAGCACACCTTTTTTTACATGATATAATGATCTCTCTTATTTTTTTAATTATACGAAAGGAGATGGATTCAGTCAGAAGATCGTGCAAAAATAAGCCAGACATAGACTGTTACATCTGCTTCGAATAGCCTGTTGTTCTAACAGGAATCCAGTGACTAGTTTCAAAAAACGTGCTCACCATGCTTATATTAGTATGAAACCTGGTGATCAGGATAAAGCTTCCGTTCCACACATGGTTAGTATACAAGACATGCACTGAGTATCTGCGTCGTTGAACTAAGGACAAGGGTAGTTGTCTGAAGTTTGGAATTCCCATGGTTTGACTGCGACTTCTGCGCTTTTGATTTGACTGGGATAAACAGAAAGAACCCGGGCCGGGGCAGCCTCAAGTATTCTGATCTTCAATAGCACGTCGTCCTATAGCTCTTTGTGATGAAAGTCCGCACCTGTCTCCGGAGAGCTTCCTAACATCAGTGACAAAGCTTCCTACTGTTGTGAAGAAAAGGAGAAGTAGTGTTTCTCGACAATGATGCTCCCGCATCCCTTTTCCCAAAAGAAGCTAAATGATCTAGTTCGCGATCTAAGATTGTCAGTCCTCTGCCAAACTATTAGTATCTAGATTGAAGTATAAAAGCTCTCTCAGACAGTGCTCGCATCACCTTCTACCGTAACAGATATCAAGAGTATCTCCCTTTTTTCTCTGAAGAGGGCTTACTGTTATGTACAGAGCTTGAGCAGCTTCTGCACAAGTTTGAATAACCGCAGTACCAATCCGAGGAATTTCGACTGTGCATTAACAGCAGCAAGTCATCGCTGAAATGTGTTTTACTGCAAAACTGCAACCAGTTTGGCTCTTTGCCCTATGCTCACTCGACTACGCCGAAGAAGAAGTCTGAAGTGGTGAAGTAGGTGCTGGAGAAAATTTATGATCAGCATGAGTGGTTGATGATATGTGTTGACCAGAATATGCTGAAGTTTTGTTGGGACACAGTCCTGGTTCACCAAGTATCAGTGCTATCTGTGCATGTGGGATAATAGAAACTGAGCTCATCATTACACGAAAATGGACTGGCCTCTACGGGAGGAATTGGTACATTGCAGAGAAAAGAACGTCATAAACAATCCTCTGATGGATAGAGACAGGATACTCTTCCCCCAGATAACATCAAGTTTGGTTTGATTAAAAAGCTCACTAAAGTTCTGGATAAGGCTTGTGACTGCTTCACTGACTCGAGCCACACTTTTCAGGATTGACCATGGATAAGTTGAGAGCTGGCATCTGAGACGTTCCTCCATTTCGTCAGCTGATTACAGATCCGGAGTTTGAAAACTCAATAAATGAAGTTGAACTGGAAGCGCAAAGGGCTTTTGTTCTGGTTGTGAAGAAATTTCTTGGCAAAGAGAAGGTATGAAGTACACAGAACTTGTCACTATTTATGCTGACTGCTTTCAGAAACCTTGGGTGCAACATGAACATCAAAGTGCATCAAAGGAAAATAAAGAAACATATACCGAATAGATCCACCCCTCTAAGAAAATTGAGAAGAAAAAATTATAAGGTGGGTGATAACGTTAGTTTCAAACTTCTTTCATAACTTGCAATCCCCTCTAACCCGTCCTTAGCATGACTCAGAATGGCCTTTGGGTCCCAGCTCTTTGTTTTTGCTGTCCTTTGGGCCGAGAGCGAAGGTCTTTATTGTTTAGTTTGCCTCGGATCGGCCGCTATTATTTGGCGTCGCTCTCTGAGATCGTTCGGATTCTCAATTTCGCGTTTCAAAGGCATCGCTTTGGATGGGAATTGGGGCTTTGATTGTTTGCGAGAGGCGTCCTTGTTTGGTCGTCTCTCCAAAAGAAATTCCTCAACAATGGAGGAACAATTCTGGGTTTGAGAGACGCCCATCAAACGAGTGCAAAACAACGTAATATCGTCCTCAAAACCGTCCACACTTGACTTCCAATATTAGATTTCAGTGCGCTGGATAAGATAGCATTAACCTTCCCCCCCCTCAAAATAAAGGGTTTACACCCGTGGAGCGGATGATATAGGAAAATAATAAGGCTGCATGAGGAATATAAAAGGCATGTTCAGTCGAGAATAAAAAGCAGTATCGGTCTCCTCCAGGTCAATGTTATCGTATTTCTTGACATTCTCCATTAGTTTATCCTTTCCCCCCCCCCCTTTATTAATTAAGTTTTTCGCTAAACTCGAAATTCATTAATGATCTAATATCAACAAATATAAAGATAAAAAACGAGCAAAAATTCAGAAAAATTGAATCCCTTCAAAGATATTATATTTGAATTAAAGCAAAAGAGGGAATTGAATATAACCACCGTAGCAATTTTCACTACGAAGGATCGAGAGATAAAATGGAGGGGGATAAACAAAAATAGGCGGAAAACTGCTAAAGATTAGGGGCAACAAGGACTCCAAGGGCAAAACTAATCTCCAGTAAAGTTCAGAGTATTATCAGCACCAGGTAACAAGTTCATACAAAAGAACACACTCACAACTATGACTTTTCCCCTTATTGTGGGGGAGGCAAATGAAAACGAATGTGGTGGGGGCACATAAAAAAACAGTGTGCAGGAAGATAAGAAATTTTGTTTGCAATTAGGAGTATCTTTTCCCACATGCGAACATTCGTTAGACATTGTTATAAGTTAAGCAAGAAAATAAATGATACAAAGAACCTCAGGCGTTCCTTGTACGCTTAGGTTTATATATTTGAATTTAGAAATAAAAATTGGGCCTACAAACCCTTAAATGTTTATATCTATTTCGGGTTTTAGTCCACCAAATGGACTGAGGTAGTCGAAAACGACAGGCTTTTGTTTCAATAGGCGGACTAAGCTCATGCATTTTTTGAGTTCTTGCAACATACAATCTCTAAGCCTAGCCATCATTCTAACTACTGGACTACCGGCACCATGATACATTAGATGGCTCAAAAAGGAGCAGTGGATATTCCAAAAATACTAGAAAAGCTAAAACCTAACCCGCTCGAAAACTTTATAGTCCCTATTTTGAAGGACTAACTAAGGGATTTACGAATATAAGTCCTATTACCTCCACAATAGATTCCTCAAAGAATGCTAAATATGTATATAAGTATTTAGTTGTGTAAGAATAAAATAAATACACCTAAAGTGAAGTAATTATAAATAAATGAATCATTGCTAGGATCTTGTGGTAAAAATGAATGTAGTCACAATAATTGATATCGTATAACTTGCATCGAATTATTATAAACATATCCATTCAGAATTATTACATATCGATTCACTATAAACTTGGTTATTCGTTTATTCTAACATATCATCTGCCGTTATTTTTAAGCTTTAACAGTAATTAATCTATTTCTGCTTCTAAATTAATTCACACACACGGCAAAGGAACCACAATAATTTTTAAGAAGAAATATATTGCAGTGATTAATTAAACAACTCTAATGAAATTGTTTGTCTTGAGTTTGTGAGTTTGTGTACAAGTAATTGTTTAAAGAAGGAAAAGAAACAATATATATATATATATATATATATATATATATATATATATTCAGGTAGTTAGGTGAACAATATTAATACTAACGTTAATGCGTTGGTTCATGGAAATAACCAAACATGGATCAGGTTCGAACTGATATTTGGGAACTTAGCTAATTTTGTATTCTCTGCTGGACCTACTCATTGGTTTAAGAGGAAGCGGCAAAAACAGAGAAAAGAAGAAAATGAAGAAAGAAATGTAAAAAGGCACAGCAAAGGAAGGCGACAAGGAATTATTTGGCAAAATAGCTCAACTAAAATATCAGGAATGGGTAGAAAACATTTTATAAAGTTAGAAAAAATAAGGGAAATCTCTAAAGTAGCAGTGTGGACCTTGAATTCACAAACAAATCTACGCAAAAGTTAGTGAAATGAGTGAAATATCTTAAATAATAGTACCAGCTTTCTTCAACTTAAGAGCAAGTTGTTGAAAACCAACTTTAAAGTAAAGTTTTTAATCCTTAATTATTCACACGTTTCGCAAGAGATGACATCAAACAGACAAACCTGCCTTCATTATGCGGCTCTAAGCGACAATGCCTCCTCCAAGAATCAAGTCCCTTCTTCGTTAAACCTAATTTTCGTTGCTTCCGTTCCTCTCTTTCACCGACGAAGTATCAAAAAGAGCAAAAGAATACGAGTTCAGGAAATTAAAGCTGAAAATAAAACAAAACTATTCAGAGAAGGCGGCAAAGTGGCTGAAGAAGGCTACTAATTAAGATGTTCAAGAGGTGTAGTGTTTATTCACAGGTGTCGCCCAACAATCATGAAATATTTGCACTCAGGAAAAGTGAAGAGGAAAAATTAAAGTTTTAAGGAAGACTTTAACAGATGAGAAATTCTTCCTCGTTAGCGTTTGTTAATGTCGTTTTTATACGAATAAGAGGTGTTTGTTTTTTTAAAAGTCATTCTTTGGGTGTTTTTTAAGTCGCTGAATGGAAGTTTCTTTTTGTAAGATTTTTTATATGGAGTATTTGTATTTCAGATCTGGGATTTTAAAAGGTTACCATAAACCTCTAAAACTGTAGGTTTAACAAGAAAGAGACATAAAAAGTTTGATAACTCTGACAATAAAGTAAACTAGAGAAGATGTCAGATGTAAGCAAGAATAAAGCTACTTAAGGGAAATTGTGATTCACTCAAGGACAGTCAAAGGAGAGGAGAAGGAAATGAGAGCGTGACACCAGAGTAGCAAGTTACTAATTAACCACACAATTGCTAGATCAATTTCAAAGCTCTGATCCTGAACTTCAGGAAGTTGACCTACTATCTACCACCTCATCTCAATTATCCTAAAGTTGCGACCAGGTTAGTAGAACTTTAGATTATTTAAACTGTTGTGATTTGTAGTTGATTAATTTAGATGCAAACTACGGTTACTCACTTACAGGTGTACTGAAGACCTGTACAAATTTAAACTTAGGCGTTGGTAATATTTTTCGGTTGGAAAGTTCTGTTTATCCATCAGCCTCATTCCTTCCATTGGAGTGGCTCAAGTGGGGAAGAATTGGCTCTAATTTATGGATAAAAAAATGCACAATCGCAACATTACTTAAAATTACAACACAAATTGATGATGAAAGTATCCAATATCATTCTGAGAGAAAAGAGGAAAAGATGGCAAGAAGGAAAAGGGAAAAATAAAGAAGTAAAGTAAAATGAAAGAAAAATGAACAAAACGAGAAAAATTTAAAAAAACAAGTAAGCAAAAAACGACAAAGCAGAAATGTAAAAACAGAAAGGGAGGTGAAAAGTATGAAAAAGAAAGAAAAACATACGATAAATACTCAAGAACAGAATAAGGCAGAATGAAGACGAGTGAAGATCCTATGATCCACTCAGGGTTAGCCTTGGAAAGAGTAGGGAACCTCTAACATGCAAACTGTACCAGAATACTAACCACAAGGGTATAAGTTCAAATTAGTGGTAGGCGAATTACATGACATCTGGTGGCAACTTTGTTGAACAGCGACGGTTTATGTTTTGTGCCCTGAGTGGGAAGAAGGTCCCTATTTAAACGAGTGATGACGTCACATACCCGACCGAGGCTGTAGATTTTTCTTTCACACAAATGATGAAGATTACATACATATAAGCGTGTATAGAGTTTGCAAACCTTGATATCATTTGTTAAATTAAAGTTAAATATTTATATAATTGAACATTTTGCACATTTAATATGCCTCAAATACAAAAACGTAGTTAAATTTATTAATGAAAGAATTCACCTAAAATAATTTTTTTTGTTTATAAATATGAGCAAAATTTAGTATGTTCACGTATAGTATAGGCATAAAATAAAGCCTATGGGTCCGTATTCATAATAAATCATTTCTAAACATATTTTATTTACAGAGTTATTTTTTTAATAATCAGTCTAATTTTACAACTTCAACAGGCTCTCACAAGAACTAAATATTGTAGGTGTCACTCGAACAGGATTCAACAGGCTCTCACAGGAACCAAATATTGTAGGTGTCACTCGAACAGTATTCAACAGGCACTCACTTGAACCAAATATTGTAGGTGTCACGCGAACAGTTTTCAACAGGCTCTCACAAGAACCAAAATATTGTAGGTGTCACTCGAACAATATTCAACAGGCTCTCACTGGAACCAAATTTCGTAGGTGTCACTCGAACAGCATTCAATATATTTAGATAACAATCATGGTGATAAGGATCAATCCGTTCTATTGAACGGGAAATATTTTCGAAGAATTGTCAAAGAAACAAATAAAAATACAATTCTATCTTCTGGCCTCGACTACACAAGCAATCTTATGTGGCACCTACGAGTTAGTACTACTTAGTAACCAAGCAGTAACTAACAACATTAAAATAATGCTTAAAGTCATATTTTAAGTGACTTCTTCGATACAAGACTAATGCTGGAGTTACGCAGTTTAAATATATGTTGCACTTCAGATATTAATAGATTATGGACTAGTAATTACATCAAAAACTGCAGATATTCATGTATACTAAAACGCCAGGTGTAGCTGTCTTCCTTTCTCTCTGATCCATGTCTGTAATTTCTCTTACTAGCTACTGGCTAATGGGCTAATGGGCTCCTACAATTGATACTAGTTGACTAAATCAATTTAAAGGTCTTCTTTCATTTTAGCATAACTCAAATGTTATTATTTGTATATAAATATTATTTGTATGAACATTATTATTGCTAGCCTACATAAATATTTTTTCATTTATAATTCGTGGTTTTTGTTTTAATTATTAACTCTTTTTTTCTGTGATCAACTCCTCTGTTCAGGAGCCATCTAGACGCTCCCTGTGTAAATATCTCTTATAAAAACAACCAGCACAATGAAGGAATACATATAAGCAAAACTGGCAGCAGTTGACCAAGTGTGTGTGACATGAGAAATATGGTCAACTAATCACCGCAATTTCGTGAGAGTCACTACGCATTGGGTATGTTAGTGATTTAGTGTATTATTTTATATATAATTGATAAATTGACTAATATTATTAAATTAAGATTAAAAAATGTTCATAGAAATATCTATTTTATAATATTATATTACGGATCAATGTTGGCTTATCGCGAGGATCAGCTGCACTGGGATCTCGAAGATTTCTTGGAACAAATAGCTTTGATAAAATTGCTGGAATATTTGAGAGGATGAATGTGGAGGATAGTTTATTCTATTGAAAAGTTGTATCTTAGGTCAGCAACAATACATTCAACATGGTGAAATGCTTAAAAAAGTTCGTTGTTCGTGCTTTAAATCCTACTGACGACATTGATGAAGCTGATGATGAAAAAAGATTCAGATGAAGTGAATGTTTAGCAACATTCCTGAACATTCACTAGAGCATGGAGAAGACTCAATGAAACTATTATTCCATATTCGATATTCCTCCCACACATTGGACGTTGTAGCAACAATTGATAAAGATAAAGGAATGAATTCATCTGGACTAAAGAAGATAGAGCAGTGAATTCACATAGACTAAAGAAGATAAAGAATTCTTCAAGGGAATGATTTTCGACGCTGTGAAATGTTGCTGGTAAACCCAAATTTTCGAAAATAATATAGAAAATAAAAACTTAAAAGAAAAATCTAAAAAACAAGGATCGTAAAATGACGAGAATGAAGATTTGACGGAGACATGACGATGGAGAAAACATAAAAATGGCGAAGGCGTGATGAGGATGAAGGTTTGACGAGGGCGATAACTTGATTTAGATTGTCTTGCAGTGATGTGATGATGGTGAAGACGCAATGACGGCGAAGACGTGACCATAGCAAATGCATGATGATGGAGAAGAAGTGATGACACGATAGAGATCTCTTCGGCATCGAAATTTTGCGATCAATGCTTCTTCTAATTTTACTTGGCTTTTTTAGTATTTTTGTCTTAGTTTTTTATATACTCGCAATCTTGATGGCATTTTGTCTCTTTTGCACGTTACAAACGTTATGTTAAATACCACATAACATAACACACATTAAACGCAGAAAAGCCAAAAGGCTATCAAATATGCGAATATAATATACAAATCAATGAAAAAACAAGGATCGCAAAATGACGATGGTCGAGATGGAAAAAACAACAATGGCGAAGGCAGGATGGGGCGAAGGCTTGATGATGGCCATAGCTTGATTCAGATTGATTGGCAGTGATGTGACTTCTTTGATTTTGTATGTGACGATGGGACAGATGGCACGAAAACGAAGAAATGATGACAGCGAAGACACAACGATGGCGAAGACGAGGCTTAGGCCCGACAACGTCGGCACTGACGACTCCGAAGACCTTAAAGGAAAAGATGACGACAGAATCCAGAGCAACATCGATGACAGCGGCGACGCACACCTCTCTAAACTTTGGTTGCGATGATCAACTTGAGCAGGCGAAGTTTCGACAATAGGGAGTGAGAACCGACACATAAAGCAGCCGCTGACTTCGATCGATGACATGAACCAATTATGCGATCCTGAAAAATACAATAAAAGATGTAAAATATTACTTATTTGCTTTAAACTTTTAGAAATCTGTTAGAAATCAGTAATTTATTAGAAATCAATATTATTAGGCTCCCAATGTCATTTTATTAATATTAGATATATGTGAATTTTATTTAAATAATACTCATATTCAATTTCATTAAAGTTTAATTTATCGATCATGTAATTGTCACGATTATTCTTAAAAGTGTTTAAGTGGTGGGAATTGAACATTGATTCAAGAAGACTCTTCCACCTAACTATCATTTTCACTGTAGAATTAGGGTAAGGTGTATAAATCTTATAGTTAGGCCCATTGAACTTGAACTGTTAAATTTAAATAGATAATTTTAATCAACTAAATCTTTTTTAGTACATAATACATTGGTAGAATGCGATGCTTGTAAAGAAATATGGGGTTTGGACTGGTTAATGACAAAGTTAGCTTAGATAACAGTCATTAATCCTGCTTTAAATGAAGAAGAAATAGCTTCAAAACGAGAATCGTCCCCAGTAAAAGGGTGAACTGAGGTAACTGGTAAGTTTCAGGGCAAGTTCTAGTTGTAATTTTACAACGTTTATTTTTAAACTTAACAAGTAAATAGAACATAAGTTTTATAAAGAGTAAGAATAAAACTGGAAATACACAGATGGAGTATAGGCATTATTACAAATGAATTAATTAGTTAATTGAGTGATTAAAGAAATTATTTGATACGCTGGGAATGAATATGAGTTGGTTTACATTAATATGAATGGTATAGCAATGTGGAAAATTATTTGATATAGATTACAGTTGGTAAATTTTAATGTTATAGCCACTGAGTACGTTGCACGAATTATAACCTCGGGGGGAGGGACTGGAAATGCAAAGAGGGAATTACATTCTGAACACTTAAGACATTCGAATAAGCTTATTAATAGGAACGTTATTATTACTGACCTTGTCCGGCGGGTAGAGAATACACAAGTGGATAGTAAGCACGGGAGAGGCAAGGAACGAGGTAGGTCGACACTGATTGGTTGATTTAAAATGCCTCAGACAAGGGTTGTGATTGGTTGAAATAATTCGTACATCGTATGAGGTAAACAATATCGGAATGTCGTACATAATATTAGGGACAAGATGCATAATCTCTTAGAAGGGGAAATGCCAACTGTATTTTGGGGAACTTTTGTAGGAGCTATTAAGATGTCAGCTGCTACACTTGTATTACCTCAACCCTCAGAGGAGTATTAGGACGGATACTTTTCGGGCGTGATTACAAAATAATGTATATTGGGTTTCTTCCAAAAGACTACAACTTTTTTTCAATTCATACAGAGGTGATTTTCAAAATTATGATTTGGATCCTGATCTTCAAGATCCTTTTTTTAGTGATCTGATCGTGATCTTCATGTTCATCACGACACAGAAGGTTAGGGCTACGTTATTTTAACGTGGTTTAGTTTTAAGTTATCTTATTTAAACGCTTCATTCTGTCCTGTTGTACAATTTTAAACTTCGCGGGAGTAAAGCGACCAGCGCTGGGCTGATATGGAATCTGCAAGTACCAAAGTTTAGGTTCAAGTAATTTCTTCTTTTAATACTGTAAGTGATTTGTCCAATTCTCTTCTTCTTCTTTGGCGGTCAAAAGCAAAAATGCGGTAAAATCGACGTTGAAACGACTTAGACGGATTCGACCGCGGTTTGCCGCCTTTCTCTTTACGACCGCCAAAAATGAGAAACAGATTGGGATAAAGTGACAAAATGGTACAAGAAGAAGAAATATAATGTGCAGGAAAAGTAATTACGGTAAAGTAAATAATAATCGTTTATTTAAATTTATTCGGTTCATTTTGAACTTAAGCGTTCGAGGCTATCCGGAGGTTAAGGTTAGGCTAAGGTTAGGTTAGGTTAGTTTAAATTAGGGCAGCGTCTTTGCAAAAATGAACATATTATGAAACTTTCATTAGCATCTTCGCTTGCTCGCGCTTCTTTGATTCACCTTCGAAAATTGAAGCTAGAATTTTCTTTATTCTTTTTATCTCTTTTAATTATTATAATTTTATATTTATTATTTCGTCTCTCATTATTTCATCTCTTACCTCTATGGCGTGTTAGTTTTCGTTTTTTTATTCAAATACTTAAGGGGTAATCAAGTTCGTATTTGTGAGTGGGGGGGACCGGGGCTAGTTGCATACAGGGGTAGGTTGATACATTGTCAATATCTTCATCATATGGCAAAGGTTGGCACCGAGGTTCTTGAGATGTTTAGGCGTCAGTACCTGCCTTGTCCTCGTTGAGTGCTAATCAAGTTGGTCACTCGTCGGTGAAACTACAAGCAAAACACTGTCTTTGGATACCCTGAGTAAGTATTCTGACCTTTCGTATTATTTTTATAGACTTTAATGAAAATCATGTTCATGAAAAATAATGTGATTTTATGAAATAACTGTCTTTATGCTTCATATGTGATTAGACTTCATTTTCCCATCTTTTAATCGAAAAGCATTATTTATGAAGAAAAGGAAAATAATTCCTTCGGGGCTAGTTGTTACAATCAGTAACAACTTGCCCCCCAAATTGTGAAAGCCCATTACAGCCTACTGAAGTTCGCATATGCTACAAGATACCTACCTGTGAACCTCCTCAAGACTATCCAACTCCTCAGCACATAACAAACCATGAGAATTTGATTCCAGACCCTGTTCCAAGTACAAGCAAAGATGGTTTAGATAGGCCTTACATATACCAATCACCTTCTTCTATACAGACAGAACAAAGGCCTACAGGAGAAATCAAATCCCCAGAGGAGCTGCGACCATTTACAAAAGTTAGCCAAAGAAAGACAACAAGATGCAACATAAGAAAACGCCACACAGCAATCCTAACAGATACACCTGTAAAGATGAAACTATAGGAACAAAATGAGGATTCACAATGAAAAAGGCTCAAGAGTAAAACCTGTAAAATGAATCTGAACATTAGAGGTTTTTCTGAAGTCTGGTGGAGATAAGAACAGAAAGAACATGGAAGATTATTTATTGGTGTCTTGCATGTGGTGGTGAATGGTCAAATTCAGCCTCAGGGAAACAATGGGTGCAATGCATCAAATGCAAAGATTGAGCCAATCAAAGTTGCACAAATGAAAGTGGTCAGTATGTATGTGACCGATGTGAAATAAAGTGATAACTAAGTTGCTTTTTAAGGATGTGATTCCTTTCATACTTTGTAACAATATACCTCATCGTCTGTAACAACTTGCCCCGCATATGGCGCAAGTTGTATTCAAAAAGTTTTTATCCTCTTTTCAATTATATCTCAGGAATTAAAAAGAATATAACCTTTTTGTTACCTGATTATGATAAAACACATAATAAACTTTTAGCAGCATTAATTTGTTTAAATTTCCTTCATTAGTTGTTGAATCAGAGGTAAAAATAGTAAAATTATAACACCTAGCCCCGGTCTCCCCTACATGTGTTCTTTATGCAAACAGTACCGATTTTTATAATTCGCCCTAATTGGCTAATGGGCGCCAATCAAGGGGAATCAGATTCGCCCGTCTGTCAGGGACCCTCAATTTGTATTCGCATGTCAGGGACCCTCTATTTGTCTTCGTATGGCAGGGACCATCGATTTCTGTTCGTACGTAAGAGACCGTCGGTTTGTGTATGTATGTTATGGACCTTGATTTGTGTTCGTATGTTAAGGCCCCTCGATTTGTGTTTGTATGTCGGAGACCCTCGATTTGTGTTTGCATCTGGGGATCCTAGATTTGTGTTCAAGCGGAGTGACCCGTAATTACGCACACGTCGGTGATTATTCTTCTCTTTGCCTTTCCTTCCTTTTCTCTTTCTGCTTCTCTTTTCCCTCTCTTTGGAGGTCATAGAAAAGAAAATGAATAATGCAAGAAATGAAAATAAACAAGCAAACAAGATCATACAATCGGATGAATAAAGAAATGAAAGCATCAAAGATAAAAAGGCATGTGGGGGTGAGAAAGGAGTAATTACAAAAAGAAAGAGAATACGGAATAAAGAGAATTGAATAAATAAAACAGGGAGAAATATAAATAAAAACAAAAGCAAAACGGTGGTGTTGAGCAGAATGTATAGAAAGTTAAAGAGGCAGAAAATAAAATCTCTCCCAACACTTCGGCTGAGCACACAACCAACGAATCACCCCCAAACCACTACCCCTTCCCCCATAAGAATCCCCCGCGCATTACTACCTCGATCAGTCACTCCCTCCCCTTCTGCAATGCATAATAAAACACAATCTTCATCACATCACACCTAAACATTCTTCCCTAAATGACCCCACCCAAACCAACATGCACACAGAAAAATTCCTCGACAGAACATACAGAGTAATCCTACTCTAAATTCTATCAGGACACACACACACACGCACACACATACACACACGACAACAGCAGAAACAAAGAATAAACCTCACCCAAACACCAACATGCACCAGGTGAAGTCAAGGGCCAGAAGACATAAAATACTTTCTTAATTGCCTCTCTCTCTCACTCAACCGTGTAATACACACTATTTCCTCACTCAGGGATCTTTGCACCATCCCGAACGATGTATTGGCATTCCTCAAGATTGCCCGCCTCGCAGACTGGTAGGGACTAGTAGTTTTCTAAAAGAAAAAGATGTATAATTTTGAGAGTGGTTTAGCCAAATACCATATTTCGGCATTTCTAAAGATTAATTTAGCTCCATTTAGAAAAGTTGAAATGGAGTGAGAATGACTGAAATTATTGTCTGAAAGGAATTTTTGCTTTAAGACAAAGCGAGGTTGATACATAACCACAGTGGCTGTTTTTGATTTCCCTCCCACGACTCTCCCATGCTGTAGGGATCTTTGGTTAAGCTTCATTTTGCTATTATAAATCACATAGCTTCCCCCCTCTTCCACACACACACTTCTCTTCAAATTCCAGCATTACTACATTGTACACCTTTTATGCTTTTCGCCAAATGCTCACTCACTACATACCTTGTCAGGGGCGGAGAAATCCGCTCTTTTGAGTACCAGTAAAAATTTGTGTTTTGAAGCCTAAATTTCGTCCTTTACAAGGCAGTATTTAAGGTTGATATTTACCATTTCAGTAACTTTCCTTCTACATATTTTCTGCCATTATTTTCTAGAAGTAAATAAATTAGTAAGTGAAAGAAGAGGATGATGATAATTCGTGTTACTATATCCCAATCGCTTTATCTCTCTCTCTCTCTCTCTCTCTCTTATCTTTTGTATGAAAAGGGAGACAATCGTTATTGCATTATTCTTTCATGTCATGAGTATTCAATATTGATAATAATTAACAAAAATATTAACTTGAACGTGTAGCCCTATGCCATTAAATGTCCGCCTCCTGCCATGTGATCTGTTCCCTTCTGCTCTTCTTGGACGGATCGCGTCCTCAAATACTCGATAGCGTCTGCGCGAAGGCTTCGCTCCGAAATCTGATCCCTTCCTTGAATGAACCTAACAACCCTATATGCTCCTTACAACAGTGAGGTGATCTATCTTTGTTTCTCTCACACACAAACACACATTTTCTTGAACATTAAACTCCCATCATCTTAAATCCTCCCTTATACTTCTCGCAATTACCATTAAACCTTTGCAGCATCGTTTCATTCTCCAGATCATATCTTGAGGAAAAAATCTTCTTCATAATTCTTCATTTGTCGGTTTTTTTCCCTCAAGAAATCCATCGTCATATCTCCCGAACACGTCTGATCAGCATAGTAACAACCTCCTTCCAGGCATCTTTCAAGCCCATAATCCACAGTTTTCTTTCTGTTCTTCCTCTCTGTCTTTAATGCTTGGATAAACTCGGGTACGGATGAAGAAAGATATGTTCCCCCCCCATCCCCAAGTAAAGAGTAAAGATCATGCCAAACTTGAAGAGGAGGTGGTTCACTATCACTTCTCTTATAGAATATTTTCTATGAAATGCCACCATTTGTATAATAAACGATCTGAAAGAAATATCCTTCAAGTCCAAGCCATCGCATAGCTCACTACTACAAATGAGGGAACTAAATATGATGGCTAATAAATATAAACCCTACGACCCATTATAAATTGACAAACGATCCATCAAAACATAAAGTTTTTGACGTTTGATAAACTGGCGCAAAGGATCATAAAGGTATCGCAATGGAAAGCCATTTATTCTCTCCGTATTGGCATATAACTCGTTTTACTCTTACCATCTAAACCACTTTATATTCCCTAAAGCTTGAATATCATATTTATTCTTAAATTTAAACGCCGTGTTATGTGCCTCCGAAGCGCAAGATATAAACATGAACTCGAATAAAAGCTGAGGAGAGTCCGCTTGGAAGCAGGAGTTCAGCTCCGCAATTTTCATTTACGAGAAGATTCTGAAGTGGTTTAAGAGAGATGATTCGTCCATTTTTGAGTTATGTAACTTCTCATATAGTTATCTATTACTAAAGTTGATTAGATTTGGGCTTTAAGACGAGTTGTTAAATTTTTTACAGGTGCATACTGACAGGTGAGTGGTTCTGAATTAAAGGTATACTAATATAGGCTTCTGGATTACGCCAAACCGTGGTAAACATTATCTTAGTAAGATAGTGCAAAGAGAAGTAATTTTGCATTTGTAAGCAACAACATAAACAGATGAACTTAAAATGACTTCCCCCCTCAGTATCAATATCAACGTTCAGTAATAGCTTTTTATGCTTGTTCCCTTTAAGTCTGTTTTCTCCGTTATAACTCTCTACTATGTACGTGTTTTCCAAACTCAAAATCGGCAGGACCAAGTTGCATATTGTGACCTGCAGAAAATTGTCTGCACTGGAAGACCATAACAGAAAATGCTGTACAGAACAGAAACAAGGTCTGCTGACCAAAAGTCGTGCGCTCTCAATTAGTGATTTATAACCTTACGACCTTCAAACTTTTAATAATTCAAGGAGTAACCTTGGAAGGACCTTAGCAATTATATCATTCGAAATAAAATGTAAAGCAACATAAGGATTTTAAATTTCGATAGTACCAGCCGAATAGTAATGAAGTTATTGCCAAATAATTCCCAGAATAACCTTGGGAGGACTTTGGATATTATATCAATTAAGAGAATGTAAAACAATGTTAGGGTTTAAATTTCGTTAGGATCCCCCGAATAGTTATGATATTATTGCCAAACAAGATAATTCCCGGGCTAACCTTGGGAGGACTTTGGCAATTATATCATTCGAAAGAGAATGTAAATCAACGTGAGGGGGCGGTGATGTAGGTGGCGGTGGTGTAAGCTGGTGGTGGTGTAGGGTGCGATGATGTAGATAATGGTGGTGTAGGTGGTGATGGTGTAGGTTGTGGTGGTGGTGGTTATGTAGGTGTGATGACGTAGGTGGTGGTGTAGGTGTGGTGACGTAGGTTGTGGTGGTAGTGTAGGTGGTGGTGGTGAAGATGGCGTAGGGGGTAGTGTCGTGCAAGCGGTGTAGTGTAGGTGGTTGTGGTATAGGTGGTGTTGGTGGTGGTCGAGTAAGTGGTGGTGGTGTTGTAGGTCGAAAGAGAATATAAAACAACATAATGGTTCTAAGTTTATTTAGAATCTGACGAATAGTTACAATGTCTTTACAAAATATAAAAAAAAACGCGGACCGACTGACCGACATAGTCAGATATAGACTCACACGTGACTAAAAAGAGGTGCTTGAAATATTGCTATACTTGAAATTATGGAATGAATGGAAAAACGCAGAAAGCAGTGTTTAAACTGCTCGATACTTCACTGTATAATACGCTTAAATGTCACGCAAAATAAATTATTAAATAAAAAAAGGAAGAAAAGAAACAAAGAAGTGTTCATGCAAGAGCTGCTGCTACGAAACTTAGAGTACAGGAATAGGAGCGACTTGCACCTTACCTGCTGTAGGAAAAGGTGTGATGTTAGGGCGTTCATTATGTGTGACCACCTGGCTAAGACACCTAACCAGGGAGCTGAAGAGATATACTTAACCAACTTCATAATTAAGATGTGAATCAAAACAAGATTTGGCTCCAAGAAAATCCCCATTTGGGAGAAATACGATAACTAAGATTCGTAGAAAACAGCCCCAAAAGAATTGAAAGGGAAGTAAAAAGGTGAGGAACAGAGCTTATAAGCGGACAGCGAGCTAAACTCAAACGAAGAGACCAGTCAAGGAAGAAGAGCAACAGGAAGAAAATGCTCGAAAACATGAATATAAAAGCCAACGGAGGGAATAAACTTAGCATAAACCTATACTCGAGTGCGGTTAGAAGAGGAATGAGTAGCCATCTTCGCACCGAATCGGGCTGGCTTCCAAAGGGACGCTATTCCTCAACGCTAAGAGGGAGATCGAAACATCAGTTTACGGGTTCGAATGGATCAGTTTAGATCCCCAAGAAACGGATGACCCAAACCTGATCTTCCCTGCTCTTGACTAGGGCGTCCCCAAGGTGCTAAAAGAAGCGGGCGGTATCACTTATTGCTTTACACTAACCGCACTATATATATATATATATATATATATATATATATATATATATATATATATATATATATATATATATTTATATAAGCATATTTGTTGTACAATTATAGGTATAAGTGTGTAATTAAGAGTGTAGGAACAAGACGATATGTAGGTTTGTGTGTACAATGTATGTACATGCACATGAATTCCTATGGATATCTATTAGCTTTTAAAATATGAAAATTGTAAAATAGATGGTAGCGCGGTAGGAGTGTGCATGCATGAATGCAGGCATCTATCTGTCTTTAGGTATAAAGGTCTAATTCTAGTGCTAGTATTTAAACTGCTAGTATTAATAGGAAAACTAAAGAAAAACAAAAATTTAGAACATTAACTATAATTTTGTACCTATAGGAATGTAGGAAGCAATATTAGTTAAAGTAAAAGAAGAATATAAGATCCCATCACCTGTCCAACTATACTCTTTAACCTAATTCACCAAAGAACAGCAACAATAAGTCAAAGTCTCTTACACAGATGCGGGGTCATTAATTTGATGTCCCATTGAGTCGCTCTCTCGATTTCCTAATCTGATTTCTCTGTCCAAATTTATCTCATTTTCTGCTCTTTGTAAACTCGAGAATTCAGCGATATTTGCTGTGGCCTTTGGTTGCTCTCTTGTCCCCCAGCTCAATTGTTCCTGGGGGCGGGAGGACTCCCCCTGTCTCTCTTTGATCGAGAAATGACCAGAGGATAATCAAGTTATACTCAAAGTGGCTTTGAAAGAAGGGGCACCACGGGGTGTAAGTTGATAGAAATGGATGAAAGATTGGTCGTGTAATACCGCTTCATTCCCGCTTTATTCATTACAGTCACCTTTGCAAACACCATCTCTGCCAATCCCCCGTCCTCCAGTTGTTCTTGTGTTTTATTGATTGGGGGAAATTCTTGCTCTTTCAAATTTAAATTTCTTGACTTTCCAGACTCAGAGGAGCGAAATGGACTCGAACAATTCTCTGTTGACTCAATTTACTCAATGCGATCTTAAACTACAAAACATTCCTTGGTCACTCGATGCATTTGACTCATGACTAGGAATTCACCTCATTCTCTCTTTACTCCATCTACAAGGTGCATTTGGTTGTGTGAACTCCATTGACTCGACGCTAAATCATTTTGGGGGTGTTTTGGATTACTTTTTTCCAGCCTTCCTCAGAGGCGACTAGTTTGATAATTGAGAACAATCCACTGAGATTCAGCGACCATTATTAGGGGTAATAGTGGTAGGAACGATTGAACTGCGCTGAGGGCAGAGAAAAGAAGAGAACCCGCAGTTCTATTCACTCTGGAGCAAAGAAAAGAGCGCTTTCTCATCACCACTGAGGCAACACCGTACAACGAAGTTGATCGTCTTTGCTTTAAACGCATCAACGCCAACACCAGCAGGGCAGGGCCGTGTTATCTCCCCCCATTTATACAAATACGTATTGCGCTTGCGGAAAAAGAGCATGCAAGGGCGCAGCTTCCCAGGACAGGGGCTCATATCCGGGTTTAGCCATCTTTTACAACACGCTCCGGAAGACTGTCTGAAGATTCAGCAAATTCATTCCTTATTCAAATTCGGGTGATCTACTTAAGGAGAATTCAGTGGCCCCTCCGGCCACATCAATACGCTCCTCATGTGTTTATATTCATGCCAAGATGTAGAAATCCTAACATAGACCTCAAAGGGAAGGATCTAGGTTCGATCTTTTATGGCAACAATAAAATAATGGAAATCTAATCTGTAGAGGGACCCACTAAAATAGTAATATCCCCCCCTAAGATATTACTTCGTGAGAGAAAGCAAGTCGTTACACCCCTCCCTTCGACTTCACCCTTTTTGGACTTTTCGCCTGGTCTCTGGATAATTCACACCGAGGCATGACGCTGTAATTGAACGCTATATCTCCGCTGTCTTACCCCCCCCCCCTCGAGTCACCCCATCATACCCTCCTCATGTGTTTATGTTTATGCCAAGATGTCGAAATGGTAACATAGATCTCAAAGGGAAGGATCAAGGTTCGATCTTTTATGGCAACAATAAAAAAATGGAAATTTAATATGTAGAGGGACCCACTAAAATAGTAATATCCCCCCTTTTTGGACTTTTCGCCTGGTATCTGGAAAATTCACACCGAGGCATGACGCTGTAATTAAACGCTATCTCTCCGCTGTCTTAATCCCCCGCCCCCCCGAGTCGGGAGATTATTCGTCTATTTGTAGGTTTGCCTCGAGATCACTTTTATGGTTCCAGCCTCTGGTCATTCCTTCAGACCCGCTTATGCTGGACTCTTACACTTTCCCGTAAGGACACGCTCTGTTGCCCCGGCCGATAATGAAGTTTCGAGAAGGTCCCTCTCTCTCACCCTGTTTTGGAGAAATCCGAGCATATATATGCGCCCTCTCAAGGATGACCCGAAGATTCGTTTTTACGACGCTTCCTCGAACGGAGATTCACTTTGACCACGCTTCTCCGAACGTAGATTCGCTTGAACGACGCTCTCGCCCGAGAAGTGTTGAGTGACGGTCGCAGGCAATCATGCCCCCTCATGGAAGCAAGCTCGACCTTTCTTAACCACCTTTGGATCGAGGATTGGAGAAGCCGACCTCGGAAGTTCTTCTGGTGACCTCTTGAGGACAAAAGGCCAATAGCTTGCTCAATCCGAGTTTAGAGAAGTCACCCCTCCATTCGAAGTTCGTCCGGTGACCTCTTGAGGACAAGAGGCCCGCATCTCACTAAATCAGAGGTTGGAGAATGTAGCATCACTCTCTTCGGGTTCCCGTCTGCACCTGTGACTAAACAAGGTCACCAAGACCCCCCGCCCCCAAGTTCGCCCTGATTTACTCTCGAAGTTCAAAGGACCTGAATCTCTCACCATCCTAAATCTCCCAGTATGATCATTTAACGACCCCGGTTATCCAATCAGTATTCGAAACCTAATTCCGTCTTATTCGTGTATACACACACACACACACACACACATATATATATATATATATATATATATATATATATATATATATATATATATATATATATTTATTGGGTACCTTTTATCTAGTGTATATTAAAATCTATCTTTGTCGTTGTGTTTGGAATATTTCTTGGTCACGCAGCTACAGCTAACTATTCAAATCGCACTCTTAAAACAATAACCTTTGTTGCCTTGCATAGCCAACCTTAGAGCCTGTGTGCCTATATCCCCGTACACTTGGCCATACTTCAACATAATATCAGTGAATAAACAATATAATCAAACGCAATAAAATACAATGAAATATAACATTATATATTAAAGAAAGATAAAAAATGCCTTTGAGTTGAGAGGCCCAAAGGAAAAGAAAAATAAGGGTTCATCTTCTCTCCAGTGGCGTTCCAGAGGCAGGCGAGTTTCTTGAGTCATTTTAGCAAAGGACCAGGGCGAGGTGAGTTCCGTCTGATCTCAGGATTTCCTCGGGATGGATCGAGAAAATGCAGTCCCTCACAACACCAAATCTTAAAAGAGAAAGAAAGAGAAAGGAGAATTAAGGAGATCGAAAGAGGTCGAGGTTGAGTTTGTTTTGGGACGTCTTCTAGTCCGCTGGCTTCAAAAGCATTCTGGTAATTAGGTCGACAAAAGGATAAAATTGTTTCTTTCCCCTCGAGACCACATCTAAAGTAGTATGGTCGAGTTATGTGCGACCAGGCCTTTCCTTAGCTTTTCAAATGAGAAAACTACTCTTTGTTCCTTGTTTTTTCAGACTTATCAGCGTGGTAGCTACTATTTCCATTCAGGAACCTTCAGCTTTTGAACCTTTCCTGGGCACCACGCCTATCTAGATGCTAACCATAGTAGCTCAAGATCTACTCCACGCAATATCTGTTCTCTTCTTCTCCCGGTTTGACTGATTCCCCAAAAGGAAATGGCCACCATCCTCCATCGATTTGCATGATTCATAGAAGACAGCCTAAGAAAAAGGACACTGGGACCATTCAAAGACAAATCAAAGCTTACCCACATGTAGAAGGGTAGCAACAACAGACCTTTGGTTCCTTTGCCGCTACCCTAAGTTTGATGGGTCAAAATGAGAGATTGGTCCCCCTTAAAATGACTAGGGAGTAGCTACGCTAAATGATCCCCGCTAGCTGAAGAATTCGTAGAGAAAAAGAGAAGAAGAAAGCTGGTGTGCTGAGCCTAATCTTCTATAATAAAACATTGACGGGAACAGCGTCAATGCTGCGTTTCGCGGCCACTATATCACGGAGATCTGCCTACAAGATGTTTACCACCATTCTAACGAGGGCCCTCTCTTCAATGAAGGCCATAACAGCTTCTTCAGGAAATATCTCTTGGGTATTTTACTCAACTGGATTTACTGTGAGTTACTGACAAATCGCGAAGAGTTGAATTAGCTCGTCTACTCCGGTTCCCATTCAGCTGTCTGCCTTGAGTCCCTTTTTGGGGGCATCTACGCAGCCAATCTCATTGAGTATCAGCTTCAAGACCTTTCTCTCACCACCATGGCGGAACAGGGTTTACGATGGTTGGGCACGATTTACTCAGATATGATATCTCACTACATCCTTAACCTATTCATCTCTCTCATAGGGTGGTAGCAATCCAGGCCTACTTAGATATGAGGTATTGTTTGCTTTCTCTCTACTTTTCACCGTCAGTTGACTTAGATAAGGCAGAGTCGACTGTATCGTACCTCAGGTGAAGGCGCCCTTTCTCCATCGCGGGGACTTTAAGGGTAAAGTCGACACTATTAATCGCATGAGCTTGGTTTTCTATCCTAATGACACGCAAAAATTTATCTCATCTTCCCCAGTTCGTCGTGACCGTCACTAATCCTTTATTCGCATATGACTCGATTACTGAATGGCTATCGGATAAGATAAAACTCACCCATGACGAAACAAGTTCTTTTTATGGGCATCTCAGCTGATGTCTCTCGTTCTAAAATGCAGACCCCTCTCTTAATCGGGATGGTTCCCCGATAGTGTTCCATGATAACTTTAGAATCGTGGGTGTTACTTTTGAAAGTCAATTCGATTTAAAACGCACGTTGCTAATATCGAGCAAATCGTCTCTCTGCTTTATCTGTAACCTCAGTCGTGTCCGGTTCACTTTGACGAAACGGTTTTGAGATAGCCACCCATGACTTTGCTACCTCTCGAGCTTGATTACTATGACTCTTTTCTCACTGCAACCCTCAACACTATAATTCGTCCCCTTCAACTTGTCCAGAATTTTGAAGCTCAAGTTCTTCCTTATCTATAACGGTTCTCTCGTGCTACACCACTTAATCCAAAATCACACTGGCTGCTACGCATTAAGTTTAGAATCTCTTTTAAAGTCTTTTTTCTGAGCTTTAAATTTATAAACACCGCACCTCTCACTTACCTGTTCTCCTTACTGGCTATGCCCAGACACCAAAGAGCCCTTCGATCAGGAAGTGCCCTTCCGCTTTCTGTCTCTTACACTCACCTCTGCTGCATGTGCGATCCTGCCTTATCTCTAGTTGCCACTAAGTTGTGAAATGGTGTACTTTGCTAATGTACGCTCCTCTTCACCGCCTCACTGGCTCTGAAAACTCACTTCTTATGTCGGGCCTTTTCCTAGTCAATGTACTGGTGCCCTGCGAAAGCTTCAAGTTCTTGGAAAGCGCTACATAAAACGTCTATTATTATAAACTGATCAGAAATCTGGAGATTGTTAAACTTCAACTTATAAATGAGTCCTGAATAATTTGCCTTAACCAATGCTGCACTAAAATTTAGACCAAGTATAAGACCTCCTTTAAGGACTGAAGAGATGTTGGAAAGTGCTTTAAAAGTGCTGCAACCCTTGCGGGACCCAAATTGTAAGAAGTCAGGAAATAGATGTTACTCTTACTAAATTTAGTAAAACTATTAAACATCAGCATGACAAAAATCTTTGAAAAACTTAGAATAGGAAAAATTGGGCAATAATCTCCATTTCGATAAACAAGATGCGTTCTGCTCTCCCTTCTTCTGCCTATAGTCTCTGAAACCTGTTAGCTTTGTTCAGCAAGATCTTCTCGGAGATTATCTTCCTAGATTCCTGGCGAATGACTCTTGTGTTTACTTTTTAAGTGCCGAGGAGAGATCCTTTTGCCCAGTGTTTCTAACCTCTTGCGTGCGTAAGATAAAGAAATTGGGAAATGTTGGGTAAACTTATTTTTGGATGACATAGGTCACCTATCTTGTGGTAAGTGCAGCTTCCATAAGTTTCACTCTATGATGGATGATCTGCTACGCCCGTAGAGTGCTATATGCGGAGTTTACTTCGCGAGATACATTTTGCCAAGTTATTTTATTGATTTGGAGAAAGCCTATGATGCCACATAGAATTCCTTCATTCTATGTGAGTGAAGACAAAGCCTCTCCATTTATTCTGCGTTCTTACGAGATCGTCGACTTCACGTACGGGTGGGGAAAGACTTCTCAAAACCATTAGGGCAAGAGGAGGTGCTAATAATAGACGTATCATCAGCGTCTCTCTCTCTCTTCGCCGTGAACATCAACGCTATCTGTACTGGCGGAGGGTATTCTTGCCACGCTGGCATAGAGAAAGTTTCTATGTGTTTTGGTGCGTTTCAGATATCGACCCGGGAGCGGCGCCGACTCCAATAAGCTCTGAAGCACTTCTCTCGTTATACCCAAACGCAGAAGTATAAATAGTTTTTAGCAAGCTTTGGCACTTCCAAAAAAGCTGTGGGGGTTTTCCATATTTTTGTTCGACACATGAAGGTACGTGCCACTTTATCTATATCCTACCAAGGGCCTTGCAATGTGTTAGCAAAAACAGCACATACTATAATGGAACAAGGGTATCATACGCTGGAAACCCGTACATATTCCCACCAAATCACTTGAGGTCAAGCATGCCTTCACTTCTGCCTTGCAAGCAAGCAAAAGACATGTTACTTGAGGTCAAACACGATCAAACACATTTTCCAAACACTATATTCATCGCGGTGAATATAGTGAATATATTCATAATACCCAACAACGAGAATATACCGAATTATTATATATCGTTTTATGCGTCAATTCTTCATCATCTTCGCCATGCAAAATATCATCTCTCGCTAAATTATGTCCATCAAATTTCTTGAGGAGAATAAAATATGTAAAAAATATTTTTCCCCTCAAACTTGCCTTGTACTTTTTTTCCTTTTTCCTCTCATTTTTCCAATGCAATATCATGCATAATGTCCTATTTTGACGACCTCTCCTCATTATCTCCTATTAGACGGACGTCTTATGTAAAATATTCCCCTTCAATTGCATTATTTCATCTATCAATCATCTCAATATATCAACCTTGCGCGTTATATCTATCAAATGCATGTAATAGATAATTAATGTCCGGGACAAAATGTTTGATTCTAAATCTAAATTTCCGCAAAAGATACGGAATATTTTGTAATATTTTCGCATCTGACTTCTTTTTCTTAGAGGTGGGGGGTCATTAAGTGAACCTCTCTTTTTCAAGCACCCATCAACATGCTTCAAGCCTAACTGTTATCTAACCATCATCTCTTCTCTAAATTACCATTTCACTGCCCGCCACTTTCCTCATCATCTCACACCATCCCCTTAAAAGACATCACATTTGAGCAGACTGTAGCCATAAACCATGGATATAAAAGTTTCTCTCTCTCTCTCTCTCTCTCTCTCTATCTCTCTCTCTCTCTATCTCTCTCTCTCTCTCTCTTTCTATTTATCCCTCTCTATCCTTCTACCTCACTCTTTCTCTCTCTATCCCTCTCTTCTTTTTTTCTCTAACCTGGGTCACATCAATAAACATAACCAAGCTGACACAATTACACGAATCCACACTTGTACAACCACCTCAAATACAAAGACACGACCCCTTTCCATAATTTACCCCTCAGACTCCTTCCGTGTTAAGACTAATTGCTTATTCCCTACTCCCAGACTAACGCCATTTCCATAGATCCCATATAAAAACAAGGTATATTTCCAAAGGAGGATTCATTTATTCCTTCGCCATTATTAATTTCACTGTTCACCATAGCCATTCATTCAATCTTATCCCTTTGCCTCGTGTCGTTCTGAGAATTCAGTGACTCCATCTCCACTTTCGTTGATCACAATCATCTCTTCAATTCTTCCACCTTAAGGACTCGGTGTCGAGTCCTATTGTTCACTCTTAACTTAGGAAGAGATATTCGACAGTGAATAAATATCTAAATGAGGCTAAAATCTTTGTTTAATGTTCGAATGTTAAAGGAATTCACATTATGGAGACGAAAGAAGAGGATGCTAATAATACTATAGCCCTATAGCTTTCTCTCTCTCTCTTATATTTTGTATGCATTGGAAGATAATCTTTATCGCATTATTTACTCTCTCCCATGTCACGAATATTTCATATTAATAATAATTAACAAAAACCTCTCTTGAGACCATCCAAATTCATTCTTCCACACGGGTGACTATGTATGTTGAGACGAAATATATTAACATAGCATTTTGTATAAATCACACACTTATTCAAACACCGGAGTGAGAAGAATATATTATCAAAGTGAAATATAAAAAAATGTGGATACCACAATATAGGTTATAAACCGAATTATATTAAACTAACAACCCTTCCCCCCCCCCTAGATTTTCTAAGTCCTGCTGCATCTTTTGAGCGCCCCTCATAGTTGGAATTAGAAATGTAGAAAAATCGCAGTAATAAACAAAGGAGAGCCTTGATTTCGCCATGTGGCCTCATCGTTGTTATTATTATTCTCGGACGGTAGATGAAAGTAGGTCACTTTCGAAAGTAGCCTCATTTTCACAACCCACATTTTCACCCTTCTTATGAGCGAATAATGTTTCCAATAAGGTATGAGTATAAATCGGTTATTCATATACTTTTCTTACTTTCCTGTTACTACATCTGTTGTTTCTACTAGCTGGAGGTGAGGAAGGAAAGCAACCTCTTCCTCCACTTTCCCATCACGTAGAGGCTCCGTATGAACGAGCGAACCTGGCCTGCAGTGGAGCGAACTGTCAGGGTTAAGTCATCGATTACATTAGAGTAAATGTCTGAAAGCTTGGATGACTTGTAGCTTGGTATGTATCCGTTGTTCTAGATGTGAATTAGTAGCATTATCCAAGCAGATAACTCTGTACACCTAGTTCTTGGCCGAGCTGTTTGAGACTTATCTAGTAAGAATCAGTAATAAGGGGAAAAGTATAGTATTATTTTCTTCTTTATATACTGGATATAATAATCCATGTTGACTTATGAAACCAAGGTATGTGTGGATGTAACTGCACAACATTCCTTTCTTATTTAGTGCTTTCTGGTGGGAGTTGATCTTGGAGTGAACCTGGTGATTGTAATCCTCGAATGAGTAAATATTGTTGAAAAGTTATGAGTTAGGTTTCTGAACTTGTTCAAAGAATACTACATAAATTATCTACTAATGCCAACAAGCTAGCGACTACTAATATTCTTCCGCTGATTAATTAAGAAGTAATTTCCTCCGAAAACGCAGGTGGAAATGGCTGAATATATGCAATATATCTGTCCTTAAATTTGAGCTCCATCAAAGGCATATCTCCTCAACTCTAAGTTCTCAATTGGAGAGGGGGAATTTCGACTCTGCATCTTCAGTAATACTAATTTATTATGAAATTTCTAATTAAAAAATACGAACGCTAATTTACTTTAGTACTTTCAGAAGAAGCCCGGATAATAAGGGAGGATTGGGGTTAGGAAAGACATCGGTCCGTAAAGTCTCTGCCAAAACTTTAATGGATGATTCATTTATTGAATTGGAAATGACTCATTAATAACGGCGACTGCAAGTAGGAAAGAGCCGAGAAGAAGCAGAAGAAGAATTGGCCTTGTATAAGTTTCTTCGCCTCTGAAAATTAGATCTAATCTTAATAAGAAGGAGAAAAAAGAACTTTATAATCCGGTCCTTTTTAAATTAGTTAAATTTTAAATGAACTAAGAACCTCATTCAAGATAAGATGAGATTTTTCTTTTGTGGGGTTTTGAAGTGTAAACGAAAGGGAATTTTGAGTTATATGTTTTCACAAAATGAACTCACAGAAGAAAGGGAAATTCCCCTAATCCAAGAGTTGATTTTCTTTTGAAAAGGCTGTGTCGTACACGTGTGCACAACTGCCGCTTAAAGGTATACATCAGAAGGTGATGTAGTGAATTAGAATTAAGGATGTATGGTTGTTTGGGTGTTGGTATTTAAGGCTGCATCAAAATGTGAAAACTGAGAAGGACACTGGAAATGCGACGTCTGATCAGATGATTGTGTTATTTGTTTCTTGCTTTGTAGAGACAAATGGGAGGATGAAAGAGGATGGGGCCAGAATAGTAAGTTTAAAAAAGGTATACAGAAATGGTAAAGAATTCTGACAGACATTTTACCTATTTCAACACGACATAAAAAAAAATGTTTAAAATATTTCTTTGAGTGATTTTTGTGGTATTCGTATAATTGCATAATCGAATAAATCTTAGCTTTGTGATATATTTATATAAATAATTAAATTTATTACGAAAATTTGTATAAATATTTCGCAATAAATAAATACAGTTGGCTAACCAACTGTATTTCATTATTATATTATCCTAATAACATGAGGAAGGGCTTCGCCACTCATTCTTACAGGAGGAGCTTGCACTTTGCAGAGAGACCTTTTGTCTGCAGCCTACTGCCTCATATCGCACTAGCAACGGGGTTTTGGTAAACAAATTCAAATATTTTACTCATTTTCTTTCTTTTTTTTATATCCATACTTTCTAGGATTAAATTCAAGATATATTTATTTTTTCTAAACTTCAACATTTGTTCTTGGTCATTTTGTGCCTACAAACGAAGAGACAAAAAATATTTATTATTATTCAACCCATCCCAAAAATCCCTCTCTTATAATGTAGCGTTAGCGATGAGAAGTATGAATAATTATAGCATTGCATTTACATTCGAGGAAATTAACAGCCAAAATGCATTGAAATCGGCATCCTCGAAACATAGGAATGTTCGAGATGAAAATAAGCATCAATAAATCTAAGGAACCAACAAATTTGTGTCTCTGTAAAAACTTTTATCCGTGATTGTACATCTGAAATGTTAGTCAGGAGGAAGATATAAAGAGGGAACTGAGTGTAGAATGTGAGTGGAAATGCTCAAAATTAACATATTTATACAGCTAGGAGCAAAATAAGTTTTAAACTATTTACTGGATTAAGATTTTACTTATTTATGTAATATAGTAAATGTCCCTTAATTATTCATGGGTAATACCGGAATTTATTCTAAGTAAAAATTTCCGGGTCCCAAAGGAATTTATTTTAGCAATATTACAAAATTGAACAGAGAACGAAGGTTTACATATAAAAAATGATAATTAATATTTTGTGGCATTACTTTGTAGACGGTTGTATCTTCGAAGGTTGATCATAATTTTCAATCAAGTTGCAGCACTCTTCAGTAGAAATTCTGTTCCATTCCTCCTTACCATCGACACCTCTTCTTTCGTCGGTGGGTTTCTTTAATGAGGCGCTCTCTCCAATTCCATTCGGCCACTTGACACCTAACTGGAAAGTTGCATTCTAAAGCACTCTGCGAAGATTGTGGTCGATTTGGTTTGGTTTTCTCTTTTCAACACCGTCATATTTAGCCTAGTTTTTTATCAACAAATTAAGTGTTTAATTCAACGATATTTGACTTTCATCGTAATTGAATGAACCACTGAATGGTAACTGTACCTCATGTCTTTACATACCTTTTATTAAAGTTCTACATTGTGCTATTCTTTACCATATTTACACTTGTACTAGACAGCATACGTAAGTTATTCACTACTTTTGTTATATATGTATATATATTTCCGTTTTACCGAAAGTTCGTCAAGTTAATAAAATACGTCTTTTTGATCTGCCTTTACCAAACCTGAAATGATTGAAGAGATTGTTTTTAGTGACATATTCTATAACTCTTCTGATAAAGATTTTCTTGAAGACTTTTTCGATAAAATTTGGAAGAGTTATAAGTCTGTAGCGGTAAATGAGTTTCGGTTGTTTGCCTGGTTTCAGAATTAAGATTATTTTGGCTTGTTTAAATTCAGTTGAAAGTATCTGGTGTTAAGGTATGCATTGAATATGCATTTAATCGATTCAATGATTCCGTATGATGCCTTAATAATGTGTGAATTTATCGATTTCTGAGAGACTTGTCACTATTTGTTTGAATGAATCTATAGCGCCCTTCACTTCTTCGATAGTTGTTGTGTCCCCTTGTCCCAGATTATCCTCCTTTTGTTGTTTGATGACAGGTGCTGGGAAGATTTTCGTGAACGATCTCTTCTATTGCTGGATTAAAGTATATTTTCTTCTGGTGTTATTAAAAACACGGACTTACAGTAGCGTCTGAATTTTTGTTCGCTGATTGTTTTCTTTTATTTACCCGTTGTTCAATTTGTAGCGATACTTTGCTACTTGGAAGTCTTCCTTTGATTCTATTGATACGCCTCCAGTTTTCTTTTGGTGACTTTTCTTCCTTAATATCTTTGATGAGGATATCTCTTATATTTCCTTCTCAATACTCTATGAGAGGCCTAATTTCTTCTTTACTTCTTCTTAGCTCCATTTTTCCTTCTCTAGTTGGTACAAGTATCGCAATTAAGTCATAGACACTGGTTAGTGGCCATTTTCTTCCTTCAACTCTTCTGTTCATCTTGGATGTGGGAGTGTGCGGTGTCTCCTTTTCGGTGTCTTCTTGTATTCATCATTCATTGAGAGATTATTTGATATACTCAACCTCTTCATCTATTTCTTTTAACTTAGTTACTTTTAAAACCGGTTGGAACGAATCTTCTTACATCCTTTAATTATTCGTTAAAGTTCGCTCTATTGTAGGTCTTCCTTTCCAGTACCAGTCTATTTATCGTGTTCGTATTGATTTTTAGTATTGTTTCCACATGATCACCAGATGCAATGTTGATGGGCCACATATATATCTTGTATAGCATGTAATAGCTACTTGATAAGACGCCTGGTTTAGTAGAAGCATTGTCGGTGATGTATGTAAGAAAATCTGGACTAGTTCTTTTGAATATGGTCCTTTCGACCAACATTTTGAAATTCTCTTCACTTTGATACCTATTTTGGTAGCAATTCTCTCTGTAACTTGCATTCAAGTCTCCCCCGAATATTTTGGAGAGTCCTTTACTGATTATGGACATTAAATTGTGTATAGGACTGAAGCTCCGTCCTTTTAGTTGATAGCGTGTCGCTAAGATTTTTGGCGCTAACTCTGTTCTAATTCTAATGGCCAAATAGGTTCCATCTAAACCTTCAATTTCTTTGAAATCTATGTATTTTCTGATTGCTAAGGCCGCCCTCTAAAATGCCTCTCCTGTTGGAGGAGCTTACATGGCGGTATAAATTAAGATTTTCCTAGCTATTCTCCTTGGGTTCTGATACTAGTATGATGTTTTTTTTTAATTTCCTGAAGAGGATTGATGCCTAGAGAGAATGTTTTCTCGTTTCATCCATTTGTGTTAATTTGCGGAATTTTGAGTTTGCTTGTCCTTACGTTTTCCATTGTTCACTGGGTGTTTAATTAAGGCATTTTTGTTTGTCTGGCGGATGTTTGGTTCGAAAGTCTCTGTCTCACTTCCAAATATACCACTTTAGAGACCAGTAGAAGTTTTATGGTTGAGCGCCACGCAGTCTCAAGGATATACTCTGATTCTATACTGCAGAAGCATCTTCTTGATCTGATGTTTATCTTCTTCGCCACTCTTTTCCTTGAAGGCCCATTTAAACTTGTCTGTCTTTAACTGCTTCTATTATGTCAGCTTGTTTCTTCCCTTTTGTTAGAAGAAAATCTTTGTATATATATATATATATATATATATATTTTGAGGTTGATCACAGAGGCCTTAATCCTTTTGTAGGTATTTTCAGTATTGTTTTTTTTTTTCATTTATATTTTCATCTGTTCAGTTAGTGTTTACTTCTTCTGCAATGGCGGAGCTTCTAGTGGCTGATTCTTCTGGTAAGTTTTTCCTGCGTCTTCTTCATACCGTTCATCTCTAGCACATCGTTTAACGTCCTTGTGAAGATTGCGGGGTTGCCGATGGTATGACATGTGAGTATAGGATACACGTCAGTCCCTACTTTGATGCGTTATTGAGCACAGTTAAATACGTCTTTGCCTCCCTCATTTCATTAACAGTGGCTTTAGAAACTCAGTTTAGATGGTGTTTCTTTTCTATTTTTGTAGTTCTCTTTCTTCCTGCAATAATTTATTTGCATTTGGGGCACTTGCACGTAAGATTTCCCCGTAAATAAACAGAACCGTCGGCTTATATACGTTTCAGACTAAACAATTTTCGTTCATAAAATTTGAAATCGTCGTTCGTTGATTGGTCAGTTTGTGATACTTGTGTCCAAATCAGTGTAATGACTTAAGTCACCAATGTCCAATCCACAGTCCACGAGATCAGGGCAGCAATGACCGATCTCATATTTAGAAACGAATAATCTTTGGCAGTACTAATCTGTATACTATAAGCACACATTATGAATATAGGCGACCTGGCAATTCCACTGAAACTTTAAACAACGATTTGCTGAAGAATGGAACAAACAAAAGAAACACCACCGAAGACATCACCCCTCTTCGCCGAAATAAATAGAGAAAACAAAATGGAAGGAGAGGATTGATGGTTAAAAAAGCTCAGACTCAAAGTTTATTTACATCAGTGGGAACTACCCCCTGCCAAAATATAAGAAGCAAGAGGACAAATTTAAATCCCTACACTAAGGAAGCTGAAAATGTGCCTTCAAAGGAGATAAAAGAGAGGAAGAACACGTGATTGAAAGATTACTTTTCCAAGACAAGATTAAGATCTACCCTGAAGACTGTGTAAGGCTAGACAAAAGCACTTTTAAGGAATTAAATGTAGAAGGTTTAGAGCTGGTACCAATTTATCTAAACGGTTCACCAGACAAACTGCTAAGGAAAACTAAATATTGAGCATAGTAGGTAATGGAAAATGGAAAAATAAGAAGAAAGTTCGGTATTCTGAAAATCATTATTGATGAATGGATGAGCGAGACATAATAATAATTTCAGGGCACGAAGTGAATCCGTATCGCAGTTAAATGAAGAACTTTAACTACTCCGTTTTAAATGCAAATCCAACCGGCGATCATAATGAGAAAACGGCCATAGCAATAAGAAGAGACATAGACAATAAGGAGCTGACAACTTCGACGAAGATTACATGGCCATTAGAGTTGAAACCGAGTCATAGCACTTACCTAATATCAACCCCCCAAAACGGAATTAAATTCCAATACTAAACCACATGTGAATCTTTGAAACAAACTCCCCTCTCAGATAATCTTCATGGTAGACCCGACCCCATGGTGCAATGCAACTGCCTCCCAGTGAAATTGAACTATACGTTGTTGGTAAAAACTTTAAAATTTCATCGATAGAAATATTTTCAAGATGCTCTGCCCAACCATTCCAACATACCTCCCAGGCACGATTTCTATAACACCAGACGTAATGGCAAGGATCCATTGCATGCAATACAAGTTCCTCATGCAACTTTTCAACTTTGCATGGTGTCACTATGTTGGAAATCTAATGATCCTCAATCAGAACTCGATACAAGTTCATTTACCGAAGAGGAGGAATTAACACAGTTTGAACTGGAACGGGCACAAGTAGGAACTTCTCAACTTTGCTCCCGGCGATCAAATGGAGGCAAATCTGGGAGACATCGACGTAGACACGAACGCATGGAAAATCACGATAACACCGCACCAAACACTCAGAAGAGAGGATGGATATGAACAAAAGATAAGAGAAAGATACCAACAGATAACTATTCTCAGCCCCTAGCCACACAAGTTTCGTGGCGCTAAACAGAAAGAAAGAAGACATATATCATTTCATAGAAGAACAAAAAAGTAATATAGGGCATAGTCTCATAGCAAAAATAGATGAAACGACAAACTCTATCGAAAACTTGATGATAATCAATAGGATAAATGTATGCCACCGAGGAGAAAAATCTCTTTGAAAATGGACAAAGTGGAAATTAGTCAAATAATATGCATCATAAGATCTTAAATCTCTAGCTAAACAACAACCTCGAGAGAATTCTCTGAGACGATCTCACAGATAGAAGAATATATATGGTAATCAATGAATACCTAGGTACCGAACTTGAACTAGAAGCTGGAGTCCCGGAAGGAGGCTGCCTCAGCCCAACGTTGCACTTCACTTATATAGCGGACCTACCTCCCACAAAAAATACCTGAATTTTTAACATCTAATTCGCTGGCCACAAAAAAGTACAAAATTATTACCCTCATTTGGGCTTGAGCTGAAACTACCCTAATACAAAATAACCAAACCCAATTTCATAATATATTTTGGAAATATGGCCCATAAACTTAGAGATCTTCCTATAGAAGGTAACCAGCAACTACTGTTTAGCGTTGGATTCTCTTTCTAATGAATTTTATTCTAAGATTCATTCAACTTGTAAATCGAATTTTATATTTCAATTGGGAGACAATATTTACTAGATCGGATATAGGAAAAGTTGTTATGATCCTCGATAAACAGCGCTATTTATTTGAGTTAAAAATATTGACTGAAAATTCAAGATTTCAATCCACAAATGAGTCCCCTAAAATTATTATATTACAGCTGGAATACAAAAAAAAATCCCTTTCTAACACACCCTAGGAAGTCTAACATTATTTTAAATAATATTTACAATGAATTATTTGTTTCCTCAAGTTATTTAACCTTTGCTGACTCATGATTCTCCTTTAACAATAAGTTTTTCAATAAATAGATGGCGTTGCGATGGGCTTTCAATTGAAACCACTAGAGGGAGCCTTTTTATGCCCACCTCAAGGAAAAAATATCTTCTGCTAACTCGGAATATAAACCTTCTTATGTATTGTCGGCAATTTGTTGAGGATTTGTTTAGAATTTCTTAAGTACCTGCGAATTGCCACTAATTTATGACTTTTATAAACACTTTACATACCAATATAGAATTCACGTTGGAGGAACAATTGAAAAATAAATTTTCTTTTGGGGATTTTGTGAACATGTTGGTTTCTCGTGAGCATGGTAAACTTCCAACAACATAAAAAGGAGCTTCTCTCTTCTAGGCATTAACTACTTTAGTTTCTGTAATTTCAAATAAAAAAAATTAACATGTCAATGAATAATGATTTTGTTTTCCTGAAAAAAGATTTCGCGACTAACTCATTTCCATTTACTCTTTCTGATAAAGTATTAAAACGATTTCTAAATGAACAATGACACGCAGAGATTGCCTATTATTGTTCCCAAAATGCACTTATATTTTCTTATATCAAAAATGGGTTCTCTTAATGAAGGTTTTAGAAGAAAACTTGTTTTTATCCTAAAAAAACATCCAATTTTATCAATATCTTCCGCTGCGCAAATTCAGGTATCCTTCTAATGGGACCAGAAAGCAAGATGTAGAGAAGAAAGTTACATAAACTTCTCTGATTACCCAGCATTCTTGACAGAAGGATCTTCAACCACACCAAGCATCATTATGACAAATTCAACTCTTAATTTTAACCATAACACTACTTCTGGTCCCGGCATCCCTTCAGAACACCTTGGATTCATTACAAGAATATCCTATTCCCCCATCCAAATGAAGATACTACAAAGAAAAATGCTTAGCAAAACCAACCGAGAAGTATTTAATGGGCATATTTCCAACTACCAAACGAAGTTATAGAAGACCATGTCACCAACTTAACAAAACTAATAATAGAAACAGATATCCTCTGCAGACCAAGAACAACATACATAACAATCTCCGTACCAACATGGGACGAAACAATAAAATAGAAAATATAAAAAATCATAGCCAGCGAGCATAAATTCAAGAACGAGGAAACAACAGGTAAGAGTCCGAATAGGTGAATTGATAGAGAATATTACAAACTTAATATGAAACAACCTAATAGATAAAATGAACTTAGAGATCTTATAAGGTTCTGGAACCAGTTTAAAAGATTAAGAAGTTCCAAACTTAAGCATAGGTTAGATTAAAAGAAGGAGTTGATCTGAGAACCAATGGTAGAGCTATTCGAGGAGGATTCCGACGACATTGGGATTTATTGATATCACTCGTGAGGAGAACCTAAATTTCGAGACAGATACAAACAACAGATAACAAAACACATGCATGAAAAAGCGCCCGAGCTCACACCTCATTCGCCAGTGGATGAAGAAGGCCGTGAGTAGAGACTCGAAGGAAGGCCCTTTAGATTTAAAGACTACAACAGAACATTGAAATCATTCAAGCAAAATACTCCAGGGCTAATCTGGATCACCAAACTTCTTAAAATAGAACGCACCTAACATCATACATGCAGCCATTTTCAAAATCTTCCAAACTTACATAAACATGGGTTACTTTCCTGCCGTGTTCAAGACTCCAAGAATGATTTTCCTCCCCAAACACCAAATCGAAATCTTACTTCCGAACTCTCTGTTAGAATTTAGTGAAAAACCCTCTCAAGAAACGCTTCAATGACAGACTCGTAAACTACTTAGAGGCTAACGATGAGCAAAACTCCCCCCAACATGGGTACATAAAACAATGAGGGACAGAAACAGGGCTGTCACGCATAACGGAAAAGATCGCTATTGAAATGGCACGGGACAACAGAGTCAACCTGACACTCCACGATCTTGCCAACTACTTTGACTAGGTATAGGTACCAGGACTGGAAATTAGATTAGCAGGATTATCAGTAATTTCCAAAAATAAACAATAAAAAACACACTGGTTAACCATTGTGATCAGAGGCCGGTGGTCCTCGAGAAGGATGCCTCGGTCCGACCTTCAAAGACAGGACAAAGAGCAACAAGCGTAATAAATAACATTAATGATTACGAAAAGAGAAACAAAATTGAAACTCAGAAGAACAAGGTCATCCCAATCAACAGGAAAAGGACACACCAAATAACGACCGACCGTGTAAAATATTCGTACGGTACAAACGGAAAAGTTCTCGGACTAAAATCATGAAAATCAGTTATTTCGCACATTCCACAGCAAAAATATCTCAACCACAACTGGGCTCTTTATACTCTCAACAATTTTAGAAGCCTCTCTTAAAAAAACAAACGAAATCTATACCTTTCTCTCATTCAACCCATTATGACTTATTCAATAATTCAGACCCACTTACTGAGAAAATAACCAAAATACAGACAATTCAATACCAATCAACCGGTTTCATTACAATTATACCAAGATCGGAGAGAATCTCGCCTCTTGGACTTCACCAAAGAACTAAACTGAAACCATTCAACCTAGTACTTCACGAACGAGACACCCAAATCTGAATCAAAGTAAGACAAATTTTACTGAAAGAAATCCTGAGCAAGATCACACCGAGAAATGCACAGAAAAAAGAGATAAAATAGAAAAATAAGTTCAAATGAAGCAGAAAAAAAAGAATATGCCAATTTATAGCTAGAAACTTTCAAACAAAATGGCAAAGCCAACCTTAAAATAGCCAGAAAGTAAACATACCTTACTGCAAAAGTAAAGAATAAAAAGAAAAAGAAAACAAAAGGAATTCCTACATTTCGAAAAAAAAGCTTAAGGGACGAATCTAAAAGATCCCCAAAGGACTGTATCGATTGGAAACTTTAAACTTCCCTTTTGGAGGGGCAGTACACGGGATTGTTTCTAAAATAGTCTTTCGAAATAATTATAACTTTCGAATTGGACGATGCAGTCCAAATTTCGGCAGTTACAGGCAACTAATTTGTTCATCTAAGTTTTTGGAAATGATGCAAAATTGCATCGAAATTGAGTTGCAATTGACCGAATGCAAGGAGAGGGAACTTTGAAAGTTCCATCTTGCTCAGAGACAAACCTGAATCACACAAATGCTTAGCACTCTAATAATAAAAAAAACAGTAATAATAGCACTAAAAATTTAGTGTTTTGTTGAGTATCTACAGGTTGGACACACGAAGTGGAGATTGATATTTATTTAATTTAAGATCCAAGATAAAGTAACTGATTCTTTAATATTGCCTCCTTTTGCACTGATGGCACACTGGGTCTCAGGTGATATTTTCCCCCAGCATTTTTACCAATTTGCTTTTTAAAACATGGAGACTTTGATGATACAAACTTTTTTTTAAAAGAATCGACCAGACTCTAAACTCCATGAGATTCAAATCTGGAGAACTGGGAGGCCAAAGATCCTTTAAGGAAAAGAGCTTAAAGTTTGCCTAGCGCCAATCTTGAACTTTTGTTGCTGTGTGTGAGGTTGATCAATCTTGTTGAAGGGTCACACCGACATTTCTTATGGTAGCATCCACCAATGTGAAGACTTTTTCCTTCAACATCTCCAAAATACATGTTCATTTATCCCCCTCCCGATATCAATAAAGATTAGAGGTGTCTTTAGCCCCGTTGATTTTACGCCTGCTTACACCATCACCGAAGCTCACTTCTCTCCTTTGAAGGATATCCGCTGTTCAACCGGAATCTCCTTTTTATTTGTCCCCAACTCGAGCATTATTTTCTTTGTCCTCGACAATGAGCAACTTCTCATTCGTTCACACATTGGGGGCTGTGAGTAATCAAAGAGCCTTTGGAGGAGCAGCTTTGCTCTTTCGAAGGTGTTCTTTTTGGTGGGGTGGATAGGAAAGCAGATCCTTTCTAGCTATCTTCATAGAATGGACGAAGTTTTAAACCAACTTTCAACATTGTTTACAAAATCATATGGCTCACTATGGCTTCCATAGTACGTTATTCGCCACTACTCCTTGGATTTCACGTGATCTTGTTCATCTTCTTATTGATAAGGGTTGGGGGTCTCTCTAATCGGGGCGCGGTGGTCTTCACTTTTGGATCATAACTGCCTATCTTTCAGTCGCTTATATACGAGTATTTGATTGATTCACATTTTCGAGTCCTATTTGTAAACTTGAATTGTTTTTTTAGGAATTCACAATTTCTTTTATGAAATCCCCAAAATCATTAAAGACCCTTCGAGCAAGTACTTATCTATGTAAATCTATTTAAAATGATTTTTTAAAACCAGTCTACAGTTCGTATTTCCACTCTGTGTTGATTGTTGGAGGAGAAGATGTCAGGAGATATGAATCGGACTTGGCCCCTTCACAAGTTGCATCAGGTTCTTTCTGGTTTTGATTCAAAAACTCTTTCGACAACGGAGAATCCGAAGACTGTACAGGCCTACAAAGACCATCGCCCCTTAACTTACAGGCTACCAAGCCCTGAAGTGTTTATTAGAGTTCTTTGGATTTTTGGTATGTGTCACCTTGGTAACCAAGTTCTATAGGGAAGAATGGAAATTTTTTGAAGTTCATTGGTATCTACATTTTGGGTTTGGGCTTATTTATCAGTTTGGTCTCAATAGCTATTTCCCCTCCTTTTGACACTATTCTTATCAAAAAATACATTAAGAAATAAGAGATAAAAGAGAATATAATAGACAAAATATGAACTATGTTTATATAAGGATAATAATGTAAAATAGAACATCATTTGCCTCAGCTAAGTCAAATGTAAAAATGGGGAAAACATTTCACTCGATAATCGATAACCAAGTAAATAGCACAAATGATGGCAATATAGAATTTCTATATCTTCACATAGATTAATTTAAACCAGATATAATAGCAATTAAATTATCATAATTAAGCTTACAATTATGACTTATATAAAATATTCTTTTTAGGAATCAAAAATCCAGGGCTTATATTCAGCGTAACTATTTTGTGCCACTAAAGGACACACGATGTATCCAGCTCTTGAGGATGATTATGGAATATTTCAATCAAACTATTCCTTGAAAAGGAAAGATGGACAATTAGTAAGTAAATTGATAACAGAGGAGGTATATCAAACTGAAGAAATATAGGCAAATATTAATGTAGGGAGAGTTATTTTATTTTAATCTATCACCCATCAGGCGATTGCCTCCAAGGGCCCAAGTTGACCCCATTACTTTGCTGCCGAATAAGAGATTAGATTGAAAACAAAACAAATCGATACAACTAAAAAACACTCTAAACCAAACAAAAGAAAAACATAAACCAACACACATAAATCAAGAAATAAATTAAAGCAAGAATAACGATAAAGCAGGTTCCAGCGTCGGGGGCGGGGGGTAATGTAGGAACAAAATAACATTGTAGTCTCCTTCCCACAAAAGCGACAATTCAGAAGAGAGAGAAAGATAGATAAAGAGAGAGAGAGTGAGAGAGTGAGAGATGATAATGAATGAAATCTATCCACACTCTTCAACAGGAGTGATTTCATCCAATACATCTGAGCTAACAGAAGAGAAACAAGAAGAGTGATCACAGACTAGTTAATAGAAATCTTAACGTAGGTTTCAAACAATAAAAGGAAGAATAGCAAACATAGAGTAGTTCGCAATACTAGTAACTAGGCTCATCTAAATGAGGTCAGCTAACAGGAAAATAAGTGAAACATCTAAAGGAACTTTAGATACGATGCGAAATATGAGATGGTATATGGCACAACATGAGAAAATGAAGAATATAATGAAATGAAAACATAGAAAGCAAAATACTGTTTTAAAAGGTTATTAAAACGATAAAACAATTCAAGAAATTAGTAAAACACATTCCATAAACCACTTTTTGAAAAATGCGTAACATAGATGAATTTCCGGATATATACAGGGTATTCCCTAAAAGTCTATATACTCTTTATAGCATCATATATATTGTTATATAAGTGATTAAAATGTTATATCGAGTTGTTTGTATATAACATTATTTTAACTACGCCGAGCGTTCAAAATGTTCTCCAACGGCATGATGCACGTCTGAATGCGTCGGCTAAGCCTGGCTTTGTTTGATCAAAGATCCGTAATGGCTAGGCCTAGGGACCGAATGTAGTCTAGTCACCCACTATCTTGCTTCGAGACAGCCTTCGCACTCATGCCACGATAACAAATCTACAGCATTCACTTTTATTTAGCTCAGCAAAAATAACTATGTTGCGTACATATTTGAACTGGAGCAACCGAAAGGTGATCTGAAATGGTATTGTAAACTTGAGAAAAACTCGATAAAACATTCTTAATCACTTATAACACTAATTTATCTTTCATTGGCGATTGCTATAAGAATATATTTCGGGAAAGGGACATTATGTATCGAGAAATTGGTACAGTAATTAATTTTACATCAATTTAGGAAGATAAAAATGGCCAAGCACCTTACCAAAACTACTTGCTATATATTTATATTTTACAAAATGTGTATAATAAAATAGCACTGATATGGCCTAATGCTTTTGATGATCCCTTTCGAGAACCGCTCTAAAAATGAGAGAATTACAGACCTTTAAGCTTCCTCTCAGTCGCATCGGAAACGGCAAAAAAGAGATAACCAATAGACTTTGGAAAAAGCTTGACTACTGTTAATCATCACAATAATCAAGTTTCTGAATTAATTGTGGCAATAATTATGGGCACACTTGAGCTGTCTACTTATAATTACTGCAGAGAGCAAATGCTTGCAAAATGACTTAGTATATGAAGACTGCAAAAAACCACCCTCGTAATTTTTTTTATTAGCAATAAAGCTGCAGAAATATGGGTTTAGTAAGAATAAGGTTTGCATCCGCTTCTGCATAGATATAGTGAGATGAGGAGTGATTTAGGGTAGTCACCCCTTTGGAGTGCTTTATATTTACTTCGAAGTCACCACTTTGTGGCGAGATGATCGTATGAGGTTTCAATACTTGACGCTGCTTCCCCAACGCCCATTAAGATCACTACTGGTTTATATCTGTCTTGGCAAGAGTTCTCTGCAGTAATTTGGTTACCCGACTCAAATTCTCTTTCTCAAAACGCAGCTTGAAATAATACAAGCAATTCGCAACATTATTTAATAAGAAAATAATACTCAACTTTAACGATTAGTGAAATTATATATCGAATGCAAAGTGAATAAGATATTTCGACGCGGAAATGAATACTTCTGACTGTCTGGATAAAAGAGCTTCTTGTTAAATGGAATTAAGGAAACTGAGATGCGTTTAAGTCCTTTCTTATTTAATGGGTCCTAATGAAGTTATTGAAGTGGCAGATGATAAGAAGAGGACTTAGACCACGGAAAAAGTCTTTAGTCAAATGAAATAATCTATTGCATTACACTACAGTGGTGAGAGCATAATAATGTCGTGAAACATTACATGTGTATTTAATTGAGATGAAATTATTATTTACATAAATATGATTTCACGGATATCTACATAATTTTAATTTTGGAAACTTTTATTTACTTGAAAAATGAATGGACAAAAGATACATTTTGTAAAGGTTACGATAAATTTTAAAAAATGATTCTCAGATTAACTCGTGGTCATAGGGTTATGTTTGTTAAGATGTGTCACTCGATGCCTGCAAATTAATTATTAAGTTAATATTTGAAACAGAATGAGAATTGATCGATTGCGCTTTCTCACTTAATTCCACTCTTGAGAGATTACACAAGCGTATACACGCAAGGTATACAGTGAATTGAAAAAGAGATGAGATACTTAACCTAGAATAGCGCTTGTAAAGTAAATTTATTAAAACTATGCAAAAAAACGAATTCTCTAGTTGGTTGTGAGTCGTTGTGTTTCTGTTAGTGTGGTAATCATTTGGATAATAAAACTACAGATATTAGATGACTTAATTTCCATTAAATGGAAAATTGTTTCTACATAGTTTTTAAGTTGATAAATAAATAATAATTGGGCAGCGCGCAAGTCTTAGTAAAGTTTTGAGAGACCTGACGCGTTGTTGAGTTTTGCTTCAAAGTTAGTTCTCCTAGATGGTCCGTTGCATGAGTGAGTGGTGTGCGCTAATTGCTCCTGATTGCGAACAGAAATGAGACTAGTTGATTTGTAGCACTTGTTTGGTGGCGAGTGTATTGTACTACTCTACTTCTGAACGAACTCTTGTGTGGCAGGAGAAGTTGCTAATGAGGCTTTACACTGATTCTTTTGGTGCGTATCCTGCTAAATGGGAAATACCTTATGCGGTTGCATTGTGGCATTGGTCATTTGAGCGTCTTTTGTTGAATGCTATGAGGATACGGGTAGATGGCAATTGCTTTTGGTGCTGAGTGATGTGCCGAGCATGGTACCATTGCACTGTCATGGCTAGTGTATAAGTTGCGAATAAGTTTATGCGCAATTTGCTATTGATGTGCACAGATAATTTACATATTGAACAAATATGCTCGAAAAAGGGTGGGACCATGTTTGGATGCCACGGTGGAATTTTAAAAAATTGCAAGCGTCTCGTCACTTACAGAAAATAAATTCGATTGAGCTCGAGAGAGTTGCGAGACATGGACCTTTGGTTCTTATGGAAATGAGATCTTCCCTTATGAGAAGTCTGTAAGCTCCTCTTTGATGATGAATAGAGGCTGCTTCATTCTGATTACGAATTATTTGGATGTGGCTCGTAGCTATTGTGTTTCTGTGATCCATGATTGCAGTTGCATAGGGTAAAGATAAGTATTGCAAAAGAAATCTACGTATACTTAGAGGGTTATCAAAAGTCATCACTTTAGAGCTAGCTGAGGAGTCATTCCAGGTTAGTCACCAGCTCTTTATATTCAATCCGGTGTCACCAAATTATAACAAGATGAGAAGTGATTCCACGGTTGTCACCAGTTTAGAGCGCTTTATACTCACTCCTAAGTCACACTTTCATGGTAAAATGATCGTCTGTGATTTCAAAACTTGATTCTGCTTCCCCATCTTTTATAAAGATTGATGTTGGGTTTGTATCTAGTTTGCCAGGAGTTCTCTGCATCAATTTAGAAAGAGTACTCTGTAGCGATTTGGCTAGCAGTCTCAAATTCTCTCTCTTGAAATGCACGTTGAACTAATAAAGCAATTTGAAACATTATTTAATAGAAAAAAAATAATCAATTTTAATAATTAATGAATTAAGATCGTGAATGACCAGTAGCTGAGTTCTCTCAATTGGGGAGTTTATACTACTGACTCTCTGTATACTGAGGAATGATCGATAAAATGAATTGAGTGGACTTAGGTGAGTTTAAGTTCTTCCTTTGGGAATGGAGCGTAATGAAGTTATTGGGGTCGCAGATGATAAGAAGAGGACTTAAAGCGCGGATCAAGACTGTGGCTATCTAAGAATCTATAGAGGTATGCTTGATAAGATCAACTGGGTAGAGTTACCTGAGTTTAAATCTTTCTTTGGTGGATAAAGCATGTGACTATGATCACGAATGACAAAAGGGATTCTGAATACTATGTGTTGTGGAGAAGAAAGAAATTGTGTTTTTATGTGTATAGCAAGTAGGCGAAGTCTGTGATATATGCTGACGGTAGAGTCTAGGGTTTTAAGTGAAAGGCATCCCTTATGTCTATAATCTGGGTCATATGTCTTTATCACGAATGATATTTATTTCATCAAACTTTGGAAGAGGACACTCTCTTTGTTTCTCGGCTCGATGTAAGCTAGGTAGAAGCGTATTCCTGGGCTTTGCAATTCGATAAGCGAGTCATCTCCCGAGAAAAGGAGATCAACAATATTTGTGACTATCTCCTATTTATTATATTCACGAATGATTGTAATGAATGATAACAGGTTATCTATCACCTATCCGTTTCAAATTTCGGCGGAAACTGTATTTTTCAAGGTCGAAAATAATGGACAACAACATTGTAAAAGAAGAAAAGGTAGAATGGAAGAATCATTCAGAAACCGGGGTCTACTCAGAGGGAAATAGAACGAGCTTTGTTACAAATATCACGTAAAGTTCCTAAATGAAATCATTGTATAAATAAGCGAGTGAGAGTGAAAGATATAGCAAAAAGAACAGAAGCTCTGAAATGGAGATAGGCAGAACACATTGGCTAAATAACAGATGAAAATTGGATTAAAGAATTCTTAAATTTGACACTTCTATAAATAATAAGAACCGAGAAGAAGTATATCTTTGGAGTTCTATGTTTATCTTTGCTATGTAAGAGAAAATAAGAGGACATTTATTTTTCATACTTTCTTAATCATAAAGCCAATAAAAGAGCTCTTAATCTAAACCACTCACACATTTTACAGGGTAGATTTTATGAAGTAAACAATTGTTGGAACACACTTTTGTCGCATATTTATCCTTCACATTGAAACACTTTGTAAATATCTCTTGTTTGTGAGAAAATAACTTTCCTTTTTGTATTCTAGCCTCACTGTAGGGAAAGGCTATTTATGCTTGTAGCCTCGCACCATCTTTATTGAAAAGCATATTTTCCTTGGGCAGAATATGCGATGATGGCATACGTTATTGCTCATTACCTATAATAGGATTGCTCCCCTTTGCTACCGGACTTTATGTTTGTTCATGTATTGTGTCCCAAATTTAATTATTTTCAATCAAGAAAACAATCAAGAAAACAGAGTATAACGCTAGTCGAATTTATTATTAAAGTTTTAATCACGAGAAAAGATTTTTCGAATTCTTGCCAATTCTCGCCTGTCCAAATTATACAGAAAGGTGTGAGATTATATAGAAGTATAGAAGATAATATAGGTCAATAGACTGCTTAATCTACCTGTTTTATAGTGTATGTATATATTGAATATCTACTCTATGATTTAGAGTCAACATGTTTCTTCTGTGAACCTTCCCATTTTCCTTATTTTTATTTAGACTCTTTTTACGATCTGAAAACTCTCTCTTTTGTTAGTCCTTCTCTCTCCTCAAAAGATCTCTCGCTTTCACCTACCTCTATTTTCTTTAGATTCTGAAAGGAGAAAAAAGGTAATCGTTGCATCTTCTTCACTCGCATCGGTCATCTTATTTCAACTCTTTCACTACTAAACTATCAATATTTCAAATCCTTTGTATGATTTCCTTTGACCTAATCTAACCTGGCGTTTTTTCCTTCTTTTGAAATTTCCACGAAAGGAATTAAAGTCTTTTGGACTATTATCATTTTATTGAAATACCGAAAGAAAAAAGCCACCAGGAATCGCCTAGTTCCTCCTTGTTACGCATCTTATTTATCTAAGATAGATGTGAAGTGTATCTCAAATAAATCATACTGATCTAAATCATCCTTATACCATTCAAATAGTTGTCTAGTCTGCTTGTATAGCAAATAAGTGAATTAATCCCCATTGGTGGTAATTTATTCCCTAAACTAAATTAATTACTAAAAAATAATTAATTTTTGCTATCAAATGTGCGATGCAAGATATTTTAAGTCTCTTAATAAGGTCCAAACTAATCATAATTTTCTTAGCTGAAAACGCAGCCAGCTTGTGCAATATCGTTTATTGCTTAGATATTCAAGGAAGTTTTGCAGCTTTTCTCCATATATTTTCTAATATATTCCCATCTTAATAATATTCAGTGTCCCATTTCTCTACATAATACTAAAGCTGTGATCTTAAATAAGAATTGCGTAATCTTGTAATAATATCTTTGCTCTTAAAAGTTATTTTCCTCTTTATAATCACCAGCGTCCTATTCCATATATTTGCTTAATATCTTTCTGCCATCCTTTCCTTGTTGAATCCAACCAAAACCATTCCAATTTATCAACAAACTCATATTTTTTTAAAAATATTTTTATGCATAAGGAAAACGGAACTCCATCTTGCACTACTAATCTATCCAAGCCTTACTGCATCTTCTGATCTCCCTCTATGTACACATTTCTCTCTAGCATTCTTACAGCCACGTTCACGATTTCTCGGATAACGCAGGCATTTGAGGAGGTTAGATAGATGCAGGGTGGTAAAGTTTGTATTTGCATATCAATATGAATATAACAGTGAAATAAGGAAAAATAAATAGCAAAAAGTTAAATATGCCCCCCAAAAGTAAAAGAATTAACAAAATACAAAATTTTACAAACCAAATAACATGAACAACATATAACAGGTAAGTAGATGAAGCTAAGTAAAAATTACAGAAACCCCAAACTGAAAAGAGCTCAGTAGCGTATAGAGAGTCCCTTGGAAGTGATGAGAGCATTTTGCCTTCGAGGTTTGCTCTCTACTAGGGTGCGATACAAGATGGATGTGATTTTGGTTCACTCCTCGCTAGGTGACTGACTTTAGTTGCTCAGTGGAAGCTAACTCACGACGTCTTATGGCCTCTTTCCGGTCTTGTTTGAAGGTTTTCAGTGGATTCATATTCGGAAACTGCGATGGCCATTTTATCACTGTGATATTGTTGCTTCGGGGCCATTAAAAAGTGGACGCAGACTTGTGACATAAGACATTGTCATGAGGTAAAATCACACTCTGAGCATTTCTGAGAGGTTTCGGGGTTATGGCAGCAGGTAATCACTCAGGACAGCTTGGTACTTCTCTGAATTCATGGTGTCATCACAAACGGTGAGACGTCCCACCACTGAACTTGACATGCCACCCCATACCTCAATATAGCGGTCACTAGCGGTCATTTGAAATATCGATAGTGAGTAAAGAATTCTTACTTTTTCATCTTTTCTTTACTAAATCCATATGAATTAATACACCTCCTTTTGCTGACGTGACGAGTTTGCCCGACACAAGTTTCTTCCAGAACACAACTCTACCTTCTTCTCTTAAATCTGAATTCACGTCAGACATATATTTATCCTTTCATATATCCTGCAACTATGAAGTGCTACCACTTCCGCATTTGTATCTACCACTCGCCCAAATCATTCCACAATCTCTTTTACAACATCACTTCTATCATTGTATGATTATTATGCACAGTTTCACATTTGGAAATTGCAACTTCACTCGCATAATTCTGGGCTCACGCATTCATCGTCATTTATTTCATTATACGTAATTCCAAGCACGGACACAACATTTGTACCAATACCACCATGGTTCGCACTTGATGGTAAACTCTTCATTCCCTTTCAGGTTTATCTCACACGATGAAAGCATCTGCATTTCCCCCTCTTTTTAAGACAATTACTACCTCTCCTCCCTTTCTCTCATTACATCTACACTCTTACTCTCTTCATGCAGTGACATGGGTTAACCAGAATGAATAAACGGAGTCCGGCAGTTGCCCCGCCCATTAATACTATTGTGTATCTCACTCGAAGGCAATAACAGCCGTGTACGCGGCATTTCAGGCTATCAGACCATATGATGGGTTAGTAATCTCTTAGAACTCGTGACGGAAGACGGTATTGAGAGTAGAAATGTGTAAAATTACATGGCTCGAGAAGTCAAGGAAAGAGATCACTTGGAGTGTAAGAGATCTGACCCCATTCTAACCCCAAGCAGGGTGCATTCGCCCTCAGAAGGGAGCAAATGGGAGAATGTATAGATAAATGAATCAAAAATGTGTTTGAATGAAAAGAACACAAGAAGGTTGTGGTGAACAAAGAGTGCATTAAGTAATCAAGTGAAACCCAAAGACTGGGTCCAGACATTCAAAAGGATAAACTGAAAATCCTTAGAAAGGATGACTTTAGTGTATGTGTGGAAGAATGGTTGAGTTCTTTGGGGTGCTGTAACACATTCTTCCAATTTTTATTTTTTTTTCCTTTTCTTAAGTCTACTACTATTTCTCATTCATCACGCATATCCTCTCGCTCTTCTATAACTCTCGCTCTGTATATGCTTTCACTTTTCTTGCCATCTCTGTCATTCTCTGCCTCTTTCCACCTCTTTTCATTAATGGACTACACAGCTATCATTTTCTTCTTCTGGAAGAAATATCTCCGTTAACCCTTCCCGTCGCAAGTATTTGTGAATTTTTAACTTTACATTCAGCACTTACACCTATATTAGTTCACGTCATTTCATTTCATCTCCAATGCTATAAAATGTACCCCTCTCTACCTTTTTCTCTCGCGCTACCTAAACTCATTTTAACATCACGAACATCATGTTTTCTCGTCTTCTATACTATTTCTAACACCCTAAACATCCTTTAACTCAATCTTTTTACACGAAACTAAGAAATGAAGGATTTTTAATCAAGGCGACGAAGGAAATTCATCGTCAAATTGAAACGAAAATGAAAAGGGAAAAAAATAAACAAACTCCCAAAACATAATCTTTTTTTTCTTAGCTTCAATGAAGAAGTTTTAGCGGAGCTGCTCGGTGCTAAGAAAATGAAAATCGTGTACTTTCGTATGTTTGCGCTCAAAAAGAATTAGAAGCATTTTTACCTCCTACTTTTAAAAGGACTTTACCGACATAGATTTTTGGAATATATTTACGCGATCGCGGAACCTAGATTTATTTTGTTGTTGTTGTTTTTAAAGACTTTTCTCACCGGAATGCACCCTCTTGGGAGCAATAGTTTAACGCAGGATACGAGCCACGGTTCAGCAGTGATTGGGTTTAAAAAGTAATTTAAGAGAGAGTTTGAAATTATGACTTAACTTCTCTAGAATTGTAGGCATATTTTTTTACTGTTAATTTTTTGGGTTCTGTTTGTAACAACCTATTCATTCATGTTGTAGCAGAATAAGGGCAAATGTCGGCCACGTGCCCTTTTGTACTCACGTGGATCCTGATATAACCGCATGGAGCTGGGAGGACATAGCTGAACCTGAGCAAGGAGGCGGCCGACGCCGTTATCACACGCCCCAGCTGTATTTGACTAGGGACTGATGTCATCGCCCCCCCCCCCACACGACCACCTCTCCACTAGCATTCCTACTTTCCGCTCGAAGATTGAAATCCGTTGGACATTTCAACGAGCGTTATCACGATTCTTCCTTCCCCCGAAGGAGTCACTGACTTTTGCCCAATTTCGCGCGCACGTTTAGAGCCACCCCACCAGGTGCCTATATAACGCTTCGACTGAGTTTAGAGAGCAACACTGTTAGACTTCCACCTCCTCCGACGAACGAGATAAATGACGCTTCCCCCCTCCCCTGACGGCGATTTCGATTCAAGTTGAAGGCTAAATCGATCCGTGAACTCTGCTTTAGTCAATCGACAAGCTTCGACATCAGTGAACTCAGCCTTATTCAATCGGTAAGGACTGACAAGGATTTCAAACTCTGAAAGCGACAAGTGCTCCCTTGTCTGAAGAAAGAGGTAAACTGCCCTTTTCCGTCGCATTCACCGTACCGCAACTGGACCCTTTTTGGCAACGAGCACATAAGGTAATCGTAACCGTTGCCACCTTCAGATTTATTTTGAATCTGGCTTACCCAATTGCTCCATTATTTGTGTGAACGCCTTAGTTTAAAAGCCCCCTTTAAATCACCAAACTTAATCGGATCTCGTTAATCCCTTACTTAACCTACCTGATCACGTGTGGACCTTTAACCCTGTCTAGGCGACTATTCCAATTGAACCCAATTTCTATGTAAATATAAATATCATTTTGTTGTTAGTAAAGTTATATTTTGGTCATTGTCTTTCTTTTGCAACTCCAGCGCGTACCAGATACCTGTTAGCCTTTAGCCAACTTGCACTCTGAAATATTTGTTCAAAAACACCCCAGAAAGTTAATAATAAACCATCCCCACGACTCATAACAATTTCCGCTTTCACTAACGGTCTTCAACCAACTTCGGTCCCAAGCCCCAAAGTAGCTACGTATATATAAATATATAGTCTGGCCATTCCACGACACATGTATATAAAAGGCCCCTACGCCCTCCGATTTAGAGTTAGCATCTTTTATCATTCTCAATCTTTTCGCTTTTCGTTTTTCTTCATTTTTGTGATACTTGTCTCGATTATTTCCACAGTGGGTAAGAATTCTTTCGAATACTCCAATTTCCTTTCAGTTCTCATTTTACTCATTCTTAGCAGACACTTGTTTAACACACTAACCGAAGTCTGGAACCGTATATGGTTTATTGTGGTTCGTCCAAACCACCGCATGGGGTACAATCATTCAAGTTTCACCAGTAATATATTTCCAAAATGTTAGATAATAAAGGGGAGGGGCAGGGAGAGAATGAATATCAATTTTAGGCGGTGTTAATTCTGGATTTAAGTATTTATACGGAATCACACTCAACCATTTCGAGTGGTTTTAGAAGCGAACCAGTTTGTGGTCTGTTCCCATTAACATCCTGACTACAATATATTAGAATATATTACAAGGATGATTGGAATAATAATAATAATAATGATAAAAATATAATATACTCAGAACGTTGTATAGATCAGCAATCCTAGTGAAACTGATAGAAAGTGAGCGGTGCTACTTTAGCGTGCGGTCTGCCGCATTATCCTTAGTCTGCGCATGAAATGACCTATAGACTGCGGTCTAATTTTCATGGGATAATTTTATTAGCTCTGCTTATCTTGTTTTACCCTTCTAGCCTGAGTACTCCTGACCGGTGAATAAAAAAGGACGTTTAGCCTGCGGGCTACCTTTCATGTGCTTACCTCAATCTTTCCCTTTTAACCTAACCTAAACTAAACCAACCTAACATAACCTAACCTACTCTAGCCTAACATATTCTAGATTAGGTTAAATTATTTAATCTCCTTTGGAAGAAATAATTACTTCAAAAGACAAATCATTCAATCTAGATAACAAAACCAAATTGGTCGCGTTGAGTGAATTTGTCATTAAATTTTATTAAATTGAACTATCAAAAGGAGAATTGATTTAATCATTACGTTTTATAGCATCATTGTTGTTTAAATGGGTGTGATCTTATTTTGAGGGCTATTTAAAAGAATTAAATTAAAAATAGAAATTATAAAGGCATTGTGAAAACTATTATGTGATGAGAATTCATACGAACTACCAAAATGGAGAATACTCCAATGGATATTTAAACTTCTGATTCAAATTGCATAATAACGGCAATTAAGAGATAGTTTTTCAATGGAAAAAAGAGTGAAAAACAACCCGTTATCTAATAAGGTCCCGCTCGTGCCAAATAATATAGCGATCAATAGAATGAAGAATATAAACAAATGGCATGAAATAACAGGAGGAACGAACTATACTCAGGGAAAGAAAAGTAATTTAAAAACAAGGTCTGCTGACCAAAATGTCGCGTGCTCTCACTTATTCTGATTTATGATCTTAAGACCTGCATAACTTTCTATAATTTCTCGACTAAACGTGGGAGCACCTTGGCAATTATAACATTCAAAAGAGAATGCAAAACAACATAAGGGTTTCAAATTTCGTTAGAATCGGCGAATAGTCACAATGTTATTACCAAAACAAACAAAAGCAAAATAGGGAACGACCCACCCACTCACCTACCGACCGACATAGTGAGACATAGAGTTGCCCGCCACTAGACTCGCACGTGACCATAAATACCTTACAAAACTTGGTACAATCTTAACATGAACTCATAAATGAGAACCCAAATATACTGATAGAGATCACGGAGGTGTAGGTTTCTGATGAATTCTCTTGCCATTTCTCTCCACCTGAAATTCTCAGAATTGGAGGAAAAACTCCACGGATCTCCCTAATTTATTGTTGCGAGGTCCACTCGGAAGCGATACGGTTGCAGCGATTTTAGATGAGAAGCACTATGTTAAAATGGGGATCACTTTAAGATAGGTAGCCCCAATTGTTTTGGGGGGACGTCACTTATTATCAATTGATAAATTAGAGACCACTTCTTCAGTAGCCATTTTCGAGTCACTTATCTTCAATTTAAATTGTTTGTGTTAGATGCGACTACTAATGACCAATATTATAGAAAGTATTAAAATAATATAACCTAACCTAACGAAGTTATGACCTAAAGTGATCCACCATCGTTTCTCAATCCTTTCTATAACTTAAACAAGTTCAGTACATCAAATCCTGGAACTGGACTAAAATCAGTTCTAAATGAGTCTGGGATTATTCAAACCCACCTGTCGGAAAATATACCTTCCAACATACAGACTATAATATAAATTCAGGTCATTTAATAATAAACCTTACAATAAATTGGTGGTTTATTTTATCACATTGTTAATTGCGGTTTGTAATTCTCTTCTTTTCATTTGTAACGGATGGCTAATCGAATTTGTTTAACCCTTGTAGATTATGTCAGGAAAATTGTTTCCTAGATTCTCTTTGTTCGCCTGAATTCAACCCATGTGGTTCACTGCAATATCGCTCTCGATGTCAGGATTTTGTGCTTTCTCTCGAGATTCTTATCTTGTCATATTTCTTCGACATTAATATTGATTGGCAGTTTGGAAAGTGGTGAAGGTGTAATTATACCGAATACCCTTCGGGTTTAAGTATTTGTACATACATCAATTTCCAACCCATCACGATGCTATTCTTAGCTTTAGAACAGAAATCTGTGCGTTTAGTGAGTACAAAAGGGTCTCTAGTTGCTCTCAGACATCCTTACACACGAAAGCCTCTTGCGATTATCTGATATTAATTTGTGATTGTAGAACTTTGCAAGTATCAATTCTTACCATTCGAGTGGTAAATATTGAAAATTGCCCATGCCAAAGATTGCCAATTTAAGATGTTAAAGGAGCGCAGTTCTTTTTTATGGCACGAGTTTTACTGTTGAAAACTGTAGTAATTACGAATTGAATACAAGGACTCTAAGTTGACTAAATAATTAAGCAGCAACTCAAAGCGCCAAAACTCTCGTTTGTCGAAGTGGCAAACAATGTCGCGCGTTTCGCGTCGTTCTCTCTATCATTCTTTCTGTCTCGGCAGACCTCGACCAACAAACTATTATATAATTTATACTAATAATACTACTAGAAATAATAATGATAGTTAATGGCCCTACTACTAAATAATAATAATAAACATGATAATACTATTAATAAAATGATAATAAATATAAACTACCACAAACATGTCAACTTTTCGAGGACTTTGTCATTGGAGACCTACAGTTGGACTTGAAACTTTGCCTACAAGGCACTAAATGGAACTGGCCGAAACTCAGGCAACCCAAGTCGTGACTACATCAGGCGACTAAACATCCCCGGTGAGCTTAACTCTGCTAAAGCTCGAAGCGATGTGCGCTCATCAAAGATTTATACATATATATATATATATATATATATATATATATATATATATATATATATATATATATATATATATATATATATATATATATATATATATGTATATATATATATATATATATATATATATATATATATATATATATATATATATATATATATATATATATATAACCATGTATGTATAGGCCTGTGCTTGGAATAGGAGGAAATAGTCATTACGATGCGTCCGATCAAATTAAATTCCTGTTATCTTCCTCAAGGGATAAAACCCGCAAACTCTACGGGAATTACGGTAATTCTCGGGTGAAAATAAGCAAACACAGACACATGTGTGTAAACATGAAAGTTAATGTAAGAATCAAAGAGAGAGAGAATTAGAGAGAGATAGAGATGGAGAGAGAGAGAGGGAGAGAGAGAAAAAGGAAATATAGATAAATAGATGAATAGAGATAGAGAGAATGAGAGAGAGCGAAAGAGAGAAAGAATTAGAGAGAAATAGAGATGGAGAAAGAGAGAGAGAATTAGAGAGATATAGAGATGGAGAAAGAGAGAGATAATTAGAGAGAGATAATGATGGAGAAAAAGAGATAGAATTAGAGAGAGATAGAGATTGAGTAAGAGAGAGAGAGAATTAGAGAGAGATAGAGATGGAGAGAGAGAGAGAGAGAGGGAGAGAAAGAAGAAGGAAATATAGATAAATAGATGAATAGAGAGCGAGAGAATGAGAGAGAGCCAAAGATAGAGAGAATTAGAGAGAGATAGAGATGGTTAAGAAAAGAGGTCCAAATTACCCATCGAGATGTAATATTTAGGTTTCAAATCTCTTCGGATGAAATGGGGAATTTAAACGTCTCTATATGATGAAACCACTTAAGTTATTATTATTATTATTATTATTATTAAAACGATGATATTAATGGAAGCAAAGATGTGGGAAATCACGTGGCTTACTCGAAACAGTCAGAAGTTACAAGCAGTTACAAGGAAAGAAAGTACCCGGGGAGACCTTACGGTCCATTCAAAGAGGGTACTTTTGGACTAGCAATCGAGCAGGTACATGGCTGCTAAATTGTTTTGCGTCCCAAAACGGCCACTTTTCAAGACTTTGTTTAGTCTTGACTTGAACTGGTCAACAGATTTACTGTTAACAACTTCCACTGGAAGTGCGTTCCACTTACTGCAGATACTGTAGGTGAAAAAAAATCCACACAGATTGCGGTTGTAACGCTTCAGTTCAAGTTTGAAGCCGTGATTGCGCGTTCTGTTCTTACTCAGTGTGAAAATATCCCGGTAGTCAACATTGTCGAACCCTCGAAGTATTTTAAAAACTTCAATGAGCTGACCACGCAGTCTACGGGTTTCCAGCGAGAACAGATTTAATTCCCTTAGTCTATCCTAATAACTTTTATGTCGGATAGAGGGAATCAGTTTTGGTTGCCCTAGCTTGTACCCGTTCTAACCTTGCGATGTCCTTTCGAAACGAAGGACTCCAAAATTGTAAGTTATACTCCAGGTGCGGCCGAAAAAGGGAGGTGTACAGACAAAGTACTATCTCCTTGTTACGGTATCCAAACTTGCGCTTTATGTAGCCTAACATCTTTGGGCTTTCTTCTCTGACTCGATGCACTGTTTCGAAAACTTGAGGTCGCTAGTGATAGTAACACCCAAGTCCTTCTCAGTGTCATTCTATTCAAGATAAGTGCCCTTAAGGATGTAAAGAAATTTGGGGGTTTCGGTGGCCGATATGCATTACTTTGCATTTCTCCACGTTGAATGGCATTTGCCACGTTTCCGACCACTCCCCAATCCTTTGAAGGTCCTCGTGGAGGCGGGCAGTGTTCCCCTCCTTTGCCACATTGATACCAAGCTTGGTGTCGTCAACAAATTTGGAGATTTTGGCAACCATGTCCCCGTCCATGTCATTGACATAGATAATAAACAGTAGTGGTCCCAGGATGGAACCTTGAGGGACACCGCTAGATACGGGCGCTCATTCAGAGGCCCGTCCATTCACCACTACTCGTTGCCGTCTGTCCCTAAGCCAGCTCTCTATCCAACCTGCTAGCTTGCCGTCTATGCCCTGTGCAGGAACTTTCTGGAAAGGGCGGCAGTGTGGTACCTTATCAAAGGCCTTTTGGAAGTCAAGGTACACAACATCCACCACTTTATCCCGATCATGCTCACTGAACACGAAGTGGAAGAATTTCACAAGGTTCCTCAGGCATGACCGTTGCCTTCGGAAGTTGTGCTGGGAACTCTTCAGTAGCAGGTTTGACTCTAAATAAGACGTTATTTTGTCCACTATTATGCTTTCCATGAGTTTACCGACTATCGAAGTCAAACTGATGGGTCGGTAATTTGACGGATGGTTGAAGTTTCCTTTCTTGAAGATAGGAGTCACCTCCGCCTTACGCCAGTCTCTAGGAACGCATCCGGTCCGGATTGACATGTTAATGATAGCGCACAGATGTCGTCATACTTCATCGCACACTTCCTTCAACACCTTGGATAGAAACCCATCAGGTCTAGGGGACTTATTCGTCATTAGGTCAGCGATCTTTTTCTTTATTTCTCCTTCGGTGAAGTCCATTAGATCCAGCTTTTCTCCTGAGTAGGAATCTGTGGGCTGGCGGATGGGACCACACTCTTTAGTAAACACTGAAGACAAGTAGTCATTGAGCAGGTTAGCATTTTTTGCATCTGACTGAGCTAATGCACCATCATCGTCGACTAAGGGCCCAATCCTACGATGGATTGGTTTACGGCTATTTACATAGCCGAAGAACTCCTTGGGATTCTCCTTGCAGAGTCTCGCCACTCGGAGTTTCTCAGACCGCTTAGCCACCCTTATGCTGGACTTCACTCTTCTGGCTAGCCTCCGTTACTCGCCAAAGGCACCCGAGATCTTCGATCGCCGGTACGTATTTCTCTTCTCCCTAAGCAGTTGGCCGATTTCTCGATTAAACCACTTTGGTAAGACAAAAGACCGACGGAGGCATTTCAGAGGGATGCAACTTGATTGAAGACTCATGAACTTATTTTTGAAATTGTTCCACGAATCCTCAACATCTTCGCATACCGCTAGCCTTACATCAGTCAGCCCAGCACGAAGGTTTGCGAAGTCTGCTCTTCTCAAGTCAAATTTGATTGATTGACTGGCAACAGACCCTACCTTCGGGATCTTAACGGTAAATCTAATTAGCTGGTGATCACTGCCACAGAGCTCTTTGCCTACAGAGAGATCCTCAACGATATCATCTCCAGAGGTAAAGACTAAGTCGAGGATATTGTCTCCTCTCGTCAGTTCTCTTACCCATTCAGTGAGAAACTCGTTGTGGGCGAACTCCAAAAGTAGCGCGCTCTCGCCACAGGCTGCTCTGGTTTCCCAGTCAACTTGTCTGTTGAAGTCGCCCATAACGATGCACACTCTACTTTGAACAAGCTCATCCAGCAGCTCGTACAGTTCCCTGTCCTTCTCAACGGGTTGGGAAGGGGGTCTGTAAAGCACCCGGGTCCTGTATCTGACACGACCTATATCTAGGTCAACGCCTAGAGCTCGTGATCGGATATAATGTTAGAGTTCGTAGATTTGATTGTATCCTTAACATACAACATTACACCGCCACCCTCTCTGTCTGGCCTATCTTTGTGGAAGAGTTGGTAGCCAGGAACCGTGAATTCGCCTTCAAAGTCTCGGTTTGAGGTTTTTATCCACGATTCTGTTATGGCTACCATTTCGGGTTCTTCTGTCGCTACGAGGCCACGGAGCTCAGGAAACTTGTTCCTGATTGACCTCGCATTGAACAGAAGAACTTTCAGGGAGTCCCCTAATGTACGACCCCCTATACTCTTCTGTTTTCCGACTTCATGGTTGTCGCGGTAGCACCATTTTTGACCCCCTCCGAGAAGGTTGTTTGTGGAGTGACTCGGGCGTACTGGCGTACGTCCGCCTTCCCAATGTGCCGGATACTCTTTTAGGTGCACTCCACAACATCCTGGATGAGGATGGCTATGAAAGCCTTGCCTTTAAAGGAGAGTTGCACCCCATCCCTTTGGTAGAGGTCTTTTCTACCATAGAATAGGGCGTAAGGTCGACAAAAAAGACACCCTCTGCCGTACAGAGGTCTGCAAGGCGCCGGTTTAGCGACATGTTCCTCACGTGCGCAGTCCGGCTTGGACCCCACCTCGGGAGCATCCCCACCACGACGCGTCTGCGGGCTTTCAATTCACAGTCGTCGACAGCACCCATAACCGTCTTTATAATCTCGCCTGTAGGGCCTACCCTACCTCCTGTGAGGTAGAGGTCGTTGCCACTTACCATAAGGGCAACGACTGAAGTCTCAGAAATCTGAGACTTTTCGGCCTCAGCTTTTACCTGCTTATTCCCACAGCCTGTGAGGCAGCTCACCTTAACGCTTGTGCGAAGGCGGGCCGCTAGCAGGGGCTGCAGGCCCCGTGCGTGCCTGGAAATCACCCACAAGGCTAATCCTGGCAAATTTGCCTGCTGAGCTCGGAGTCTTTATTTTCTAAGGCAAGCTCTCCGATTCCTCTCTCTTCTCCGTCATGGTTTTTTCAGGCTTCTTTTTTTTCTTTTTCTTATTCTTCTTTCTCATTTTTTCCCCTTGTCATCCTTTTCATTAACTTCTTCTACATTTTATTCTACATTTTCTTCTTTTTCTCTCTCTTCCTCTTTCTTCTTTCCCTTTTTCGTCTTTCTTTTCTTTTTATTTTTTCCTGTTGGCGTTTCTGCCACATTCCGGCCGGCCTCTCTGCAGAAGTGGTGTTTGCCACAGGACTCGAGAGCTCGTTTAACTTCTCTTCGAGCCTGCGGATCTGGTGGGTGTGCTCCTCCTTGAGCCTCTCGATTTTCTTTTCGAGGTCTGTAGTTCTTTCCCTCTAGTAGGTCACTACTTCCTCCACTCCCTTCTTTAAGATGCAAGTGGTGCATACACTGCCTGCGTGGCATTTCGCATAGCAGCCCTCCGGGAAGTCAACGCACCACTTGTCCTTCTTACATGTGGCACACGTGGATTTTAACGCTGCTGGACCTTTCTTGCCTGCCATTTTAAACACTCTATATTTCTTAAGCTTGTGACAAATCAATATATAAAAAGGGGGTTTGGTGAGTTCTCTCCGCGTGAGTCGTTCCCGCCTATTGATCGGAGTCGTTTCGGAGTCTTCCAGAAGGCACGCTCCATGTGCTGCTGTTCGTCCGACCGAGTTGTCAAGCCTTGGCGTGCCTTGGCTCCCAACCAAGCAGGACAGACGGTCTCCAAAGGAGCCATTGATTTGTCACCAGGTGAACAACAACGAAGCACGCCCCTTACTAAACTCCTTCTAGTTACCTTCACAACGGCCAGGATCTCGGAGCAGCGTTCAATGGATATCCCGACCCACCAAGAGACTCGACCCAAGGCTTTTTATTGGCCTGGCAACCAACTTGGGAACAATAAGCCGTCATTTCAGACCTATGCTACCAGAGGCACCCGTCAACGGGCACTGGAAACGGTCAATAATTACGCGCCAGGGAAAGGGTTAACGGGGCACTACCCTCATCCCATTCATCGTGCCCCAACGCCTAGGACACTTCCAGTCCTAGTCTCTCGCAACCAGTGAGCGTTGATTGGCGTTGTTTATAGAGGTTCCAAAGCCTCTCTTCTGACGCGTGAGGTAGCTTCCAGGTCCTTATATGTAGATAGAGTAAAAAAAGGGAAAGAGTGACATGATAGGAGTAGTCTTTTTTTGTTTTTTTCTTTTTGTATAAGTGAGAGAGATAGGATAAAAGTTAAAAAGGAGAAGATAGAGTAGAAAAAGTAAGGAATGACGCACTTAGTCTGAAACCTCGTTTCCGACCAAATCGACAAGGGAAGCCCTACCAGGGGTACCCAGAAGAGGTACCCCCACCGACATAGCTCGAAAAGTCAAAGGTACACACAAGCTCTCTTCCGCGACAAGGGGGCGTCACCTCTCCCTCTACTTTCTTTAAGAGAGACAAAGAGAGAGGAGTAGGGTACGACTCTCCTGTTCATGCCCATCTTGCACTCAGGAGTAGGGTACGACTTTCTTTCTTATGCCCATCTTTCATCTACAGTGTGGACTTAACTGTAAAGTGGAATGCTCAGTCTTGATGAGGGACGTGCCACACTCTACTCCGATCTCTTTAGAGACCAAAACAAAGTCTCGCTTCATTTTGAAATGAAACAAAATGATAAAGTAATCCAAGATTAGCGATCAATAAGGATTATCTGCTGGTACCCTTTTGTCAGTTATAATTGCAGCCACACCTCATTTTCACATCTATAACTCTAGTTATTACATTCCGCCCGTCTCTTATTCTAGTTTATAAACGTCTGTCAATCTATTTTTGATTTGCTTAATTTATTCTTTTATCATTACATTTTTACCTCTCATCCGGTGGCACCCCATTAATTCGAGAAGACCTATGGATTCCTTCTAAGGCCCCGTCCTGGAAGAGGGTCCTTATTTACGTCTTGTCTCTTCAAAGTACCAATGATTGATGAGCTTAGTTAGTATTGTCTCATTTTTCCTCCGAAATCAGCGGATAATAATAAATCAATATAAACATTTATTTATGAGACGATGATTCGAAGGAATACTACAAATAATAATATTTATGGTTAAATTAATATTTCAGGCCCTTAGTCCTGATACATGTTGTCCCAACATATCCAACTTTCAGTGAATTCCACAAATTGAAAGTGTTGTGGCCTATCTATGAAGACCAATACCCATGCTGAGTGGTGCTTGCTTCCACCACGTCAAAAACGAACAGATGGAGTGAGGTCAAATGAAGGCCTCTGTGAAGACGCATAAATCTTCCATCCAGAGGGCACGAAAGTTAGGCAGGATTTTTGCGAGGAAGGAAGAGCGAAGTCGCGTGTCACGAAACGATGGATAATATGGACGCGGCAGGGAATTGGGGATTGAAGTTTCTCGGGAGTTTGGGGGTGAAGGGGAGAGTTGGTAAAGGAGAGGGGATATGGAAAGAAAAAGAAAAAAAAGAAAAGTAGCTTGTTAGTTGGCATAACCAGATTTAGTGGAGTTGAGTGAAAAAGGGATAAATCGCCTCTCAATTTTATTTCCTTTTGTATATATTTTTTTTTTATTCTCTTTATCACTTGTATGTTAATCTATTACGCTCTGAATCTAATCATCATTCGATTGTACTTGTGCTCTCTTTTAGAGATTTTTGTACAATTTACTATAAGTCAATCAGTGATGGATTAGTACCTAATTAGTGCAAAGAGGCAAATGTAACACTACTTTTCAAAAAGGGCATAAATAATAATCCTGGAAATTAGCAGCCTCTCTCTCTTACGTCATTCGTTGGTAAACTCTTGGAGTTCTTTTTCTTTGAGAAAACGGATCGTTGAGCACCGTCGTGGATGTTGATGCTTATCTAATTGGCTATATTTTTTACCTCCTACAGTGTTAGGTTGCGAGTTCTGTTCCGATGATCCTAAAGTAAATTTTAGGAGAGGAGCGAGAATAAGGCATCCAATTTCCTCAATAAATGATTTTGGTGAGTTTCACTTCTCCATATTGGGACCTGTATGTCTTTCCAGTAGAGAAGATGATTTTATGCACTATTTGCATGTGTTATAGTTTTTATTATGCATGAAAACGAGATCCCCCTCCCCCTTTTGCCTTTGTACCAGGGATGAGGATACTGCCAAGCGTGTGATGAATTGGATGGATAGACCAGCTCGGGTGGGACACTTCTGAGGGGTGAAGTCTGATAATCGAAAGAGGTAGAATCAACTACCTGCGCCAGAGTGCCACCCGATCAAGGGGTTTGAAAAATAGAAACTACTTCCAGCATACACATAGACAGTTGTGTGCCCCTCTGCCGTCTTGGCAAGTGGACGCATCCTAAACAATAAGGGTCGCCGCTTCGTTGCATCTCGGGGGATCTTATGATGCTGAGTTCCACAGTGGGTTAATCTTCAAACTTGCTTACCTCGGTGCCTCAAATTATGTCAATTCAATTGCTGGGTATAGTTGAAAAGGTTATGAAAGGCATTTCTCCCAACCAGACCGGTACAAAACGGGAATGGAGTATGTTGAGATCAACTAGACATTATTAAACCATGTACTTCCTAAGAATAGGATACTCTCTTTTAGTCAATTAGGAGAGTGTAATGAAGGAGAAGGAGAGGTGAAGATGGGGTGAAAATGCAATATAACTTGCCACATTTGGCTTTATTCCAGCTGACAGTGAAGCCTTGAGACTCTTATCACATCACTCCAAGGATAGAGCAATGAAATGATGGTATTCAGGTCACTAGTGGTGCTTTACCAGTCGGAGCGCTTTCTAATGGCTATCGACAGAGCGATGTCTAGCGTGGCAATCCAGTCCAATTACCATCAAATCAATAATCCAATTTAATCCATTCTCCAAAATCGCCTAATCGTCACTAATTTAAAGGATACATGGTGTGAAAGATACAGATGAATCATCGCAGGTCCCCCCACTACTTTCCCTGATGACGCATTAAGCAAAGTAGATAAAGGCGGCAAAGGGCATGGAATGTGTGTGGCACGGGGTTGAGTGGCCCTTACGTGATGGGTCAGGGGTGTTTCTGGCTGAATTTTTATGTCCATCTTACAACTTTGAAGGGAGATAGGATTTCCACTTCTTAATTCTGTCTTTTATTAAACCCGACTGAAACCGCTTTCCGACTAACGAAGATAAAAGGCTATATTTCAGAAGGAATACCAATCTAATTTTACTCTTTGTATCTAGAGCTCTTGCTAGCCGAGTGGGTACGGCGGCGGTCCGCTCACCCCGCACTACCGGGTTCGATCGAGGGTAGATCTTACACTTCTCATCCCACACATAGCCAATTACAACACTGCTGTCTTTCTTCTCCGATCTTGGCAGCACATACCACACACACACACACACGCTGTTCCAAGGAATCCTGCTGATGGGTATCTATATACACCTACCTTTGACAGGGAACAGGTCCGCCTGGACGAAGGCAGATTGGTGAACCACTAATACTACTACTATGCTTAGTCTTTTATAGACACTGAGGACTATTTGAGAACAAAAATGTCCCATTTAGAAGGATCTCATGTTTAATTGTTAAAGATCCCACCGATGATCTTTTGCCATTGATTTTGGAGACTGATTCAATTCAAGCGTTTGTAGGATTATATCCTAATCTATTTTGTTGTTTTTTTACAACTTTGGTCCAATAATTATTCTCTATTTTAATTAATTCCTATTCATAATTTAAATATGAGAGCGAATGTTTAGTTAAAGTATAACAATATCTTCTTTTGCTTGAACGAGGTTTAAATGACACAATTATTCGGGAGGTGAATCCGGGTAGCGAGTATCGTGGAAGCTTCTGAACCAAAGATTCGAAACATCTGTTTCTGTTTAAACACCACAATTAACCTTTTCATCCACATGGTTTGTGTAGTTCAAAAGGGAGATTAAGTTCCAAATTTCCATCCAAGAATGATATAGAATCTAAAGAAGGAATCTATGAAGCAAATTACAACTATAAAACACAATTCAAAATTAAAATTAGATCTCAGAAGAGGCATAATTCGTATCCCAGCAACTTTGCAAAGTGGCGAAGCGATAACATTATTGATAGAGCTGCCTAACATTTACTCTTCCAGAGTCAGACGCACACGAATATATGTATATATATGAAGTAATCATTGTAGTGTTGTGTACACCACGTTGTTATCAGTGACTGTCAATTTTAACCGAGGGAAAAATGCGAGACCGATCAGACTTCTAAATTGGGCAAATCGTTAGAGCTCGATTAGCGAAAGCGTCTTTAACTGAAGGAGATGAACTGTTCAATTTAACATAAACAGGAGTGTCCAAGATAATGAAGGCATGAACAAAACACGGTAAGGCGTCATCTGTAAAGAACAAGGGGCGAAAACCGGTGACCTGACAAGGTTCCTCCAATACTAAATAGGATTGTAGTCAAACAAACAGAACAACTAAAGCAATGATGAGAACAGACCTAAATATCCACCTGAACGACACTGTTTTGATGGAAATGTACAAAGCAAACATTGAGTAAAAGAAAACAATTGCGAAAACAAAGGAAACCAATGCCAAGTTGCGAAAGAAATGCTGTCACAATAAAAAAAACGAGAACATTCGATTACCGGACGAGCCAATATTTAATTATTTCCTAGAAATGGCCGTGTTTATGTATGGAAAAGCACAAAAGAAGCCTACAATCCGGACTGTCTGCTTCCAACCCTCAAAATTAGGAGGAATCAGTGATCGTTTGGGCGGACATAACCGGATATTCATCTGGTATCATCATTACCATCAAGGGTCGGTTCCTGCCCCAAAATATCTAGTCATTCTCAATGACTTGGTTCTTACAATGATTACCATACTGTTATCTGAGACTTCCATTTTCCAAGATGATATTTCAGCCGTCGACAAAACCAAACTATTCACTGTTGGCTTTTGGCGTATCAGAATGTGATGCAAGATCGACCCTCCAAAGATGATCGAAACATTATGAGCAGCTTTAGATCGGAGAGGGCGAAGGATATTTCTACATACGTCATCACCGAGCCAATTGCGAGAAGTTTGGATAGAAGAATCGGAATGAGATGAGGGAGATACAAGAGAGAGAGAAGGGAGAGAGATGAGGGAGATATACGAGAAAGAGGCGAGAGAGTGTGGTAGAAACACGAAAGATAGAGAGTTGAGAGAGAGAGAGAACAAAATAATGATACAGAGAAGAGAGATACGAATATAAACGAGAGAGAAACGAGAGATAGGAAAACCAGATGAATAAAACGAGAAAGAGAGAGGAGAGAAACGAGAGAGAAAGGAAAAGAAAGAAAGACGAGAGAGAGAGAAGAGGACGAGAGATGATATAGAGCGACGAGAGAGACAAGAGAAAAACGGGAGACAGATGATATAGAGACGAGAAAGAGAAACAATAGGCGATATAGAGCAACGAAAGAAAGAGAGAGAGACGAGAGATTGTGTGAATGGATGTAAGAGTGAAGCAACTGCAACTAATTTTTCAGCAGGGCCGTTATTGGATTGCGGCTCCAAGGTTCGTCTCATCCATCACGTTGACTTCCGCTGATATGAATGAAGCCTTGAATGACTACTGGATAAATCTTTGTGTAATTCGCTGCCTAATAAAACCTGTTAGAAATTGAGGGGAGGGAGAGAAGGAAGGAGAGAGAGAGAGAGAGAGAGAGAGAGAGAGAGAGAGAGAGAGAGAGAGAGAGAGAGAGGGGAGAGAAAGAGAGAGAAAGAGAGAGACAGAGCGGGCGGTATGAGCGCTCAAATAAGAATATTGGCAGAAGGGTAAATAAAGGCAGTTCATTAGTGTTTTGTTTCAAATATTCAATTAATTGTTTATTTCAAATATTGATTTAATTATTTATTTCCAATATTGATTCAATTGTTTATTTCCAATATTGATTTAATTTTCCATTTCAAATATTGATTTAATTGTTTATTTCAAATATTGATTTAATTGTTAATTTCAAATATTGATTTAATTGCTTATTTCAAATATTTATTTAATTCTATATTTCAAAAATTGATTTAATTTTCTATTTCAAATATTGATTTAATTGTTTATTTCCAATTTTGATTTAATTTTCTATTTCAAATATTGATTTAATTGTTTATTTCCAATTTTGATTTAATTTTCTATTTCAAATATTGATTAATTGTTAATTTCAAATATTTATTTAATTGTTTATTTCAAATATTTATTTAATTGTTTATTTCAAATATTAATATAATTTTCTATTTCAAATATTTATTTAATTATTTATTTCGAATATTGATTTAATTTTTACTCCTTATATTCATTTAATTGTTTATTTCAAATATTGATTTAATTTTCATTTCAAATATAGATTTAATTGTTTATTTCAGATATTGAATTAATTGTTTATTTCAAATATTGTTTTAATTTTCTATTTCAAATAATGATTTAATTTTCTATTTCAAATATTGATTTAACTTTATATTTCAAATATTGATTTAATTGTTTTTTTCAAATATTTATTTAAGTTTATATTTCAATATTGATTTAATTTTCTATTTCCGATGAGTGACACGAGCTCCTACAATGTGGAAGAGACTGATTGTGAGAAAGTCAATGAAAGTAAAGTCATTCAAACCGTTCGATATTATTATATTTTTCCTCCATTATTCTTATTACTTTTCGGTAGGAGGTGACAACACTTTTGAACCACCCTGTACACGAATTCGTTTGAAAGAATATAGAAATGTGTGATAAAGGTCATATTTAATTGCCTTTTTAAATTCCTGTATAAGGGACTATTTGGGAATCATTCGCTCAATTCTCACTCTCTCCTCTACCCGTTTCCTCTCTCTTTAACTTTCTCTTTTCTTGGCTTTATACTCTCTATCTCTCTCACTCTATCCTCTATTTTTATACTTCCTCTGCGATCCCAGAATTACTAAGCCGTTCAGGGAAATAGGGCTTCCTCTTCCTCATGCCCCTCCAGGACTACTCGCATGGTTGCACCCGTGCACAGTCGGACCCTTCCCTTCTGCGAGCTCTCTCTACCATCGACACCGCTTCAGTGGAGCTTGCGGCACCACAGGCTCACGCCCAGACCTGAATAAACTCCATGGGTTCCTCGTCTGCCCCCACACAGGATTATTTCCCCTAATGCAAATCGGTTGCGCCCCTCCATCGAGTCATCTAACTCAGGTGGCAGAGCACCGGAATGTGGTCGTGAGACTGCCTCCGGAGAATTCTAATTTTGTCTTCCGCTGAGAAATCAGCTCTAAAGGAGCTCCAACTAACTCATCCATATCCAATATTTGGCGAGACAGCTCGGAGAATCGAGACTCTCTAAAAGACGAAGGACCCCCGACCCCAAGATCATCTCGCTAAACAAAGGATTCAAGGCAGGGGCGAAGAGAACCTTCCCCAATCAGTATTCGAAGGCAGCGGTGCCTTCGTTGCCTTAATGGCCAAAAGTTCCCAAATTATGGCTGAAGGAAGGCTAAAACCACCCCTACCTGGGTATTCTTCTCGAAGAAAGATCCTCGAGATCTTTTGAGTTAGGCCTGGAGGGAATTTAACTTCAATGGAATTGCCGCGGACTCCAAGCTAGCTTGGATTTGTTGCAGAGGCTTGTTTCATTCCGTTCCCCATTAACGATTTGTCTTTAGGAGACCCTGTTAACTGCGCGCAGCCTTCAACTCATCCGCGATATAAAAGTTTCACAACAACACAACCGCGGAGTGGAGGTTGGGCGGATGAGCAATTTACACATAACATGATATCTCGGTTCCTTTTCTTCCTCGAAATACCTCCTTTCTAGCAGTGACATTACAGCTACACTTGGATAGGAGTATACTTTTATTTTAGCGTACAGTTCACCCTCAACCGGATTGTAGTCGGTGGAATTCCTCCGTACCGTCGCATGTTTGCCTAAGCCCTTACTCATGCTCTTGGATTTGAACGGGAGGCACCTCTTCTGGGGAAAGTACACGTTTAATCGTCATTAATATGGATGAGTTTACGCCTTACTTCCTTAGAACCGCTTCATTTTCTTGTATTGATGTCACTAAGTATTCTGGATGCACATCTCATTTGAGGTTAGAGGTGTTCGATAAACTCCATGATGGTAACCACTTTCCTATCTACATATATAACATTTGAGGGTAACTGTTGTACGAGAAACCATCTCGGTAGTGCTCGCAACGGGCCGCTTTCCCGTTTTCAGAAAACGACTCACTTATCTATCTCAGTCAAGTTTAGGTATTTTGATGAAACTGTTTAGTTCTTTTCCCACAAAACATCGCTTTGTACCATTCCTATGAGCCGGACTGGTTTGCATGCCCTTCGCTTCTTTGTTCATCGGTTGAGTGTGAGACGCCCATCCTACTGAAGCGATACGCCTTTAGGCGTTATATGAATCACCCAAACTATTTCAATTGATGGGAATTCCGTCAAGCGAGTGCTATCTTTCTAAGTACGCCCACCGTTATTCATGGTCGGCCTACGTCCCTTTGCTCAAAGACGAATTAGCTCTTGCAGAGGTGTGTAGGCGTGTTAAAAGGATACCAGGCAAGATTCATCAGGAAGCCCCTCCAGTCAATCAGATGGTTTGGATTACAATCTCGGATCCCATGAGATTGCGACCGCTCTCTCCGTATTCTCGAGCAAAGAAGCTCCGTTAGTTTTTATTGCGCGTCGTGCGTTCATGAAGTCCGCCGACTGGACATTGCCTGTAGAAGCAGGGGACCCCTTGAAGACAGGTTTCCATTGAGAGAGTTGAATTCCGCTCTTGGTTCCTGCACCAACACCACCCCTCGTCCGGACAATAGCCCGGTGAGTGAGGCATAGCATTTCCGTTAGAGTTGTTCAACAGGATCTGGACTGAGTGTATCCTCCTTGACTCTTGGCAAATGGCTACGGTGTTTCCTTTTCTAAAGCAGAGGAGATATCACTCTACCACAGCCGTTTTCTGCCCGATATCTATTTTCGGTGTGTGAAATTCGGTAGAAAAATAGTTAAAAATTGAATTAGCTTACTTGGGCCAAGGGGACACTTCATATTCTTCCTATCGCAGTTTCTGGAAGATCGTCGACCTCATGCAAGTGTGGATGGAGTTATCTGCTAGCGAACTGCACAAGAGGAAGGCGTCCCGCAGGTAAGTATCCTCATTATCACACTCATTCCCTTGTCATCAAAACCATCACATCGGTGCTTCAGGAAAATATTCTCGCTACGCTATACGTGGACTTCCTTTCAATCTCTATTGGTGTCGTCCATATGCCAAATCAGGAGTGTCGACTCAGAGACTCATTTTATTGCAAAACTAAGGTGGTACACTTTTTCTCCATCCATGGATGTCCCCTAAACACCTTTGTTCTTAAACGGGGATCGCCGGAAAATGATTCACTCGCATCGTTTTCTTATTCTTATTTACGACCGATTCATTACCCGGGAGGCCCATATTCGCAACCTGGTGGTTTCCTTGGCCTACGCCATGGACATTATTCGTTTCGTGATTTCAGCACATAAGGTACTGATAAGAATACCGCTCTAGTCTTTTACCATTCCTTTATTCGTTCGAAGCTCGAATATGGAGCCGAGTTTTATGCGCATGCATCCAAATCTGAATTACGGAAGGTGGACACAATCTGTCACACCCATCTTTGTTCGTTTGGCGATAGATGCTTTCCGCTTGTCCCTTATTAAGAGCCTGCTTTCAAATGGAGGGGAGATGCCACTTGTTCTGTGATGTGCAGAGTGCATTATGTGAGTGTAATTGTGGACCCTATTTTTCCTGTCACCAACGCCTTTCTTTGCTTCCGGGGCCGATCTCGAGAGTGACTATTCAGCCGAGAGACGCCAAGCATAACCTCTGCATTTAGGTTTTAGGACTAGACAACTTCTGTAAGACTTCTATGTAGCTCTCAGGCTGGTAGCATTTCTGGTTCTGCCAAATGGCCACCTTGGGGGGCGTCTGCCCATTTTTCGTCACACCTCTCCCCCCCAAGTTTCCACAGCGTCAGAAATATTGCGTTCGAAATTTATGTACTACAGCTCGCGTTTTGTTGGAACCGTAATAATATATACAGATGACTCTACATTCGAGGAGGGGGGGGATCGTCTTTAATTTCATTTCCATCCGGGTGAAGTTGGTGTGATTGTACCGGGCGCTGCGTCTATCATCACGGTCGAGTGGGTTTCAATTTACCGCTCAGTACAGGAGACTAGGCGCCGAGTCCGGCAGGGACTGCCACAAGCCAGGGATTGTTTTCTGCTGGCTTCCGGGAAATGTGGGATTAATACATATTCTGTGCAGAATGGAGAGATCAGACCAGAGTTTCACTTTTCCTTACACTGACTACATGGCAGGAATCAGGCGAACCTTTCTGGATGCCTCGCAAAGAAGGTAGGAGACGAGCGAGCAGAAGCCAATGTTGCACATCATCACGCCGCGACTGTTCCCTTGGTTATAACCAACAATACCTCGATGGCTTCAGGTTGTCTCCTGCTCTCCACAAACCGAGCAAGAACGGTTCATCTGATTCCTGCCATGTAGTCAGTGTGGGGAAAAGATAAAGAACAGCGAGAAAAGAGTAAGAAAAGAAGAGAAACGAAGAGAGAAAAGAGTGAGAGATATGGGGAATAGGACAAATCACCTCAGTTTTATACAGATACGATATTATCTGCCTAAAAATGTCAAACCACTTCCCAATAAAAGTAATATCCTTTTCCTCAATAATATTTCGCTTGACTCTTTTACGAGAAGAAACAAATAAGAAAATTAAAATACATTCATAAAAGCATAAGTAAGTTTTCATTACGCCCTAATCAGTAGCTGAAACTATTCGGCACAACCAAACCTACCATAAGCACTTCAACTTAATGACTACATATTCGAATCAACCAAGGTTAGAATGAGGGAAGAACTAGAAACCTATGCGGACTTTGGTAAAGTTAAAAGTGTATATATGTGTATTTTTATGTACAAACATCTATGTGATCTAAATCGCACGTTCATGTGATAATCGAATGTCGGTGGAGAAGAGAAAGGCATTAATGAGGCGAGTTAAGAGAATCCGAGTGTTGATGTTCAAGTAGTTTTGATCCAGGCGCAAAAGTCCTCCACTCTCTTGAACCTTGGCACAGAAAAAAGGGTAGGAAAATAATTACCATTGCGAACAGGTCCTATCAGCATTTAAATTCAAATTATGACTTTTTGATAAAGTATTTGGATTCTCTCTTTCTTCCTCTCACTCTTGATTGTTCTGTTCTTCTTATTCTTCCCTTTAATGAATGTTCAGACCTCAGTTGCTCACTCGTTATGAACGCGGTCTTAATCATTTCTGATGATTCATCTTAGTTCTATCAACCAACACAGATGTCTATTTTGTCTATCTATTTTGCATGATAGATGTGACCTAACAGATTGGAGACTAAGCAAGCCCTTGTGACCTTTTTATATGACATAAAATTGCTAAGCCTTGGCAGCCTTTCTGATCTTTTATGTTTATTAAATTAGCCTCGAGAGGCTTAGACTGGCGAATGCAGTCTTAAATATTTGAACGTAGGAAAGTTTTATCCAAATTATCCCAAATTTAGGTGATAATAGATACTCTTCTACTAGACAATTTAGCAAAAAATGCGGAGGTTTGCTGAAAGGAACTTAGAGATAAAACTAACCGAGAGAGGTTTACATTAACAGATGCTCAGGAAGAATCATATACACAGGAATACATGACTCCGTCTCAGAAGGTTTCTGGCAAGTGATTCTAGATTCTCTGGATGTCAGATACTTTCAGAGACTAAACCACAGAAAGTGGCGGCCCGTTAGAATGACTAAAATGACGAGAATTACCCTTCATAATTACTAACAACTCTCACAGATGGAGTGGAACTCACTTAAATGACTAAATCTGACCTTTTGCACATATTTTAACCACCTTTTGAAATGCTTGATCTCAGCCGTGTCAGAATTTCATCTTGGTATTAAAAGGTGAAGCAGGGGTGGATGAACGGTCGTCCTTGTTCGACAAATCCTTTCTAATTATATGTAATCACCTTTTATCTCCTTATATTTTTTTCTTATATCTTCTGTTTCCTATCATGTATCAACTGTCTCCCATTTGTGTCTCTTTCTTGCATCTCTGTTTCGATTCTTGGTCATAGAGAGTCGCAGTTAGTTGAGTTCCTACTTCCTACCCCAAGTCCCTGTACCCCTTTCAAGCTACTCGTTCTAGAACCGTGCCTAGAAAATCAAGCAGGTTCAAGTTCGCACCTAGAAGTAAAGGTTCACTCCTAGTTCTTATATTTAGAGATAAGGGCATTCTATACTGGTCCTCTTCTTCTCTTTAATCCTTTTGTGTTTTCCCGTTCTCTTCACCTACCTACCTTTTATCTTCATTTGTCTGCTCATATCCTCATTCTTTCCCTACCGGCTAAAAAATCTAGATAATTAAGGCTTCAAAATCCCCTTGAATTCAACAATTTCACCCTCAACTTGCCTTTTACAGACCAAAAAAACCCTACCAAACCATTGTGATTTTCAAGGGGAGGGATGGTCAATTATTCCAAGGGTATCCCGGAGTGGATCCTGCTTTCAGACCTCGAACCACTGGATTTATTATTCAACTAAATATTATTTATAAAAACAAAAGAAACAAACAAATGAAATCTCTTCTCAAAAGATTTTTAAAAGAGTTTCGCATGAAAAAGATGAAGTCAAGCTGGGTAAAAATCAGGAGAGGGAGGCAGAGAAACCTACAGAAGTAAATAAGTGTTATTCAGGTCTGAATCGTGTAATTTACTTGACCGCACTTTCCTTTTTCCGAAGGAAATTCTTACTCACGGTTCGAAATTGATGGATACAAAATACATTATCTGAATACTAACATTCATGATGCTACTGTTTTTCAAACAATATTGCAGAATTTTCAACTAAATGAATCTCATTTATAGCTATCCAGTAATCTGCGTTCAAAGCTATTTTTTAAATATACACATTATTATTCAAGCGATTTAATTAACGATTAATTACTTTTCCCATCACTAAAAACAGATTGATTGGAGAAGTGGAAAGCAGTTTCTCATCAGCGATGAGGACTCATGTTTAACTTTCAGATTTCAATTGCATTTGTAAAATTTTATATATATTTTTTAAAATTTTATCAGGGGTTGATTTTTCATTTTACCTTAATTAATATTTAGTTTCTTCCTACGATTTATGTAGACTAAATGATTCTTACTAAAAAAATACCTTGAAAATACTACTCCATTATTTGTTGATTTCATGATATTAACTCAATTATGCGATGTATAATTTCAAGTTTTCAATTTTTAGCTATTGGATTTCTTGCTTTCAAAAGTGAATTATATATTTTTTCGCATCCACTTTTTAGCTAAATGATTTATAATTATGAATTATCACCAGTAAATTCTAATCTTTAATTGTTGGTTAAATAATTTCTAGCTTCAATTTTCAGTTACGTTTTTTAGCTTTCAGCTGTGAATATCGTCTGTTATGTAATTCTTAGCTTTCAATTGTCAGAAATATTTCTAACTTTAAACTTTTAGTAATATAACTTATAGGATTTAGTTATTGGTCATTTAATTTCTAACTTTGGGTTGTCAGTTCATTTCTAGCTTTCAAATGTTAGTGAGTTTCTTTCTAACTTTCAATTGCTTATTATAGAATTTCTAGCTTTCATTTCTTAGGTTTCTAATATAATTTCTAGCTTTCGATCTCAAAGATTAATTTTCAACTCTTCTTTGATTTTTATTATGTATTAAATTTTTCTCTTCAAATTTCTAATATTTTAGAGTCATTAGTTTAGATTTATCTGATTATTTTTAAAGGTAAAAGTTTCCTTAAGTAAAAAGACTTTAGTGTTTTCAAATGTCCCTCAAATAAATAAATGTATAAAATATGACGTTAAATGAAGATTATGCATATAAAAGTGAATGATAGAAGTAAAATATATCTTTTATTATTTGATTTAGTTCTATAACAATCAAAACTTTGCTATTAAAGCTAAAGGATAGAAGGAACATATTCTAAATTTGTATGTTATCTGTAACTACATAAGTTAGCTTTACTAAAAAACCAATCCAATGTAGCATGGTATCACGTTATAAAGTACCTTATATTAATAAAGATCTACAGGGTACAAAAAAATCACATACTGAATAGTTAACAGATACGGAGGTAACAACTCTATAGTCAAACCACCTCAAGTTCTTTATGCTATCGTGTGGTAGACAGTTGTTAACTTGACAACGGTAAATGATTCACTACAGGTATAATTTTATTGCAGCTCGAAATTAATCGGAGCTTCGAGATATTCGACACTTGCTTTATATTATTTAAGATATTTCTATTTGGTACTATTCACTACCATGTAGGAAAATGGTACCGAAATGGGAAAGTTAATTTCATTGCTTTCGATAATTAAACAAAAAGGAGAATGTAAATGAAGAAAAATTTCAGAGAGAAACAATCGAGAATGACTAAAATAAAACGGAAAAATGGAGTAAAAGCTAATGTTTAATAAAGTAATTTTTGTAGAATCAAATTTAGGGAGGAACAAATCTATATAAAAGCACTAAAGAATTCGGATAGACGTTAAAAACATATTTAAAAGAACAAACAGATAGAAACGTTTGCACATTTTTAATATCAAGGAAACGAATGTCAAATAAGTCATTCAATAATATCACCAAAGAATACATAACAGGTAAGGTAACCATTAAGAACAATAAGTTCCAACCTCAGAGAAAAGATTTATGCTTTCAGCCAAATTTATTGGATTCAAGATGAAGATAGCGAGAATGATTAAATTCTTCTATTGTGTAGCTTAAATTTATTGAAAATTTATTGGGAGTCTTCGCCATTAATAGTAAGAAAGGCTGTTTATATCAGCAGATATATTACGCCGAGTCAAACTCTGACAAATCAGTCGTAAGAGAGGCATTGCAAATGAGTTTCGTTCTCACAAATCAGTCTGTTGGTTTGTGTGTGTCTGCCATGAGCAAATAAAGGAGAAGGCACATGCACATCAGCATAGTATCATGGCAAGAATATGTGAAGACGAATGGTTCATGTGTAAACAAAGCCCATAGAAAAGTTAGTTGAGGAAGGAATAGGGAATAACTGCGTTACATTGGGCTAATACGGCGTAGCCGATATAAAGACCCTCCACCCTACACACTTCTGAGAGATGATAGTCCTTTATTAGGTTGGTTAGTTGATGGTTGGACTCAAATTTAGATCAAATGCGATGGTTTGAAATCCACGTTGGACTCTAGTTCAACACCACAAGTGAAAGGCCGTTTCATTCTAGTCTAAAAAGGCTCTGAAGTTGTCATCATTTGGGAACGTATGATTGCTTCAGTAATCAGGAAAATAGTGACTGATCCAGTGTAAAATTATTTGTTATTATTTTCCTTGAAAAAGTACTCGTATTTAACTCTATTTAGACTTGGAAATATATTTTGGTCTCTTTCAATTTAGAAAAGGATTTAGCTATTTTTCTGCTTGGAAGAGATTTAGGTATCTTTAAACTTGAAAAAGGATTTAGGTAACTTTCGAATTGGAAAATGATTTAGCTTCATTTTTCCCTAAAAAAAAGATTTAGGTTTATTTTACTTGAAAATATTATTATATCCCTTTAACGTGGTAACGGATTTAGATATTTCTCGATTTAAATAATGTTTTAGGTCATTGAAGTGATGAAATAGGAATTTGGTATTATTTTGTTTAGATAATGATTACGATATGTTTGACCTTAGAAATAATAGACTTAGATATCCTTTAACTTGGAAAAAAATTTAGGGCTCTTTCTTTTCGGAAAATAATTCAGGTATCTTTTTAATTCGAATGGGATTTCGAATTAGAGAGGATTTAAGTATCTTTCAATGTGGAAACGGATTTAGATATCTTTCGAATTCGATAGATGTTAAATTTTCAAAACAAAACAGGGTCGCTTCTTAAATGACTAACAATTGTCTGTGTTAGGTATAACTCGAGCTTTTTTGTGTCTATTTCCGAAGATCGTATTATTCCCTGATATAAAGCGCTTGTAAAACTTGATTTAACGTATATACATTTATGTTCCCCATCCATGCAAAATAAAGGTGTCCAGCGCCAAACGAAGATATTAGTTCTTGAACTTAAAATTATATCGTAGAAAAATTGTCAAAGCTTCTCAATTTTCACTCATGAGAGATCTGTTTCTGCCTCGTTTTCCTGCGACTTTGATTGGGTTGCCTAAGAATATCTTGGAATGCACTAGAGTGAATAAATATGGTTGTGAATAGAATTAATGAATATTTATGTTTTAAAATAAAATTTATTCCCCATATTTTCCTATTACCTTTATTCACTTCTGACTTCCTCAGTTTCCCCTCTTCTTATACAAACCTAAAGTCGATCTTAGGTTCTGAGCTGGTTCCTAATTCCGTAACTACTTGATGATTTTAGGTTCTTTATAGGATTAATGGGGGAGAAAAGCAGAAAGAATAAACAGGTAAGAATCTCGCAAATACTCATCGTAATTTATGCTGAAAAATTCTGCCCAAACCTTTATTAGATGGTTGCAGAAAAGTAATAAATTTCTAGTCTTACAACTTTCTAGAATCGCGATTCGAAACAGTCTATCGAAGTTTTTACAGATTTGTAAAGTAATTCTGTTTCTCAAAGTGTGAAAGGATTCAGGCTGAAAGAAGTTGCTTTCAATTGCAATGAAATTAAGTTAAGGAATTCTGTAAATCAAAATTCGATTTTAAAACAATAATTTTTGTTATTCCTCGAAGGATATATTAAAAGTTTAATCGAGTCCAGATGTGGCGATAATTATTAAAGGAAATGGAGGGAAAAGCCAGGAAATATGTGCTCTTGCTACAAATGGTTTGAAGCGAGTTTGTATAAAGTGTAGAGCGAAAGAAGTAAGAGATGAAGTTAGTTTGCTTGACGTGGAGTTACATGTGTTACTGACGCAAAATGATGGAAGAAAGAATCATTTTGTGGAAGGAGGTAACATAAAAGAGAAGAAAGTTTGAATAGTTGGTCGTCATTTTTAATGGAATTAAATTGAGTGTTTAAATAGGAGCCTAATTACTATTTTAATGGAATTCTTAAATTGTTTTAGAAAGAAATAAATAAATCAGGAGGCAGAGTGCAGAGAAGATAATCTCGGATAGAAGAAAAGAATGGTAGAGAGCTCGTAAATAAAAATGACACTTAGGTTAGATGGAAATAGCAATTTAAGCTAGAAAATGAAAGGAATGAATGTGTGACTAAGCATTTATGAATATTATATATTCTACTCTGGTGATGGAAGAATACGGTAATTGCGTGAGAAAGACTGAGTAATGGATTTAAAGGAAGAGTGTAAAACTATAAGGGAATTAGCCTTGGGGATATGCTGTAAAACTGTGTGGTGGGATACTGGGCCAAACACACTAAGATAGCATAAACAAATAATTGCTCTTGGGTTTTAGAAAAATGTAAGTAGTTAAGTTTTTTAAAGTGATTTAGGACTATTTTGTACCGTTGAATCCGATCAGCTCAGTTTTTTTTTTCTAAGACGATTTTTATAAATTCGATCCTATAACTAAATCGGTTACATTTTGGTCACATTTTCGGTAGATTTTTGACCATATTTCTCATCCGAAATAGGGTTTTAAGATATAAAAATCGTTTTCAGATGCAATTTATTATATAAATGTTAAAACATTGCTTAGTTTTCATTGATAAATGTATGTAACTTGTAAACGTCAGTCAGAGCATGAACTTCCGTATTTTCGAACTTCTAGAATGCTCAGCAGTATGATGTATCTCTTCAGAGTCCATCAGTACTCAGCCATGACTGCAATCCAGCTCCTCTGATACTTGGTCTCCATCTCTTTCATGTCCAGGTGGAATCTCTCCCCCAATCCTCACTCATTGATCCCAGATTCTCGGGAAACTAATCCATATGTGAGAAAAAGTAATCCATTTTGATGCTCATCTTACATCAGAGAGTTCTGAAAGCAGTCAGCATATTGGTGACAGGTTCAGTGCAGTTCCTAGGCTTCTTGTTGGCAAGAAAGTTGGCAAGATGCTCTTACTTCACTTTCGTCAACGACGAGGAAAATTAATTTACCCGTTAGCAATTATTGTATCCTAGCTGATTCACTCTACACCATTTTCATGGATATTGATCAACAATTTGTCACACTGGGGACTGCTACACTCAAATCAGAAAATAATTGTTTTATATGAGGATGGAAGAATCTATGAAGGGGTATGTCAGCTGACAGAAATGTAATCACTAGCTTTTCAGTAAAATCTAGACTTAAACTTTAGCCGTGTTTGTGTCTTTCCAGTTTCCAAAAGTTTAGGTAGGCTACGCTGGTGTTTTTGAGTCGAATGATGTTTATCCGCAAAAAAGGGAGGTTTTTCTTGCTTCACTATAACACAACAAATTTGATAATAATGTTCATTTTTTCCTAAACAAATGAATTCATTGGGATATTTTTCACTTACAGCACGCACTTTAGTAATAGATGGCACCTCAACTTTATGCATGCCTATATATGTATATAATTCAAAACTGCCAAAAAGACCACCAAAACAAGCACAGACGCGCACATTAGCCATTAAACAGCAACGTAAAAAGACAGGAGTTGCTAATTAGTAGGCCACCAGTTCCCAATTATTAGTCAAAAAGTTACAGGATACATTTTTAATCTCTATTTTTTACTTTCTTGACATAAATAGTTTGTTGACCTGTAAAAGTTAACTTTTTGTTGACCTATTAACTTTTTACAGTCATTTTTAATGCATTAATAGCTGTTCTAGAGGAAAGTGTCTTATAAAAGACAAGTAGATTTGATTGACTTTTAACTACACTAGTGATGACTGAATCTAACGGTAGTAGGAGATAGACTAGCCACTTTGTCATCTACTCTTGCTTAATTGAAGAGAGCCGGGGGTGGGGGTAGGGTGGTATTGTATGTTGAAACAATGGGTGCAAGGAGAAGAAAGAAACAAAAGCGAATTAGGACGTGGTTAAAAATAGACGTTTAGGGAGAAGGAATAGGCGCCTAGATCAAGGGTATTATTATATATGTATGGGTGGAGGCAGCATTAGGCACACGGTGTGCTTGACAGTCGACTCCTCTCACCGCCTACCAGTACTCATATGAGGTGGCTATGTCAGCACCATTCTTATGGTCAGAGCTCGAGGACAAATCCGCCTGAATGGCGGGCCGAGTTGGCAAGGCCCATCTTAGCTCGAACCCGTGGGCCGAGTTGGCAAGGCCCATCTTAGCTCGAACCCGTGGGCCGAGTTGGCAAAGTCCATCTTAGCTCGAACCCGTTGGCCGAGTATGTGAAAATGATAAGATTCATGAATTTTTTCATCCTATGGAAACATTTTTCTTAACCTCTCAATCACTTAAGAGGTCATAGTGAGCACAGCGAGGCATCGGTTACGATGTGCCCCCTCGGTTAGAGACTACCTGCATTACTAAGCAAACTGCCTTAAAACGTTTTCTAGTTATTCTATCCCCCACATGACATGATGTTGGTCAAAGGCAACATAATCCATCAGAGAAGAGCATTATGTAACTTGACTGGTAGAGAGCCGATGTTGACCCATTTATCGGATGGAATCTTCTGGTGAATGCGTCGGCCCTTCCGAGGTATCCCTGATTAGTCCTTTAAGACACTCAATGGATCGCGGCTGAGCGTGGCGACCGACTTTACCAATAATTTCGTGTAAAGAGTAGTTTCGGAGGTGCTATCACTTTCGCCACTTCGGCCATACGAATGGGTCATGTAAAAGTGCAAATTCTAGTATCCTTGAAGTCACTATAAGTTCTTCCAAGGCCATACAAGATAAGTCCTTATAGTGTATGAGGAAGTGTTTTAATTGCGGAGAACCTCACGCTTCCTCGAAGCAATGTGGTGCGTATCTTCTGGAGAAGGAAATCTTGACCGTTTCAGGATGTGGATCTCTCTCATTCCACTAAGAACTTGCTTCTAGTGATTTCGGTGGTACTTAGCACGTCTTTTGCCTTAATTCTGAAAATTAACCGACTTTTTCTTCCCTCTCCAGGCCTACGAGCACGGTCATTTCCGCGCTCATTCGGAACCCTACTGCGTGTGCTGTTTCCCGCGGTATAGCAGGTGGCACAGAGGTTTCAGGCCCAGCTTCGGCTAAAATCAGCCTCGCCCTTCGTACAGAATAACCGTTTCCTGTAAGGTGAAACAACCGCGCGCCTCCACCAAGTCGTTAGTTTCTCAGAATGCAACCCCCCTGAAGGTTATTGTTAGGCCGTTTTAAGGGGATACTAAAGTTGCCCACTAAAGGAGAACAGCACCAAAGGATTGGCTCTTACATCCCAATCTAAGGATAGACTGGGTAATTTGGAGGCGCAGAATCCTCCAAAGGACGGACACCCACCTCCTAAACCACCTTGCCCACCAAAGGTTTCAAGGTGGAGGGAGGAAAAGCCTGGTAAACCAAGATCAACCTAACCCGGTAAGTCGTCGAAGGCGACAGCGCCCGAAGTTCTGCTTTCGGCAATCATACGCCATTCCACTGAGATCTTCTCTTAAAATAAGGCCCCTGCATCACCTTTGAGCTAGAGTTGGAGAGCATATTCCTTCAATGGAACTCGCGCGGACTCAGGGCAAACTAAGAGGAGCTGCGGATGTTTGTCTCTTCCCATTCTCCATTATTTATTTTTTTAGACCATTCTGGAGGCGTGCCCACTGCTCACCCTCATGGCGTATAAGGGTTTTGTCACCCCACCACTAAGGGATGGGGATCTGGCACGAGGATGCGAAATTTACCCTAGGAATGATGTTTTTGTTCTTCTATTTGTTATGAAACCTTTTTTCAAGCAGTTGCAGTGCAACTACACCTGGATAAGAGGGGTACTGTAATTTCCGCGTACATTCAATTGTCCTCCAACTTCGATACATGCAATTTAGGCTGCGTCGTGGCCCGTTACTTGAGGCCCTTTCTTCTTCTCAGGCATTTGAATGGTAGTTGTACCTCACCGGGGACTAAATGATCAATCCCAGGGTTCAGGTCATTGCTGATCTGATTGATGAGCTGGAGAAAGGTGTCCTAATTTTGGATAAGTTGACGCATCAGTGCCCGAGAACCGCTTTATTTCTCTACCTTGATCTATCCCTGTGCTCTCTGGATGCACAGCGTGATTTTGAGCGGCAGGTGATCTATAACATTAATGGTAGTAATCACTTTTCCATAAAACCACTCTACTCTGAGATGCTGCAGCCTGAAGGACCGGCCCCGGTGGTGTTTAGAACTAGTAGAGTGGTTCTTTATCTCAGAAAATGGCTGATTTCTCTCTCCAGTCTATGAGTTTAGGTTGGTGGATGGAGGACGTAAGTTCTTCTCAAGCGACCTCATCTAGGTGTGCCTAACTACTATTTCTAGAATTTCTGGTCGTTAGCACCCCTTTCGCATCCTCGGTACTCAGCTTATTGTGATATGGCCTCGGACGATTTCATTGCCGGTGAATTTCATCGAGTTAGAGAATATGGAGAAAGCGGTCGCGAACGACTCCGCCACAAACGCGAAGTCCGAGATTGCGGTCCCGTTCTCATTCAGAATGGGAGGGAGTTCCAGTGCAAACTTGCACCAAATCCTTTTGACTAGCATCAAACGTTTGTAAGAAGAGTAGTCCGGTTAATGCTAAATTAGCCTTTTTCTTCGGCAGGGGAGGACACCATTCTTCAGCACAGTTCGGCTTCCGCAAGTTCTACTACTTGTAGAATGATCTCCTTCAGCTTGAAAATGCTATCTGCAAGACTCTCTTATAGACAGCACTACGCTTCGGTGTTTTTCGATTTGAAGAAGGCCTATGATACTGCATGGCCATACGTTATAATGGAGATTCTGGTGACTATGGGCTAAGGAACACCTGCTAATATTGATTGTCAATTTGTGCGAGATCGTCGATTCTTCGTACGGATGCGAGGAGCACTCTCCGGCCTTATGGAGCAGAAAGAGGGCATCTCGCAGGGAAGATTCCTCAGTGTCACACTCTTAGTCCTAACCATCAAGAATGTCACCTCAGTGCTGCGAGAGGATATTCTCGCTACGCTCTATGTAGAAAACATTTTAATCGCTTTTGGTGATGCCCAGATGCCAGCTCTGGTGCGTCGACTCTAGCAGGCAAGAAACCGCATCTCTCACTCTGCCGACGCTTTCAGGTTTTAGTTATCCTTGGCCAAGACTAAGGTGGGGAATTTCTACCGCCATTCATGGCTTCATTTCGAACCAGAAGTGTTACTAAAAGTATGTCACGTGGAGATGAAGGATTCCCACCTTTTCATTTTTCTTAATTCGATCAACACATAATCTGAGAGGCTCATATTCGCAGCCTTTTGTACCCGTGATATGACCATTCGTGGTTAAATGACGTTCAGTACTAGGAGTGCTAATATGGCTACTGCCTTACTTTTATACTGATCCTTTGTTTGTTAAAAGATCAACTACGGAGGCGAGTTATATGCATCTGCACTCGATTCACCACACTGGCCTTGGCCTGGCGACCGGTGTCTTTCGCACTTCCGCTATTGAAAGTGTACTTCTCGATGCCGTGTAGATTCCGCTCGCTCTGCACCGTACACAATACCTTATGCATTTGTTATCAAAGGCATGGCACCTCCCATAGTCGCCAACGTTTTTCCACTGAATTCACGGCTGATCTCGATGGTAACTATGGCGCCGAAAGACGCCAGGAAACTCCTTCGAGAGTTTGGTGTTACCCTGCGGCCGGTGGTGTCTCTGATTCTGCCCAGGACATCACCCTGGAGGCTATCACCTTCGACTATTTCTCGCAACAACAATGCTACCAAAGTTTCACAACGCCGGTAATAGTGAGTTAGTCCTGCTTGTAGCACACTTATGGTCGCGCTGGATGTACACAGAAAGCTCTAAGTCCCAAGAGTGGTTAAGCTTCCGGGCAGTATCGCCTCTGTTTGAATTCGTCGGGTTTTAGCAGGTGCTGAGTCTATCTTGAAAGCGGTGCTGGTTGTAATACACCCATCGGTACGGGAGAGAACCCAGTGTGCCTTGTTCATAGTTCAGATTCTGATCTATAGAGACTCGCAAAGCGCCGCCACTGCTCTCAGGCTATTGGAGTTTCCACATAACCTGGTTTGCGGTATGTGTGACGCCACAGTTTTCTTAACATTTGGAAATTGCGGAAAATGAGTGCGCTGATGAGAGAGCCAAAGAGTGTGCAAGGACTGAGGTACCAGAACAACAGTGACGAGGCGTCCCTAATTTGTACTTTGTCCGTGTGAGAACAGTTCGTCTTGTCACCATGTGCAGCCAGTCAAAAGGTTGAGGGGATATTGTTAGAATAAAATTATGTGGCGCTGAGAGGGAGCAAAAGGAAAGGACACCAGCAACTTTCCCAGGTTCCAGCAGGGAGTTCAAGTCAACCCTGTGAAAGGGCTTCCCTAATTTGCATTCTGTGTATGTTAATAAGCACTGAACCAGTAGGGGTTCTACAGCTGATAGACAAAATTGATCGATATTTAATTCTGGATGAAAGAGGTTATAATTTTCCCGAAAGCACTGGGCTTTGCGGAGTGGAAAAAACGTTATTTGAGAAGGATAATTTTATTCTAAAAATATTTCCCAAAATTTAACTTCCCTATTCAAACAAATAAACTATTATAAATTAACAACTACAGTCCTCGAGGACTCTAGTTTTGGTGACGTATTATAGCATACGCAAACTAAAGGCGTTAGTGGACTATAATAAATTTATTATAAAAACGGACCTTATTTTTACTTGAACGAACATCGTAATATTTAGAAGAATTAAAATCTAAGAAAATAAACTTAGGAAAATGGACAACCTCTAAAATCGACAACATAGTTTCTCCGTTTTTCTTATATCATTGGCCTACATAATGTAATGTTTCAGAGTAGGTATCTATAAGAAACTCGATCTGTTCCTTCGGCCACATCTCTCGGCCACTTTTGCGCGAGTAGACAGTTGTCAGATGGGCTCCTAAAAAAAAAAAATGTTCGCTCATAACGACAGGTCATTCACGCGTGCGCGTAAACTGTAGGGGGCGCGTCGTGAAACCTTTACTTATTGTAAGTATATTATATGACATTAATTGATATTATTTGATGTTATATGAAATTAGATGATGGGGAGAGTGCGCAACTTCTCATGAATCTACCTTTACCCCATTAATAATAATAATCAGTAATTAAAGGTAGTTTTGTGCCATAATATAATAAATTCAAATAATATCCATGTGTATTTATTTACAACAGGACTTTTTATCCAGGGCAATACCAGGAACCTATGCTAGTTCTATATGTTGGAGTGTAAGTCAGAGTAGGTCTTGCTAACTCCGTGTCTTAGAATTAGATTTGTATCGACTGAATCGATGGCTTTTTCATACATCCTGAATGTAATATCTAGAGGTATCTCGGACTTTTTGTTGTTTCCAATAACTCTTGCAAACCATACAAGTGGGTCTGTGTAACTTAGGTCCACCTTACTGTTCTAGGATAGGAGAAAGAGAGAGCACTTCAAAAATATTGTTCCATTTCTATCTTGAAGAAATATTCGCAGAGCTAAATTGACAAATATAAGGTTATCAAGAGAGGGTAACACCTTAATTAACGAGCTGAGATTTGTTTACTATATTCTGTCTATCAGAGGCCGCATAGAAAAAATCAAAACTAGAAGAAATCCAAACAATGTTACAAGAGCTCAACATTTAAAATAAATAAAATATGAAAATTTAACTGATAAAGACAAAGTTCTAGCAAATCGATTATTTGGTGACTGGTTAAAAAGAGAATTTTCACATCAACTTATTGGAAATCATAAACAAACACATCTATTTGAGTTAACTTAACAAAGTCACATGAAAAATATGGCAAAATTCAACGCAGAGTTAATTATGGCTACCCAGAAATTGTAAAGACAACAACATTTCCAGCTTACACTTTCGATCTGTCTAGAAAGCAAAATATATAAATAGTGCACTATCCAATGCCTCTAGGAGCTGAATCTTAGAAATTGACACAAAATCTCAAATTAAATCTATAAGCATCAACAGAGGAAGCGTTAACACACAAACACCAAGACACTCGTAGAGTAAAGCAAAAAAGAATTTCTGTATTATAGCACAATAACGACCCGAAGGCTTAGAACAAAGAGCACAACAAAAATATCGGATGACTTTAATCTATATTCAAGTGTAGGCGCATGATGAGGCCAAGGCCTCCAATGTCTACCACACCAACGTTGAAGAACTTAAGTCTCCCTTCAATCGCGTGTGGACCAGCATGAGGAAGGACTTCGTCTACAACGTGTACGCAGCCTTCAGGACTCGCCTAGAGCGCGTGCTCTCCGTCAAGTGAGGCCTCATTGGTAGATTTTACAATTTCAACACATATTTCTATGTCAAACAACATTTCTAACTGCATCAAAACTATCAATTTGACCTCTAGTAAGAGCGTCGTAAAGAGTCTGACTGGAATCAGTAAAGATATTCAAGATTAGGAAGAGAATCCGTGGTACTGCGCTTCTGCTGAAGGTTGGTCACCGGCTTCTGGCAGGATTTAAACGACTTTACTCCTTGTGAAAGTAGTCTGCGCCGGACCGTTCGGACGGATGCCTTAACTTGTATGGCATATGTCCATTCATGCCGCAACTTAAATGCGATTTCTTTATGATTTCCCTTTCTCGGATCCTCTTCGACTCTTCTGCAACACCGGAATGTGTGCGCCCACCCTCCAGGTGATTTTTCCACCGCTAAAACCATTCTCGTGCAGTGTGCGTATCAGACTTCTTATTCTTTACTTATAGTTATGTGTTTTGGCAAGTATCATATTATTATCATATCCTCTATTCATGAGATATCATATAAATCAGCAAATATGATGTGTTATAGAAAGATATTTTGATTGTAACATGCCTCATACTGATACCAGCATTTCATACATTTTAATAGCATCTATATTTTGATATTAAAATAAAATATATAAGGAATTTTGTACTTTTATTTTTCTTTCCAGATGTATATGATTATTTCTTTATTACTTTTTCTGTTAATCCACGGACCTTCCTTTACATTAGTCGGTTTCTTCGCTTTAACCTGACGAGTTCTTGATCTATTCCACGAAAATTATGATATTTAATTTCGAAATAACTTTAGCTTAAAATGTCCTTCAACTCATCCCTAAGAGGCTATTCCAATAGGATCTCACCATTGACCCGGTATTTGAATAAAGGGAGTCTTTTGCTTTTATCTTTTAGAATTTAAAAGGAAAATGCAAAACTTCCTCTTTCAATTGCTATTTTCTTTTGTTCATATTTTATTTGGCAGTATTGACCATAATTATTCTTTGTCATTTCTACTTTCATCGTTATATTCTTCTTCTGTCTGTTCTTTCTGTGGCATTTTCAACTCTTACTATAATGATGACTGTCTCATCAGTCTGTTTAGGTCGGAAGAAAAGATTTGATAGCCATTACTTTCCACGACCCCATTGAATGCTATGAGTCGCTTGTAGCAATCAGCGTTATCCGCGTCATTTTGCGATTTGTTTTTATCTCCATATCCGCTATAGGTATTTCACCCATCGTCTGCTTGTATCTTTTTTATTTGGTACAACCATATTCTCTTTGTTTACAACAATGTTAAGGGGAATCCATTGACTGAATGAGTCTCTCCTTCGATCTGAAATCAAGAATTAGAAGTGAAGTGGTAATGCAGCAATGCCACCACAGATCATCCCCTAATGAGATTTTGAGCATGACCCCTACTATCAACCCCTTCTGGTTTGGTGGCAATTCAAATGGCTTCACATGGCTGAACCCTTTGTTTCAAATCAGTGCGATCTCATGGTCCTACCTGCTTATCTATATTGTTTTCCTTTTATTTTCCTCCTGGTAGCCCTCCACCCAGCTATTCCTTTTCCAAGTGCGACCATCAAATCTGTACTCACCACATATAGAAATGAACCCAAAAGTTTGGGTTTAGCCGTCATACGCGTCTCTATACCTGCTTCTTGTTCCCATAAATATTTAAGAAGAAGAAAATCTTCTGTCCTTCACCCTTTAGTGGCCATAAATTGCAATACTGGCCGCACCTCGACGCAAGAAGGTTAAAATATGCTTATGAGGCCAATGCTTCAAATCTAAGAGCCCACAAATGAGACTAAAGTCTCTGCTCACGTGAAAATAGCTCACATTTATTTGCATAAAGCGATGTTTCATGAAGCCAACGTATTTTGAACATGAACAGGGTGCTGAGATACGAGCTAAGCTGCCTTGCCTTTCGGCTCGTTTGCCTCATTTCTAAAAAATCCGAGTTTTTTGAGCGAGTTAACCGACGGCTAGCCTCATAAGACTTAGCATTTTCCACTTAATTTAGGAGAGAAATGACTAAAACTCTCGTGAGAAAGTCCACAAATTTGCAAAGATTTGCTTCCAGGAAATGTTTAAAATATTCTAAAATTGAAATCTTGAAGATTTTCGAAATTCTAAGAACATTTGAAAAAGTTTTCTCTATTCGTTTAATGAATTGGAAAGTTAGGTCTCTTTGCAAGAATTGTTCCGTAAAATCTTTGCATATATGTTTCAAATATTCTAAATAATAATACAAATCATCTATTACGTTCGGTACATTTAATTTATGTTTAATTAACAATTATTCTCTAAATTTGCTTAAAAGTCATAAAAATGAACTATTTCCTCAGCTTTACACAGCCGTGGCCACCTTTCTGGGAGGAGAATATTTAAGCTTCTGCAATTTCTTAATGATTGCCATTTTTTCTCTGATTTCAACAATGTTTTCATTTCAAAGTTTGCAATGGTGGAGGATAATTTGTTCAAAGATATAACTTTACCTCTAGAAATTCTCACACAAAGATGGATCGGCGCACATCAATTCTACTATCAAATTCCCACTCCCTTTTATCCCTTTATGCCCAAATAAGAATAAGCCATCCGCCATATTTTCTCCACCATTGACCTTTTAAATCGATGCCGTGATTTTTGTTACAGCATCTTCTCCCATCAGATTTTATCCCTTGGTGGAATGCCAAAAGCACCTCCCATCACACACTTCATCCATGCATTGCACTGATACACGATACCATTCACTTATGCCTCATTCATCTCTTCTCTCTCAAACACTCATTTCGATTTCAATAAATCTTTTAGATCTCCTAACTCTTCACGTACCCTGACTCACACAATGGTATAATCCCTTTTAGAGTCTATTCTTACATTCTATTATCATTCCCATAAGACTTTCATTCCTTATTCTATCTAACATCCCGACCCCTACACCTTTCAAAATGACCATTTACACTACTCTCACACTCGGTCTTTTCTTCACATTCCACACCCTTGCCCCGGCCCCATCCCAATAAACAAACTTTCGCGTTAGCATACTTTCATACAACTTCTTGGTATATTCCAAACTTAAACCCCTTATAATTTACACCACAAGGATGGCCCCTGAAGAGCTCTTACTATTTAACACCTTGTGGTCGCATTCTGCTTGACCTGTACATCTATCCTTCCCGATACATCCTAGAGACGTAAAACATCCTGCTTGTTAAGGACTACAACACAGGATCTAATATATCACGCCACTCTATTTAAACACATCTAAACATCATCTCGCTCGTTTCTGCCTTTACTCTTATGCCCTCTCTCAAACGCTTGCATGAACAATTACACATCCCTCTTACACTCAGCTAAAAACACCATGTCATAACCATAGACCAAAATACAAATCAGCTATGTCTTTCAATTACACATAAACACTTCAATCCTCTCATCTTCTAATGCTTATGGAAGTCTTGCTGGTCTATCGGATAAGGCCTTGGATTTTCTTCTTCGGGTACCGGGTTTGATTTCAGATGAGACGGACACAAATGATTTCAGCGCTCGTATTGACATGCCGCTGCTGTGGAGGTGCTTCGAAGCTGAGGCAAACGCGCAGGCATCTCCGGCCTCGTGAGTCATCCTATACGTAGCCAAGTAATCAGAGGCAGATCATCTGGGGCTTGCCCAAACTTATAACCCCAATCTTAACTTCGGAAAGTGGGGAGAGGGGAGGTATTCCTGTTTCCCAAGGTTTACCCTTAAGGCTATATGATAGTTAGTAAACTGCCAGCCAAAATCCTATCGATTGATAGCTTCTCCAGTGGCTGCCAAGGGAGCTTAGGCCCCACACGTTTACACCGGAAAGAAGGCTGAAAAATGCTCCGGACTTCATTCGGAGGATCGAAGATATAAAAATTATGAAAGAGGAAATCTGGTAGCTTTCGATGTTTCGTCTTATTTATATCTATCCCTCGACATAATGCCCGGGAAATGGTAAAACACGCGCTTAGCAACAATATACAACAAGAGTTCGACCCACACATTAACAACATCTTTCCAGAAATTCATTTTCCAGGGCAAACAAAAGAGAAAAAATGCTCCCCATTGCTCGTTAGCCTGGCTCCTGGTTAAAAGAGGCATCGACTGAGCGCTTGAAACTATAGTTTACATAAACAAGGTCTGCTGACCAAAGTCGCGTGCTCTCACTTATTCTGTTTTATGACTTTACGACCTTTAAAACTTTAGAGGATCTTGACAATTATATCATTCAAATAAAAAATTAAAACAGCATAAGGGTTTCAAATCTCGTTAGAATCGGCCGAATAGTTACAATGTTATTACCAACCCCACAAAAAGCAAAACGGGGACCGACGGACCGACCGACCGACGAGGTGAGAGATAGAGTCTCACGCGAATAAACGACACGCCAATCGTATCCTATATAGATTTCAATAGTTTAAATCCACGTAATCAAAAGAAAAGCGCAGCGTGGACCCTATACGGAAGAGCTACTACACACTACATCAATGCTGAACTTCGTACAGAGGAAGAAAAGTACCTAAATAGTGTTTTTGAACAAATAATTACCCTTACAGATTTGTACAGAAAGTCAATATACAACATAGAAGACAAATGTTAAGAAGGTCATGCTTCTTTACGTTAACCTAATCCAACCCCAAGGCTCTTAGGTGTCCCACTGTCGGAAATCGGCATTTCCGATTTGGGGTTTATTTTCATGCTTTCTGAAGCCACGACGGGTCACCTCCAACATTAGTTCATTTCTCTTCTGGACGAATTTTTGCCTGATGGTGTTAGATTTTTCTCATCAACTATACAGAGTGACCCCCCCAAAAATAGACCTCAACTTTCGATAGGCCTCATTTCTTAATTTTCTGAAAGGATTGAATGAAACTTTGGTGATAACTAGTTTATTGTGTTTAAAAACATCATATCAAAACATGAGAGTCTTTATTCCAGAGTTCGTGTTTGAGATGACCTCCATTTAGCTCTGTGCATTTCTTGAGGCGCAGCACAAAGTTGTTCATGACGTCCTTACAAACAGACCGACTAATGGCTCTGATCTCCTCCCCGATGGCTTCCTTGAGTTCCGTGATTGTCCTGGGTCTCCCCTGCGTACACTCACTCTTTAAGGTAGGCGCAGAGAAAGAAATCTGGGGGGTTAAGGTCTGGCCTGTGAGGTTCCCACTCAAATTCAGTCTTGAGACTGATCACACGGCCACCAAAGTTCTCTTTCAGCCAATCTCGGGACAGGTTTGAGGTGTGAGAGCTTTCTTTATCTTGCTGAAACCAGAACTGCCCCATAAGCGACGGAAACAGGGTCTGCAGCTCCCTCTTGAAGGTTTTGAGGATCTCGCGCCAGATTCCTCGAAGAAGAATGGTCCTATGATGCCTCTAGCTAAGATGAGATTGCAGTCCATACCGTACACTTAGGGGAGTGTAGGGGCTTAGTGGCTACATCATTTGGTCTGGAGGTTCCCCAGAAAACATTTGTCTTCGAGTGTACCTTTTCTTCAAGATGCAAGTGAGCTTCATCTGAGGTATAAAGGAGGTTAAGGAAAGTTGGGGTCTCATGAATCTCCTCCAGTATCTTGACTGGAATAACCTTTCTCTGCTCCTTGAATGAGGTATAAGGATCTGCTTCGTCTGTATTCTGTATGAGTATGCCATTACATCCATTACTAGCACTCTCGTGCAATTCTCACGGCATATACCAAGAGACTGCCTTCGCTTGCGCACAGAGGGTTTTGGACTCTGCTGAACTGAGTCTCTCACGCTCTCGACCAGCTCAGCTGTACACTTCCTGGCTTGGACGAGTGTCACTGGCTGCATTGAAGTTCTCCACTGCTCCATAGTTCCCGAAGTGGTCACCCAGTCCTTGGAGGGGGCTTTTTCACATTTGAACTGATGCACGAAAGTGTCCTGCATTTTCTTGAACAGGCCTGTCTTGTAGTAATGTTTGACGCAGTATAATCTTTGTTAGAGCTTCCATTGAGATCTAGTTGTGTTCACAGGCGTTGCTTCGGGCAGGTTCTGCAAAATAAGGGTGATTAGTGAATGAATGAAGGATATATCACAAAAAGTGTTTGCCGGCCAGTTTTGGAGGGGTGACTCTGTATTAACCAAGTCATTGTCCTTTTTGAGAAGTCTCCGTAATTCAGTGAGGATTATGTAAACTAATTTAGGTTTCGTTAACTTAAGGTTCTAGATTGAAAGCCTGAGTAGTTTCTCCTGTGAAAAACATTGAAGAAACTTTATTGCTCCCATAATCGAAATTATTAAATCTGAGAGGATTAATTGTCCTTGAGAGTATTTCCATGCGGTGCTCCAGAGGTTAATTAGATTATATTTTAATGCGAAGGTGTGTAGTAGAACGAATACCTTCGATGCTTTCTCCTTCTTCGGGGAGATAAATTATAGAGCGCGATTTTGATATCATTTCATTTAAAACTGATAATTTAGGCTTTATTGATATTTTTTCATGGCGGCCAGTTTCCGTATATTGAGGTTACTGGTTTAGATTTTAAACCTCTCCCCGTGCTTTCTCAGGTGTACCTCCATCCCTTATGTCCATTTGTCCTTTTTCAAGTGAATTAGCTTTAAGGTTTTCCTCCAAAGTAGCCATACTTTGCGAGGTTTGTGGCTCTTAAAAAGCGAGAAGGTTAATGAGACGAGAGGCTTCCCAAGTTAAGCCTGCAGTCGAAATGTCGCCATTTTGCTTCAGTTAAAGAAGCCTTTGGATTTTTGTTGACGTAAGCCTATTATTTTCTCGGTCTAAAGAAAGCCTATTGCTTTCTGCCTTTGTAAAGAAAAATAAATGTTTTTTTCCTCTTTTAAAAAAAGCCTATTATAAAGAAGGTCTATTGTTTTCTTTCTTTGTAACGAAAACATGTGGTTTTCTTCCTTTTCTAACAAAAGTCAGTGATTTCTTGCCTTGTAAAAAAAGTCTATTGAATTCTTCTTTTGTAACAAAAGCCTAATGATTTCTTTCCTTTGTAACGAAATCCTATTGTAACAAAGGTATATGGTTTTCTTTCTTTGTAGCGAAAGCCTATTGTTTTCTTTTATTAACGAAAGTCTATTGCTTTCTTCTTTCGGAATCATATGAAGATCTTATCCCCCAAAGTACCCAACTGAAGATCCCCCCCCCAGTCGCGCTCATATGAAGATCATCCCACCAACATTTTATTATAAATAAACTAAATAAGGAATAAATAATAGAACATTATTCAGATTACTCTTTTGTTACACTAAATATTGCAAGGAAATATGAGTTCATAGGTTATCAAAAGCATTCCTGAAGAAACGGTCACGTCACATCAATTCTTGAAGATAAGAATCCTCGCATCATGCTTGTCGTACAATGGCCCTTTCTGATCACCCCACACCTGACACCACTTTTATGGAGGAAAATGCCCCTTTTTAATCTCTACATACACAAACCGCTTTTATCGTGGTATTCTTGGTGGTAATGATATACTTCTTTGATGAAGTAGGCTTTGTTCTAAGAGTGCTAATATTGTTATTTTAAAGAAGAGCCGCTTGAAACCCGTAAGGATATAGAGAAACGCACAATAATTCCCAAAATAAACTTATATTTTAACTTTAACAATTTACTACTCAAAAACTAAACATTAACCTCAGAAATATTCCAAATATTATAATACACAATAATTACTTTAATTAGCTTGCCCCTCTAAAAATTAGCTAAATTCGCTACGCCGATGGACCAGATGGAGGTAGTCGAGATCACGAGGTTCTTTGGGTAAGGGCAGCAGCTGGGAGTCCACACGGTTCTCAAGGGGGGTCTTCAATGACGAGAACAATCACGGAGCTTTAGGCGGCACCAAGGTAGGCAGGTTCTCTCTGGCGGGAGTAAATCGAACTTGGTTCTTAAACCAAGTTAATTTAGAGGTCGGTGTGATAACCGGTTAACGGTCTCGAGGAGGAGCTTTTCTCCTTCGTTACTTAATTCTTCATGAGCGAGGACTGTACTCGGGAAGGGTCTTCTTCAAGGGCGAGGATCGAGGAGGGGGGGAGGGTTCTCTGACGAGAATAAGTTAAACTTGAATAAGTTACCTTAAAGGTCGGTTTGGTAACCAGGAATTAGATCAAGGATAAGCTTCTTCTTAGTTCCAGTCTTCTTTAAGGGCGAGGATAACAGAGGGGCAGGGTTTCTCTGACAAGAATAAGTTAAACTTGGTTCCTAAACCAAGTTAACTTATGAGTTTGGTGTGGCCACCAGGTAACGGGCTCGAGGGGAAGCATTTTCTTTCTTCTTTTCTTAATTCCTCAAGGACGAGGAATACCCTTGGTGTTTAAGATGCACCGTCATATGAGGAGTCTCTCTGACGAGAGTAAGTTGAACTTAAGAAAGGTTATTCAGCGTTCGGTTTGATAACCAGGGACTAACTCGCGGATGAGCTGCTTTTTAGCCCCTTAGGTAGGTAGCCCTGCCTCTCTTGCAGGGTACTTCATAGTCTGGCGACCCAAGTAATCTACCTGTCCAGTCTCGGTAGCCCGGTCTTAATCCGGGGATTTCGTAGCCTGGAGACTGACGTATTCTACCTCGATTTTCCTAAGTGTTTCTTATTTATACTTCGTCACCCCACTGGAGGAGGGGTAAGAGAAGGGGGGGGACGGGCCCAGGAGGGTTCTTATTCCAAACGGTTTTTCTCAAGCTTGAGAGGAACGCGTCTCCAATTTCTTACTAGAGATGAAATTGAATATCCCTCTCTTATAGGAGATCTTGCATTTTACAACCTTTCCTGTTTACATAGCGACAAGTGGCGAGGCGCTGTGGTTACGCGCTTGACCCGCGTTTCGTGCCTGGATGTTTTTGCGGTTATCATCTTGGGTCTCCACTGAAAGAGAACGGGAGGGTGACGATTCCCCTACAATGCTGTTATGTGCTTTATGTTTGTTCCAGTAAGATTCTATGGCCTGAGTGTGGACACCAGTTTACGAATCCACAAAATTGAGTGAATGGTTCACTGTCCTGTGTGTGAAGCCAAGTCCTTGTATATTAATGTATGCCTTACACTCATCACTGTGGATTATCGATCCCCGTTGCACTACTGCTTGTATTATAGGAAGAAGTGTGGCAGCATCCCTTTTGTCCACAATTTACATGTATCCTGTTCCTGGTGAGGTGCTGGTATCGACCATTCCAAACACCCACATAGGAGAGTGAGGTTCTCTGCCCCGATGATTATTTGGTTTGTGAGAAAAACACGATTCATCGATATGCACAACTGTTCCTGGACCACTAAGTTTCACTGGGTTAGCCTGAAGATATCTACTGCACACTTCCCGGAAAAAAACTGTAGCAGTCGATCATGGTCTTCTCAGAAACACCAACTTGACAGCTTGCCCTTAATTCACCAATACGTTCACTCCGCATATAGATTGCATAAACCTAGGTCTGAAGCGTTAATCTAGAGTTGGAAAAAAATAATCCAGTCCTTATAGATATTAATGATCTATACTTGGCACAATCTTTGGTCTGGCATTTCCAAGCATAGCCATCATTAGATTTGGCGGTAAATATTTAGATTAACGGCCCGGCCGAAATAAGATTTTTTGTGTAAATATTATCGTTCAACCGAGTCGGAATATTCATGCGAGTTTGAGTCCTTTTCGAATTATAGCTTGCCTTATTTTTTTTATTAAAAAATGCTCGAAAGTAAACAAACGGAAAACGTTGTTTACTTAGGCCATTTATGTTTCAAAAATGCCCGAAAATAACCAAACGGAAAAACGCTGTTTACGTACTTTATTGCAGTGGTTATACTTCTGAAATAGCGATGAGGAAAGCCTATTTTGTTCTCGTGTTTAAGTCCTATTGGAAATATAGCTGACGCCATCTTTGTTATATAAAACTAAAGAACAAAAAACGCTGTTTACCAACTTTATTTTGGGGGTATACTTCAGAATTAGCGATGAAGAAAGCGTGGAATCTTTCTTTAATTCCCGTTTTGGTCAACGGGAAGCGCTTGCAAGATAGGCGTCGAACTGTTCGTTTTTTCTTCAGTATTTAGGGATTGAACCACGGACGAAATAGTACGTCCCGTCGTTCGAGTTACTAATCTACATATTTAGAACATCTAATGCTTGGCCACAAATCTCGCAATCGCTTTTAATTTTAACTAAACTATGAACGTCCAAAAGGTTACCAATTTTTCTTTATCAGAAACTAGAGTTAATAATTGGGAAATAGACGACGGACAAACTTCGCAAACCGATTCAATTTTGAAACTACGTAATAAACGTTTCTATGATACGCAAACGGCTATAAAAATGTAGTTCCTTTAAATGATCTAGCTAATTAGATTTAAATGTAGAAAAAAAGGTAATAAAAATAGTAAAATGGGGAAAAATATATTGACAAATAAAAATGACTCCAAATGAGGATAATAAAAAGCTATTAAGTCAAAAACAAAATAAAAATTCAAATCAGTCATTTCTGACGTCAGACCCCACCCCCACCCCTATTATAATTCGCAAAACGATTAAAGGCTCTGACATGATGTAGTTAAAGCATTCACCTCTGTAAACGTCAGAACAGTATTCTAAAGGCAATTAGGATTATATACTGGGGGGCTGTGTCCTCCAGACCTCCCCCAAATTTAATGAAACTCAGGATCATCGTAGTGTGGTCTCCCCATTGTGTTTACCCCCACACGAGCCATCAACTTAAATGTACTCAAAAAACGTGAAACATTTTGGAACACGGACGAAATAGTACGTCCCATCGTTCGCGCCGATAATCTACATATTTACCGATTTGGCAGACTTCGTCCAGTTCATTTTACTATCGCAAGAGGGACATTTCACTTCACTTTTCACCATTCTGCGTTGCTTAAGCCAATTAATAAGGGACAGAGAATCTTCAGTTAGCAAGGGCAGCACAACAGTCTTGAAAGTATCACGGTCCATGGTGCTCTTGTTACTGAGTACATGGGCAAAATGTGACTATATATATATATATATATATATATATATATATATATATATATATATATATATATATATATATATACCAATACAAATCTGGTCATTATTATTATTATTTGGAATCCAAAGAATTCTATATTCATCTATTTCTGAACTTCACCATTTTGTTTTGTCAAAATTTATATGAATTCTTTGAATAAAGTTGGTATGTTTTTGCATGTTTCTAAAATCAAGATATTCTTATTATTATTATTATTATTAGTGGTGAAGTTCAGAATATTAATAAAAAATGGATCATATGAAGATCCTCCCCCCCAAGAAGATCATATGAAGATCCTCCCCCAAACCTACTCGCGGGGAGGATGTTCATACGATCCTTCCTTCGTAGCAAAAGCCTTTTGCTTTCTTCCTTTGTAACGAAAGCCTATTTACGTTTTTTTATCTTGTTACTAAGGCATATTGCTTTATTCCCTTTAGGAACAAAAGCCTATTCGAAGGAAGGTCTATAGAATTGTTTGCAACTCAAGCCCATTAATTACTTTGATTTGCCCTTGCCTTGGTGGATTGTCCTTGGCATTTTTGGAAGATACATGTGTTTTTCCTCCCTTTTTGATGAGGATTGTTTGTCTTGACACTTTGAGGACGATTGCTTGTCATTGAAATTTTGGCGATCTTGTTTTTCATTGTCGTTTGAGAACAATTGATTGTCCTTTCCATTTAAAGATGATTGATTGTCCTTTCCTTTTGGGCACGATTGTTTCTTCTTACCTCTTTGAGATCACGTGATTGCCTTAACCTTTTGAGGACACTTGTTTGTCCTTGCCTTACGATGACACTTGTGTTTATCCTTGAATTTTAAGGACACTTGTGTTTGTCCTTACTTTTTGACGACACGTGTTTGTTTGTTAGAGTTTTTTGTGTCTTTTGCTTCTTAAGAGTGATTTTAAATCTATTAAGACAGAAATAGTTACTCAAGAATTGGGTTGTCCTCCAATTCTTTTTTGCGCATATAATTTGATCGACGCCCTTCAGCTTATCTGCCATTGCCATTTTAGCTGCCACCAAAGACAACCCTTTTGGATTACGTTTCCAAAGAGATTTATATTTATGCGGGTTTCTTCGAGATTTACACCGCGAAGGAGAACACGACGGTGTATGAGCTCCTGAAGTGTCGGAGATTTCGAAAAGGATTTACTATAGAAAAACAACCAGGAACCAGGATTGGATTATCTTGAGTATTGATTAAAATTTCGCCAATGTATTTAGTAGGATTCAGTTCTATTCATGTTTCACAATTTTATTACATGTGTTAACTTTTTATGTATACATTTGAGTCTGTATTTTGTATTCTTTCTTTAGCACTGATGATGGGATTAGTTATAATCCTGAAACGTTTGAAATAAATGTTACGAGGCATCTACGGCTCTGTCCTGGTACATCCTGTTTATACTTCGCTTGAAGTTTGCGGCCATCAATTCGTTTGCCACTTATATATATATATATATATATATATATATATATATATATATATATATATATATATATATATATATATATATATATATATATATATATATAATTCAGGCAGGTAAGCAGAGACTGTGAAGCTGCCGCAATTCACTTTATGAAGACCCCCTTATAAAGTAAATTGTCGGCAAAAAGTAGGGATTGTTAAACTTAATTACAGCAGATTAACCGTTTCTGCCTACCCTGAATTTACTTACGGCATTTGCCTGATATCACGTTGCTAAAATATAGTTATAGAAGAAGATATATAAAAATAAATTTTCTGAACTTCACTATTTGTAATTCTTTGGGCTTTAAAGAATTCACAAAATTTCGAAACTTACGAGTATATTTATTTCTGAACTTCACCATTTTGTTTTTCACTATCTTTATAATTTAAGAAGGGGATTTTTTGAGTTTTTGAATAATAATTTCATCTTAGTTTGGTTATGACTTCTGTTTTTAACCAAAGTTATTTCTAATCATTCTTTTATAATATCAAAAAACAAAATGGTGAAGTCCCTAAATAAATATAAGTATCGAAATTTTGTGAAATTTTTAAAACCTAAAGAATTACAAACGGTAAAGTTGACAAAATGTATTTTTATATATCTTCTTCTATAACTATATTTTAGCAACGTGATATTTTAAAAGGGGGGTAAATTAATTTAGTTTCTTTTTAGAATTATTATAATTGGCAAAGATCAGAAAATTTTAAAAAATTTAACCAAGGCTGCTTTTTTTTACATTTTAAATTTTAATCTTAGTAACGAAGCGCAAGCTCCCCCCGTAGGGTGGGGGAGTGGCGAAACCATTGCCTGGTTGATATTATAAAAGAATGATTAGAAATAACTTTGATAAAAAATCATAAGTCATGAACAAACTAAGATGCCATTATTATTCAAATACTAAAAAAAATCCTCTTCTTAAGTTATAGAGTTAGCGATTATATATATATATATATATATATATATATATATATATATATATATATATATATATATATATATATATATATATATATATATATATATATATATATATATGTGAATGCAATGTCCCGCAGGGAAAAAGAAAAAGGTGCTTCCAAGTACTTTCAAACTTTATTCAGTTCATTCTCAAGGATAACTACAAGAGAGAATAATATAATAAGGGTTTATATAAGCTATTAAAAGATAAAGGACCGCCTCGAAGATAAGAAATAACCAATAAGGAAAGAGGAGAATTTACCCGTCCTTCTTCTACTTAAAAAGGGGCTTTTCTATTACTTTATTAATCTTAAAATAGTTTTTACCAAATTTGAAACAATTTAAACAATTTTAAGAAGCATTTTTGTTTCTTCTCAAAACAAAATCCATTTTTTGACCAACTATTTTTAAGTATTTAATACAAAAATGGAATAAATATTAAATATGCAACCTAAACGTGGCTATTTGATCCAGCAGTCCATTTTTTCCTATAATTGAAATGGCACCAAAAGTTTCCTCTTTCCCGGAGATAAAAACTTGTCCTTTCGAATGAATCGAGAGTTAACACTTGAATACAAAAGAACACAATTTCCATTTCAACCTGGGGCTAGAGGGGCTCAATTGACTTCTATTTCCTACACTGATAATGATTCTAAATGGAAATTGAGCAATAAATGAATTATTTGATTATTTTCTAATGCCGTATTACTAGATGGGGCTGATGCGATTGTTGTTGTGGTTATTATTATTAATAGTAGCAAATTAAATTAAAAACAAACAAACGAGGGCAACATCACCACAGTTTGCGACAAGTTCGTAAAGAACTTAGCGAAAATAAAGTGAAAATCTCTACACGGTGAATATCTCGAATAGTCTAATGAGGAGACTACTTAACTACTGTGGATGTGGATCGAGCTAAACCCTCCACCAACTGCAAACCTTCAATGAGGCCTCCTGGCCTCAATGAGGCCAGGAGGGCACGCGCTTACCCATGCTTCATCTGACATCCATTGAGAGAGTCATCCATTAAGTGAATCTGAAGGTTTACCCTTAACTGCTTTCTGTCCTACATTTAGGACATGTCAATTTTCCCGATTATTCAAGCGATTTTAAAAATTCTCACATTAAATCATTTAAATCCTATTTTTGCTTTAAAATGTTTCAAAATTTATATAAAATAATAAAATTTTAAAGATAAGTAGCCCCAAGTACCTAAGGGATGCTTATCTTTAGCAACTTATTTCTAGAGTATCATTTCGTTACTAGTTTATTACTAGATAAGCTTTTCTTTACTAGATTATTGCCAGAAGTAGATACAGTTAATCGTTATCCAATGAATTCGTTAAAAATGTGAGTGAAGTTAACGCTGAAGTGTTAATCATCATCATCACTAATTCTATAATTTAAGAAGGGGACTTTTTTAAGTATTTGAATAATAATTTCATCTTAGTTTGGTTATGACTTATGTTTTTATCAAAGTTATTTCTAATAATTCTTTTATAATATCAAAAAACAAAATGGTGAAGTTCATAAATAAATATAAGCATCAAAATTTTGTGAATTTTTTAAAACTCAAAGAATTACAAATTTATTTTTATAGATCTTCTTCTATAACTCTATATTTTAGCAACGTGATATTTTGAAATGGGGGAAATTTAGTTTAGAGTTCCATTTTAAAATTATAATAATTGGCGAAGTTCAGAAAATTTATAAAAATTTAACCATTGCTGCTTTTTTTTAGATTTTAAATTTTAATCTTAGTAGCAAAGCCATTGCCTGGTATATCATAAAATATCATATATTAGGTTGAGGATTAAGTTCTAATGTTTTTTTTAAGGTTAAGTTGATTTAAGTTTGGTTGACGTGATTTGTGCACATCTTAAGAAACAATAATAAATAATGAGAGCAAAATTTACAAAGGTTAGGCTACGTATTTTAACAGCGTAGACTATTAGGCTTTTGCTTAGGCTACGTCTTGAATTTAAGTAATAAGTCATTGCTGTTTATTTAAAAGTTGTGTTAATTTAATTTTTGTTCTGTACCCTCAAAATGGAAGGTCAAGTTGAAAGAAAGGCGCATTTTCGACACTTGTTGTTATTCATTTTCAATTGAGATGGTGACAATGCAAACGCAGCCAAAGCTCATCGCGATATTTTTGCTGTGTACGGAGAAAATGCTTTATCAGAAAGAACAGCTCAATGGTGGTTTTCACGTTTCAAAAACGGTCATTTCAATCTTAATGACGAAGAACGTTCTGGTCGCCCCATTGAGTTGGATGAAGATCGATTGAACGACCTTCTTAATGAAAATCCTTGTCGATCGAATATAGGATTGGCTGTACAATTGGCGTGTGATCAGAACACTTTAGCGAATCACCTTCATTCGATAGGGAAAGTTAAAAAACTCAGTGCATGGGTTCCACACTCTTTAAGCGAAAGCAACAAACTTCAACGCTCCACGATGGCCGCAGGCTTGCTTGCTCGTCACAAGGCTACTCGTGGATATAAGGACATATTTCTTCACCATATCATCACTGGCGACGAAAAGTGGTGTGTTTATGTCAACATAAACCATAGAAAACATTGGCTTAGCCCCAATAAAAACCACTTCCGCAATTAAAGCAAGGACCTTATCCACGAAAGACGATGCTGTGTGTTTAGTGGGATTATGAATGCATCATTCTTTATGAGCAACTTGCGAACAACGAGATTTTTAATGCAGAACTCTACTTTCAACAAATGTATCGACTCGCCGAAGCTATTCGTGAAAAGCGACCTCATCTACATTATGGAGTCCTTCTGCAAAACGAAAATGCTTGTCCTCACATTGCCAATATGACAAAAGACGCAATCCAAACGTATAATTTGGAAATCCTGCTGCATCCTCCATATTTGTCAGACTTGGCTCCATAAGATTTCCATCTGTTCCAATCGCTCTCCAACAATTTGCGCGGCGTTTCGTTCAATACTGATGTGGAATGAAGAACCTGGTTAGACGAATTCTTCGAGTCAAAATCAAGAGATTTTTATTGCAGAGGCATCGAAAAAGTAGTTGAACGTTGGGAAGAAGTCGTAAATAACAACGGAGAATACATTATTGATTAAATTGCATATTGTTATCAATTAAAAATCAAGTTTTTCTAAAATTCTTAATGGTAATGAATAAATTTGATAAAACCTCAAGAACTTATTCCTCAACCCAATAATATACCTACCAATGAGTAATGTTTTCACCGCGCGCGCTCTACAGTTTACGCGCACCCGTGAATGACCTTTATTATAAGCAAACAACGTTGTGGCCGCACGAACAGATCGAGCGTATCATATATAGAGATAATTAAACATATAGATGTGAAAATGATATTGTATAAATAATTATTGTATGTAAATATTTGTAAAAAGTGTTTTAACTCCTCTATTCATCTATCAGATTTGTTGAGGACAATGTACAACAATGAAAACACGGAAAACGGAATAAGCCTTTATGGGGTATTTGTTTGCGTAAATCAGGAATATAACATCCGTCTCTTTTTGCGACTCTGAAGTTTCTCCTAAATTACCAATTAGTTGCGGGAATGGTAACGGGATTGGGCCGAAACTGACAACTCCAAAAGTTATAAACGGATTTTGATATAATTTTATTGGGGTGTTCCTAAAGTAGTTGTCAACCGAACCTATGAAATTTGTGAAAGTATACTCAATATTTTATATATCTATTGGTCCAAACCCGTGGTAACTCTTACGTAACGCTTGATAATTTTGTAACTTATAAATGCTTTCTATTTTTACTTTTTATTTAATATTTGTTGCTGTTACTATTTATATTATTTTTTTTCACAGGAAACTGAGGTAAAATGCCTAGAGAATGCAAAAATTCCCCAGACGCTTTATGTTATATATTTAGATCAGTTCCATTAAGACAATACAAGAGACAGTTCATCAACATGGGAAGAAACTTTATGAGATGTACTTTGGATGTTAAGCGGGTGACCAGGACAAACGCTGGACACCTCACAAGTTGTTTCAGGTGTACAAGTTTCCTTTCTGCCTGGGTGAAATGCAAAGGACCTGGCTTCATCTTTGGTGTACCAATGGTCTGGAGGGAGCCAAAGGACCATTCAACGGATTACTACTTTGCTTAATATATATTAAGGCGGGTATTCAATGTGTTTTCTTTCTTGGTCTTTAATAAATATTCAAGAGATGAATCAATTAAAAAGATCAAAATACATACTATGGCGTACTTCTACTATTTCTGTAAGTGAACACAGTTAATAATATAAATTTTTTTGTCTGATTTTATTTTATCTCACTGCAGGTTGCAACAGAAAAGGCCAGAAATCTATTATGTGTCCAGACCTTCATTCTACTATCCGCCCAATTCGTCATTCAAGTGCTATTTCTGTACCACAGCCGCCCTCTGAACTACCAAACGATGACACGAGCAACTCAGACGATGCAGAATCTCAAGATACACCATATGTGGCATAGCTTGAATCTGACAAGAAACCACACCTCATCATCCAACCGAAACTAAATGATCTAGTATATATTCTAAGACTTGTGAACTCCTGGCCTCACGTTTGCAACAATGGAACGTGTTGGATGAACATGCTCGAATTAGAGTTTTTAGGAAGCGTTCTGCCGATCTACAGCAATTCTTCACTTTTGCAAACAACTTGACTTATTGTAATGGTATCAGAGGCCTATTTAATGCCCTTAAGCTGACCTATGTATCAAATGAGTGGAGGTTATTCATAGATGCATCTCTTTACCGCATAAAAGCGATTCTGTTACACATTGTGAACATAATGGCTTAAGTTACTGTTTCTCACTCGTCTTTTTTAAGAGCGACATACGAGAACCTTGCTTTTATTCTAGTTCGCATAAGTTACAAGGAGCATGAGTGCCTAATTTTTGCGGACTTTCAAGTCGTATCTCTTTTTAATAGGCTATAAACTGGATACATAAAGTTTATGTGGTTCCTTTGCAAATGGGACAGTAGGGTCAGGTCAGAATATTATGTACGCTCATCATGGTCACCTCGGGAAACTATGATGCCTGGAAGCCATAATGTAATTCATGAGCCACTAGTTATGAAGAAGAAAATCATTTTGCCACCACAGTATATAAGACTAGGCTTAATAAGGCAATTTACCAAAGCTCTGCAACATAAAAAGCCATGTTTTCAGAAATAATCGATAACTCGCGATAAATTTATCGCTCGATAAGGTGATAACCGACAAATCGATAACTCTATACTTATAATACAATATTGATTATTGACTATATATAGCGTTATTTTATAATACAATAGTAAGAATATTTAAATATTGTTTCTTAGTTTCTTACCTGGTGAGACTCTCCTTCATCTCCTCATAGGTTTTGAGGATGCTCCTCCCGAGCATCCTCCTGGAGGGTACCTCTTTCTTAGTGGTGAAGGTGTGGACCATGTCCCTGAATCTTTGACTGTCCAGAATCTGCAGCGGCAGCATGTTGCCCACCACAAAACTGAAAATTGTCTTGTCGACGGTGGACTGCAGGTCGGCGTTGCCCTGGGCCATGATGCCAAAAGTTTCGGTGATGGGCATCTGCCGCTGCTTCTTGCTGGTTAACCCGCCGTCGTCTGACTGACCGGACCAGTTCCTACTGCGGCCTGCAGTCACAAAGTTGGCCCTGAAAGCTTTTTCAACATGTTTTACCTTGTCAGGATGAATCATGTTGAAGTGGCTCTTCCGATTGGCCTTAGTGCCCTTGTTCACTTTCTCCTCAGTGATCTTTAGGAAGCAGGACAAACACTAGAAGATGTAGCTGACGCAAACCATCTTCTTGTACTTCACTCAATTGCCAAGGAATGACCAGGGTGACTGAGGCTTAGCTTCACTGAGCTCAGAGTCAATAGACTCCGCTGAGTCTCTTTGGCTTGATTAGGGCACAGTCTCTTGTGACGCCATCAATAATTCAATACTGTAAAATAGCAAAGCACTGCACTAATAAATTACAATAAAAATAGGATGAGTTTAGAATAGGGACGTAACTTCGTACGTGTTCAAAACGTTAATAAACGGATATTAAAGAGTAGTACCGAATAGTACATGCATTCATATACACGTGCACAAAAAATTAGAACGGAAGAAGCACGGGAACATAGGGAAAAAATCATCAGAGAACACGTAAAACAGGTAGCGCGCAGGAGCAACATCTCGTGACCTCTCGTCCGACAGCTGGTAATAGACTGAAGCTACCCAAACGTTTTGATAAGACGTCAAAACCGGCCGACCCGCACTCCGTTCAGTTCCCAGCTCAGACCTACCTATTTTTGCCCCCAAGGCACGCGCGGCTCGCCCCTGTGCTAAACAGGAACCAAAAACTGAAATTATCGATTATCGCTAGTTTGGAACCAAAAGTATCGGCGATACTGCTGAATCGATAACGCGGAAAAATATATTCGATAACCGATAACCCGATATCGTTATCTCGATAATATATCGCGAAAACGCCCACCTATGAAAATAAGTTATGCGAAGATCAAAGAAGGCATATTCATAGGCCCTCATATTCCTCAACTTTAGCTAATGAGGACTCCAAGGCAAGAATGGATGAAACTGAGCTAGCGGCATGGCATGCATTCAAAGATGTATGCAAAGGACTTATGGGAAGGCTTTTATGGGCCCAACGAGAGCGTATATTAGAGAGCTTAATCAAGTGCTGCCAAGATCTCGGATGCAATATGTCACTGAAGATACACTTTCTTCATCGCTAATTTTGAAGAAAATTTTATGAGTTGGGAAATTTTTGTTATAAAATTCAAATTCATCAAATTCATCTTCATAATAAAATGCATATGAGATTTATGTTCTTTTTCTTGATACTGAAGTTTGTTGTAGAGTGGCATTTGTGGGTATCTATTTATACATTCTTCTCAATTATTTAAATTCTCTTAACTCGCAATAAACGGTTCATGAACTATGGTAAATGATTTTGTAAGTATGTATGGGTATGAATACTTTCTAGAACAAGTGTAGGTTCCTTGCTTTGATAACTAATCGACACATTATTACCTCCAACCGCCACTTCACTACGACAATCCTTACCTAAGTAGTACCCACCGCAGATTCCACATTTCTCTGCTCCCTTCCATCATTGCCCGACATCTCGCTTTTTGCGATTGTAATTCATCCAGGGATCCACTTTGGGGCAATTGTGAGCAATGTGTCCTTTCATATCATGTATGTAACACCCAAGCCTCTTTTAGCTTTGACATTACCGCAATCAGCCGCCTCATGGCCTTTCTTGCACTTGTAGCATAATAAACTAAGTGCAACCACCGGACATAGCCAAACTTCTCACAATAGGGATAATTTCTGATCTGCCCCTCGATGAATTCCTGAACGTAGCTTAATTTCCCCCTCAGCGTTTTCTTGTATCCCCCTCTGGGTGATCATTATAATTCCACTAGTGCCCATGTCCCCCTGCCTTAATCGACCCTCAAGGCTTTTATGTGAAGTCTCAATGAACTACTACACCAACCTTTGCAACTAGTTGCTCTAAATTGTCGACCTGGTTCTTAATTCCTTGACCGCCGTCATTGTATACTAAACTTCGTTCTGTCTTGCGCAACTTTCGTCTATCCGAGAAATAGATCGAGTAGTTGGTCCAGTCTTAAGAAGCGTGAAAAGGGAAGCACTGGTCTTGTTTCTTTAGTAATTCTGTCCAAGAGTGACCAAATTTCACATTTAATTTGTTGACCCTGGAAACATTCATGTTCCATTTTCCCATCTCTCTTAATTCCCCCCTAAAATCGGACCTACCTATAACGTAAGAAATTTGTCTTGATACTCGTAACGTACGCAGACAGAACATCCTGAGTTCACGTCTTTCCAGTAGTGCTATCTTCGGAATCCCTTACCACCAACACACTTCCCACTCTTGCATAACCAATTTATGTACTATTTAGCTCTTTATTGACTATTTGTTAAGAAATCTACCTTATTTACCACACGACCCAATCTTAACAGTACATTTTCACTCCATCTTTCATCGAATCTAGTACTCAAGTTTACCATTGTCATTAAAATCCCAATCTCAGACTCCCAAGGACTAGCTAATCCCAGGCTCCCTTCGATATTAGTATCTTACAAACACTCTATCACCTCCACCATCTTTTCAATCATGCCCATCAGTTCTTTAAACTCAGCCTCACTCACTGATTTACTTCCAACCATCCTGCTTACTTACAATTAAACTGACCATTTAACTAACTCATATACCCTTAACTATTCAAATCCCTTAAAAATCAAAACCCCTTAACTAACTAAACCCTTTACTTAAACCATTAAGTTGTGCAACAAGACATAAGTTCAGCATCAAATAGTGTCACATTACAGTAAAGGAGAAGAAAAGGGAAAGAAGATAAAGGAGAGAAGGTAATATCGCAGATTTGGACCATTATCGCTTTTACACGGAAAAAAACATCTTTACTTATGTATATAAAAGTGCTATAAATGAATTGAAACTTAATTTCCGTCGCAAATGAAGCATAACTGTGATAGACCTAGCAAACCCTCCAACCTAACCTTAATGTGTGAAAGAAGCTATAATATAAGTACGTAAACAGCAGACCGTGAAATCTTTGCTTTGTGGGCACACAAGAATTTTTAGTCACGTGCGACTCTAAATCTCTCTATGTCTGTCGTCAGTCCGTCGGTCAGAAGGTCCCCGTTTTGCTTTTCGTTGTTTTGGTAATAACATTCTAACTATTTGGCCGATTCTATAGAAATTTGAAACACTTTGTTTTTTTAAATTTCTTAGGGAATGATATAATTGCCATAGTCACCAAGGTTAGCCCTGGAATTATTTATTTTGAGAATAACATCATAACTATTCAGCAGATTATAACCAAATTTGAATGCCATATGTTTTTTTACATTTTCTTTAGAGTGATATAATTACCAAGGTGCTCCCAAGGAATTATTGAAAGTTTTACAGGTCGTAAGGTTATAAATCAGAATATTTGAGAGCACGCGACTTTGGTCAGCAAACCTTGTTTCATTTCGGGAAACTCAATATTTATTACATTTCCGATACTATATCATTCTCTCTCGAATATGCAATACTATTCTAGTCTGTTCAAAACAGTCAACTATATTGTTCTAAATAAATGGTTGTAAAAGAACGAAGTTAATAGCAAAGAAAAAAATAACATGGCCGAAACGAGACACCGAACACAACTCCAATATTCAAACGAACGAAACCGAAAGCAAAAAGTATGAACGAAGTCGAGTGACAATTTGAGTGGAAACACGAAGCGTAGCTTAAATTTTATTCAATTATTTTCACAACACAATCAAATATTAGATCAATCTTAGACTAAAACAAAATAAAAGATTATATTTTATAGGCTGATGTAATTCTTAATCACTTGAATCTCATTTCGAGACGATGACACGGCGACGTCTCGGTCTGGCCTGAGCACAAGTGGCATGTTGGGTTTCGGGGGATATTTTCTCCCAGCATCTTTCCAGTTTTCAATTCACAACTTCGACATTGTAATAAATTTGTTACAGATATTCTGCTCAAACAGTGACCACACTCCAAGGTGTATGGGATTCAAATATGGGGACTTGGGACGCCATAGTTCCTTTTACCAAAACCCCATAAAATATCCCTGGCACCAGTTTTGAATTTTTCTGTTGTGTGTGAAATTGCTTCATATTGTTGTAGAGTTACACCAGCATTTTCTATGGTGGCATACACTCAGGGGATTACTTTCTCCTTCAAAATCCTCACATAAACATAATGATTGATCTTTACCCTCTCCCTTCTCCTTTAATGAAGATAGGAGGTCTATTCTGTGCAGTTGAGGTTACGCCCGCTCACACTATCTTAAAAGATGTCGGCTTTTGAACCTGAATCTCATTTTTACTTTGTGCTGAAACAGGTTCATCCTATGTGTTGTTGGCGGCCTGGACAGTAAACACCTTCTGACCGTCCACAGAACTGGAGTTTACGAGTCATCGAGGAGGCGTTGGGGAAGCAGCTATGCTGTTTCGACTCTGTTCTTTTTGGTGGGGTTGTCCTTGACCTTTCTTGAATGGACGAAGTTTAAGAACATCCTTCAATACTTTTTGTATGGTCACATTCCTGACTTCAGCCTACAAAGCAAGTTGTTTTGTAGGCCATTGATCGCGGTTGTAGTTCTCACAGATCGAATCAGGGTGGTCTTCCCTCTTAAAAGACCACTGCCTGTCTCGTTAAGCCGTTTGAAACCTTTAAACAGCTCTGATCTGCTCACTGTGACGTTGACCACTTTGAAAAGATCGTCCGCTCTTTTCCCGCTTCTATTCAGCCATAGTTGTAAACGAGTGTTGTTTTTTTTCAATTTATAATGATTCAAAAAATTCAGAAAGTAATTAATCAAAAGTATGTCTGCATATTTTAAATATTTCAAAAGGGCTTCTAGACTTGGTGTTTTAGACCTGTACATATATATATATATATATAATATAAATCGCAGACATAAGTATTAGTGATTATGGTTCTAATATGTACTGATACTGAAAAGAGCAAATAATAAAAGAAGAAAAAGGGTCAGATCACCAGAATTTTATGGCTGAGGGACTCTTTATCCCGAACTAAAGCAATTTAAAAGCAAGAAACAAAACTTTTGGGGTTCGGGAAACTAAGTTCGTGACGAAAAGCGAAGTAAACGAGACGTTTTTAGTAAGCAGCAAGTACCAGCATAAGGGATTCGCATCCTTTGATATCATTCCTTAACTCTATCCTTAAGTCTATCCGAATCTTTTCTAACTGTTCCAATCTCACATACCCCAACTTCACTCGCTACCACTTGCACGACTTCTCACGTACTCTATTTACAATTTACCTAAACAAAATTAAAAGAGTAAAAATAATGAGACGAAAAACAAAGAGAAAAGGGAAACGTTAATTACGTCTAATTCCGAGTGCTTTGGTGTCTTTACTGTCCAATATCTCTTCGAGGAATGAGCGCCAAGATATTTGAGGAAGGTTTACTTCCATGTGAGGAGGGCAGAGGTGTCATCAATTATGACGCCAAGTGGGAGGAGAACGAGTTGATTAAGCAAATAGTTTGCTTTTGTTTGGAACTTTAATTAAATGCATTGAAATGGGATATAAAGAGAAGAGACAAAGGTTTATAATCAAGTTGTCAATGAAATTTATGCAAAAGCATTCTAAAGTTTTTCTTGAAACTTCATCGCTAAAATTTGAAGTGATCAAATGTGGACATTTTTACGAACAGGGCAATTTGTAAGTTATAACTACACACATTAGCTTTGTCGTAGAATGCCCCCCTTTTTGTTCTAAGAGTGCTAAGAGTGCTAATATATTGATATCTGAATATCTTAACGAACAGAATCGTTCTGAAACACGTAAGGATATAAGAGAAAAACACAATAATCCCAAAATAAACTTATATTTTAACTTTAACCATTGAATACACAACATCTAAACATTAACTACAGCAATACTCTGAATATTATCATAAACAAGAATTAATTAGATTAGTTTGACCCTCAAAAATTGGTTAATTTTTCTACGGACTCATCTGGAGTTTAAAAGGCCTCAGGAATGTTATTGACTCACGACGCGTGCCGTCTGGCCAGATGTAGATGGGCGAGATCACACGGTCATTTTGGCGAGGGTAGCAGCAACGGGGTCCACACGGTATTCCGGGGGGGGGGGGTCTTCAAGGACGAGAACAAATACGGTGCTTTATGCGGCATTGAGGTAGTCGTGGTCTCTCTGGCAAAAGTGAGTCAAACTTGGTTCTTAAATCAAGTTAGCTTGGAGTGCGGTGTGACCACCGAGTAACGAGCTTGAGGGGGAGCTTTTCTCCTTATTTACTTAATTCCTCATGGACAAGGACTGAACTAGATGAGGGTATTCTTCGAGGGCAAAGATCGATGAGACGGGGTTTCTCTGACGAGAATAAGTTACTTAAAGTTCGGTTTGGTAACCAGGAACTAGCTCGAGGATTAGCTTCTTCTTAGTTCCAGTCTTCCTCAAGGGCGAGTATAACGGAGGGGACCTCTGACGAGAATAAGTTGAACTTGGTTCCGCACCAAGTTAACTTGCGAGTTCGGTGTGGCCACCGAATAACGGGCTCGCGGGGGAGCCTTTTCCTTATTATTTTCTTAATTCCTTAAGGACGAGGAATACCCCTGGTGTTTAAGGTACACCAGGATATAAGGAGCCTGTCTGACGAGAGTAAGTTAAACTTAACAAAGTTAACTTAACGTTTGGTTTGATAACCAGGGACTAGCTCGAGGATGAGCTGCTTCTTAGCCCCTTAAGCTAGGTAGCCCTGCCTCTCTTGCAGGGTACTTCTTGGTCTAGCGAGCCAAGTACACTACCAATCCAGTCTAGGTAGCTCGGTTTTAATCGAGGACTTCGCTACCTGGTGTCTGATGTATACTACCGCAATTTTCCTCAGTGTTCCTCATTTATACCTTGTCAACCCACTGGGGGAGTGGTAAGGAGGGGGGGAGGGTCTTGAGGACGGCCCCAGGAGAGTTCTTATGCCCAACGGATTTCCTACCGAGTCTTACATCGGCTCCTCGTTAGCCTTCGAGCTTGGGAGAAACACGTCTCCAATTTCTTATTTGACATGAAACTGGATCTCACTCTCCTGGGGGAGATCTTACATTTTCACCTTCAGGGTCTTTGATGGCACCGAGTTTTGCCACGCTGCGGTTACGCTTTTGACTCCCCGATGCCTGGGCCGGATGTCTTTGCGGTAACCGCCTTGTGACTCTACCAAGAGTGAACAGGATGGGGGGGGGGGAAGTGACGATTCCCCTTCAAGCTTGATGTTGTTTAATTATACATGTAAATTTTTACCTGAGCGACGTATACCTTTGGACAATCATTACATTTTATGGAGTAAATAAGGCAATGTTTGAAAAAGGAGCAATATTTGGAAGAAGAGGTTTTACAAGAGCAGAATGCAAATTCGAAATGGATTGAAAACAACGATGATCTCAAAGTGCCAAAAGAGTCGTAGGAGTTGTATAAAATGTTGTTAAAAGAGAGGCAGAGGATGTTTGCTATGGCAGGATTCATCATTTATAACCTTTCTCAATATTTTTTTATTATTTTTATTTATTAGCTATTCATTTTTCATGACTGTCTTTATGCGCATTTTTTCTACTAAACAAAAATTCTATAGTAGAATATCTATTTCACTCTCATCCACTCCCTCTCTCTCGATAGATCGATAAATCGATTTTTCTGTCAGTCTTTTGCAATTATCAAACCAATGAGAAGGAAAACAAAGTTTTTTATTTATATTATAAATATAAAAAATTTCATCTTTCATGATTTCAGGAGAGGTAAAAACATGGAAGTGAAAATATTATGTTTAAAACTCATATTAATTGGTTTGAATAGAAATAAAGAGATGAATTTTGGTGGGGAGCTTTGATACATTTTTTATTTGCCACCGTAGGGGAAAAGGATGGGGGTCCCGAATTACCATATCTCAAAACGGAACGGGACCTTCCTTTTAGAAACGGGACGAGACTATTCTAGCTTGTTAAAAATGACGACCAATAAATGGTACGTAACTAAAAATATATAAAATAAATGTTAATTTTGTAATTTGCATACTTAATATTCAGTAATGAATGTTACATAGTAATTTACAATAAGGAATATCTTGAATAGGTTCAATGAACTCTACTGCCTTTCAAAAATCTTAACAAAATTACTATTTAGCATCACAAGAATATAACTATCTTAAATACTTAGAAATGAGAGGTTCCTTCAGTCAAAAGAAGGTCCTTCAAATGCCAGGAAATCTTACCTTCGATTGCGCATCCGATTCTACCTCAAAGAATGAATAAGGAATTCAGGTTTCAGTTAAATATCATCTGAAATGAAAGGAAAAGCGGTAATGCTTTGCCCCAATTCGTACGAGAATAAAAGCTGCACTGCGCATACCTCCAAAACGTCAGTAGTGGAGGTTAGAAATAGAAAGCTAGGTTAATTGAGCTCTATAAGTTGGAAGAGATGAAAAGCAAAGCAACGATAATATATATATATATATATATATATATATATATATATATATATATATATATATATATATATATATATATATATATATATATATATATATATATATATATATATATATATATATATATATATATATATATATATATATATATATATATATATATATATATATATATATATATATATATATATATATATATATATATATATATATATATATATATATATATATATATATATATATACATATATATATATATATATATATATATATATATATATATATATATATATATATATATATATATATATATATATATAGTACGGTTAATGTATCGCAAAATTACACCACTCACTCTACTTCAAGTCTAGCGTGACAACTTGTCCTCGAACTCGTAGACAACACTCAAGGAATTCTTCAAAAATGCCCATAAAAAGTTATATTTCAAAAGATCCCTTTTATTTTAGCCTTGTTTACCGTCGTAGAAAACTGAAAAATTGTTAAACATTTCAGCGATATTTTTGCTAAATACATTTGAAAGATGGAAAAATTCCAAGACAAATTGGTACCTTTAATGTATCACTTACCTCTTTTATTGTTATTTCATTTTCTGTTTTATTTCTTGGCTTCAGCAACTCCACTGGAGTCTATTGGTGGTTGAGGTGACCAACGGGATCACTCAACTGTTGCCGTTTTGTTAATTTATCTTCTACTATATTCTCTTTCTTCCGTCGTGGCTTTCAAGCCTTTCAATTTTTTTTCTTTGCTAACTTCATACCTTATAATTCATAGCTTATAATTTCTTTCTTATTTTTTTATTTTACCAGGTAAGTTCTTAGCCTCATTTTTATTTTAGTTTTATTTATATTTTAATTATTTCGTTTTTCTTGTGATCAGTTAATCCCTTTCGTTCTTTCTTTACTTGTAACTTCTGTTACAGATATTTGTCTTTATGTTGTCTTATTTCGGTAATCTTGTTCCTAAGAAAAACGGGTTTGTATTCTCCAAGCAGCGAATTCTTCCGCTCTGGCATGGAACCCGCCTGGTGACGATGTGGGCTCGATTGTGGTATCTAGATATTATTTACAAGTGTCGGGAGTATATGTCCTTCAACTTTTAACATGTTTTTCTCTCTAGCTTCTGGACTTTCATGTTAAGTGGCAGTAGCCCTGCTCTTTTGTGCAGTTTTTTCTTTCTAATCTAGTTCATTCTTTGTGCCCCAGCTATTAGCAAGGTGACCATATTCTGTAGTCTCTGCATTAATCTGAGAAAGATAAACTTGCCGCCTGCGTTACTACTGAAGGGTTACTAATGTTGAGCGCACGAGTTCAATGTATAGTTTTGGATTTTTATTGGCATTGAAGCCTCGAAATTTGTATATGTTTCCCATCTTTCTTTTAGCTAAGGAGATTTAGTTGTTTAAGTACGCCTTATAACATGTCTCGGTGATGCGCAATCCAAGGACCTTGCCCTCGTTGGGGTATGAGTAGAATTCATCTTTGATGAGGAGGTCTTCAAGTATCCTGAGGTTCACTGTGAGGATCTGGAATTTTTGGCAGTTGGTCTTAATTATCCACTTCTCGTATCTATTGAGGTTGTCAATTTGGCTAGCTGTTTCTCTAGCCTTTACTCCAGCCTTCCGATAAAAATTTGGAATGATTTGTGCGATTTCATCGGCAAATTGTAGATAGATCACATCTCGTTGTACTGCTATGAGCAGGTCCAATGTGTACACGAGGTACAACAGATGTCTCAAACAGCTACATTGTGGAACACTCGCCTCCTTTTCTAATTCGGTCATCTGTAGACCTAGATCACTATTCCGGCTCTCCTCTATATGATGTAATCAAAGATGACCCTTTCCAGAAGCGGGTTGAGCTGGAGGCTCAAGGATTTATGATGAAGGCCTCTCAGTCAAACCTTATCCAAGGCCTTGTGTACATCTCGCAGTACCACGTCTTCCTGCTTCCCATCAGCTTTGCAGTCGCAAGTTTTCCCGTCATAAGGACGAGGGCAGTATCCGTTCCTTGTTTCTTGAGGAACCCATGGTGCTGAAGGTTGGGGGTTTCAGCTTGGTTAGCTGTTCTTGAAGCCGGTTTGCCAGAACCTTTTCATAGACTTTACAAACGAAATTGCGAAGAGATATTGGCCTGTAATTTACCAGTTGATTGTGGAGGTGGGAAGTATAAAAATTATTCTAGCCATCCTTAGAGCGTCAAGGAAGTAGCCCGTATTCACGAAAACATTGTGGAGGTTAGTGATTCCCAACACAATCTGCTAGGTGGCATGTACTATGTTTTTTATGATACCTATCTAGCTTGGAACCCTTTGCTCAAAGGATTTAACAGAAGCCATGTCCTCCTTTGTTGTTATTAAGCAGCCATTGTCTACCATCTCCCTCATTTCTTCTACCTGGATTGTAGGTACATTCAATGTATTTTCTGATGGACTTTTTTATCATCATTCCTGGTGGAACCTTTCATCACCCTCTGACAAGAATTCTTTCCAGAATGTTCTGAATCTCTCCTGCAGAACTGACAAGTTATTCACGTATAAGGTTGCAGCAAACTTTTTTCTGGGATAGGTACTGCCCTTCTATCTTCTTCAGTCACCTTCTTGAGTTCTCGAGCAACTGTTTCATTTCTTTGGTTCATTTCAGATGCAGGGATGGTTTATACCATGTTTGGGTACACACTCACGGTCTGCTTCTATGATTGATGCAATTATCCTCTCCAGTTCCTCATTAATCTCTTCCAATGTTGGCTCGCTTTCGGGAGGTGATTCCTGTCTACTGATCAGTAGTCTATAGCATTCTCAGTTGGCCGTGATATATCATGGGCGAGGAGTGAGAAGAAGCTGGATCGGTGCGAGTGAGATGATTGATAGGATCGCTATGTGGTTGTTATGTGCTGTTAAGACCTGCTCAGTATGATATTTGAAGGGAAAGTCGTTGCTTGTCTTGATTAGGTCAGGCTTAGTTGCAGATTTGTAAATATTATAGAACGGAAATTTCCTTCCTATCTTTTGTATGTTTTTTTCCCTAATTATTCCCAAGTTTCTATCTCTTTCGTTCGTGTCACCATAGTCGGCCGCTGGACATCTGCCATTAATGTCTCCTCCGAAGAATACCAAAGGGCGGTGCCCGAACAAGGTGTAGAAGTTGGAGGGAAAGTTCGCTCGACGTGGTAGTTTATATGTTGCTGCCTTCATGAGGTTACCTACCAATGTAGGAGATTTACAGTCGCAAAGGACTTGTGCAACTCCGGTCAGTGCCTAAACAAGATATCCCTTTGATAGCTAGAGCATAGCGTCAAACCTTTCCTGAGAGTGTATTTTACGATCACCTTATAGCCCGGTATTTTTAATGGACCAGATGTGGTGTCAATACCGTGCTCTGTCATTAGAGTGATTTCGGGGTCGATCCCCCAGAATATGTTTCGATATGCCGTAGTTTCTCCCTCCCATCCATTAACGTTCAGTGTCACACGATTTTTATTCTGTTATTGTTGTTTTCTATGTTTTTTTCTTCTGGCTTGCAGGTCTCTTCAGTGCTTTTTGGTGGCGGACCTTCGATTCCTGTTTCTTTTCTTCTTGAATTCGGCGTTTGACGGGGCAACCTTGAGCATACGTGTAACCCGTGCGTTGGCTAGGTTTGTGGTTATGTACAGTGAATATTTGATAATTGTGCTTTAATTCTACGTTTAATATTAATTTTAAAAGATTATTATATAAATATTAGATTCATAAATAAAAACACTCCTGACGTATCAGATTATAGCAATTTTACAGTCTTTTATTCTAAATTTAAGCCCCATTTCTAATTTTTTTAACTCCTATTCAGAGCTAAAACTAGCAATTAAACTTCTAATTGTATCTTTAGAATTGTACTCTCTCAACATTGCATAATAGTTTGTTGGTTTATTCATTTTCTTGGCCTAAGAAAATAACCTTACTGTGGTCGAGTGGTTCCAGTCTTTGCAGTATCTATCTGTTGATGAGTGTATTAAGTTGCCTCGCTGAATTGTAGATCCTAATCCGTATAACAACAATGGGTGTTTGAATCGCCAAACAAAATGTCTGATGACCTATTATTAAATTACCTATTATTACAAGTTAAATAAACCTTATAAACAGGTATCTAATCCAATATAAAGCTATTGTTTAGAGATTTAACCAATGACACCAGACAAACCTTTCGGCAGGAAACTATATTTAACCTTTTACCGTTTCCATTCTTACAACACCTCTCGCAGGTTACCCAATCAACCTTGCAATTCAAAACTCTTTTCCTCTAAATAAGACAAACTGACAACAATTCCTTTAATAAAATTTGACCACATAATTCAGAGAACCATATCACAATATGCTCATTATAGATCTATTTCTACCACCTACATCCGTTCTCGACTCCGTATCCAAATGATCTATTCGGTCGCATTTATTTAAATTTTTAAACCTCTATTACATACAGACGTATATTTCTTCACAAATTACAACATACACAATTTACTACTTTGAACATTCATCCTAATCATGTAACTAGGGTTATCTATGGGAGTTGTATTTATTTGACAAAGGTCAGAAATGCGGCCATATACTCGAATTAATCTACACAGTAGATCTTAATTTACGAAGTCGTCTATCTATCGTTCATTTATAAATTTTCATAATTTGTGCGATTAGTATAGGCCTAACCATAATTTGTTATAAATAGAAAGGACGTGTTCATGTCTCCTCTTCTTAGTGATATAGCTGAGATCAATAGCTAATTTATAATGAATTTTTATTTAAAGGGAAAAAATGAAAAATCTATTATTCTCCTCCATCTCTGAGCTTTGGAGGGAAAGTCTACGGAATTATAAACAATACTTTTACGTTCTTTAGAAAAAAAAAAAATCCTCAGGGCTCAACTATTTAGCTAGAAATTTACTAATTTTCTTTGAGTACTAGTCGCATAGATTAGATCATTAGAATGAGATTATTTCCTCAAGATTTCACAAACTTCTCAAGCACAAAACGAAAACCTAATTTTTCCACTGGGACAAAAATTGGCGGATGATTTGAGACTTAAGGGAACCATGCCGACTACCCATCCCGTGCAAAAACATGGTTGGTTTCAGAAATTTAAGTAAATGCATAATTTTCTAACATGTTGTGATTTAAGTACCTTAATAATCTAATATGGAATATTAATGTATTTATGACGTAATATAAACAATATTTCTAGTGTATTTCATTTTTGTTAATAACAAAACGTTGATATTATTAGTTATTTTGGCATTTATCTATTTACTCTATTTTAATATAATTTATTTAAAAGTGCATTTGACTTAAGATTACGTTTTTTTTATTTCTAATCACATCGTAAGTTGATTTTTCCACCGGCTAAAACCCATTATTTTCATGCCAAAGAATTTCGCTATTTTAACCATACAACAGACTAAGAAAGGATCGACTCTAAGCCTTTCAAGTACTATAACGTCATAAAATTTATGAGGTACCGTCTAATCAGAGGACAAATTGAAAGTGGGGTATTTATGATCTTTTAAGTTTGATTATTAATAGGTCATATGTCTCCCTATTTCCCATCCATAATCAGGACATTGGCAAACTACATTCAGAATTCTCAATTTTCTTACCTAGGAAATCATCAGAGATCAAAAGAACACAAATCATTTTTCAATTTGTTCGTTCCATACAATTTTGGGGACAGATTTAATTCCAACCTTGTTTTATTGGTCTTCTTTGTTCGAAAAAAAAATTATAATATCACCTGGCGTTGTGCTCAAGGCTCCGTAAAGCAATCATCTTTCTCACACTTTATATAATTTATCACTTTTTGTCTATCTCACACTCAGTAATAGACAGAGAAAATCGCTAAAAATTCCACGACTATTGTTTTCCTGAGGCTTTCGTTCGTAGGATATACGTAAAGAATGAAATTCACGTATCAAATACTGCTCTTCCGTTTGCTTTTTCTATATGACTAACGAAACCCTCTCCCACAACCTACAGCAGAATTACACATTTGACTAAAATTTATGCTTATGAGCAATAATTTCCCCCAAATTTTGACAAATGATGCAAAATGAAGGAATGTTTCGTTCGCCTTAGGAAATAATTTTCCTTTTCGTTTTGTGATTTTTACAGAAATTTTTATTTTTGCGTGTTTTATTCTCACAAATGTGTAAACACAAAATTGTACGAATGTCTACTCACCAATATTTACATAAACGTTAGAGCTTTTGACTGAGGAAATTTTGAATTTAGAAAAGCAATTTGTATTTTTGTTTCTCTCTTTCAAAAATAACGTTGGAGAAAATAAATACCCTCACTTTGGTTAAATTAAATAGGAAACAAAAGAACACAAACAAAAATAGCATTGTAAATATGCAACTTATTATCAATGGAAAAGGTTGTATGTTGTCATCGAATTTCTATTTATGAGTTGTAGCAAATTCTATCGAAGATTCTTCATTTTTAGATTGTGGCAAGTTCTAACCCAGAAAGGTAGACAATTTATATTAATTCTATATACAGTCATGGCCCAAATTCTCGAAACAAATTTATATTAATCTTTTTTTATTAGTTTTTTTTAAATTCACGTCATAGGAATATATTTTAATATTTAAATTATTGCATCTTTATTAACAATTCAGCATTTCAAAAATAAGGAAAAAAAGCACTTCTTTGCTGAATTCAAAATTGTTCTATGGTCCTTTTCCTGTAAGAGGGAAGTTTGAGTCCTTGGAGCATTCCTCTTTAATCAAAAGAGGAAAATTATGACAAATTTGAATTAATGAATGATGAAGGGTAATTAAAATCTATTTGGTAATATCTTTGTAAAAATATTTTTTTTATCTTTTTCATTTGCACACATGGTTATTTTCCAAATTTAGGATCCTTATTGTCTTAAAAAGACTAGTTAAACTCTTATAAATAAGTTATCTTTACCTTCAAGTTCTTCAAATGAAGGCCAAGATCCCCTCCTAGTACGGTCTTTGCTCAAGGATCGGTTTGCATCCAGTGACATTCTTTGTCACGATTGCAAAGAAGCATTTTTGAACTCCTCAGCGGCACATTGAGGCAGAGACTTTTCGACAAACGTCTCAAGTCGAGAAGGGCTGAGACGAAGCCTAATCTCACCGTGAAGACGCTCACAGATAGGCTCCGCTTCTGTAGTTAATATAAAGAATGGACTGTTAAAGTCTGTGCATAGTGATATTCTTTGATAAACTTCCCTTCCTCTTGTTTGGAGCTTCTGGAATATCCCTAATTTTGAGAAGAAATGGGAGCACTTATCATCTAAGGGAGATGGAGCACTAACAATTTTGCTAAAAAATAATGCCATGAGATCAAACTGGTACCAAAACGTGGTTCATCAGCACTTTTTCTTAAAGGTTCAGGACAAATTTGGGGATGATGACTGAATTGTTTACAAAGCAATAACAAAGTTCTTGGCTGAAAATAACCTCGAAATTTGGGATTTTGGTACCGGGATTTGCCAGAGAATTTTGGGGCGATAATAAAACTGGCGGTTGATAAACAGAAACCATCTAATTTTTAGCATTTCCGAGTACTTATTAAACAAAACTGGAGCAATATCAGTTAGAATATCATCACAAATTGCTATCCAACATGCCAAAACGAGTTGAAGGAGTCCTGAAAAACAAAGGACATCATTGTAAATATTGACTGCGTGCATCAATTGACTGTATTTACTAATAAAATGAGTCTGAGGTCTAAACTTTATAATTTCAATTAAAATTATGATACAACATCCTGACTGTATATTTACAACAAACACGTACTGATAAAGATCTCCGATTATTAATAGAGATGAAAATTGAAGTTCTATATATCGTCATTTGCTATCTCTGATAAAACCTGTTCATTAAAAGAAATAAGATCTAGCAAAAAATTCTCATCCCAAGAACACCAACCGAAGAATGGCAATTTCATTCTCACTTATATGAAGAATGCGCTATTTTCGAGGTTTTTTCGTGTGCATTCTTCAGTTGATACAGGACTTATTATCTTCGTTCGAAGTCTACTGTTTTTCGCTACATTTAATCTTACATTTTTTACACATATCCACCGCCTCTTCTACCTAAGTTTCTTGAAAAATATCCTTGCGTTCTTGCAATCCTTAAGTCTTGCGTGGAAATCTCATTTCCTTGAAATCTATAAACAGGACCTCCAAAATCATGACTCTAATTTGAATCCATTAATTGACTTTCAAGCAATTGATTAACGAAACTGGCTGGTTAATAAACGTTTTAACGTGTTTTAAAATTTCCCCAGGACAATTATTCAATTAAAATTAAATATTTATAATCAAATGTAGATTTTAGTCATTGAGGAAGGATGGAACGGAGAAGAACCGACATAAGAAGACAGAGAGAAAGGTGAAAATAAAAAGAGTGAATAAATGGCTGGTGTAAAGTAGTTGAGTGTAATCTAAAGCCACATCATTTTTGGAACAGGAGAAGCATTCGCAACAAAATGGAGCCAATGGAACTTAATGGAAATTCACCTCTGAGAACAAATATGTATTTTCAGAACACACGCGCAAAGCACCTGAGAACGGGGCACTCATAAGTCCTCTACTAAATTTGAAACTTTTTAAGTATTTTTAACTTTCTTCAGAGTTTTAAAAGAAAGAAAACTTTTCGAGGTGTTTTTTATTCTCACAAAATAAAAAGAAACATGAAATGGTTTAAGTTCTTTTGAGTCATTCAAAATTATTTATTACGTTTGGGAGCGTTTTAAATTAGCAAGATGGTTGAACACATCGCTAAATATTTAGTATAAAATATGCCTTTTTTTCCATTTGTTTGATGCAATTCATGAAGTTTAGAAGCACCTAAAGATATGCAATTGAAATATCGACCTAGGTTTTAGACATTTTAGGAATTTTAATGAAAAATATGATTTACCTTTTTAAAACGCTTGAATAATATGACATTTTATTATTCTTGAAGGCGATATAATAGATTTAATACGCTTTAAAATAAAGGATTTATTTTAAGCTATTTAAGATTGTTTATGGATATGTTTAAGTTATTTCGCCCATTATTATCGTCTTTACACAACCTAAATGATCCCTTTATGCAAGAATTGCGTTCATTAGATCCTTTGTTTCAGTTTCTTTCACTTCTTGAGTTATATTTTTTAATCCACATTTATTTTCGATTATTTTTCGTGTTTTCTTTCATCTCATTTAATTACTACATGCCTGATAGCATAATTCGGCAAAATATTACTTCTAAATACAATTTGATATATTTTGTGTTTCGGTTATATCCCCAAAATAGGTCTAGGGCCGTACTTTTGAATCATCTGGTTTAAATTTGTTCGTAAATGTAAATGCGTAATTTACTGACATGTTTTCAGATTCTAATTCATTTTCTTGACAAATATCGTTTCGATTCAGTTGTTTTCTGATGTAGTCCATCGTTGTGTCCTCGTTTGATTGAGTAGTGTCCCATTTCACGTCGTAACAGCTGCTCCGTTGGATTACGAGGACAAAATAGAAAGAGGTAATTTAAAAGGAAAAAAGCGCTTCAGAGGAGAAGAACTACCGTTTACTCAGGAGGAGGAATTAAAGAGTGTTCATGGTTCAGTTTTACCAAAAGGTTCCACAGGGGGCAAAAATGCCGAGGGGATAATTTCAAGAAGTAGATCCCCCCCGAGGTGAGAAAGAGGAGGGACTCCGGTAGTGTAGCTATGGCAATCATCCGCCAGGAACAATTTCTCCAACCTCTTTTTTCCGAATTGGGTGATTTGGAAAATGTAACATCATCCTTTTGTCTCTATTGAAAAACAGAACTATCACCAACTAAAACCTCTATCCACAAATCCCATGAACCTTTCAATGAATGGATTAGAGTAATATGTATCCATAAACTAGCCCAAACGGGACTATCCTCATTATTTTTACCTCTTCAAATACAATCTATCCCCTATTCTTTGCATTTAATAGTAATCACACATTGCACCGTACATAAACCACGCGTCCTGTTAAAAATGAACAACTACAACAATCAAACTGTAAAGTTCTACAACCATAACATCTCATACATACTTTCCACAACATTACATTTTCAATAATACGTGCGTTCTTAATACAGCTTTACACACATCGTACCATCTCCTGCCCCTTTTTACCCAATATATCGGAAACAATATTGATTTTTCTTTCATTCACCTCCGATTAATCCCTATTTTATGCGCCAATTTAAGCACGAAAATTTTAGATGTTTGAAAACCCCGAATGCCTCCATTTCTATTTTGAGATTTTTCCCGAGCAATTTTAAGATAGAAGTTGCGATAAAGAGATTAGGGAAAGAGGAGTGGGGAGGAATGGAACGAATCTTTTAGAAGTAAAGTGTAACTATCGATAGGTATATTATAATAAATTCTGGCAGAAGCTGAAGGTTGAGATACTTGAAACAACAACCAGACATTTCGAAAGGATCTTTCGACACCAATCGATTAAACGTAACCTTTTGGTCGGCTAAAGTATTCCTCACTTGTTTAAAAAAGTTTAGAAATTCATTTGTTCATTTTTCTATCATTATTTCGAAAGAAATAAGAAAATATTGTTTATTAAGGTCAATAAAAAACCGTAATTACAACTACAAAAGAATGTGAATATTGCCTTAAGTTTTGGCCCTAGGAACTGGAAACAAAACTTAAATTAAAGTTCAGTTTTCGAAGAATAATTGAATATGAGGTTCGTCTCCATACAAGCAACCAGAGCTTTTGTTTGGATGCAAACCACACAAAAAAGGTCGTTAAGACTAGGAAAACTAGGTGGCCAGTTGTGTGGTTCAATAATTTTAGGAGTATGTGTTCTGGGGTAGGTTAGTGTTTCTTGAACAGTGCGAGAATGGATAACACCTTGAGTAGGCTCACTTTCACTTGTAATGGTAAATATTTTTGACTTATAAAAGTTCATTACTAATCTTAAAGTGATCCGCAGTTCTGTTTGAATTTGGCCTACCACTGTAGGGAATTCTTTTATTTATAATACAAAAACGCACCACCCTCTTGCTGGAGGAGGTGCTAAATCTTTCTAACTTTATATTTACAATTTACACTTTATGTCTTTACACACAATTTCTTTAATCTTTTATTTAAATTCAATTATCTCTACACTATGTAGACCTTTCAATGCTTGATTGTTTTAACTTGAGTATTTACATTTGAGTCAATCAATAAATGGAAATTGCTCCACACACAATTAAATAACATCGGGATAATCACTACTAAAGGTGTTTAAATTTGGATCGTGACTAATTAACCGAAAGAAGTATAATTAATAGATTAAATTTAATAAATCAGGTATAGAATCAACCGCTAATCCTAGACCGTATACAACCGAACGATAGCAGGAATAACAAGAGTGGAGGACCCTCCGAAACCTTCCTTCTCGTCCCATCGTAACGGAGAAAGGAGAAAAGTGGCGGTCGGTTCGTCTTAGCGAAATCTTTGGATAATTTAAATGTCGCCTAAATTTGCAACAACCAATTCCGGAAAGTCGCTTAATACAGGAAGTTTTGAGATTTTTCTAAAATATAAAATATTTCAAAAATATATATTCCTTTAAGTGCGATCAAAATACACTCAGATTTTGTGTCACATACGTTTGCAAAATTAATCAGTACCACATATATACCTTGTTTATATTTTGACCTATCATAACTTTACCGCTTTCCTCTCGAACGCCTTTTATTATAATATAGTCATCGCTTTCTTTCAAACTCATCTTTTTAAAGATGAAAAATGAAAATGGAAATTATATAAAACGAACAAAATATGAAGACATTATGTTACTACATCTTTCTAAAGCTCAATTTAGGACTTATAGCGTTAAATAAACTCCTTATGGTTAATTTATATCAGAGGAAACATTATATTTTGTAATAATAATTGTTTTAAAGTTTGTAATAGGAACTGTAACTAAAATATTTAAATAGTTTTCCCGTATTTGTGAGCTACCCTATGTAAAGAAATGAGTGTAAGTCTGAGTAAGCAAACTATCGACACATGCAGTGACTGACATGAGTGTAAGTCTGAGTAAGCAAACTATCAACACATGCAGTGTACGGACATGAGTGTAGGTCTGAGTAATCAAACTATCCACACATAGTGTACGGACATGAGTGTAAGATCAGGGGGACCCTTAATATTCTTACTTCATCTTAGAAGGCGCTTTGTCAGGGTCTAAAACTCAAGTTGGTAATTCTTTAGCCTAACAACCTCAGTGTGATTTAAGAAAGATTACTTTATATCTATTTTATAGGTCTATATAAATTGTCTGCTACTCTTCTAAGGCGCGCAAAGCCGTCCTTTGTGAGTTATTAGCACCTGGAATTTGGTATTTGCCGAGTTAAAAACGCGCCTTTGGAACCTAAATTAGACACGCGCGATTTGCTATCGAATCGCAACCATCTCAAAAAATCTTCATTAGAAGAAACCTCTTTTGTAGCTGTTTTCGGCTACTACTGAGAAGCATTTTAAAAGACAAAATTTCATTCCGGGAATCATTTGTGTTTTTGAAAGTTTGGTGAGAACATACAGACTTGTTGAAATTTTTTGTGACTAATATATATTTATATTCTTTATTTGTTTTAAAAATTTACGTGATAGGGATAAGTATTTTAATATGTTATTTTCTGTTTGTTTTAAAAGTCATTATTTCAAGAATAATAAGAAAAACTGAAGTCCTTAGCCGAATCCAAAATCTTGCTCCGGTATGAGTTAAGTTTCAGTGCAGGGATGTTTGCTATTCAATCAAAAGGGTTAAATTATGATATATTGAGTTTAAATGAATGATGTTATGTAGTTATAATCTATTTGCTAGTTTGCTAGTAGTTTTGAGTAAATAAATGTTAAAATATTTTTAATTCCAGAAATAGTTCTTTCCCCCCTAAAAGTACAACCATGGTCGCTCTGCGCCAAAGTGGCCAGGAATCAAATAAGATAGTTGCTAAGGGCGTTGTATCAAGGAGTACTATCTTTACGATCATTAGTGACTTTAGAAATACCCAAGAACATCAAATGAACGACCAGATCACCTCCTGGTATGTTCACAGCCCAAGGATCGGGTTGCTTTCAGTGCCAAGCATGCTCAACATTGGAAAGAGGCAGGTATGAACGCTTCAGCGCGCACTGTGAGTCGGATTATTTTGATAAAGGTGTGAAGTGGAGAAAGGCTTCGAAGAAGCTTCATCTCACCGAGAAGAACTTTGCGGATAGGCTCCACTATGGTAGGTAATATAAAGGATGGTCATTTAAGGACCAGGGCAAACTTATATCCTCTGATGAACTCTCTTCAACCTATTTGGAGTTTCTGGAGGATCTCTCTTTAAGAGAAGAAATAAGAGCTCTTTGACGAGTCCTATGCCGGGCCTACATTGAAGCATTCGCACAGTCTCAATGTCTTGTAGGCCTTCTCCTCTAAGATAACAGAACACTAAATACTATGCCCAAGAATGCTACCATTAATTGAAAATGGTACCCAAACGTCCTTCATCAGCATCTTTTCCCAACAGTTCAGGACCAAGTTGGCGATGATAACTGTATTTTTCTCCTTGATGGCGCACTTTCTCACAATGCAAAAGGAATAACAAAGTTCTTGGCTGAAAATAACATCGAACTTTGGACCTGGGAATTCACTAGATTTAAACCCAAGAGAGAATTTGTGGCAATTATGAAGCTGACTTATGATTAACAGAAGCCATTCAATTGTGAGCAGTTGCGGGCGGCTATTAAATAAAATGGACAAATATCTGTCCAGATATTATCAAAGATTCGGGCTCCAGCGCCAAAACAAATTGAACCAATCCTGAAGAACAAGGTGCATCATTTTAAATATTGACTATACGCATCAATTGACTGTATTTAATGATAACACGAGTTTGGGCGCTAATTTGTTTTAAATTTCACTTCAAATTATGATACAAACATTTTAAAACAAAATTAAATGTTTGATTAGTTCGATTAATTTTCTTCCGATAAAAAATATAGACTCAAAATATTTGGTCCTGTCTGTATCTTTATCGACTAAGTTTAGTCTCGTTTAGTCTCCCTAAACTTGTAATTTTACAAAAGGGGAGCACGAACCATTTAAGTAAAATATCTCAATACTACTCTCGTTTAAATATCCCCATAAACCTTCTATATCTTAGTTAAATAAGCGTCTTACCTAAATACGATAATAATCATCACTGAAGAGAATTGGAATTTCTTGAAACGCTACGATCACTCCATTTTGGGGGGATGGTTCTACCGACAGAATTAACAGTGTCAAATAATAGCGGCTATTAATACATCATACGCATAGATTTCTACAGCATAACCAGTGAAGCCGGTATTTATTATATATATATATATATATATATATATATATATATATATATATATATATATATATATATATATATATATCTACTGTATATCATTTGCGAATTTTTCTAAATAGAAATCTTTATTACAAATCGCATTCCATTGCGATGGAGTCATTAATCTGTAGGAGTACCCGCGATTTTACCTCGTAACTCTTGCCACAGAATGATCTTCTGGAACGTCATTTTTATGATTTTGATTTGGTATAAAAATGTATAAAGGTTTGGGGTTTAAGGTTTATCTTGTCCATCACTTACCATTTATCTGGCAAAATGCCTCGTCCATCTTTATCTCAGAACTTTTATTCATTATATTTTTAATAATTCCAAGGGTCTTTAAAGCGGCAAATGTGACTCCGATTTTCAAAAATAAAGTCATCAAAACTAATCTCGCGAATTTTAGGTCGATTTTCTTATCTCCCGTTACTGTCAAGCTCCAAAAGTCTAATATTAGAGATGGAATTGGGGCGCATTTGGAATCCCAAACTTTAATTAACAAACCGATCATCATAAGATGTTTGACACTGGTCCGATTAAGAGACTTTTGATAGAGTAAAAGATGCATCATAGATGAGATGAGTTTAGATGGATCCAAAATTTTCGGTCGATTGTTGTTTAGAATCTATATTAACGCTCTTTACAGTAACTTATTATGCAAACTTTAAACATTGCGGATGATACAAAAATTAATAAATAAAAATAAATGTCAGCGTATTTCAGACAATTGGCAAAACGACCTAGAAAAGTGGAATCGTCTGAAAATTCAAGATGAAGTATAATCTTGATAAAGTGCGCCCAAAAAGTTTACAACACACTCTTAGAAAGGCAAATTTACATACTTTTATTTAAAGCAAGTAAATGAAATTTTCAAAGCACGTAGAACGACCACAGAGAGAAAAATGGTAAACAGGAAAACTGTATTAACAAAGTAGTGAAATTTTGCAACGCAAAAGACACCTTCCTATAAATATATATAAATAGGTTACATCTGCAGAAAGTGTCATTAAAAACTGCGTAATTCCTTCAAAAAGAGTCGGACCGTTAACATCTTCATCATTGGGAATAAAACGGAATCGGTCAAGATCTTCGTGAAAGCATTGGCCTCCTTCATAAGAGAGAGTGGCCTTGATTAGAGAAAAATCACTACAACTTAAACTACCTCTAAATTCAGTTGTACCATAAAACGAAAGTTGAAGTCTCGAAATTCAATTCATCCTTTTGATCATTCAGGTTGCTCTTGGATGTCAACGGAGCATGCAGCTCAAATAATTGCTAGAGCAGTATGTGTTAAACCATAAACTACTCTTAGAGAGTTGCAGGAAGATGTGGTAACAAGTGGAGTTGAAGTTAGCAAAGATAGAATTAGTAGGACGCTGCGACGTTATGATCTCTTATTCTGGTACTCCCCCCCCAAAAATTCATCTTCTTAAGAAAACTTCCTTTAAACCTCGTTTCGTGTTTGGAAATGAATATTTAAATATAAATGTTCATTTAGAGAAAGTTTGTTCGCCAAAGAATACAATCCATACAGTCAAATTCGGTGGTGGATCAATCATGGTTAGGAATGGTTTATGTTCATCAGAAGTAGAAAGAATGGAAGTAGTCAAAGAAGGAATGAATGGCGAAATGAACAAGATAATTATGGAAATAAATTTGTTATTTAGCTTTAGCTCTGAACTTGAACCATGATGGTCATTTTGACAAGGAAATGACCCCAAGAATAAGTAAAAAACAACTAAGAATGGGCTGCATACATGTAGAATTAATGTTTTGGAATGGCCAAGTCAATCTTCCGACTTAAATCCCCTCGAAAATCTGTGGAGGGAATCAAAACTCATTGTACGGAAAGAACATCGGCGTAACTTATCTGATTTGAAGAACATCTTTAGAGAAATGGATTAAAATCAGCCCAAGCAGATGTAGAAAGATCGTAGGAGAATACCTAAAGGACCTACAAGCTGTAATTTACAATAAGGGTTATGCAACTATGTAGGTACTAAACCATGTTTATATGAATGTGTTTTCAACTTTTGCGTTGTCAAATTTCACTATTGTCCTTATAAAGTTTTAACTGTTTACTATTGTGATGTTCTGATTGTTAGATTGTATTTATTACATAAAGTTCCACCAGCGTTCAAAATTTCATTTACCTGCGTTTGAAATTTGCATTTCAAAGTGTGTTATAAACTCTTGCTATCCACTACAATTCTAAGGTAACCAAAGTTTACAGTATGTTTACTACATGAAGGGTCTTACTTTAAGAAGGGTTATGGTGGTAAAATATTTGGTTTTACTCATTTCTAGTCCTAAGAGTTTCAAATCAACGTGTAGCAGTCTCAAAAGCGACCAAAATAGGATTACATATTTATGAGTTTTGCATTTAAATCTAAATATTATCCCATTATATAAAACGATTGTCACATTTCTTCTTCAAAAATGCGGTTCAATTTTAGTCTCACTTCAAAAATGCGGTTCAATTATTCTCTTATCTTTAAATAGATTTCTTTACTTTAAAAGCATTGAACGTATCGGAACGAAATTAATTATTTAATATACCTAAAAGCGTAGATAATTCAAAGTACGAGGTGTTATTTGAGTTAAATATCCGAACTCACACTAGAATTAACAGATGTAACCCTATTATCCTAATATTTAACATATTGATACCACAGAACCATTTGTCGTTCTAAATTACTCAGATAAGGAAAATTTTGCCTCATTGAGCAATCTTGAGTCATCACTTTAAAGAGAAAATTGAGAAACATTTAAACATATGGAATTACTATAAAGAATATCATTGCTTATAATATATATACCGTTTATCCCAGTTTCCATCCACTCTTGTTCTCTAACCTCCAATCTTTTATCCGATTAATCTCGACTGGATCGTTAAAATCATTGCCGGTCTGTGATTCTGTCATTCCATCAATCGTGTTCGTCTTCTTCTAGAAGCGCTTCTTCGAGGTCTCTAATTCTAATTTCCAAACACCCGTCATTTTGGATTCACTGAGTTGTCTTTCCTCTCAGATTGTATGCATAAAATACTCATTTTTTAGTGGCAAATGCGAAACAGATCAAATGAATTAGTTTAAACCCTTCATGTAGGTTATAGATTTCTTTGGGATATTTGTAAAGAAATAGAAGTTGCTCTATTTTATACAATAAATTGATAGCCATAGGTAACAAGCTGTTGTTAGTGTAAATTAATATTTAAAAATGAGTCAAACGATAAAATAATGAGAATATCGAGGCAATTTGCCCCCTTCCCACTCCCCCCCCAATATATTAAACCTTAATGGTGGTATACTTGAAATAAGGGCAAAAAAAACTTTCCAAATTGCAGTTTCAATTGTTTGCTTGAATTCTCGACGATTAGCCTTGTTACCGGTTCTCTCGGATATATATTTATATTTTGGGGTATGCACAGGGCAATACACTTCAAAAATTACATTTAACAGGCCCGACTACAGCCATTTAGACCCATGACCAAGACAGTAATTATTTTCTAATAAATTTATATGTAATATATGTAAAGGGGTGTAAATATTTCGAATATGTGCAATATATTCTATTTTATTTATAATTATTATAATTATATGTGTGTACTCAAATAAGTACACTGGGTTCATGTTTGAGCAAAATAAGGCTTATTTTGTTCTGCCTAAAATTTGAAACTGAGAAACGTTTAGCTTCATCTATCTTGTCTAAGCGAGTCTTTTGCAGGCACAAACTTACATTTTAAATCTTTCTTTCTTCGTATGGAAGCTTTCAAAGCATCCACGTTTTATGCAAAGGGTTTTGAGACATTTCTTAAAGCTCCAACAGACCCACGCGTGACCTCTCAATCAAAGTAAACACCAGAGTGAATAATTCTCCAAGAGTATAACAATTACGAAAGGATTCCACCAGCTCTTTCATGCTGATCTCTTTCATATCCTGATACAGTTCCTGGCCTCCAACCATGAAACCAATAATATTCACATCCGCAACATCCTTTATACACACATTATAAAACTCGTCAACGTAGAATTGCCATCTACTTTTGACCTTCCCATAGCTAACCAGTACAGGGGTTAGGATAAAACAATTAAATAACACCCACCACTTCCTCTAGGATCCTGTGAAACGCCCCTACATGAAAGTCCGGGTTCAGAACATCATTCTAGCGGGTCCAAAAACCCAGATTGAATAGCATTTATATACAATACTGTCTTAAAAGTTTCACAACGCCCGTATTTCTATCCTAAGATTTTTAAAATTGACCTGTTGTAACCTCCAAGTATAAACTATGTTTTGGCCAAGATTATTCACATTTGGATTAATAAAACAAAAGATTAGACGCATCAGTTATCATGTATCAATTTTGCAAACTTTGGATTTTCTCAGGCAAAAGTTAAGGAAGATGTGATAGAGGAAATAGAGGGTTATTAATCTTTTGGACGCGTCTGTCGCCGAAAGCGTTTTTTTTATAATAATCTCGTTGGTGTCTATTTTTAACATTTTAACTTGATGAAAAATATTATATTACTTGGGACGAGTGGTGTAAATCAATAGATAACACTGCCCACTGCTTCTAGCTTCCTGGGGAACTCTTTTCGTCCCTCCTGGGAAGGTAAGGCCCCAAAACTGCATTCTAGCCGAGGAAAAACGCTCTGCTCGAATGCCACTCTCATACACCTTTGGGTTTGCTGTTGAAGAGAAGGGAAAAATTCCTTTTCTCTTCGCCTCCTTCAATGAATTCATTCCAATCTCTCGGACATTTTCGTCCGTGCAATTAAGCAATTTCAGGTACGCTTCCTTTTCTCTCTCTGAGACACTTTTCACATCGTCATTCTACCATTCCACTTTATGCTTTCGCTTTCTAGTTCTGGCACACTCAAATAGAGCCCTTGCCCTACCCACCATCACTTCTTTATATTCTTCCTTATTTGCTCTCCACTTGAACATTCATTTTCTCTTTTCTGACATAATCTTCCGTTTCTCTCTCTCTTACACAAACATTTCACTTTTGATTCTATCTACCTTTCCAAACTTTTCAGCTCTTCTCATCTCAGCACCAATTTACCTTTACAGAGCAAACTCCTTTTTGCAACTTTCACATCAAATACACCCCGCAGAATATACTCTCTTTCAGGCAGATTAACTCTACTCTTAAATTCTTCCTTTCTCCTTTGCCTAATAAGCCCATGTGTATTTATGCACATCCTTGTGCTAAAAGAATACCTTTGCTACACATAAGTTTATTTCCGCTAAGAAAATTAACACCTTCTCTCTACTCTCATTCTTATAAGGTGTACTAAAATATCCAGTTTTCCCTTCTGTCATTCTGTAACTCATTCGTCCATTCATATCTCCTACAACCATCAACCGATACACATTCACCACTCACCCCAAGTCATTCCTTAACCTCTCTTTCTAAATTTCACTTCTATTATATATATATATATATATATATATATATATATATATATATATATAAGTCAAACACTGCAAACATGCACAGTTTTACCCTCGAAAATCTCACCTTCATTCACAAAATTCCCGAGAGTTCACATTCGTATGCAACCTTTGTATTTCAGTCCTCACTCAAATGCACTGCCTCACCATCTTGATTCCTACCATCCTGATCTACAAGTGATACTAATACATTCATTTCATTTCCTCTATCCCACATTATTCCCTTTTATATCTGTATCACATTAGAAAGCATCTGCAATCTCTCACATTCCCATATTACACGTTCCACCTTACATTCATAATACTCACTCGGTTCACAATAATAATGATAATAATAGTAATATTTTGTTTACCCATTTGTTTCCCGTCATACTCCATCTCATTCTTACCAAAGACAGTCTATTCAGACCAATCAACTTATAAATGGTCCTTCAGTACAAAGATGGAAGCTGGCGAGATGCCTTCAATTAAGGTCTTAAGGCATATCCCGAGGGCTCTTTTGCCCCTAATGGGTGTCGCCAATTTTTGGACTTTCCACCGCTTTTGGAGGATGAGTTGGTGGAGGAAATCGACGTACCACGGATTATGGGTTCCTTGAGGCGCAACTGAGCCCTTTCGGGGACCTCTTCACAAACCTCTCGGAAAGAGCAGCTTAAGGGCAATTGGATTGGTTTCTCCTTTTACTTTACTTAGAAAAGATAGATAGATAGATAGAAGGAGAGAGGGAGAATGAAAGGATAGAGATAGATAAGGAGGGAGAGAAGTAGGCATTGGGTAGGTAATCGGGTAAGTACTGAGGAGAAAATTAGATGGAGAAGAAGAGGGGGAATGAAGGGGGATGGAAAGGAAAGGGGACAAGGGTGAAGACGAAAGAAAGAAGGGTGGGAGAAAAAAAGGAAGATTGAAGAGAGAGAGACAGCAAAAGATACAAGGAAAGGGACAGAGACAAGAAAGGGAAACGGAAAGGGAGAGGTAGATGGAAAAGGAGAGGGAAAGGGAGGGAGAGGAAGGGAAAGGGAGAAGGAGAGGGTAATGGCGAAAGAGAGGATAGTTATTTGGAATGCGGAAGGGAGAGGGAGAGAGAGGGAGCAAGAAAGAGGGAGAGGGGGCATAAGGAGGGGTAGGTGAGAGAGAGAAGGTAATGAAGAGCAAGATGACAATGGATAGTGAGATGCTAAGGGAGATGGAGAACGTAAAAGAGTGGTTAAGGGATAGGGAAATGAAAATGGATATGAAGAGGGTCAGTGAAAAAGAGATGATAAGGGAGATGGCAAGGGAGAGGGACACGGTAGGGGTGAGGTAGATGGTAAGTTAAATGGAGAGGGAAAGGGTTTTGGAGAGGGCGATTGAGGGTAAGGGTGATAAAAAAAGAGACGAGAGAAGGAAGGAGGAAGGGGAGGATCAACTTATGTCCAATCTCGTTAATCTCGGCTTCCTTTGACAAGGATCCTCCGATCCCGGTTTAAGTATTGAAGGATCCTCGCCCCTGATCCACCTCAATCGAGAGTAGAGACTCAGGTTCGATCATTGTTCTTGCTGCCCCCATCCTTTTGGGGCCCACGCGAGCGGATTCAGGAAGGTTCCTCGCTTTTCACACATCGAGTCCCTCTTCGTTATTTGTAATTCCCAACTTCACTTTTTTCACCTCTTTTCAACCGTAAATGTGGCAGGACGAATGCCCCGTTTGGGGGTCGCATTTCTCAAATAATAAATATCCCAATTCCGCGGTCAATTAAACCGATCCCCATTGCGTCTTCTCCAACCCCGGTTGTTCATCTTCTTTTTCTGTCTCGCAACCACCATGACCGAGGTCGGTGCCGGGGGGAAATTTGGAGGGACCGTTGGCTATAAATGAGATAGTTAAAGATAACCAAATTAACTCTATTTTATTCAAGTCCTTAAATAAGCTAAATAAACATCGAATTACTGCATATTATGAGGAATAATATCAAAAGGGAGAAAAATATTGAAATATATTCCTAAAAGTTTTTAATAAAGAATTTAATAAACGATAAAAAGAATCGTCTTCATCCTTTGGATTATTTAAATGTGTATATCAATGGCAGCAGCAGCAGCAGCAGCAGCAGCAGCAGCGGCAGCAGGCTGCGTCGTTCTACTGCTGGGTAGAGGAGTCACTTGGAAGCTCCAGTGATCCCTGTATCTATTTCTTCGCTCTATCAAAGTTCATGAAAAGGAAATCGTGGGAGAAAGATTAGTAATAGAGAACAGGAAGAAAGGTAAGCGGAAGATAAAGCTTCCATTGCAACGAAAACGCTTTTAAATGAAAACGATAATAAACAAGGCAAAAATTGAAGAGTCCTTTTTAATATACATATTTCAAGTAAACTTTAATAAAGGTTTATTATTTCACCCAATCGAGATCATTTTTGTGCCCGAGAAACGAAATTAGCAGATTTTGGTGAATTTGGGGAAAGTCGCCGCTGATAAATAAAAATATGGAAAATATTATAGACCCTTTTAATCTGTAATGTGCTTCGTCCTCTTCAGATACCGCTGAAACACCAGGGCCTGAAAGATTATAAACCCCAAATTCTCCTTCAAGTTCAAAATTAAGAGGGTTTATGAAGTAAATTCGTCATTTAGCAATTCAGTGAAAGAAAGTTTGACTAATTATTATTGATCAAGAAGATAAAGGAGGATTTGAAATAAAGGTTTAGATAGAAAAGGCGTAAAACTTCTTAATCTTCCTAACATCCGCAGCATAAGTCATAAAATCAAGAAACTTCATTTACAATTTCAGCACAAATCATCGCAAAGCATAATATTAACTTCGAGTTTCATTATTCGCTCAGATTCTTTTATAAATTCTTTTCTTCTGCAATAATCTATTGGTTATCATTTTTTTATTTTACGATTTATCAAATATTCTCCCTTCTTAAGTCTCTGGATGGGATAACAGGTAATAATAACCTATTTAGAAAACTGGTTGATGATTTTGAAACTTCGCTCCTCTTTCCTCATCTCAAAATTCATGAACACCGAACGGCCAAAATCTCCACGAAGTTTGCGCTTTGATCGCCATGGCGGGTTCAACCAATCCTGTGTGAGCGTAGGCATGGGCTATTCACAAGTATATTCGCTTATTTAAGGTTTGTTTGGTTGTGTTACAGTGTCTACATTGCCTAACATTTAGGAAACGGGTCTTTGAATTTTGATTGAGAAATCTTGAATAAGAACTGTTCTTAATTCCTTAATTATGTAGATATTAATGATCATAAAATGTATTTTCAGAAATCGGGGATGAATTTTCAGGTTTTGTAAAGTAATAAGAATTATTATTATTATTATTATTATTATTATCTTGTTCTCTTATCGTTTTACCTGTAGTTTGTTGTTCATTTCTTAGTAATCCCTATCTGAATGCCTTCTCTATGAACTATTTTCTAAGACGAGACTTAAATCTCGCGAGAGAGGCCATCTTGCTGTAATTGGAACTCGCCAACAACTTCCACGCGTTTTCTTCTTATTGATAGATAATGTGGGCAATGTTGTGCTTTTGATCTTTTTCTACCTACATTTTTCTACCTTCAAAATTAATTAGGGAAAAGTTTGAGGATAAAAATGGTAATTTAATTTCCACTCACTGCATTCTCCACTATTTTTCCTCTTTCGTTCTCTTTATTTCTGCTTCTCATAATTCACCTTTTTTAATGTAAATTTTGCTCTCTCTCTCTCTCTCTCTCTCTCTCTCTCCCTCTCTCAAATATATTAAATAAGAAAGCAAAAGAGAATAATCTATCCATTGAAGAAAAGGTTAAAACTAAAATTACAGGAGAAAGCAAATTACGGATAATAGAGGGGTCATAAACCTTAAATCAAACCACAAAGTAATCATGTCACTGGTAAACAACAGGAAACCAATTAATAATAGTATTAGACCTATTTCAAACATCAATTACATTTTACAATTCGAGGATATAAATTTAATCAATGCATTAATTGACTATTTTGCCAAAACATTCACCAAGGATAATGTGACTTAACATACACTTAATCCTAATCATTCGGTTCATAAGCCCTTGAAATTAATGAAATATGAGTCAATGATGTTGTCTCTCGATTAAGTGAAGAAATTTAAATCGTCTGTTCTGGGCATAATCATATTAAGCGTCCTATAAGTAATAAATGATTGGATAACCGAAAAATTAATGCATCTTATTTATTCCTCACTTGTAAGTGGAATTGTTGGGGAAGATTTGGAAGTTAGCTTAAATAAAGCCAATATAAAACAAGGATTCAAAGAGTTAGCCAGCGATTACCAGACCATAAGCTTGACATCAGTCGCCGAGGAAATAGTTAGGTCTTTATACGGAGAAAGTATTTGAACATATTGAATTAAACAGATCCTATTGGGTTATCCCGAAAGTTCGTGCTGTTTTGGTAAAAAATATAAAGATATTTTAATGTAAATATAATGAATTATATACTGGCCATTTTTTTCTATGATCTTTTTTCACCGTGATATTAATTTATATAATCCTCCACGATAAGAAAGTAATTAAATAATGTCCTATGTCATTAATTGTTCCGAAGCATTTTCCAGAGAGTAAATCCTTCATCCTTATGAAGAGGAACGAACAGGTCAGAAACTTTTAAACAGAGTAGCGTTAATTTATTGATTAAAAATTATTGAAAATATTTTAAAGTTTTTTCCAAAGAGATAACGTCATACAACACCTCGAAAAGTCTGATCATTCGGACATCACTCTAAAATCGTAGAAAAAGATACTCTGAACTTAATGGGGAGTTCAAAGAAGCCTTAAGTTAAAAAATATCCCGCAAAACAGTTTGACATTACTTAAAGAAGCCATGGTAATCTGTGGACAACAAAAATAAAACCTTTTTCAGTGGGCTAAACTATCACAAAAATTGGATACATCAACAATGTCTAAAGTCATCTGTTCATATGAATGTAATTATCATGTATGTAAGAAAGACTATTTTATTCTGTCTTACATTTAATATATTTAATTTCATTTTAATATATCTTGGGAAAAATTATTCATAAATGTAAAGTTTGTAACAATTTTGCAGATTTTCGGCTTCTCTTTGGCTACCTTTGTGAGACAAAGAGTTAAGAGAGGCATTTGACTATGTTTGTGTGGTACCAACTGAGAAGCTTGAAGGTAGTTTTTATATTATAGTATGGGATCGCATTTTTGCATGAACGCTAGAGATGCTTTCAGGCAAAGAACAAACAAACTTCACAACTTATACCACCAAGTTTTTACAGATTTTAGCGATATCTATTCATTAATTGCAGCCCAAAGCACCAAGAAATTTAAGCGTATTTTATCAAGACAATACTTCATGCCATACATCCCACCGCACCAAATATTGCGTAACAGAAATGGGAATTACTTTTTTACAGTAGCCACTACGGAGCCCATAGTTAAATCCAATGCAACGCTTATGGGGATCGCTTGGAAAAGTAATAAGTAGTACCAAAATTATAAATAGTACAGAACAGTATGAAATATCACAACCGGAGTGGGGAAAGATACCGTCGGAAGTTTGTGAAAGTTGAGTGAAATCTAGGCTGTGAAGGAGTATGACTGTAATTAAAACAAAAAGAGACCAATTAAGTATTAAAATAATTAAAAATTAATAAATAAATATAATATATATACACTGAATCCAAAAATCCCTTATTACATTACAAGGATATATCTATATCTATCTATCTTTCTATCTCTCTCTCTATATATAATATATAAATATATTTAAAATTGGCTAAATATTTTTATTATTAAAGGAAAGATTTGGTATTAGAACTAAGCATTAAGTATCCAAATTCTTGGTTTTGTCCTTTATTTCTGTTAAACTATCTTTTCACTTCTCGTTCCACGCCTTGGCTGGTGGGATTGACAGCTGTGATAAGCCGTGATTTTTGTTTCTCACTTGTCTTATTCTTTAGTTCAAAATATTAGAAACGTTTCGGACTGTCGAAAAGCACTTTCTCAGTATCTATCGTAGTGTCATTTAAGCTGTTTGCTTTCTTTGTAGGTATTTCTGAGAGTTTTTTATCCGTCGCATTATTTCCTAGCCGGACCTTCTCCTGGCGCTGTTTCTAATAGCAGATGTCTCTCATCCCATCTTAAGGACGGATTTTCTGCAAAACCTTTCATTGATTTAAAGGACATACTCTATATAAGAACCGGTGTCAGGTAGCCTTCTCCATAAAGCTTATCAATACCCTATCGGAATCCTTCTGAAATTCATGTTACTTAATACAGGTGCAAAAGACCTTTTTTAAAACTTATTTTAGAAGGGCATTTCACCAAAATACCCTTCGAAGAATCAAGCATTTAAAAAAAATGTAGTGGCATTCACACACGTTTTTTTTTTTAATATATTACATGGTGACCTTTCATTCGTGTTTTCTTTTATAAACGATATATTCATATATTTTTACATCTACTCCATAGCAATATTTGCATAAAAATGAAAAATGATCACCATGTCACTAAATGACCCTTCATGTTACTCATATTTTTTTACCACATATCTGCGATGAATGTTGTTCAGAAGAATCTTTCAGTTGGCCTTATATAGATAGCGGATGTGAATTACGTTCAGAATGCCAATGGAGGCGGCGGAGAATTCGATATGAGCTTGTGCGGTGTCTGTTTAGCTCAGATTCTCTCTCCTTGATGATAAGGGCTTTCAGAATCATCAGCCAACGGGTATCTTGATGATAAGTTCTGGCCACTTGGTACAAATATATAATGAACATTTTGCGAATATTTTTACCGTCAAAGATACAAAAAACATACTATAGATAAAAAAATTAATAAATTTTTGCGAATGGTCTACTCTTTCATTTCAAATATGTATTGACCGGGTCCCGAAAAAATACATCTGATTCACCATAAAGAACTAGGAAACAAACTGCTATAACCCCATGGTAAAATCTTCAAAAGGTCTATTAGCGATGCAACGGGTCCTAAAGAATTTCAATGAGAAGCTTGTAACACCAATCTTCGAAAAAGGCATAAAGACTGAAAGTGGAAATTATATCCCCATCACCCTAATTTCGCTCATTTCAGTCCATTGCTAGAGATAAGACGGCTTTCGATATGGTCGCTCATGCTTTAGTGATAGGATTAATTTGTTTTACCAAGTTATTTCAGCGTTTGGGCAAGATAAAGCTGTAGATGAAGTTTATCTGAATAAAAATAGACTTGAAACCGTTTCGCGAAAAAGTCTGAATAAAGCTAAAATGGCACGGAACATAAGCTTCAGTTTTTAATCTCCTTTCTTAGGATCTGTTCTCGGAAAAATACCTTTTTAAAAATTCATTTATAAAGAATCTTAACATGAATTTATTATCTAAAATTTCATAATTTGCCGATGATCTGAAACTAATGCAAAAGATTATAGTCACTGTAAAAATGTTTAAACGGGCGGATTAAATATTCATATATTCTAAAAGAGTGTAAATTCAATTCAACCTGGACAAGTGTAAGGTAATGCCCATAGGTTATAATTTTAAATACATTCGCCTTCGAGTAGGAATTAAGTGTTTTAATCTCAAGTGATATTATTTTTTTTAAACAGGGTATTGTAGCGTCACAAAATACGCATAAGGTTTTATGATGCATAGAGAGACATTCGGCGTTTAAATAAAAAATTGTATCCTCTTTTATAAAAGGCTTGTAAGACCTAATTTGGAATGTGCGGTGCAACGCTGGTCTCAATCCATGAAAATGATATGATACTCGTAATATTGGAACGTGACCAACGTCGACAGTGAAAATTAATTCCTGAAGATAGATATCGATTGTAGAGAGACTGGCATCTCAAATTACTCCCACTGGAAGCTTGGCATCGGCGGTGCTAGCTTATTGAGGTCTTTATAATACTAAACTGGTTTACTAATATAAAGTATGACCCCATATTTGAACTAGATTACCGATCAGCCACTATAATGGTTTCAAACTCGTCATAAAAACTTATTTTATAAATTTTCACACACCGGAATGGCTTACCAGTGAATGTCATATTTCGGGATTATAGGTGATTCTTGCACATCTCTTTGATTGAGCCAGATAACCTCTGATAGGCTCTTGTGGCTTTTGTCATATGCTAAACTATGTTTTTATATCATGGATAAAAACGTGAATGCAAACAAATATAGCTGAAAATGTGAATCCAAACACGCATGGATGAAAACGGGAATTTCCCATAGCTTCAAATTAAAACTAATTATGTATTTTCTTACGCATTTTAAAGACCACCCCACATACACCCCGATTGTATGGTTTGCCATCACTTGTCTACCACACGATACATAAGGATTATATCGTTCCAGCAGGAAGGATCATAAGAGTAAGTGTTTTGACCGGAATAACTCAGCAATACGAAAATACATTTCATTCAAGCTACTTCCAAACTTGGATCAGTCGTTTCGAGCTGTTGACATTGAGACGTTCTTCGCCTCTTTGGTGGATGATACAGGTTACACACCACATATTTACCAGATCATAACCTACTACAATTGTTGTGACACGGAATATCAATCAGTCATTTTCACAGGGTATATAATTGCGTGCTGTGAGGCATCTGGGTATGCAACATTTAACACGAAATGATCATAGTTTAGGGATAAGCATCACAGCTATGGACCGATTATTCTACCTACTTCAATAATCCTAGGGTTACTAAACGACCACCTAATTTCCTAACTATTTCCACAAGTCTGAATCAAATTCCAGTCATAAGATGGAATCTTTTTGCTCGACCAACTTTGAACTATTCAGAACTCTCCTCGGCTCATATGAAATTAACACACTGGAAGGAGCTAAGCTCGAGGAAATAAAGTAAAATCTCTATAATAAATCAATGCTAAACATACCTACGCAGACGCTTAGGTTATTTATTCCTTAGACCACGTTTAAATCGCCCTCGCCCCCAAATGCGTCCTCATCACTGAAAAATGTGCAGAAAAATAACGAAGGTTTTCAACTTCTATTTCGATACCAGAACCAATCAAAGAGGTGATTAGATTATTCCGACTTATCAAGAAAGAACTGAAGGCTTTGATGCCCGGGAGCAGAGGGAAATTTATGATAATATTTTTAAGCGACTCGACATAGACTCTGGATCTAATCTATTTAGAAAACAGTCAAAAAGTTGAAAGGTTCTCCATCTTATCATCATTTAAAGATTCAACCACGATTTAGAAAATAAATTAATACTCCTTTGATGTTGAAGAGAAATTTAAGTGATGATTACCCAGAAGGAGAATATAAACTTCGACATGAGTTCGAGAATGAGATAATTGATCATCTTGACTTAGTTAACGATCAAATTTCCTCTAAAAACACGTTTCTAAATATTATCCTCTGGAAAGATGGAGAGTCAAGATATCTCTATTTCTAATTTTGGAGATTCTCGCCTTCTTTAAGTACACAACAACATGAACTCACAGGATTGACAAAGGTAAAGTTCACTAAAGTTCCAACTAAAACCATTCAAGAAAAGATTGCAAATATGATTCTACTAAAGTTTTAAGATCTCCTAACCCCATACAAATTTTGTCCAATTTTCTGTTGGAAATTAAAATGGAGGAAAGGAATATTGCTAACATGGTAAATTCCTTTCTTGTTGCTAATGAAATTACTATGACAAAAACATGAATTTTCCAGGAGGATAATATACAGCGTGTTAGGTATTATCAGAGAAAAGCACTCCAAGTCTTTTGCCTAGCGGAAATATGTCGATTTCTTCTTTGCGCAGACGTGCGTAATGCATTTGATAGTCAGGTGGAGGAGCTCCTATATAAGATTTCACATCTTGACCTTAACACTGTTTTTGAGAATGTTTTGTTTCATTATAAAGGGTGTTTCATTAAGATTGATCGAAGTTAGCAGTAAATAAAGCAGTGTTATTGGTGAAAATTGATTGATTTCACTATTAGATCATGTTATTTGAGTCATGACAATTATGTGTAAAAAATAATATCGCCTAAATGTCCGCCAAGGCTTCGGCGGCACACCTCCACTCGATGGTCAAAATTTTTGATGATGTGTCTGCATAGTTGCTCCTCGATCTCACCAATATGCCTTATTATCTCATCCTTCAGCTGTTGAATTGTTGTTGGCTTGTTGGCATATACCTTATTTTTGAGATGACCCCAAAGGAAGAAATCTAAAGACGTCAAGTCACAGAATCGAGGTGGCCAATTGACCTCGCTGTTTTGAGAGATGATGCGACCTGGAAATTTCTCATTCAATAAAGCCATTGTTGCATTGGCTGTGTGGCATGTGGCACCGTCCTGTTGAAACCACAAATCTTCGACATCCATAGAATTCAATTCAGGCCATAAGCAGTTGGTTATCATGGAACGGTATCGCTGGCCTGTCACTGTAACAGAATTACAGGCATCATTTTTGAAGAAGTACGGCACATTAATTCCGCTAGCAAAAAATGCACACCAAACAGTGACCTTTTGTGGATGCAGTCGCTTTTCAACAATCTTCCTGCGACAATTCTGCTTATTAACGAATCCACCAAGATGAAAATGGGCTTCATCACTAAAGATAATTTTTTGATGACATTGCCCGAAAATACATAGCATGCGTATTGCTAGATACACTAAATAGTCTAAGTTGCGAGCTACTCTCTCATTTGACATACCTTTTTGATATGCTTCCTTCAGATTACAACCCTCTTTTTTCTTTAGAGAATCATACTCACGATGAAAGATTCTTTGATAACGATACATACAAGAGAGGCTTTAAACGCAGATGGTGCGATGGGTAATTTTACCTAACCTCTATATAAAATAAAATAATAGTGTTTATTTATGCAAATATATTTAGAAAAATTACATTTTAATGACTTGGAGGATTGTACTATTCATTCACTTCAATGAAATCACCGTGCCACTCAATCGCGGCCACTGGGCAGCGTTATAACCTGCCGCAAGCCTTCTCCACAGTCCCCCTGTTTACCTGGGTAAACACTGTAATAAACCTGGACCTGAGCTCCAACTTGGTGGTGCACGCGGACATTTTGGTTTCTATCTCATTCACACCCATTACATTTAGTCCAAAGGTTTGCAGTTTTAGGAGTTGGGAAGCCAGATGTTTGTATTGTTGTGATCAAAGAAATTGTCCGACAGCCTTGAATGGATCCCTCTGCTTGTGTATCTCACGTAAGGCCTTCCAGCGGCCATCTCTTGTAGTATATGTGATAGCCTGAGTTAGCCAGGAGTAGACTGAGGTAAGCCTCTTCGAGACGGCTGTGATTTCCAAGGAGTGATTTGTCACCTTTAATTTTGGTACCACTCTTGGGATAGCGAAATGAGTTCCTTGATTCGACTGGACGGCTGCATAGTTGCTTCCTCATTGAATACCTTGTATTCACAAGGCTATGACTCCAAAACTAGAATGTTCTCTTCTTGCTTAGTAGGCCGGGTATGTGGTGATCAGAGATTCCCTCAAAGGTAAAAGGAATCTTGGAAGTGGATTCAATATTCTTCATTCGGCGGGAAGGTCTGGAATCGCCTTCAGATGTCCTTTCTTGATTAAATAATTCATCCTTAAACGCAGTCCATCTCCCTTTTTAAATAACTGCTCGAATACATGATGCGGTGTTTTAAGAACCACTTATAATAAATTTATATATTTAATCGGTTCCCTAATATAAAATTGGTTCCCTGAACTTACATTATCATACATATTTTTTCACTTCTTACATAACTATTAAATCTTATAATTGCTATATAATAATACAAGGAATTAATACACTCATAAGAATCAAGACGAAAGAATGAGTTCATATAGGACCGCTTAATACATTAAATATTATTTGAACAGACTAACACATCTCCCTTTATTTAATTTAATTATTTTACAAGGTTTTACATATTTCTTCAATCTTTCAATTGCTGGATCGTGGATCGTAAGCAATTTGAAGATTTAATAAGTTTGATTTAAAATGCTCCTTCGAGAGGATTGGATTCAATTTTAGAGCGTTTTTAAAATAGAAAAATAGAATTTTTAGAAATTAATTTATAGTACATTGTTGCAATTTTAATCACAAATATATGCCTATTACAATATCAGAAGCAATCCATTGCATAGTCATAGTAAAATTGTTTCTATTTTAATCAAAGATCTCGTCTTACAAACATATAATCTTTGGATTATTTCATTTAAGTCCCCGATGTATGGTTGCCAGATGTACCAATTTATCCTATTTCCAAAAGGTAAGGAACCAGATTCTATTTTATCGTCAATTCAACTCGATCTATGTAAAATATATTGAAGAAATACGATTGAAATAGGATTATGATTTATAGACTTTTACATGAATTTTATATTTATTAAGCAAAATTTACTATATTCCACTCTTTCGTTTCTTTTTCTTTTCCCCAATTCCTTTAAAATCTCTTCATATCATGGAAATAAAAATTATTCAGTTCTTGGTAAAATTTCGAAAAATATGACTAATCTGTTTAATTTAGATTATGATACAAAAGAGAATATTTACAATTCTGGAATAGTGTTACCTTTACAACACTTATCATTTGTATTCAATTTACATGGAATGTTATTTAGTTAAAGTTGCCCCATTATAAAAGACTTTATGATTCCCAAATGCTCATTTTTAAGGTATCTTTGATTGTCTCATTCTACCTTACAATGCGAACACTAGAGTAGCACCAACTCAATGGAGCGTGTGATGTAGCCATCCCTATCGAGTCTGAAGCCCTGCTGGAAGAGAAACGGTGGCATATCTTGGCCTTTGCAGCGGACCTCCCAAACCACCTCGATGTGGACCCGGAACTTGGTATTCATGCTTCAATTTGTTCACCAACTATGCTCTCTACTTCACTGACTTGCAGGGATCGTTATCAATGATGGCCTGGATCTCCGCGACATTACGGCGGTTCTTTTCCTATCCGAATGATTAGAGTGATGTTTCCGAGACGCCTTTTCCTCGTCATCACAATCTTACTCCTCCAACTCTTTCCTGATCCTCGACGCCGTCGTCATTTGGACACCGAAGCACGCGAAGGAGATCTTTGCATTGAAGCTCCCGACGTGAATCCCCACCAACACAGATGCCTTTTCCAAAGCTTTGGAACACTAAATTCAGCCATGGTTTTGCTTCCTTCATCGGCGATGCACTACTATGATAGGAAGAAGAGAGAACCGACGCCAGACAACACGCATGCGCGTAATTCAGAGTTGCCAACGACAAAAAATGACCCAACACACTCTGTTGATAGACGTATTTGGTAGGGAGGGGGCGGAGATCTATGAAACGGATCGAAAATATTCTATATTTTATATCAAGTAACCCCCAAAATGAGGGGAATTTTTGTTTCTATTTTTTTCTTTTACAGAATGCATAAACATTTGGGGTGACGTCATAAATAAACATGTTGACACTAAAAACTTCCATTCACAATAAAATACGAATATGTTGAAAGAATGGAGATCAACTGTGCACAGAACCACAAAAAAAGGAATGTAAAATGATGTTATTGAAAAGGATCAATTCTCATTTTATGAAATATCTGAAATAATCGCACCAAAAGATGAACCCTTATTTATACTTTACTTAAATTAGTTATTTTGAATCCTTGCAAAGAATTACTAAGACAATTTTCGGAGATGAAATCAAAAAAAGAAGTAGAGAAAGTCCTAATGTCAAAATATCAGGTTGGGTCATAAGAAATTTCCGTTTATAGAAGCAAAATGTAATTAAGAATTTCAAATTTCCTGTGTTTTAAACTTAACCGTAAATTACCTGTTTAGAAAGAACGTTCCTTGCTCAATCGTCCTTCAGCAGTAAATATGTGTGCGTCGTAATATAAACCAAAATATTTTGTCATAAGGGAAGGGACTAAAAGTGCATATTCGACATGCGATGTTGGAGTTTAAGAATAACAAATACGTTTCAGAAACAGCAAATAAACTTTTTAGTATTTATCGCCAAGGTGCCATTACTGATCGCCACGTCCGAAATTGGTTTTCAAAGTTTCGTTCTGGAAATCAATCATTAACGGATGAACCAAGACCAAGACAATCATTCGACTTTGATGAAGATGTTTTAAGAGAACTGGTGGAATGCAAACTTATTCGGTCGACTGTTGCAGCGTGTGCATGAAAATCTTTTAAGAAAACGCCCTGACCTCGTCAACAGGAGACATGGTGTGCTTCATCATGATAATGCAAGACCAAATACAGCGAGAATCACGCAGGAAGAAATATTTGATTTAGGCTGGTCTGTTCTATCCCATCCGTCACATTTTCCAGACCTTGCACCAAGTGATTTCCATGTTTAGTATTCACTAATTTGCTCTGAATAGTTAATAAAAAGCTGAAATTAGAGCAGGTAAAAATGTTCGTGGACAACTTCTTGTACTCAAAACCGGCTGAATTAACATTAGAGTATTCAACAAGCTAACTGCTAATTGGCAAAAAAGTCATTGACCAATAATGGCCAATATATATCTAATTAAATTTATTAAATAGTTCCACTACTGATGAATAAATATATTTTCCCCAAACAGAAATTACTTATTACTTAACCTGGTAAATCTTTTCGCCGGTGAATTTTAGAAAGGTTTTTGATATCGAAGAAAATCTATGTAATAAAAGCCCTCAAAAGTAACATTTTTGTTTGCGAAGTGATGAATTAAGAAACAACACTCACAAAACCAATTTATTAGCATCAATTATTTTATTGATTGGGATAAAATAGTAAGTCATTTTTGCGGGAGTAGTTCGTGTGTCGGTATATAATCCGAAGGAGCCTCATCCATGGTAGGTTTTAGTATAAAGAAAAAATCACAATTCACTTCTTTCTACATAGAAATCTTCGTAACAAAAACATTTATATTTTATTTAAATCAATTAAGCTGTCGTGATGGTAAATTTTATTGAAAATAGAATGGTAAGATCGCTTTTATTTGAGAAAATTTGCATCGACATGGAATCAACATACAAACGCTTACTTTGCCACACCGATATCATTTGATTGTCAAGGGGAAGGTATACTTCCGTGTGCATGAGCTTCGACAATGGCTGCTAAATTTGGGGAATGAATATATGAAAAATGCTTTTTTTGGTGAATTTCTTTGAATGAAAGTTTGAAATTTTAAGGCTAGAATATTTGGTTTATATATTTCACCACCTCAAGATCCTGAATAAAAGTATGCAAGGTAAAAATGAAAATATTCTCACATCTACTGATAAAGTAAAGGCATTTCGGGCAAAAATATATATATTTGGAAAAGAAAAGCTAAAGATGTAAACTTCCAAATGTTTTTTGGGGTTAAAAAAACTTGAGTGAATAATAATAACTAGGACATACTTTAACATTTAATAATTTTAGAAGAGAATTTAAGCTTTTATTTCCCATCAATTAACATTGAAAATACAATTGGATTCAAACCCATTTTATTTAGATTTAAAGCATTGTTCTTTATCATTAAGAGAAGAAGTAGAACTAGCTGATATACTTACTGATAGTTAATTTAATAGGAAATATAATAAGTTGTCTCTTGAAAACTTTTAGATCTCTATAGTAGAAATATTGTATAGTTCAATAGCTGATAGGATTTTGACCATTTTCATCCAGATTTCTAACTTCCTACCTGTCGAGATTGGGAATTTGTACACTCACCAATATTAAGTACAAAAAGAGAGTTTTTATCATCCATACGAACCGACACTGAGAAATATCCTAAGAACATATCAATTTAAAATTCATACTAGCCTATTCACAATGAATAAGACAAAAGGTATCTCTGTAATATTTTCCCTATTTTCTACTTAATCTAATTCTGTATTTTTTTATATAGTGAATATAATTGAAGCTTAGCTTTATTAAAATTTATAATAAAGTGTTCCCACAATTATTTGTTTGATTTGAAATGCGCCATAAATTAAAAATAGCTGAGAACCACTAATTTAACTTCTTGACCGAACACTTTTCCTGAAAATTGGATATAAATGAAAGGAATTTTCTTCTGTATCATCATCAAAATGAAAACTAGTGGTCGGTTGTTAGGTATAAAAAGGTTTCGGCCGAGAAAACTCGGGGTTCACTGAGAAGGCGAAATTCGCCAGATACATGCCGAATTATCTCGTAAAATTTTAAATAACTCTTTACATTTTCAACAATATATCTCTTGATAATCCGGGAATGGGTTAATAACATTCATGGACCAGATAGAGATCTGCGTTTGAAAATAAGTTGTGGAAAGTTAATGATATAAACAATAATTTGATTTTTATTGTAGAAGGGCAGTACGAGAAAATATCACAAAAAGGGTATATTAAATAGACCTGGACGCTGAGTTGGTTGCAGATAATCCTATTCCTGCTTAAAAGGCCGTTTATTTCACATTGTTGCTGGAATAGTAATTTTCTGTTTTCCCAACTTTTCCCGCCAGCAAATTAGCGAAGACACAGCACTCCACTGTGAATCTTTTTAATCTTTTTATCTTCTGAGTTTGTACCATTTTTCTCGGGTGTTCGACCATTGTAATCGCTGACACCTCGGCGCTATTTTAACTAAATCGGCACCATTGCCTGCGCATTAATTTCGTCGAGTCAATTTAAGGCCTTTAATTCATTATGGTTCATATATTTTTAATAATTGTGGAAAATTACTGCTATTATTGGCCATAACTCCTGTCAGATTTCATGAAATGAGAATGGGAAGAATCCTCGCCAAAATATCTACTCCCGTATTCGAGGTATCACAAAATCAGTGGGAGATTTCGTTCACCCCTTACATTTAATCAGAACATTGATGCGCGTGAACCATACTTTTTATTGAGACATTATAGTGTGATGAGTGTTAGAATGGGTTTTGATAGGATAGAATTGTGAATTAATTTCTTTACTGAGCTTTACCTGTTGTAACAATCCGCACGAGAAACATTGCATATTAATGACATCGTCAATCATACAGTCAATGTACCTCTGTGATTCTCTCGTTCACGAGTTGGTCACTCGCAGCAAATCCAAACCAGTACTCCTTTTGTGGCGCACTGTGCCCATCATTACGCCCCAGAACTGCGCTAGAACCAGTTCTCTCCTCTTTCTCTCGGCTCTCCCGGTGCTGCTTCTGTTATAATAAAGGGATTAAAGGGAGTAACATTTTTATTGTCCTGCTTACAGTTTCGAACACTTTTTATCACATAAACATATGTGGAGGAGAGTTAGCATTATTTATTAATTTATAATGAAATGGATAAAACAAAGAAATGCGCAGCAAGATTTTCGAGCAGAGGCTTATAAAACACGGTAAAGCTGTGGAAAATAAAAATGTGAGGAAGCTATAGACCTTGTGGCAAATTTCCGTGCCGTTGTGTTAGATCCTTTCAGATAAAAAAGGAATCTGGTGGAAGAACTGCGGCCTTCGAGGACGCGCAATTCTCCTGCCAAAATACGAACCCCGTTTTTGTTGAGCAAAATTAAGCCAAATGATGTGTTTAATCTCCGAATGGAGTCTTGACATGAGCCGATTTTGCTGCACCTGTTATATGTTGTGGGGCGGTGGTTCGAATCCCACTTTAAACTACGAAAGGCCACAAAAACAAACGGGAGTAAAACATGAGCCATAAACACAAATGTGCTTAACAAATAAATTTAAAAACACTCAAACACACTTCCTCCATACACTTAAAATACAGCACTCAAATACTTCTTTCGATGTCATTTAAATTTACCTTAAATTGTGTCTCTCTTACATCAATCTTCTTTCTACTTTTCCAAAGATAACACCTTCATTTGTAAAAGGAAAGAAAAATAATTATAAAAGGAATAAAAAAATAGTTGCGCTGATGAAATTATATTTCTTCCTTTTCCAATTCATTTCGTTTATTCTTCTAAAGTGAATTGGGAAAAGTAGAAACTAATCCACCAATCTGCCTTCAGAGAACAAACAAGACTTAGGTAAAAACAAAATAGAACGACGAGCAAAAACTAAAATGTTTTCGCCATGATTCTAAGATTACATGACCAACTTGAAATGGCGAAGAAAAATGACAGAATGGGTTTTTATTGAAACAATCAAAAAGAACACGGAAAAAGTACATCGAAAAATTGGCAACTTTTCTTTTTTATGGTGCTAAAAACGTCGCTTCTTGCAGCTTTGACAGGTGATATTAATTTTTAGTTTTATTTATTAATGATAAAGGCTAGTATTCGCTATTTTTCGTTCGTTATGTATATTTTATTAATGGTATTTATATTACTAACACTGTATTATTTAAACACTAATGTGGGACTTGGAAAAAGTTAACACTAGCAAATTTTGCCAAGGTTTTGCGAGAGCATAAAGGTTGAATCGAATTTAAATCAATAACCGAAAATAATATAAGCCAATGATTTTCCTTAATTTTTATTTAATTTGTTAATAAAAGTTCCGACTTTTTGGAAGAGAGATCACATCCATTAAAGGGACTCGCAGGTGGAAAAGTTTGGATACTAATATCCCGTCATTTATAGTTCCAGAAACCACTCTTTCTAATCATCTACTAAAACCACTCTCTGATCTACTTTCGATTTTTTTATATCCTCAATTTCGGCATCTGGTTCCGAAACTAAAAATCAATCAGAGCTTTCATACTTCCTCCAACGCTCTTGCCATTAAAACTCGAACAATTACGATATAGTTTCGTGACCGAAACAAGAAACAAAAGACTTATACTTGTCTGCATCAGACACACTTCAAAAGTGAAATACCGTTGACTGTTTACTCCATGCCCAGAATCTCTAATATTACAGTTCTCTAATATGAGCATAACAAATTCCAGCTCAGCCCATAAAGAAATAAAGTGATATCATCTAATTCCAACTCCATGTTTTGGTTATTAACCATCTACAGCGATTCATCTTTTATACCAGTAACCACAATGACTACCGTAGTAGGAAAACTCTCGGCTAAATCTTAAGCTTCAGAATTAAGTAATGAAGTTTTAGAGATAGACAGTCGGCCAGGCTTTCTAACAGCACTAACATCCTTATCCTTCTAAACATCAAAATAACAAAATACAGAATTATTATTTGAGAATTTTATTTTTCCCCCTCAACACTTCATATTCCTATTTTCAGTATTTCCTAATCTCTTTTGATAAGGATATTAAATTCTTAAGACCAATCCTGGAAGAGGCCATCCGTCTAAAGAGCTTCCTTCTAAAGGCTAGCAGAAAAGTGTTGGACATCCTATTTACATACTTTGGCAGCCATTACTGAAAGCAAAGGATGCAAATATCTACATTTTCATTACCGTCCCCAAAATATCTGAACGCTTGTACTTCTATCGCAAAAGATAATCCAACGTTTCCAACATCGGTGCACGATAATCGATAGGTGCAAACTATGTATTTGTAAAAGGTTATTTGGATGAATAAAAGGAAAGTTATCAGCAGATAAGCAATTTACTAGAAGAATTGAAGTAGCTCAAAGGATCCGAACAATAACCGGAACAAATTCTATTGCAATATAACCAGAGTTCTTGAACTGGTTTTGGATTCCACTTTAGGTGATGTTGTAATGACTTAAATAAACGGCAATAAAATGGTGTAAGATGAATAAGAACTTCCCAAACGCAATAATTTGTTTTAGGTCAAACTTGCCACTTGTGGACGCGCAATGCCGAGAAGGAGCAGGACAAACACCCCTTTAGATGACCAGTAAAGGCCGCTTTGGTTCATAATTAAAAGTTGAAATTGTTAAACAGATAAATTAGGTTACAGAGGAAGCAATAGTCACACGTTATATACGGTTCGTTCAGACAGTTTTTGTAGCATCCAAACACTATTTTTGTATCATAAAATAGGTCTAGGCATCTAAATTTTAAATAGGCCAGAGAATTACTAGAGTTTATAAAATTCCTAGAGATTCGTAGCTTAAAAAAAGGTCTAGTCATTACTGCATATTAAAAAAGGCCAGGCCATTACTAACTTATAAAAAGCCTAGGCATTTTTATCTTAAAAATATGTCTAGGCATTACTACTAGAGCAGAAATGCATCTAGATTACTACAAAGTTTAGCAAAACGAATATAACTTAAAACATGCTTACGCATCATAAGCTTTTAAAAGCTTTCAGCAAATTTTTAACAGATTAAACAATTTTTTTTTCTTCTAAAATTGACATTAATTTATTGACAATCCAACAAAAACAAACCTTGATATCTTCCATCATTATTCTCAAAATTATAAACAACTATTTGCAGTTTATTCATTTCTTAGGAAACCAGTTTAATTGCCACATTTACCAATATACACATTATCCGCAAAGCCATAACCAAAAAGAGGCTACCAGACCTCAACGTTCATCACACATGAATGTTGAATGTCTCCTCCCGTGGTGAATTGGCGAAACCAATTTGCCTTAATTCTCAAAGCTCTAAACTGAGCGAGGCAAAACGGTAAAGCGAAGTGGCCATTAGCGTCAGAGCCCTGTCGCTATGTTTGTGCATTCATCCAAATGAATATTTAATTTCCCTGATGTTTCGGTGTTCGATAATCTGTCTGCACTTTGATTACGGATTATTACACTGCATGTATAACAAATTTGGGGGTCAAGGAAACCCCCATTCCTTTACATGCCTTTATTTGGAATTAATAGCCGCTGATTTGGAATCGGGTGATTATATACGTCTAGCACGGCTCAGTTTCACGTAGCTGCTTCGTAAACCTTCATTCCATGAAATATTTAAATACTATGATAAAAAGTCGAAATTGATGTCATTTCAATGAGGTAATCAGATGGTGTAAGTTTCGGTGAGTGTTGAGGATGAGGAAGAACTTAGGAAACGTATTGATTTTTCTTTGGTTCCTAAAAGAGCTATTCACAAATAAACATTAAATAATCAATTTATAATAAATATGTTTATTTGGGTTTGTATTTTCTGCTTCGTTTGTATGATACTTATGGTTAGTCTCGCATCAAATTCCAGCATCATTCGACTAAATTGTTGGTCTCCAATTCCTTTTATTCCTAGTCTCCATTTCGCTGTCTTGGTGCAACCTCCGCCATGTCAGCTCGGATATTCTCTGGCAAAAAGGATTATAAGAGGAGTCCAGTGCCTGTCACGATCCCCAATTTTGACAACAAACAGCTTCTTTACTCGAGAAAACAGTTGCCTCGTGTATTGCTTCAGTATCAGCGAACCGCAGATGTAAGTAAAATTATCTTCCAAATTTGGACATTTTCTGGGTAGTGTTGTTAAAAAACAATTAATAACACCTGAAAAGGGGAAAGATAATGTATATTATTTGAGTTAAATTCGACCTTTGATAAGTAAAAGACACAAACAGGAAACTGTGACACAAAAGTCAACTCTCACTGACTCCGTTATATACCGGGTATTACAAAAGTTGTGTTACATTCGTTACGACTTTCTCAACAAAGGACACAAATCTAGTTTTGATGCAGTTACACACGTTCTTATTGTTTTAACATATCAATCCATGTGTTTAAATTGTAATATTAATCAATGTGGCGGCTGTCGGCGGCGAGGACGCGCTCCAGGCGAGACCTGAACGCGGCGCACAGGTCTCGGACCGAGTCCTTGCTCAAACTGGCTCGCACACGGTTGACGGAGAATTTCAGGTCGTCGACGTGGCTGTGGCGGACCTCGCAGGTCATGTCCTAGACATGCGCCCACACGCTGTAGTCGAGGGGATTGAGGTTGGGCGACTGTAAGGCCAAAACTACTTGAATCAGACGTTCATGTTTGACCCCAACCACTCTTGCCTGGTCTTTGCCATGTGGGCCGATGCACCCGGTGTAATACAGGTCGGTCACAGATCAAAACAAGTGTAATTTTAGAAATCTAAACATTATAATCGAGATTTTAATTAGATTTGAATGAATTATTTTCACGAAATTTCTCGTGTGAGACTTGGCAATGATAGATAGAGAAGATGAAATGAAGATATCCGCTCGCCTCGATACTCATTATAACAAATATGAATTGAATTAGAGTGCATCTTTCTTATAATACATCTATCTTATAATGCATCTTTCTTATAATACATCAATCCTATAATGCATCAATCTTATAATGGATCTATCTTAAAATGCATCCATCTTATAATACAGCCATATTATAATGCATCCATCTTATAATGTATCTATCTTATAATGCATATAACTTATAATGCCTCCATCTTATAATGCTTCAATCTTATAATGCATCTATCTTATAATGCATCTATCTGATAATACATCTATTTTATAATGCATCCATCTTATAATACATCCATATTATAATGCATCCATCTTATAATTCATCTGTCTTATAATGCATCTATTTTATAATGCATCCATCTACTAATGCATTATCTTATAATACCTTCATTTATCTCCATCTATCTTATAATGTATTAATATTATAAAGCATCTATCTTCTAATGCATCTATCTTATAATGCCTCCATCTTATATAGCATCGATCTTATAATGCATCTATCTTATAATGCATCCATCTTATAATACATCCATATTATAATGATCCATCTTATAATTCATCTATCTTATAATGCATATATCTTATAATGCCTCCATTTTCTAATGCTTCCATCTTCTAATGCATCTATCCTATAATGCATCTATCTTATAATACATCCATATTATAATGCATCCATCTTATAATTCATCTATATTATACTTCATCTATTTTATAATGCAGCTATCTAATAATGCATATATCTTATAATGCAGCTATCCTATAATGCATCCATTTTATAATGCTTTCATCTTATAATAAATCTATCTTATAATGCCTTCATCTTATAATGCATCCATCTTATAATGAATCTATCTTATAATGTCTCAATCTGATAATGCATACATCTACTAATGCCTTTATCTTATAATACATATTTCTTATAATGACTACATCTAATAATGCATCAATCTTTAATGCATCTATATTTTAATACATTCATTTATAATGCATCTATATTTTAATACATTCATTTATAATGCATCCTTCTTCTAATTTATCCATCTTCTAATGCATCTATCTTATAATGCATCCATCTTAACTTATAATGCATCTATCTTATAATGCATCAATCCTATTATGCATCCATCTTATGAGGCATCTATCTTATAATGCATCTATCTTATAATGCATCTATCTTATAAAGCATCAATCTTATAATAAATCCATATTATAATGCATCCATCTTATAATTCATCTATCTTATAATAGATCTATTATATAATGCATCTATCTTATAATGCCTCCATCTTATAAGGTATCAATCTTATAATGCATATATCTTATAATGCACCTATTTTATAATACATCCATATTATATGTAAAGATCCATCTTATAATTCATCTATCTTATAATGCATCTATCTTATAATGCCTCCATATTATATCTATCTATCTTATAATGCATCAATATTATAAAGAAGATATCTTCTAATGCATCTATCTTATAAAGCCTCCATCTTATAATGCCTTTATCTTATAATGCATCCATCTTATAATGCCTCTATCTTATAATGCCTCCATCTTATAAGGCATCTATATTTTAATACATCCATCTTATAATGCATCCATCTTAAATTGCATCTATTTTAATTGTGTATTGTTTTTCACTGTTATTCACAACGGGAAAGTTTATTTATTTAATTATTAATATTTATTTGTTTACATTTATATTTTTGGTCGGTATTTAGCTAGATTTTATTCATTATTTCAACTGCATATTTTCTTTAGTTATCTTTTAATTGCTTTTCCGCTGTTTGTTTATTTAAAAATGGACGTAACTAACGAGGGCATTTTTACCTTCAAGATTTGAAGAGGTTCTTGAAGAAAGTGGTGAAGTTAGGGAAAAGAGGTTGAGAAAAGTGTGTGAACTAACGAGGGCATTCGTCGGAGAAAAAAAGAGAGGTAGAATAATAAAATAAATCGAATCGAGGAACAAATGAAGAAAATAAAAAGGAAGAAAAGAATAAAAGGAGGAACCGGGGAACCTCGAAGAAGCACAGCGATTCATAATTACGAAATTGAGAGCGGTCGAAGAATGGGGAAATAAAAGAAAGATTTAAAGAAAAAAAGGAATCAAAGTAGAAGAAATAAAATAATAAGAGGAACAATGAAATAAGAAAAAGCTGAAGAAGACACAGAAAATTATGAATATGAGGAAGCAGAATGAAAGAAGAAAACGAATAAGAATTAACGAAAGAGTAGGATAGCAGAAGAGGAAGGAGAAATAAATAAAAAGAAATACAAGTAAAGAAAGTATAAAAGAACAATAAAGAAATAAAGAAAAGGTAAAGAAACGAAAATAAAGCAAAGGGAAAATAATATAAAATAAATAAAACGAAAGCAGAGGGAATTATTAAAGAGAGAAAAAAGCAAACGGAAGGAAAACAGAAAGAGAAAGAAAGTAAATGCAACGATAAACGAACAAAAGGAAAGAAAGAAAAAGACAGAAAAGAAAAGAAATTAAAGAATAAGTTAAAAAAATTTACTAAAAAAGAAAAGGAAAATATAAGAGCAAGGAAAATAAAGCAAAGGGAATAATAAAACAAAAGAATCGGAAGTAAAGAATAATGTAAGAGGAAGAAAATATAAGAAAGCAAAAAATAATGAAACGAATAGAATATTAAAAATGAATAAAATAAGAACAGCAACGAGAAAAATAAAGAAAGGAAAGGATTAAAGAAGGACAGAGAAAGCAAAGCGAATTATAAAAAGGCAACGGCAATCTAAAAGTAACGAAATAGATGCAAAATGAAAGACAAAAGAAAGAAAACGTGTAAAAGGAAAGATAAAAGAACTAAAAATAAAGCAGAGAAAGGAAAACAGAGAGCAAAGAAAAAGAGAGTAATAGAAAACAGAGGAGAATATTCCTTCTCAGGCGAGACGTGTCTCTCCTCCACAACACCGAATCCAATCACGGAACAAACAAGGGAAACGCGCCTGTTGCCCACGGGCTTGTCGTTCTGATCTTTATGTGGATTTCATTATCCAGTCGGAAGAACTCCGCTTTTGAAAAGGGACGAGTGGCATAAAGAGGATTGGGGGTTGGGGGTCAGGTGTCCAAATAGCTATCATGTTGCAGCTGAAATATGTAGGGTCCCACCCATTCTGTGGGGGCTCCGACACCTACAGTTGCATTACTTTAATCGTGGGTGTCGGAGAGTTACGCGTCGCAAGGGTTCAAACCCTTAATGTGGACCAATGGCGATGTATTACTTTCATACATATTCACTTCCACTAATTTCACCAGTTTCGTTGAGTATCTCTCCTCAAAATGGATTGATCAGAGATGTCTTCGTCAGTTGTTACTTTTTGCTTCTAATAAAGTAGGAAAATGAATTGGAAAAAGATGAATAAGAATAAGTGGGAGAAGGAAAAGATGACGAAAAGGTCGTATAAGATGAAGAAGAAGAACACCACCAGCAACAAAAAGGAGATGATGAAGAGGTAGAATTCCCTTTTCTCCGCCAATCCCTTATCGAGAAACTTGCTCCTCCATACAATGGGAACCAGTCCAGGAGAGTTGCGCTCCTTCTGAGATTTAGAGCACCGAAGTCTCCTCTCTTGGTTACAATTTTCACTTTCACTAACTACACCTCTCCTCTTAGAAACCTCCTTCCATCACCTGATAGAGGGGGTCAGCCGTAAGTTTTTGTTTCCGAAAATAAATAAACTAAATCCTGATCATTTACGCCAATTCAGTCTGTTAATGGTCGCCAAACACTTCCAAAGGTCATGACATGTCAGGGTCACCGGGCCTCTTGACTGGTCCCATGAGGCCTATTTCGGGAAGATGGTCGAAGAAAGGCCCGTGTATGAATCCAAATTGCCGCTTTATCGAACGAATCACGCCATCGCCCAAGAGGCTTCGATTTGGCGTCACAGATTTTGCAATGTCGTGATTCGCTCGTCAGCTTGCAGACCCTTGATCCGCCCCGCAGGAAAAGGGAAGTAATTTCTAGCTTTTAGATCACTCAGTGAACGTAAGGTTGTAGCTGTAAGTTTAATGTGTAGGCGTATATTAGTTGATCTAAGTTCAATGAGTAAACGTAAGTTCGTAGCTCTAGATTCATTAATTGGATGTATATTAGTACCACGACGATTAGTTCGCGGATGGAAGTTCGTATCTCGAATTCCTGGGTCGATTTCGATGCCTTCTGGGAACTTGTTTAGAGAATCCCACTTTGAAGCTGCTTGCAATGGAGGTCAGCTCTACCATTCTGAGTAGTTCCTGCGGTAGTTGTACTGGTTTGGAGGCTGTGAGATTAAAATACCTCCTCGCTTCCAGGTTTTTTAAAGATCACCTGAGATTAAGTAGTTTTTTTTCTCTTATTTGCTTTTATTTACTCGTCTATTTTGTTCTTTTATCCTTGATCGTAATTTTTGCCGTTACGAGGCGCTAATAACCTTGGGTATGGTTGAAAGAAGGCGTCAAACCTGTTCAATAATTGTTGTGAAGTCTAGTAATATTTAAGTGTTAATGGAATTTGGCGTTGTATTGCCAATATGAACATTTTAATGGTTTCAATTGATTCCTCTTCTTCTTTTGCACTTTCCTTTCATGGAATTACTTTTCGACATGAAGAAGAATTTGCTTCCTGTCAAAGCGTTTCCACAAATTGAATGAAATGGTATTTTCACCACCTTAGTATGCTAGGGAGTGGTTGAAAGATGCACTTTTCCTGCCAAAAGAAGGGAGGAAGTATTTCTGGAATGGTACGAAATGAAAATTGGTAATTGGAAGGTAAAACAGATCAAAATTAATAAATAAGCTGTTTGCCTCAATGTGTTAATGCAGCATAAAATCCTTCGTTAAACTTAATGTTCTTACTGTGATATAAAACACAAACCTGAGTCACGAACAACTTGCTGAATAAATATGAATGAACAAACAACTCGTTAATTGTGGAAACCTTGAGTTACTTGACAAGCTTTGATTTAGCCACAAACACAAGTTAGTTAGCAACCATTGATTTAGGCACAAACACAAGTTAGTTAGCAACCATTGATTTAGGCACAAACACAAGTTAATAACCATCAATAATGCACATCAACATTTATTCATTTAAAAAGATAACAGATGGTATATCAGGTCAAACCAAATAGCCCTTTCTGTCATTATTCTTGGGCTAATGGTGGCTGCCAGTCACATCCAAAATCTGTCTCTGTCGTAGAATGACTCCCGACGATATACCATATGTCACTATTCGTTGAGGGAACTTCTTTAATTATCTCTAAAGTGCGTTACTGTCTGGCGGCCGATATTATGTATCTTCGAAATGCTTAAGAAGTGGAACTGAGCTCAAGGATAATAATATTGCTATCATTAATAAAATAGAGTTTTATTAATAATAACTATCAACAAACACAAGAAGGAAAATATTGACATAAACAGAATGGAAAGGGTCGTGGAGACTCGGGCTAATCCGAGGATTTAAGGGATTAAAAAAAGGTAAAACAAATAGAGAGTTAAAGAGATGGGATGGTTCGATAAACCATTTAAAGCAAAGGATAGAATTGACAAAAGGGTTAAGTACTCAAAGGTGACGTTTGGCTTACGTAACTTTTACACTAGTGGTGCAGTGGAAGGCGACTTGAAGGAATATTCGGTCCGCTGGCGAGTTCCAGCCGAAGGGGGGGAATAAGATGATCCTGACGTGGCGTCTTGGGAAGGAGAACCGTTTCTAGACGAACGGCTTGAAGAACAATGGCTGTTCTACGTTGTTCTCTTCTGAACAAAGGGAAGGTGAGAACCGTCTCTTGTCTACGGGCTCAAGAACAATGGCTGTTCGAATGTTGTTCTCTTCTGAACAACAAGGGGGGGGGTGAGAACCGTTTCTTGGTGAAGGGCTCAAAACGAACAATGTCTGTTCTAATGCTGTTCTCCTCTGAACAACAGGGGAGGATGAGAACCGTTTCTTGGCGAAGGGCTGAAAACGAACAATGGCTGTTCTAATGCTGTTCTCCTCTGAACAACAGGGGGGGGGATGAGAACCGTTTCTTGGCGAAGGGCGCAAAACGAACAATGGCTGTTCTAATGCTGTTCTCCTCTGAACAACAGGGGGGGGGGGATGAAAACCGTTTCTTGGCGAAGGGCTCAAAACGAACAATGGCTGTTCTAATGCTGTTCTCCTCTGAACAACAGGGGGGGAAGCCTTGGTGACTTGGCGTCACGAAAGGCTCGAACCTTTGGCACTCAAGGAATATTGTCCTCCTTCTGGACAAGTGATGGTGAATCTCGAGGTCGAGGTCCCTTGGCGCACAAAGGGAGAGAGGGTCGTGGTGATGTTTCGAGACGAAAATCTGGATCTCCAATCTGATCTTAGTGGTAAAGTTTCCATATAAATAGCCAGGACATCTCCTTGGCGTGGGGGAAAATGGGGTGGGAGCTTCGAGGGAACGCACAGCCGAGCCAGAGAACAATGCCTTTTCTGCCCATAAGCCTAACTCAATCTGGCGAGGTCGGCGTATGGGGGCGAACGGGGGGACGATAACCTCCTTGTTTAAACATTGACATCCGGTAGCTGCGATAAGGCTCCAAGCTTCGAATCGAAGATGCACGTGGGCAGCATCGTGGTTTTAAATAATATGGGATAGGAGTTGAAATTAACGCAGCTTCAACTCGTTCTATCACAGTCTCCTACGTAAAGAATTCGATTTTTTAATAAAAAAGACTCCGTAAAACCCGGGTCTTCGTCTCATTTGAAAGCTCGAAGCAGATTTAACATATTTAGTCTTTATCCATTTCGGAGGATAATTGTAATGATGTCTGAAAAGAAATGGACAAGTTTTGCTTCTCTCATGCATCTTTTCAGGCAAAGTTGGACTCTATCTAACAACTTAACACCCTCAATGTAGCTCAATGTTGCTTATCTAGAAGCAGGGTCACTTAGCCCATAAGAACTAGCCCTAGCATGGAAGCTAGTTAGTTTTCTGGTCAGTTCGCTGTTAGCATTCTTGTCTTATTCACCATTAGACTCGAATGGAACTTTTTACTGAGATTAATTTCTCTTTTGTCCCCCTCACTAAAAGTTGTATTCGTACCTTAGAAATAGATCGTACGAAGAGAGAGTCAGGTACCTCTATTTACTTTTCCTCGAAGATCAGCATCCATGTGGCCAACTTACTGAATTCTTTATAATACTCAATGGAGTTAGGAGTTTTATTTATGGTTAATATTTGAGCTAGTTAACCAAGCGCCAACTGGAAATAACGAGCTCCATAGAGTAAAACAAAAGATAAAAAACATCTTACAAAATAACACAAACCTGGAATAAGTGCGCCAAGAATGGCTTCAAAGCACTTAATTCTCAATATGTGTAATAATCGAATCTATAAATATTACTTTAATTAATAACATAAAAAATAAGAGATATTAAATTATTTTTTTGTGCACATCCTAAACTTATTTTAAGATTCCATCGCCTCTGACTTCGCCCATTTCTCTTCTTTCTTGAACTAACCTCGAGTGGATCTTGCGATCTTCACACGTACAACACATCACTCTTCCGTCTACTGAATGCGTCAAAGGGGTTCCAATTCCACACTCCCTCGACTGCGTACGAGTAGATCTCCCATGAGACACGGATTGTTTCTACGCGAGTTTCATGGTTATAAAACCTCCTACTACCGTTTGTCTTTCCCTTCTATCCGAAAGGAGGACACTCCGTCGCTGCCAATGGGTTTGCCAGGAAATGTCATTTTAACCTTTATGTGAATTTCATTGAAAGGAATCAGTCGCACTATTAATTTATTGCTTCCTATCTTTGCATTTGTTCAACGCTTATGGTGTCTTATCGTATTCGTCGTGCCCCGTGCCCCATGCCTCATCGTCAATCACCCAATCCCACTCCCTCTCGCGCCCCTCCCAATGGCCGCTTAGTGGACGTAAAGGAGCAGTAAGGCGTTTCTCACTCCCCGACTGCTTGTGTCCTTACCTCGAAAACTGGATCCCGAACTACGAACAGTTAGCTGCAAGGATCCAGTGGCAAAATTAGGTCCATGAACTGCATCACTGTTACCACACACTAGAAATTGTTACCAAGGATTGGTCAGAGGTACTAAAAGTACCAAGGAACAAATCTATAAAATAAATGTCGAACTGGACCTCGTAAAAGAACGCCGGATTCTTTTGTCTTAAATTAGATTACTGAACCGTTCTAGAGGGGCTAACTCTACAGAGAACTCTCTCCTTCCTCTAGAAAACGTCTCTAGAGGTCTAGAGTGGATAGTGAGAAAATATTTGCCAAAAAAATCAAAAAGGATGAGTTTGGAACCAATAATAAAAAGGAATAACGTAAGAGAAAGAAGGAAATAAAGATTAAAATATACAACGGAATTATGAGCAAATACCAACTGAAAGGAAAGTAAATAGATGGACGGAGAACAGAAATGGTACTTACATACAGGGTGCTCCAAAAGTCTCTTCATCCCTTTTAAATAGTGTTTTAATTTTCTATTCGAGATGACCGAAATTCTTATTATCCTCTCTTAATATTGTGTTAATATTCGACTTCAGAATGGAAAAGAGGCTGATTGTAAGTTTATACGTACATGGTCGTGTGCATTCTTGCAAAGCATGTAGGATGTGCGACATGACTTCATTGCGAGATTCTGGAGACTAGCCCCTTCGCAGAGGACGATACTGCCTTAGGAACCTAAACTGTTTCCGACAGGATCAATTAAGGCTGAACTGAGCACAGGATAAACCTCAATTGTTCTTATTACTTTTTGGTAAAGGATGACAAGACTTTCGAACCACCCTGTACATAGTAGCCAGAAGAAAGACAGTTCTCTGGAAAGGTTTTCACAAATATAGTTGTTATTTGGTTGAGAAAATCTGGCCTCGCTTCCTTCTTCTTTCTATCCAGCCTTGCTGCGCTTTAAACCAACCGGGAGGTGTGCGACCAATTGTTTGTCGTGAACGTGATTGAGAACTTCGCTTAAAGATCAAAGGTGAAGAACTACGTTCACTATTGGCTCGTTGCCTTGAGGAAGTTTCCTCCTCGGTCGAGAACATCGTCAGCCCCTGTACCGATGTTCAGCAGAAAACTGAAAAGTAGAATTGAACGAAACACCGGATTAGTATTTCCCATCTTCCCTTATATATATATGTATGTTTATTTGCATACCTCTGTTTATTATATATCTATTTACGTATATTTATAACGTAACATTTCATTATAGCTTATCAAAAGCCCTCTTATATACTAACAGTATAGAAAGGAGAAAGAAAAGTGGGGACGAATAAAAAAATATATAAAGTATGAAAATATATACAAAGAAGAGAAGAAGCAGAGAAGGTATCCACAACACGGATACGAACAAACGACGAGGGACTAAAAGTTGGAGAATTGTTTTGGGAGTAATTCTTCTTGCCATCATCTTGCCCTGATTTTGGAGTTGTCCGATCAAGAAAAGACATTATTTCATGTTGAGTGATTTTATTGTTAATTTATAATTATTGGGTTCACATGGACAAGAATTCAACAAAGGGGTGCAATTGCTTAACCAACTTTACATCAATGGGAAGAAGATAAAGAGGAGATGAAAGAACGAGGTGGTATGGTGGATTGTTCTGATAAACCAAGAGTGCAACATCAAAATTAATAGTATCAAAACAACTGTGAGATGAAGAATAAAATAAAAAAACTTAATAAATAAGAAGAACAGCCACCGAGGTTGGACCTATCAGGCCCAGCCCGAGAAGGAACTCGAGTCAAGGGGACTAATAATCAACCATTTAACATGCCTACACGTACCGCCTGGAGGATAATGGTGCACTTGTTGAACTAATTAGACATACTTATTGAATCCTTGTATGAGACTTACATCAAGCGCGGGAGACCATTTTATATCACCCACAGGAGAAGGAAAAAATTCCGAGTGTTTTCGTCTTTATTAAGCAGGAGGTCTTTTTAAGGGAAAGAAGAACGGATTGAAGGTTTCAATTGCGTTACCGAAGGAATGAAATTCGACAACCCGATGGCTGTGGTCTTGCAGGGGCGGCGGGCAGTATACAGGGAGTATTACCACGCCTTCCCCCTCTCCCCCCTGGGAAGGGGCAATCTAAAGCTTACGTTTTATTGGCATTTCCCTTTTATACTCATTATGCTTCTGTCTGTACAAAGCCTCTTCACCCCTATTTTGTTGACCGCCGTCTAATTTTGAAGGCTAGTCGCCGACTAGCTTTCATTCACTCACTCTTGGTGTGTCAGGAACTTTATTTCCTCGCTTCTTAGTTCTTCTTGAAACCTTTCATTTATCGTTTTCACTAATTTCACTCTTTTACACTTCAACAGCCAGCATCCTTCTTTTCCTTTGTATTCTACGCCAGAGTCCCGGTGGCGCTGGACGTTTGTAACTGGGGGCGGCAAGCTGACCCCAATTGATTGGAGCCTGTTCAATTGGTACTCTTGGGGTTGTCCATGAGTAGTTGACAGTAGAAATAACAAAGGGCCCCATGCCCAATAATAGAAATTAACAAAAAAAGAGGAAGAAAACGACGAAAAACGAACGGATTGCGCCTTGGGACCAAGAAAATACGACCCACGGTGAAAGAGATTATCTTCCACTCATTTTCTCAGGCAGAGAGTTTTATGCCCTTTGAGGTTAAAAAAAGACGAATTCCCATTTATGCTCTACGAAAGGACCCTCTCAAAATACCCCCCAAAGCAGGACACGATTCTGCCGCTCCCGAATGGAAGCTAAGCCGTGTCCAGTTCCCCAGAGAGGGACTTATGGTGGCAGATCACTGGTGCAGGCCTCAGGTATTCGAACTCATGGTCGTAAATTTCTTAGGAACCGATGCGCGGGTTCCTTTTATGCTTCCATTCGATAACAGCAGTAGCATGCCAATCCTGGCCTCCCTCCTGCCAATCCTGGCCTCCCTCCTGCATAACCTGGCCATGAAGGTGGCCACTGCCAGCGTTGGATGAATCACCACCTTCAAATAAAACTGAATAATCGATCCAATCTTCCAAACTGAAAATTCTGCAATTAAATACAAATGGATGGATCGGAAAATAATCAGCAATCGGAGATACCACCAGAAAGATCGATCCAGACTTTGTACTTATTTCGGGACATCAAATTATAAAAAGAAATTAAACTATTTAACCACACCGCCATAGCGACTAATCCGACAGGGAAAAGACATGACTGAGCGCCTATAGCCCCCTAGATAGCTACAGGCCTATATCGCTTTTATATTTCACCGGTAAAGTCTTTAAGAACATACTACCCAGAGGGTTTTGGGGATACAGGGAGGAGAATAACAATTTTCCCTTTGGACTTCATAAGAACGCGGGTATCACCATTGCCCTCGGAATCATTCCCTAAAAAATACCACAAGCGAAATCAGAGACGAGATACGGCGACTTGGTGCTACGCGAGGGAGAGGAAGCCTTTGGCGAGGTCTGATTCAGAGGCTGGAAGTGAATTTCTTGAGATTGGAAAAACTGGAAATGTGCAACAATTTGGAAAGAAAACTCTGCGATCATATATAATTACCAGGGGCAACTTGGGTAATCTTAGATTGAGAAAGGAATGAATGACTGAATGAAGTGTGAATCCCACATTAAATTATATGTCCCAAAGGCCCTAGGCATGGGACACATTCCTTCCTTCACTTACGACTGCTGAGGTTTTCCCATCCTGGCACTCCTCTAATCTTTCCTACTATTCCATATTCTTACCCTTACTATTATTATTTATATTGTTTATCAATTCTCCGCAAGCCTTCCCTATATTTCATTTTCTATTTTTCATTATTATTATTCATAATATTTATAAATCTTCGAATAATTTTGCCAGACTCCGCTAGGCTTTGCTGTGCGGAGTGCCAAGTAATAATAATAATACTTTTCATAAAACGTTAAGTTTGGAAATTAATTATAGGGTTGAAAATAAAAATAATAATGCTAATATTTTTGTGATATTGATGATTGAATATTAAATAAAACTATAAAGTTAATTAAGCTGGAAAGAGTAAAAAAATGGGGGAAATTTGGCATTCCTGCTTTCAACGAAAACATATAGCCTACCGAATCCCCAGACTGCAACCCCCTTGAATATTATGTGTGGGTCCTGGTTGAGAAAGAGACCAACAAATACCAGTTGATCACCAAGGTGGGGCTTAGGTCTAGCATCACCACAGTCTTCACCCAGTTAAGCTGAAAGACCGTTGAGAAGGTTTGCAGCTAGTTTCACCGCCTGCCTGGGTGCCGTGCTGGAGTCCAACGAGAAGTTCATTCAATAAAATAAATCTTTCAACTCTTTTACCTGTAACTTTGGTAAATATTCCTTTATAAATGAACTCCACTATTTTCTTTTATGATAAAGTTAGGCGACCAATTATCCCCCGCCCCTGTACAACCACTGCAGGAAGAAAGAGGATACTCATTAAAACAGGATCTTTTTCGAATTTCCGAATTACATAAAGTTAAAGAACCGGCAGAAGTCACCGGCTTGTGAGAAAGAGAAGAATAAAGAGAATAAGATTGCTACAAACAGTGAAAAGTAAAGGAAATGCGTTAGGTCAAAAGGACATAAAATGGACAACTTGAAGTTAGAAATAACCCGGGATTTCTCGTTCTTAAGAGATTGAAGGTTCCTGTTTTATCGGATGATGTGTGAGAAAGACTTTTTCATCGATGTAAAAATTCATTGAGTTTGTAAAAAAATGTTTTTCTCATGAGAAACGATTTACCGTAGAACTGCAAAGAAATATCCTAAATGATCTTTTTTTTCGTACAGCAGTGGTGACAAAATCAATCTCAAATTGAGCCAAAACGACCCCTGGGTGAAAAAGAAACAAAGTTTTCCGATTCGAAAATGGTTTCATTTTCAGCGCCATCTGAGAGCAAGACATTTTTATTCATCGAGGGGTTAAAATTAAGCTTTAGCGCCGAATGTCATCTGAGATCAAGGAGACGAGCGGTAATTTAGTGCTCACGCAAGATGGAGCCTCATCTTATAAAAAAAAATGAAATAAGAAAATTCTTATTGAGAATTGTCCTGGTTTTCTCGAACCAGATAATTAAGTTACCATAATGCTTTTCAGTTCTAAACTCCATTGACTACACCCTGAACCACCCTATTAGCTTGGTAGGGAAAGTTAGGATTTCTCAGTTTTCTGTGAATCAAATTTGATGAAACCTTTCTCAGTGATTGCACAAAATGGCAAGGCAAATGTTATTTTTATTATCCTATTTTACGTCCTTCTATTTTGAAGTTCAGATTCGTCCTTTTAAGGTGAACCACGCTAATGACAACTATCGCCGTTAAGAATAATATCATTAATGATACTACACATGGTGCTCCGGGATGAATTAGGTGATGTTAGAATGATATAAATTCTCTCAGAATTCATCCTTGTAAAGCAGAAGCAACATCGTTATAAATATTGTCTTTTTGATCAATCATTTGTGCTTAGGTTAGTGTTTTAACGTTTTATAGAATGGAAATTTGTATCTTTATTAGTCTCCGTTTAAAAATTAAAATATGTTAATGCATAGTGCAATCAACGGAGCATTGAAGCTTAGGATCCGTAAAGGTTTAACAGCGATGGCTTGATAAATAAAACTGAGGAGAAAATAAGGCGAATTCATTTTGAGGCGAATCTAATAATCCTATTTTCCCTCCTTGAATTATAAATTAAAAGGTTTAAAGGTTCGCTTCCGTAAGCAAAGAAATATCTGGAGTCTCAAGTTTACAGTAGGTTTGGTAGAATTTTAGGAATGAGAGTATGAAAGATAGAGTCACTTTCCTGGTGTGGATGAGAATCAAAGGATTATTGATATGGTAGCCGAATACAGTGAATATTGTAATGCAGTTTGACAATATGGTCTCCTTTAAGTCCCTAAACATGGAGTGTTTTGTCCTGTGGACTAAATATTTATGGGGGATAGTTACTATAATGGAGGCATTAGTGAGGGCATAGGATAATTCCTCCAGTTCAGACTCACTTGTGAACCGTTATTGACCAACCTTCAAACGAAAGCTAAAGGAGGCAAGAACTTAGCCATCAACATAAAATGGTAGATACTATAATCAGACATGTTTATATTTATTTTTTACGTTTTAAAAACACAGACATTTGGATACTTCATACTTTTTACCTAAGGACTGCGGTATCATTTTAATAAGAAATGAATACACATAAATTGAAGAGAAAATCCTTTTCTACTCATTTAATCCGTAAAATCCTTATGTAAAGATATGGCTTAATGTTCATCAATCGTTTTTTTCCATCCCGAAGGATTTATACACCCGCATTTTATGCATATAAAGCAGATATGTAGTCTATGCGAGGAATTGACTTTAGCCTACTGAGGCCTCTTTTTGTTTTTTAATAAATATGTATTTATCCCAAATAGGTTTGTATACACTCCTTCGGTTGTGTTTGTGTTTGTCACCAACCAATACACTACACACGAATAGTAGGATAAACTAAAATTGAAATAACTCTAATTCTGCAGCTTCATTATAGGTCATTCAAAACCGACCATTTTTTTAAATAGGAAGGGGGGGTTGAGGAATGCAGGCCCCAGTATTCAAGGGCAATACGAAGACATATATTATTTACGGAACCGCATAAGACTTTGAAAGCAAAGAAGAAAACCGGATCTACTCTATCAAATTACTCTATCAAATTACTCTATCAAATTACTCTATCAAATTACTAATTTCCACATGAAACATAAGGAAGAGAATTTAGCCTCGAGCACCTCAATGAATAACGAGGGCACGACAACTCCTGTCTAGCTCTACTCTCTAGTTTCTGATAGAAGACCATTACACATAAACAGACTGATTAAAATTTACTTCTGTGCATTATCTAATTTCACTAATTCAATGGGAGATAATTATAATTTTACTAGTGTAAATGTGCCATAAAAATGACTTCAATATTTAACTAATAATTATTATCATTAATAATTTATTTTATCCGTGGCATCAAAAATTACTATTGTACGGTTTAAAACCACAGACAAATGGCAATATATACAGTATTTTAAATATACAGTTGTCCCTATCAAAATGTTGTGAAGTAAACTAACTTAAACACGATATAATTATTTATATAAATTGTATAATTCTTCAAATAGTTTTGCACCACTGCCATTAGGCTTTGCTGTTGATTACTAATAATTTTTTTTTCCTCACTCGTTAGGTTGAAAAATTAATTATAGCGATAAAAGATAGTCAATTTTAATGTGAATATTCTTGTGACATCCATGATTAAAAATTAAATGAATATATTAAAAACGGGGAAAATATTTAATTCGGTTCAATTTATGGCAGGCAAATACGTGGCCCAAACGCTGCTTGTAATTATTTACCCTCATTAAATTTGAAAATATGAGAATTAGTATTATCATATATATAAATATAGTGGCAAATGAATAATTACACGTATTATATTACAAGTGCAAAGTTGAATTTAAATTTATATCTGATAAATCATTCTTGGATTTTAGTAGACTTTGTGATTTCAAGAACTTTTAGGTTTTGAAATGGAATTTGATGTACAAGAGGCATCCATCTTCCCTCATCCTACATTTGGGCTCAGAGTGATCAAAAACAAGAAACATGACAAAAGAAGACATGATTTTTGGTTTCGAGACGCTGGGAAGACATGTAGACTTATTTAAAAAAGGAACATCCCTCAAGCATTAGTTCAGACAATCATACAAAAGTATATGGGCATCTCAACAGTGAAAACTCTGCTCCATGGGGGGAAAAGAAACCCAAATTTACACTCGCTGTTATTCATAACATTTTACAGAATGTTAACTTTAACCCCACATTGGCCGCAACTGGAGTTAATGTTTCAGGGACGACAATGGAAAGATTCATATACAAAAATGACCACCAGGGCTACCGACCTAGATAAAAGCCATGTCTTCGTAAAACTCTCGTTGCCGCAAGGCTTAGGTTTGTAAAGAACCTCGTTCACCATGATAAGATTTTGAAGGAAAGTATTATGGAAGGACGAAACGAAAATATTCAATTATTTCACATATTTTGATGAAAAGCTGAGGACGCGTTTCTTTTGAAAAAAATATGCTAAACATAAATGCAAGGTAGGGAAAGCATATTGTTATGAGGATGCTTTGTCTTTATGATACAGAAACATTTACTAAAATCTATGGAAAGATTATTTGTTTATTTAGAAAGTATATTTTTTATATAAAGGAAACTAGAGTTGGATAGTCATTTTTACTTTAAAAAGGGATCAGGAACTCCGACCTCTGTCATAAAGAAATGGTTTAAAGACTCCTAAATTTGAAATATTTTAGAATGGGAATGACAAAACACAGAGCTGAACAACGTTAAAAAAATAGATGGATGGAATTTAGAATCATGTCTACCAAAAGAAACCCATAGAAAATATGTTCTTTAAGAAGATATCGAACGAAATTTCTAATGAGAAATGGTACAAGTTGATAGAAAAAACTCTAAAAAAATGTTTGACAATTAAAATTGCTGACAAAGGTCATCCAACCAAATTTTTTTATTATAATTCCTACGTGTATGTAGGCGGTTGCATTTATTATTTTAATGTTACTGGAATAAATTCGCGTTTGTAAACAGTTTACATTGAATTCCTAATCCTAATGCAAAATTTACTATATGACGGAAATTATTGAATTATTACTTGTGAAAATAATTATAAAAAATACAGTAACAAAACTCCAAGTATAGAATATGGAATTTGCTCCCAATTCATGAGAATTCCAAGTGTGGACGTTTCATTAAAATTACACTAATTCTCATTATTATGAATATCCTCGATTGTTTTCGGAAAGGTACAAGATTCCATAGATTATAATGATACATTTTAATAGAAATTGTTAAAGATATTCATAATTTATAATTGAAGATCTAATTTCCTTCTTTAGATTTATATGAAACACGATATGATAAATTTACTAATTAGGGGATGGGATAACCGAGAGGGAATATTGTTTCTAATTTAACCATGCTCAATGGGGGAGGGGGTATGCGACGAATGGGTACCCCAATATTTTGCCTGCTGCCATAGGCTGTGTGAACCCCATGTATGGATCCTTCGTTAAAACTGATCGTCACCAAAGAGCCCGGTCAGAAAAGGGAGTCCAGATCGAGGCTAAACCAGTGTAAAATAAATTATAATAAAATTCGGATAAAACCTAAAATTGGAGCAAAAATCTATGATATTCCTTTCATTTCCGAGCGAAATTCCGGTAATGTCATTATATTCATTGCCTTAAGGAGGAGATTTGGAATTTCGGATAATATCATGAAATTATATTGTTATTAGACGCCAAGGTATTCTCTCTATTGTATTCGGTAATTACGATTGTGTGAAAGAAGTGTAAATCTATCGTTATCATAAAGATTAGAAAAAATAGCAGTTTCTCAGATTTTTATGCGCACATATACGTACACACAAAAGAGAAAATATATTTTTTCAGTCAAATTTGGCACACACAACGAAAATGGAATTATTTATATGGTCTTCACTAATTAGGATTCCTATAAGTCATTTACTCCCTAAAATTGATCTAGGCTATTATAATTATGCTCTCACCTCCCACTTCCCTCCCCCTCAATTTGGTTCAGGAGGATTGAACACGATCTCAACATTTAAAGGTAAGGATTATCACAATTATATTTTTTTATTTTATCCACCATTTTGCTAATCATTAAGGGACCAGTGGATTATTCTGGAGACCTGTTTCAAAAAGTGACATATTAAAGAAGTGACATAAATACCGTTTAAAGGTGTGAAAGAATACTCTTCAAAGGAGTGAAATATCGAAGGAGTGGCATAAATAGCATTCTAGGAGTGAACTATCAAAGGAGTGAGATAAAAAAGTAGTGACATATCGAAGGAGTAATATGAAGAGTGTTCAAAAGAGTGAATTATCAAAGGAGTGGCAAAAATACCTCTCAGAGGAGTGAAATATTGAATCACCTACATAAAAAATGTTGAAATGAGTGACATAATTACCGTTCAAAATAGGGACATAACAAAGTAGTGATGTAAATGCAATTATAAAGGAGTAGAATATCGAAGGAGTGCCATTAATACCGTTCAAAGGAGTGATACAAATATCGGATCAAAGGAGTGGCATCGTGGGAGTGACATAAATACCGTTCAAAGGAGTGTGCTATAAATTCGGTGGTAAAGGAATTATTCAAAAGAGTTGCAGTTAAAATCTTGAACTATCAAAATCTTATTAATATCGAATCTGGTGAGGTTAGGTTAGATTTTCCCCTTATTTTGATGGCATCAACACCCTGTACAATTTCCCCTTCCCTTTCACCGATGAGGGGTTGTCTATTTTACTCTGTGATACCAGGTATTGAAATTTCTCATTCCACGAAGTGTTGCGGGATCATTACCATCGGACTTTCCGCAGGACTTCAAAATCCTGGATCTCTTTTCACCCATAAAAAATTGCCGTCTTTTAATTTGATTTTCTGTTTTTTATTTAAATCATAAATATAATTTATCTCCGATTTTTACTCATTAATTCCACGGTCCGGACAAAGGATTGAAAACACCTCTCATCTAGTTTCACATCTTTTTCTGAACGACATTAACATTCTATATTTATTTTATGCTATAAACCTCATATGTTGTTATTCAGGAATTTAAGATACCTTATAAGAATATGATAGTCCTTTCAAGATTCCGATAAGAGCAGCCTGGTTGTAGGAGCTCGTTTTTCTCGTTCAGTGGTAATAAAAAAATGCTCAAATGTTTAATGTATCTAGACGAACGGTTTCTAAGACGATGACCCATTATGAGAACCAGAGAAAGACCCCCACCAACAAAGATAATAATCGGACGAAATAGCCAGAGCACCGAGCCTCTCCTAAGGTCAACTTAAGCGAGATTCGGATCTCCGCTCTCCGTTGATTATTTCCACGCCTCACAGCGCTTCGATTCAGGCTTGAGGAGGACCTTTCCCTCATTCTCCAATGCGCACACCGTATTTTCCCTCTTGTGCACAATCATTGCAGACAGGTATGTTTCTTCATTTGCTCGTGCTATTAAAGTGAAGCTACAAATATAATTACTTCATATCTGGTATTTGCTGGGATTTGCCCGATCTAATTACAGAGGAGGACAGTCATAATCCAAAATATGGCATTTTGTGACCTGGAGCAGATCCAGATAAGAACCCAAATTGGAATGAATTAATTAAAATATTTAAATAGAATAAATTAACTTTTAGAGAGGAAGATGAGTTCAGGATCAGAGTACAGAGACCGGGGCCAACGCGAATTACTTGAAATTCCACTACTAAATTCGAGACCTTTTTTTCAATCACGGTCTATTGCAGGTTTTATCTTGATTTATTTTAGGTCTGTTATTTGAAACCTTACCATTTTTTTCTGTTAAACTTTGTTCTAAATTAGTATAAAAGACTCCTGGTTCGTGACGTCCATAAAATTCAAGAGGTACATAAACCACGTCCACTAAAGGATTGGTAAAATATTGGAATATATTTTAAACGAAAACAAACGAGGGTATTTCGTACATGACGATTATACAAGGCATCCGTAAAGGAATTGATAAAGTTACGGAAGGGGAAAATAAATATGCTCTCGATTGTAAAGAGGCATGTGTGAACAGTTCAGTCCCCACAGTGAGGCGTAGACTTTTCGACCAGGGTCTCAAGTTGAGAAGCGCCGCAAAGAAGAATTGAGGTTTGATTACTGGGGGAAAGTGACATTCTCGAATTAAGCATCCATCCGCTTGTTTGGACCTTCTTAAAGATCACTCGGTAGGAAGAAAAAAGTAGAGGGCTTTCAAGAGTCCTCTGTCGTGCCGAAGGTGAAGCATTAGTACACTCCCAATGTCTTGGGTTGGTTCTTATTTAAGGAAACTGAAGCACTAACAATTTTGCCAAACAACATTTCCATGAACTCAATATGGTGCCAAAACCTGCTCCATCAGCACCTTTTCTCAACAGTTCAGAACGTATTTGGAGATGATAGGTGCAATTCCATCATGATGGCACAAATTGTTACAAAGTAAAATCAATAACAACGTTCTGAGATGAAAGTAACATCAAACATTTGTGACCTTAGCTCAGGAGTTCGCCAATTTACACTCAAAAGAGAAGTTGTGGGCGATAATCAATCTTCCTGTTAATAAACAGAAGCCCTTCAATTGTGAGCACTTGCCTGTCTTTCGGAAACAGAAATCGAACAATATCAGTCAAAGATATCATCGCAAATTTGGTCTCCAGCATGCTAAAGATAATTAAAGCAATCCTGAAGAACAATGTACATCATGGTAAATTTTGACTTCGCGCATCAATCGACTGTATTAATTAATAAAATGGGTTTGGGCTCTAAATCTTTGTATACTTCACCTTCAAATTAGGATACAAACATACAAAAACAACCGCAAAGTTAGATTAGTTCTACTAATTTTCTGATAGGTAGGAAAAAATATAGTAGTCTCAAAACCTTTGACAGGATCTTCTTTGAAAAATATCCTGGCTTAATGAATTCCCTAATTCCTCGCATTGATCAAAAAGGTTTTATTCCATTCTTCTTCTAATCTTTGACAGAAATCCTCAACATTCCTCAGTTTCCGTGCAAAAAAATTCTCAGATAAAATCTTCCAAGTGTTTGTTATCCGGTTTAAGTCTGCTTCACCGTCTTCACTGGTTGGTACGAAGTATTTTCCAAAGAGGAAAACAGGCCCTCCTTCTCCCTGAACCAGATTCCTCTTGTGCGCAGCGTTTACATTTCCACATAAAAAGACGAACGGACAAACTACACCGCTTCAAAACATGCCCCACCCCATAATGCATTTATTTCCAGGATTTCATTATCATATATAAGCATATTTGATTCATCTTTCACCCATACGATACCCTACATGCTGGTTGTCATCCGGTCCGCACAAAGATAATGCGTTTCGTTGACTAAATACACTTTCCACTCTTCCCTACTTCACAAGTCGTGCTCAGTAGCGAAGCCCAGCCTAGCCGATGTAATATTTTACTTATGAGAGCTTCCATAGCAGGGAGGGCAACTCACTCAAGCGACGTGAGACAGTCTGGCAAGACACATTCCGGTACAGGTTCTCCTCAATTTGAGGTGTATTATCGGCTGCTCTTTTATATCACGATATCATCGTAATCTATTGCATCGTGCCATAACCCTTGGGAAGGGTTTTCCAGGTGAGACGAGTATTCAGCTTTAACTCGTCTCACCAACCAAAGAAATAAGTATAACATCAGTATTAATCTACAATGCATGTGACAGAGTGTTGCCATGCATACGGTACGATTTTTATGTGTAACAGAGATTTTTCCTTTTCTATGGATTTTTTCCTTAACTACACATCATTTTCCTCTTAACTTTTGAGCCGATATCCTATTAAGTGAAATTTAAAAATACTATTAGGGGTAAATTTCAAAGAATATACTGTGCAATTTTATGGAAATTGAATCAGTATTTTCAAGAACATGTACATTTTGGTATTTGATTCTCTACATTTGGACGGTACTGTGTATTTTTCGGAGAACGAAATTGACTACCAAACCATGAGACAATATAACATACGGAAGCGTCTCTAAATATCCTTCAGGTCTAACTCCACTTGTGCATGCCATAACCCATATAAAATCTATGGTTTAACAAGTCTCTATAAGAGAAGAACAAGTCTAAGAAGCAAAAATAGGACAAGTCGAAAAAAATAAAGAAAAAACGCCTTAAAATTAGCCTAAGATAAATGTACCTTCTGTCTTCTATGATCAACTCAATAATTACAATGCACAAGAAATACAAATCTCCCAAAAAAATAAAGAGGAATTTGCGTCCATAAATATATAGAAAATTACGAAAATTCGCACATCTTTGTGAGCCGGAAAATGGTACATCCTCGTAAATGCTGGTTTCATATGAGGAAGCATCAAACAACATATGTACGACATAACGCATTAAACGTTGAGACAAAGCCCTAATGAGCGGGTAAACAAAGAAGTTCCTTTCCGGGTTCGCAGTTTTATAAAGGTCATCTTTACCTCATTACCGAATAAATCATCTTCACAGGTTTCTTCTTTCTATCTTTATGGATCTGTTAACTCACATAAACTAAATAATCCGAACTGGGATCACCATCATACCATTTATCCAACTGGTTGGGACGTCCATTGATCCATCACATAAGTAATATTTACCTCATCAGCAAACATTACGTTCCTAATGGTAATAACTTTGGTTAATTTTAATGTTTACCTTTCTTTTGCAACCGTGCCAGTTAATGACTATTTGAGCTTTCTTAAAGAGCCCCACCTGCTCTCTTTTCTATATCACTCGGTATTTTATTTATATTATTTCTCTAATCACTAAAATTATTAAATTCATTATTAATGGAACGTCTTCCCCTCGAATATTTTGTATGTCATTGGGAATTTTTTTTTACAAAATTCCTGTTAAAATTTAGATGGATATTTTTCATTGATATTTTTATTACAAATCGGGATTATTCGTTTCACTGAGATCTTTCAGGGTGAGGAATATTTCTAACAATCTTTTCTTTGAATATTTAAAAAAACACAGTTTATTTCTCTTAATTATTTTAATTTTAGAATTACAAAATCTTTAGTCAAATTAACAAAATAGCCAAAAAGGGTTTTCATTTTAATCTTTGTAGTTGCTTTAGAGTTTGAATCAGGTGGACCGCAAGTCATTACGATTTGAGCATCGGTTTTTAATATCTCCTATGTCTTCTTCTTAACCAACTTCGCATTAATGTTATTTTTAAACATTTTTAATTTAATAGAAGCTATTTATAAAAGGTTATCCACACAAAACAGGTCTTTTATATAAAATTAATAGAAAAGTTGGCCTTAAAATGTTGTTGATTGCTCCTTAGGGCCAGATGACCTCTGCTCCCTCCGATCGCTTGGAAGATTAAGGGACAACGCTTTTAATCCTACAGCCTGTGCTATAGCCTCCCCGCCGTGAACGTTACTCCAAATAACTGGGGCCCCGCCTTCTGTAATTCTGTCCCGAGTGACCAGGTTAGAGTAGAACGATGCTGTTGCATGTCCTGGGACCTACTTTATAGCCCCCCTCTGTACTCAGGATCCATGTTCGGAAGTTCTATCACAACTTAACCTCACGTGGAATCCAGTTTAGTGGGGTGACCCCCTAACAGGATTGCCTCCAGGTCAGGGTATTTTAATATCCTCTTGGGGGGCCATAGCTTCAAAGCCAGAGCCGCTCCTGCTGGCGAGGGGCCTTTCAATCTTTAGAGGAAGGACTTTGTCCTTCTTTTCCTAACTCAATCCTTTTCTCCTCCTTTGAATTGTCCTTAGGGATGGATATTTAAGAGATTCAATGGACAAGTTTCATGTTTTAAATGGAAATATTTATTGATCAAATATTTTAGGCAAAGAGGTCTGAAAATGTAGGTTACCTTTCTTATTTTGTCTCAACCTAATTTTACTTTTCCGCTGGTTACCAAACAAAGCGGTTCTCAAGGACCAAAAATTGGCTTAAAAGCATTTGAAATTTGTCTTCAAATTGGATCATTATTTCTAATTGGTCTATTTCCATCAAATTGGAAATCGATTCACACATTTACCGTAATAGAATATTTCTCCGAAGAACTCAGTCTATTTCTTCTGAATTTCAAGAATAATAGATATATTCGGCGTCACTTAATTGAGGTAACGTTGCCGGGGTCTACACGACAGGCTCTAGGGCCAAATCTATCTCCCTTAATCTCCCTTGTTGTAGGAGGAACTTATTAACAACACCAGCATAAATATTCAGCAAAGCGTGACTTAAATAGTGCCCATTTAATCTGAGTCGCGTTCGATCCCGGTTCAAAGTCATGAAAATGGAGTCTCATTTGTGGCATTTCTATAGTCGTCTTTTTATTTTAGCGTTGATGAATCTATTAAAGGAATCTCATCGCATTTCATCAACCTGAATTAATAAATAGGGGTGCTTGCCCCCTCTCTCTCTTTACTATGATTAAAAGCAGGTAATTAGGAAAGGAATCCGTCCTATAGAAGGACTCAAAGAGAAAACACAAGAGGGATAATTTCCGCCATCCAAGCAAGGAGCAATCATCTCCGTCAATTTGAGATAGATGTCATCATTTTGCGTAATCCATCATTGCTGCGTCACTATCCAAAGCCGACTTTTTAATATAAAAACATGGCAATGGAAGTTAATGGATTTAAGATGTAAATGCTTTTAATATTAAAAGACATGAACCTTTTTCTAACCCTTTAATAAATATTCAAAGGTGCTCTCCGAGAATTCAATTTGTCTGCCATCAGAAGAACCTGAAAAAAATGCAAAATATTTCCCAATATTTAGATGCGAATTGACGTAATAAATTCTACTTCTTCTTTAACCTTTATTATTCAATATCACACAAACATAGATAGACATTATGTATGTAAGAAGGTAGGTAGGTCAGTATGTATGTAGGTAGGTAAGTTTATAGATATGTAGGTAAGTATGTATGCAGATAGGTGGGTATGAGTAGGTAAGTAAATAGGTATAGGTAGATAGATATATTTGCAAATACACATTTCATTCTTTTTCACTTAAATTGATATCTTTATGAACTCGTTTACACTCATTTCATCCTTGGGCAAAAGGGAGAAACTGGGTTTCAAATAAATCGAGCTCATCACCGTTAAAAAATTAGCAAAAAGAAGAATAAAGGAAATAATATTATAAAAAAAAATATATAAAATAAAATCCAACTTAGAGAAAGATGGATAAAAAGATTCCTCCAATTTGTTTTCATACGCTTTGAATGGCCTGGCAGATCCTAACCTTTTTTTATATTTTGCTCAAGAATACACAAGATCTAAGCTAAATAAAATTGATTTTCAATCACTGTTAAGCAGAAGTGTTGAGGAGTGTCAATTCTCGAACCCCTCCCACCCCCTTAAAAAGGGTCAGGAGGAAGAGTATCCAGTTTGGATACAAAAATAACATTGGATTACATTTTGAGTTGTCGCGGTCCAAGCTTCAATAGGACAAACAAAGCGTTTCATCTGTTTCTATCTAATTTCTAGCATTTGTAAAATTCCTCGTCTCGTATTTATTTAATTCTGAGTTGATTCTTAATATACTCTTTCGTGTTAATGTATTTTGTTTATTGTATTATTTCTTAACAAATATTCATAGTTCAGTTTCTAGGTTATGGTAAAACAAAGATGATGCTGATTGAACTGTAAATGAAGATAGTGGAGGTGAGGCGCACATGTGTGGCAGTGTTGCATCGAGGTCAGTTGTGCGCCAGCATATAAGAATACTACTTGGCTTTCGTATAATTTTATCTGGAATAGAAGATCCTCCTGTTAAATTTGTTGGTGCAGTGAGAAGATGAACAACTAAACTATGATTCCAACAAAAATGTAAAGAAGAATTCGTACATGACCTTCCTTCATCTTTATTCAAGAAGCCAATTAAATATTTTGAAAGCCTCAACAGTCTCAACAATGGATCAAAATCAGAACTATTTCGGACCAAAGTCTAGAAAAAGGTATGTTGTTGATGAATTGGTTATATAAAAGATGCAATCACATCCAAATGCAGGGGCAGTAATATTACCAATAAACTATTGTTTGTTGAAATGTATGAAAAAGAGATTTGAGTAAAACTGAAAATTCTTTCTCATAACTTGATTTATGTAATTTGGTCTTCGTGAGAGAGACGCTTGTGTTTGCGAGTCAGCAGAATTAATCTTGCCAAAGAGGTTGAATTGACGGAAAGAAGAAACCACAAAGGAATGAATCTGAGGCACTTGTCTATGAATTCCTTCTGGTTTTACAACCGAACTCTCACAATCACTTTGTGACCAATAAGTTAAACCTGGGTGTGGCTGGTTATAAGTTTTGCCAAATTAATGAAAGGTGGTCCTATATTGAAATTTATTTCTTGATTAATTACTCGCTTCGATAAAGTATTAAAAAGAGTGTTTAAAATAATTACGGGCCGGTTGGGGGCGACCTAGCTTTGAAATGACAAAAAGGGGGCATTAAATTCAAAATATCGTAATTCTCTGACAGAAATACATAATTGTAAATTGTTTAGATACTATTAAACACTAGTCTCTCATATTACCTATTAAGCCACAAGAAAAAAGGTTCGTGAAATTATTAACAACAACAGGTTAGGGTATTTAATTCGCAAGCTTTGTATTGATTAATTTGGATTAAAAGACCATTACACTTTAGAGAGGAAAATGATACTTCGGAACGAGATTGGATTAATCCTAAGTTTATAATTATTCCCCTTTGTCCGAGCCAGAAAACTAATGAGATTAAGTTAGAGGAGCCACTTTAGCGGGAGGCCTACCGGCGGGTTTTAACTTTAAATTTTATCCTACCAAGCTATTGTTAAGTTTAGTTTTGGTTTCGTTATCTTTGGTTTTGGTTTAGGCACTCACCCCCAAAACATATCCTAACTTAACCTAACCTAACTAAATCTTTATAATATAGTCTTTAAATTTACGACCAAACACATCAAAAGTCCAGGTCAAAATAAGTAAAACTTTAAGCCTAATTTGATGGCGAATTTTCCTATTTTATGATTTCAGTGAAGCAACCGCATTTTGGTTAAAAGATCATTTTTAAAGCAGATTTTAAAAAGTCTAAACTTTTCTTTCTATCAAAAATGACTCATCTAATTTTTCCTGTTTACCCAAATACAAATTTATGCAATAAAGGATATGTGGAGAGAGGAACCGAGAAAGAAATAAAGACAAAAGAGGGAATGGAATAATTTAGAGAGACAAGAACTGTGTTCGCCGCCAGCAGCGTCCCTCCTATATGACGAGGCCCAGGTGGCAAAAGTCGATCTCTTCGGAACAAATAAAACATTATTTCCACTTAAGAAACTCAGGCGCTGCGCTGCATTGTCCTCGGGGTTTCAGGTAAATCGATACAAATCGAGGATAGTTGATTTGGGTGCGAAGCTTTTGGGTCATAAAATGGGGTTTCGTAGGACTTTACACCTGATGCTGAGGAGGAATCGATAGTTTTGGACTGGGAATGCGGCTGCTTCGGTCTCCGAGGTGACCGCATCCTGGGACGTCATTGAGCGGACTGCCGGAGAATTCGGATTTCCACAGTCTCCTTCCTCCTCCTCATTCACTTCGATCTGGGCTTCCTTTTGCCGTATGTACTACTGGAGGGCGAAGTGCAGTCTGAAAGCCTGTGTCAAGCCAAAATAATTGAATCCGCCAGGATTCCGGAAAGCTTGAGACCTACTGAATTCTCCCACCCTGTGGGTGTCCCTTAAAGAGTTGAAGCGTAATGGTTCCCGCAAGTCGCCAAGTAGGTAATGCTCACCCTTGTCTTCCCCATGGAAGCCCAAGGCCCTCCTGAGAGGCATCACAGAAAACTGATAAGGAGTTTTCCCCGATCCTTCCCCAAGGGACCGGACGGCAATGGGGAAGATGCTGGCGAGCACAACCCGTCACCTGACTTCTTTTTGTGCGCTAAAAGTTATCATAAGCCAGTTGTACTCCGACAAATGTTACTCTGTTTAAAGGAACACTGGAATTAAGAAGAGATTTTTAATAGTTTCTAAATATTCGTAAATTCTATTTTTTAAAGTTTTAGTTATTTGTACAAAAGATGTAATAATATTAAGTGTAATTCCTACATAAATGAGGTCCTTGACTGGCGTGAGCTGAGATTTCTCAAAATTGGACAAAAGTGAAGATGTTAATAATTCATCAAATACATTTAACATGTTGTTAACCGAGCCAGTGTTAATCTGGTCCTCGAAAAATATACGGAGCTATTAACTGAATATGAGTTTTTTAAGAAGTTACCAATGAAGGGGGGCCCACTAAACCCCAATGTTAAATTGAAATTTCTCCTTTCTGAGCTTAATTGCAACATTGTTTCTAGCTTTAGGGCGAAGGTTGATGTGGTAAAATCCGTTACGGAGATCTAATTTGATGGCAAAATTTGAGGGACTTCCGCGATTGAAAATCTTATCAATATTTTGCAAAGAAAATCTTAGAAGCTTAAATTTAGTCAAAGCTCTCATATAATTGATAGTCCTGAAGACGGGAGGTCTTTGTCTTTGCTACATAATCTATGTGCAAGTTTCATGTGGCATGTTTTCTCCACTATTCCTGCCTTTACCAGTTCATCTACATAATTTTGATTATTTTTTGGAAAGAAAATTTTTAAACCAGGTTTCTGGCACCATTTTATTAGGTGGTTAGAGGCGGAAATATTATTTAGTTTGCCAGTTTCAAGATTAGAGAATGTTCATGTGCTAAAATTACAATCAGGAATTTTTGATTGTCTTAAATTCAATGGATCAATTAAAGGGAAGACCATATCGTTACCCTCCCTCTCACGCGCAGTCCAACACTGGCTCTTTCAAAAAACTACTTGAACTGCTCCAAAATTTGAAAATGTAAATTCTCTGGTTTCTTCCACTAAGCCTCCGATGTCTTAGACATCCAAGTCATGAACACAAAATTTTCAATGTCAAGAATCATAAACCATAAACCAATCAACTTTGCTATTTTTGACCTGTTCTACAATTTCTGTGGACAGATTTTGATTAAGATTCGAACCTGGAGCAAATTTCACCCACAGAAAGTATGAAAAGTGTCTCATTATTTATTTCTCTCTGCAAAAAATCACTTTTTCATCCTTGCACACACTTTATATGCTCTTTAAGCTTGACCTAATAACTTCATCTAATATACACCTGTCAGAGGTTCTTCAAACAACAGTGGTTTATTATTACATTCCTAGTTTGAGTGAACCATAATTTGAAAATATATATCCAACAAGCCTTGACTTCGCCACTTTCCCCTACGGGAGGAGCTTGCACTTCGCTGCGCTTGCTAACAGCCTTTCGGGCTGAAACCTCCGACCTATTTGGCATATGAAACCGATATTTTCAAACCAATTTCAATATGCTTTTTTTTACTCTTTGTTTAAAAGCTTATGTAATCCCTTCTGAAATCAAGGAAAAAAAAAATAGATTTTTATAAATAGTTATTTGTTACTTATTAATTCACAAAATTGAATTATTTGTGAATGTCTTCCTTCAAACCGGTTCTTTCTTTTCATAACCGGAAATTCTTCAAATTTTATTCTGCCTCATCTTCTTATTAATATTATTATTATTATCCTGTCCATCTCCTTATTCTCCTCTTTCTCTTTCTCTTCTCGAAATATTCCTATTCATTCTCTTCCATTTCGCTCTTTCTTTTTGTCTCCCTCTTCCTTTTCTCCTCTTCTTTCTCTCTTTTTTTTCTTCTTCTCTTGCTCTTCAAATCTTTTCTTCTCTTCCTCCTATTTATTCTATGCTTCACCCCCTCTATTTCTCCTCCTCCCCTTCTTCTCTTATTTGCCTCCTTCCGTCTCTTCGTATTCTCCTACTCTTCCTATTCTTCTTCTACTTCTTATCCTCATCATTTTCTTAAACTTCTCCTTCTACTTACTCCTCCTCTTCCTATTTATTCACTTCCTTCTTCTCTTCTCTTTCTTCTTTCTTAATTCTTCTTCATCTCCACATCTTCACCTTCCTTCTCTTCTTATTCTCCAACTCTTATTCTTCTTCTTCTCCTCTTATATTTAACCCATCCCCAAATTCCGGTTCTTAAAATATATTGTTAGGGACAAAAGGAGCGGCTTCTCCACTCCTCAGTTGGCTCTACTCGTTTTTAGGTGCCACCAAATATTTCCTCCTGATAAAGATTACAATTTAAAATCTATTTTCCAAACATCTTCGAAAAAAATTTCTAATAAACCAAAACTTAAAATAAAACAGCAGCCATTGTTCAATTTTAAAAAAAATTCTAAACATCACCCATAATAAAATCATATTAATTTATATATCATCGTCGTCGTTGTCATCATCATCATCATCACTAACTCTATAATTTTAGAAGGGGATATTTTGACTATTTAAGTAATAATTTCATCTTAGTTTGGTTATGACTTATGTTTTTTATCAAAGTTATTTCTAATAATTCTTTTATAATATCCAGAAACAAAATGGTGAAGTTCAGAAATAAATATTAGTATGAAAATTTTGTGAATTTTTTAAAACCCAAAGAATCACAAATGGTGAAGTTCAGAAAATTTATTTTTACATATCTTCTTCTATATCTATATTTTAGCAACGTGATATTTTTAAAGGGGGGAAATTAAGTTTAGAGTTCCTTTTTAAAATTATTAAATTTATAAAAATTTAATCATGGCTGCTTTTTTTTAGATTTTAAATTTTAATTTTAGTAGCGAAGCCATTGCCTGGTAGTAATATAATAATAATAATAATAATGATGGGAAACATACTGGGCTCCTGAAGAGAGTCAAAGCCTTCAGCGATGACATTGGAATGGAGCTCGAACTGGACAAGTGCGCCAAGGCCACTTTCAATAACTAACTTCTCAAATATCACACTTGATGCTGATACAGTAATCTCTGACCTCGAACAAGAGAATACCTAATAATACCTTGGTGTGACTGAGGCTAACGCAGTAGAATACAACAAAATAAAACAATAGATCAGAAAGAAGTACTATCAGAGAGTTCGGATAGTCCTTAAATCAGAACCGAACTCTGCAAACAAGCTGGAAGCCATTAACACGTTAGCAGTTCCAGTAGTAAAATATATCTTTAACATCATTTGGTGCAAGAACTGGCCAAATTAGACACAAAAACCCGTAAGCTCTTTACAATCCATCGAAAGCATCACCCAAAATCAGATGTCGATAGGATTTACCTGCCAAGAAGTGAAGGAGGTAGAAGACTCATCCATATTGAGCTTTCTTACAAAACCACTACGATCGGACTTAAAAAGTACCTCCAGAAAGCACAGGACAATCTGCTCCATTTTGTCAGGGACTATGACAAGTACGAACACCTGTACTCCATCAACAAACAGGCAAATAAGTTTACCGTGGAGCTCCAGATGCCTTCAGTTTCCCCGGCAGAGAACGAAGCAAACACCAACTATGCCATTCGAGCCAAGGCCAAAGCCAAACAGTGTGGACAACAACCACTTAAATAAAGATGGTAAACCAAGACCATTCACGGCAAATACCGCAATGAATTCAACAACATGATGTAAACCAGAAACAACCACACAACTGTCTACGACCTACAGGACTGAAGGCATAAACAGAGGGTTTTATCATAGCAGCCCAGGACCAAAGTTTCCTTGCACAATGGCACAAACACAACATTGTGAAACGGAAGGATGTTGTCCCAAAATGTAGAGTGTGTGGAAGGTTTGATGAGACCATAGACCACCTGGTATTACTCTGCTCTAAATTGGCTAAAACCGAATATATCCACCGCCGCAACAAAGCAGCCGCTTACATCCACTGGAACATCTGCAAAGAGCATAGCATACAGGTCTCTGGCAAGTGGTATGAGCAGGAACCCAAGGCGGTTGTTGAAAACGACAATGTCACCATCATTTGGGACATGCCCATCCACACAGACAGGACTATAACAACCAATAGACCTGATATAGGACTGAAAAACAAGAAGGAGAAGACCCGGCTTCTTATAGACATGTCCATAGCTCTTGACATCAACACGTCAGTCAATCTACCGAAAACCTCAACAATAATAAAAAGGTAGAAATTGAAGTCATTGTAAGAGTCCTTCGAACTATTAAAAAAAGGCTAAAAAAATACCTAGACGAAATACCTGGCAGCATCAAAATCTATGAAATCCAGGAAACTACCCTCCTCTCAAATCCTCACGAGGGCTTTGTCCATGAAATAATCATAGAATATCCAAGCATCCTTAGGTCTATGGTTTGGACCCTGTTGCCTGCAGAATGCAGGCTTGTAAACTAAAGTAATAACATCTTGATTTTAGAAAACTACAAAAACATACCAGGTCATTCATTAACTAAGCCCCAAAGTTTTGCCATTTATCACTTCTTTCCAAAAAAGCCTGTCCTAAAAATATAGATTTATAGAATAGATAGAAGATAGAGAAGGAAGAATAGAAGATTAGTTCGTTTAAGTTACAAGCAGATTTTTATAATTTCTCTTTAAACGGTCACATTTATCCTTGAATAATGGCGATGTGTTTCGTCTAATTTACATCATAGCTCAGTGAACTGTGAAATGTAAAGGAGCTAGAATTACTTCTGTAATTTTCCTTTGCTGAGTACTAGTAGGATCAGTGAGCATCTAATTTCTCCTCACTCTTCGATAGAAATCAACTAGAAGGTAACTTTGATAATATAAATTTCTATCAACGAGTTAACGATATTCTACGGAATTCGCTTCTATTGTTTCTATAATTGTTTGAACCAATAAGCTCGACATATTGCATCTAGGAGCAGAAATTCTCTCGCATAAAAGCTAGAGGTTAAATGCGAACAAACAGAGGTTAAACTTCAATTGTGTTGTCTCATTCCTGCTATTTGAATGTTTACTTCATGGATGACACGCCTGCAGTGAACTTCTTCACTCCATGGATAGTAATAAAAGAGTAAATGGACTAATGCAATTATTAATGTTCAGTAATATTTATCCTATTTTTATATTAAAATTTAAATTAATATACTCTGCAAAAATGTTAAATATAGTTATATTAACAATTTTTACAGGTATTGAAAGAAGATATAAAATTGAAATATCTGTCGAGAATTGGCAAATCAGATTTTTACTACTGAGATGTAGACTTTCCATCACATATTTTCACGTTAATTTATTTTTTCCTTTTCTCACGTACATATTTTTCATAATTAAATGTTATAACTCGGTGACGTCATTCCGAATTTAAATTAGCTTCTATTTTGTTCTCAGTTTTTTCATAAAGGTGATCAATAACTTCATAGATTGTTTAATTAATAAAGTTGGTGGAGAGATCCCCAGATTTTCCCGAATTATCCTCTACCCAATTGAACTTTGTGATAAGAAGATTGTGGAGGTTCTTTTTATTCACATATCAAGATGAGATTTGTAAATCTGATAGACAGAGTTACCACGGACTAATTCCCCGTTTTGTATGCATTTATAATTTTGGGCTCTGATTATTCGACTCCATTAACGCTATTAACGCTCAATTAATCCATTATTTATGTATGATCGTTTCGAGGACAATTTTGAAGGATGAGATGAGTGGTTGTTGTATGGGCGAAGAAGGATGGATTCAAATACCCGAGATCTTCTATTTAAATGATTAACTTCCTGCACAAATGTAAAAACACAATGTTTGATTCTTGCAAGATAGATTTGCACATGAGTTAATGTGGTCACGAAATGGGAAGGAATGAAAGAATGGAGTACGGCCGATTTAGTGGAAATGAGAAGATAAAATGAAAGTGATGAGAGATATCAGCAAGTAGAATGCACTAGATCCAAGGGTTTGTTTAGCTAAGAGTATCTGATCGATTAAGGATGCTCTTTTGACTGTCATTAGGCAGGTTCCTAGCATGACATGAGGTCAAAGGTCAGGGAGAAATATAGCACTATTAAGATGCCTTGAATGCTGAATCGGATCAAGGGCAAATAAGTGCATAATCAAATCACCGATTAAGAGTCTGTGCCAAGTGAGGGGGATTAATTATGGTTTCAAAGATTTAAAAGAAAAGGACGGGATGCTCCAAGGGGTGAGGGGTGTTCGATCCCTCCCATGTGTATAAACAGGTTGTTAATGGTCAAATTTAGACGAAAGGATTCTATGTCTATTAAAAATAGGATGGACTCGTAAGAAGTTCGGTAGGGAATATTTTGCTTGACAACTATGCATACACCATCCTCCCACTCTTCTCTGACGGAGGCATTTGTTACTAAGCATGAACCAAGTTTCCGTGCGGATGATCACGTGAATCCCTCGTCGGGATTCGCTGGAAGGCTCCTACAATGAATCTTTTGGACATTCAGTTTAGGAGTGTTAAAGTGTGCGTGGTTGAGGTCTTCTATTTTACTATCATTGCAATTATTTGCACTCAGACTTTGGTGAACATAATGTGAGAGTGGTTACCATAGCAAGGAGTAACAACCATTCACATTGTTAGATTGGTCTATTGGGTAGAGTCGACTGCCTGGCCTAGATGAATAACCTCCCCCAGTTGTGCCCAATGTAGTGTGAATGTGCCAACTTATATTATTCTACTTGCATACCATCACTGCGTACAGAGCAGTTTACATGACAATCTGGAGAAGTAGAATTTCTGCGTACATGGCACTTATGGGAGAATAGTTTGCTATTTTTTGGCAAAAGGTCATTTAGTGTCAATGTTTTAATTCTAGTAATTAAATAAAACTCTAAATAAAAAACGGGTCTTGTTCGGAACAGACCCGGCAGCAAATTAGGCATTCAAGGCTATCGAGAGGTTAAGGTTAGGTTAGGTTAGTTAGGACATTCACTGTGCAAAAATGGACATAAGCTGATTAAACTAAATATTAGTCACTTGTAACCATAGTAAGGGCCTCTTGCAAGCCACTTTGCTCCATATGTTCATGCCATGGAATTCGCTGTGTAATGTACTTTCTGAAATGGGAGGTGAAGGACCATAATTGACGTTCTGTAGCAATTCCTGCCTCGAAGCAAATGGATTTGCAATTACAAACCTGAAGATGCTACGACGGTCCCTGTCTGACAACATCTTCTTCCGTCCGCAATTCTGGCGAGAGTTTTCCGCATTTGGGGAGTTCTGCCATTGCTTGTAAATTCGGATGACCGTACTCGTTGAACACTGACCAAATTCCGTCACCTCCTTCACACGATGACCTTTGGCGCGGCCAAAAGCAATCATACCTTTTTGATATTACAGGAAGTCGCTTTTCTGGCCCATTTTAAGTAGAGCTGATTTGCTATGTACAGATCTTCACGCCGTCCACAACACAACTAAAGCCTAACTAACATTTCGATGTAAACTAAGCGACGCCTCTCGGCTGCCTAGGGTTCATACCCGCCTCAGATGTTAAATTAGGTTTTTTCTCCCTAGTTGGATAATTTTTCCGGTGAGCTTATTATGCATCTTTCATTAACACTCGTTTATTTCATTCCCGCATGGTTTAAGCGGTTGAAAACTACTTCTTTTTGTGGTAAGTAGGTTAGATTCTTAAAGAAAGCCATAACTAAAGGGAAAAACTAAGCTAACCTACTTACCTGCTCTCCCCTAACCTAACTTAACCTAGAGGTTGTACTCATACTACGAGCCTCGGACATCGTAACCAAACCTTACCGTAACCTTATCTCGGGATAACCAAGAACGCCTAATTCGCGCTAAGGCCTGTTCAGAAAAGAGCCCCTAAATATCTTGGGTAGCATTGAATACACAAGTAATCTGTTACGCAAATAATAATAATATTAATTTCTTGCAGTATTGGACACCAAGTACCAATACTATGAGCCAACGCTCAATACAAAGACATCCTGCCGTTTTCTTCCTCACTTCACTCATCCTCGTTGAGCACCCACCCTGCGTGTGTTTTTTAAACGCTGTCTAAATCTTTCATTTTTCCATTCCTGTCCATTTACTTGACTTTTCCCAGTGGTTCGTTTTTGCATCTTAAAAAGGGATCTTCTAAAACGGGGCTCGGCCTCAAATATAAGAAGAAAAGGAGGAGTCTGCAAAGAGCTATTCAGTATCTTTCACGACAAAGATCTCGTTCTCATTACCTGGGTGAGACACCCCTGTCATCCTCTATCTAATTTCTTCTTAAAATACCACAGGGAGGATGCTTATATCACATGAGTACTAAAACTATTCCATTCCTATACCCTCTAAGTACCCATTTATCTCTTCATGAACAGCTATCGGGCCTTCCATGACATCCTTTAAGCCATTCCTGATCACCCATTGAGCCTTCCTGGACCAAGGCGCAGTTTGGTCGGAAACCGTCAGCCCCTCCTTGAATCCACATTGTGCATTTCCTGAACGCAAGTTGACTTCTTTCTGGTCACCCATCGAGCCCTACCATAAAACCAATAATGAATCTCTTTCCTGGATCAAACTATAATTTAAGGGGGAGAGGGGCCAGCGATAGGTATCGTAATTGTTGTACGATAACCTACAAGTATAAACTTTTATGCGCTCCTCCATTGCTCAATCTCGCGTAATCTCTTAAAAACTATTTGCATCCAATCTTTTAACATGCACATACCACCCCTGGAATCTCTGTTACAATCTCGTTTAGAATCTTTTTTACACCATAAGCTTCTCTAACCAAGTCATTCCTCACTCTTTCCCTCTCAAATTGTCCATTTGTTCTCTTCTCACTTAGGGTTCTTTCTTTCTCTTCCATACCACAATGTCCAAAATGATCCGAACGACACTAAAAACAAATTTCGATTAAAATAGGAGTTAATTATCGGGTAAAGTTTTTGACAACTTATAGTTAATTAATATTTAATGTAGAAGCCATTATTCTCGATTATACTTTGACAGCTACCACAAGAACGGCCCAACTGTTGAAAACCTTGAGGGATAATCTTGAATACTTTATCTTGAAGAATTTCTTAGAATTCTCGAAGAGTCTTTGGATTACTCACTTTACGCCTCACTCCGAGTGTCTTCCATACATATTTGTTGCGATTCAGGTCTCAAGTCTGTGTAGGCCATCATCCAGTAAGGTCTTTACCGACATGGCCGTGGGTTAGGGAGCGTTATGCCGCATGAGAACTAAGGTTGGGCTTCAGAGGTGGTTCGTATATGGGGAATATATGCTGTCACAGCAATTTGTACACATGTGCATTCACTGAGTCACGTAAGAGCACAAGTGTCCCAGTACCTTCTACCGAAATCACACCCTAGATATGACAATTCCTCCACCAAACTTCATAATCTTTGTGGTGTAATTGACAGATAATATATTCCCCGCTCTGTGACAAATGAACGTCCTGTTATCGGATCCTAACAATTTGAACTTAGATTCTTCGCTGAAGTCTACTTCGCTCCATTGGTCGTCCGCCCTTCAATCGTGCTCAGTGACGGATGCCTAGAGGATACTTTTTTGTTCTCCGGACTTACCAATGGTTTACCCACGGGTTTGCGATTGTGAAGATTATCTCCCTCCATCCGACCTAACACAGTCTGCCAGAATCTCAATAATCTCTCTAGAGACTTCTGCAGCTGTCTTGAAACTCCCTCTACTAACAAATTGGTTAATAACTCAGTCTTGCATTCTTAAGGGCAATTTTAGCACACATCGTTGGGCAGAGTTCTTGGGCATGATACCTGGACGACGGCAAGAAAGGGAATGACCTAACATATATGAGATTGAAGCAAAGTTAGTCGTTATGCAAACAATGCCGGATCTCTCTACAAGCAACCAAGACGTTCGGATCCTTTGAACAAATCTATTTTTATAGTAAATTGCTTAGTTGTTGATACCTCTCATTTTGTTTATTTAAATTTTTCTAACCTTTACTTTTATGTTGTTTTTACTTGTATGTTATAGTATACCAATTTTAAATATCTTGGATTTTTCTGGTAAATGTTATGGAAGATGATATTTTAGAAATACGGCTGTTCTCATCCTTATATACGGTACTGCAATTCTTAATATTTTAAAATTGCGAATGTTCCAAATCGTCTATCTAATGGAACGCTTTAAGAGGTATCTAACTAACAGAGAGTTTTTTTTCCATTACCCTCCTTTTGTCTATCCGCCCCATTTTGTCTATCAATTTAACACGTATTTAAATGGCTTCTCTCCGCTTAGATCTGAGCTCGAAATTTATTGCTTTGTTTTCAAACTTTGTCAGCCACGTTTGCATGAGTTTATGAGTCTTTGGATCTGTGGATGGATCGCTGAGATTTCACCTCGCTCCCTGAAAGGGGAGATGATATAGCTTGTTTCCAAGCTCTAACGGTATCAGCCTATCCCTGTATCGCTCTAATTGGATGCATTCTACACCCACCTCCCATTTGGGTTAAGAAAGGTATAATTATAAGCTCAAGCACTTTTTCTCCAGGTTGAGCTCCACTAGCAACAGTCAAGCTCTCATGCTTCCCTGCTTCCTCACTCCTTTCTTTTAAAACTACTCTTTCAAATATTGAACCATCGTTTCTATTCAAACTCCTCTCCTTGCTCTTTAGGACTTTCCTCTCTAATTTATATTTGTTTGGTGTGTTTTTTGTGTTAAGTGTTCAATAAATTCTCGTGAGCGAGTAATTATTTCTTTGCCACGTCAAATTTCTTTTCCAATTTCAAACACTAATTCAGGTTACCGATGAGCTTTAAGAACAAGAATTATTCGCGGATTTCTCTGTGAGAGCCGATCAATTTCTCGACTGAACTCTATTTCTAATTTCGTATTTCCTGCCCTTACCTCAGGGGTAAAGGAACTAACACTTCCTGACCTTCAAATGAGCCTTCCATGAACACCCATTGAGCTCTCCATCAACAGCCATTAAATCTCCTCTGAATACTGATTGATGCCTTATTAGATCCTTTCCATACTCTCCTTGAGATCAACTTAGACCTTATCCCTACAGTCACCTGGCTTAATTTTTCAACTTCTGTATCTTTACACTAACCTGTTTGGTTCAGTAAGTGGTAGCATGTCAGCAGTCTAAATCCCAGATCTCAAAACTCTTCAATCCTAAGTCAAATATCTTTCTGTTAACTTCTCCTATCTCTCGTAGTCAAGACCTGACTATATACACAAAATTAAAAGCTATACAAATATTTACAAATCAAACTTCTCTTAGAATTCGTTAAAACTTGCACACTGTCTTTGTTTGATTTTCACGAACACATCTTGATCGACAAAACAAATAACGATAGTGCCGCTTGCTCCGATTTCTCTTATTACTACGATCTTTGAATTAATTAATATCTTTTCTCATTTGCAAAATATATTCGTACACTGGTTCATGTGTAAATTCATTGTGAAAGATTACGCACAGATAAATTTAACATAAAACAAAACCGTTGTCAGAAGCTATTTTGTGAAAATTCATGTCGATATCACGGGCCATTTTATGATGAGCTTGAATATTTTCTAGTTATGGTCGATAGATATTCCAAGTTGGTAGAAGCCATTCTCTAATAAGATCAATCCCCTTTCTTTTCATAATTATGAGATAAATATCAATATTCGTCTCACCATATCAAACAGTACTCAGGCAACTTTGGGCGTTTTATTTCTAATAATTTGTGATATTTCATTAAAGCTTTCGGGATTCCATAAATTACAACGGTTTTTGAGGTAATTCCAAACTGTTTATTGATCATGGCCATTAGCTGATAGCAAGCAACAGGACTCGTTACTTTAAGATCAAGGGTAAGTCTACTAGTAATATTTTCTCAGCCAAACTACTCTAAAGCTATGTCTTAAAGCTCCCTGAACAAGGTTATGAGATGAAGAATCTTCATTGCCTTTCTCCTCAATGGTTAGGCACTTAACGACCGTACTTAAACATTCACCTCTATCTGTACTCTCCTTTTTAGAACACAATCGAATATTGCCGCACTTGGATATATGTATGTTTTCATGTGGTTGTCAAAATTCTGCTATTATATCATAACTTTAATCATTCTTAAATTTGGAATTTGAAGGTTGGTAGAAATAGGGAAATAACCAATTAACATTAGTGATAATTAATCTTAGATTTAGAATCAACTGGAAATCCGATACGTTTCCTGCGCTTCTGGTTTGCAAGTATGGTCCCTTTCCTGTCTCCTCTCCTTCAACCATCACTTGGACTACAGTTCCTTCACTAGAACGGGCAGCTTGTTCTCTCCACCATTTTGACACCTTTCTCACACTCACCAATACCTCCTTAGCGTGCATCGAGTTGTCCACAGATTTCTTCCTTTTCAATCACCCAAAAGTTAATTTTTCGATTATTTCATGTTAAAAACACTAAATCTTTACCACGAACAATCACTTGCACATACATCTCAAAAACATATTTAAGATACACAACAGCGATGAGTGTCACCCGTTTACTCTTTGTCCCAACACCATCTTTTCCTCTTAGCCGTTACTAAATATTCAAAAATCTCATTAAATTTTAGAGCAAACATTCTAGTATCGTCGATCTATATTTAGGCTACGAGTGTTATTTTATTATTTATTCTCATGTTTATTGATTAGATTGTATTTTCTTTTCATCTTTTTGCCTCCTTGACATCATTCTGAAATTATTAGTACCATGTGTAGCCTGTTACAATTAGAACTTAGAGGAGCTTCAGCTTCACTCGTCCTGAGTGGTAATTAGGGAAACTCCGTCATTGGGTTGACTTAACCCCTGAAGGGGCCTCGGGAATTTAAGGGTTAGCTTTACTTTCTTTCTCTAAGAGCGTCTCGATGAGAGGTGTTCCTTATTTGGCCTGACCATTAACGGTATCACATCGCTGCTGATGGAAGGTGTTCTCAAAACGTCATACATGGACGACTTTCGGATCTGTTTCGGTGTGGCCTAAATGCCAACTCTGGAGGGACTTCCACAACAGGCATCGGACCTCATCTCTCGCTATACCGAAGCGCGTTTCGATTTTCCTTGGCCAAGAATGAGCTATTGCACTTAGGCCACAATCCACGGCTCCAGACAGGCCCTGCAAGTGGATGAGGAGACGACAGAACTGGGCGACCAGACAAGTGGTTGGTTCTTCCTAAAACTGAGTACATCGTAGGAAGATAGGCAAAGAAGATGGGAGAAGGCCGAGGGGAGCGTTATGTTGCATCGCGACTGCTCCCATGAACGTACACTCCAATGCCACGACGCCTTCATGTCGCTTCTATCATATTCGAATTGGGCACACTCGCGCAATACACAATCTATTGGATGGAGTACTCGTCTGCACTTTATTGCGAAAACTGGGCAGTCCCCCAGACTGTTCGGCACATTCTTGTTGAATGTCCACCAGGGGATCTTCGCGCCCGCTTACTGTCCTTGTACATGGACGGGCAGGGTCGACTCCTCCTTTTTTCAGTTCTTCGAACGAAATCTTGCACACAGCCTGGAAGACGATACGACTTCACTTAAAAGGCTGACCTCCTCAATTCTAAGTGATTCTCTTTCCTTTTGGGCGCAGCACCAGCCTGGGTTGAGCACTAATCTCCCAGACTCTCTCTCAATGTTTTGTTTTTATTGGGGTTTCTTTATTTTTAATGATTTCTGTTGTTACTTTAATTATTTTTAGTGGCTTTTAACGTTGGCTAATTGTAGGTAGAGTATGGCAGGGCCCTTTGCGATTGGTAGTTGAGAATAGATAAGAACTATAAAACATTGTGTTACTAAACATTTAATTCGTTTATCGATCTTTCTCTTTCTATTTCTCTTTTTCTTTCTCTTTTAATGATCTAGTTGCATATTGCCTTTTTTGACAAATGATTTACATATGATGTTTACCTATCATCTTTTCTTTCCTAACTTATGTTTAGCTCCTGGAAGCTCTGTATTTACCTGGCGCGCGCGCGTGAGGGTGTATGTTTGTTTAAGCTGATACTTCTCTCTTTTCTCAATCTTAGTTAGTTTCTAGGTGGAGGTGTGACTTGTCTAAAAGAAACAAACGGAAAATGAATCTAAACTTTGAGCGAAGATATCCAGGTATGGAAGGAAATAAAGCGGGAAAAGTTATTACACTACATTTTTTGTCTTATCAACTTTTAAATTTTAGGAAACCAATGGCTAAAAATAATAAATTGAGAGTTTATTCGTCATAATTTGATACTAGGAGAGTAATGGAGCAAATGGGGATTCAAATTGTTTTAATAGTCTAGGACTGAGATGGGGAACCTGTTGCCTTCTGTACCATCAAGTGCGGCCTTCTATGGCCTTTTGATATATATATTTCTTTTTTGACATTGAACATTTTGTCTAAAATCATTATGCACACACACACACAGATAAAAGGAAAGTTATGTGTTTAGTGATGTCGCTCCCAGAGATTGGAAGCATTATTCTTAAATTTAGTGAATCTAAACTTAAAGCAACTGCTATATAAAGGCAATGTTTCCGTGTAAGCTACACCAGCCTAGTGGGAGTGAGTGATTTCACGTATGATACAGGGAGAGTTCCTGTCTCCTCCGCCTCCTCACTTTGGTATGTGCTACTCCGAATAACTACGTACTCTACTCAGTAATTGTGTTGTCGTGGCTTACTTCTTACCGACTTGTTTTGTGAGACTGAGTTAGTTTCTGCAACAATTAGTTAATGATAAATAATAATACTAATCACAGAAAAATATAACTACCTAGATTGTTGTTGTTATAATAATAATAATTATAATTATTATAACATGGTTGTGGATGCAGGTTTATCGATGTCTTGTCTAAGACTGTTTTGTCTGGGTCAGTGTGCGGCTGGCCTTAGTAATTTATTATTAACCTCTTTTATGGCTTTTCAGAATAAATATATTTCTTTTTGACCCATAATTATGTAAAAAAAGTTAAAACGGACTGTGAAAGAAGAAAACAAGATCTTTAATGAAGAATGGGAACTGCAATATTTTTCAGTGAATCCTGGAGGCAAAATGGCTTGCTCGCTTTGTGATACTGTAATTGTAACAGTTAAGAAATTCAATCCACAGCAACACTATGCTCTTCATAAAGACAATAAATATGCCAAATTAGATTGTGAGCCTCGAAAGATAGCACTGCAGAAACTGAAAGATGGAAAACAGAAGCAAAGACAATTTTTCCAGTCTGTGTTACATCAAGGGAATGAGACGACAGAAAAAGCTATAAAGTTGCATATTTGCTTGTAAAAAAAGTCAAGGCATTCAGCGATACACAACTCATAAAGGAATGTATTTTAGAAGTGGTAGGATGTATAGATCACAATAAAATTAATAAGTATAATGAAGGACTACTAACACAGATCAACAACATGAATTGGCCTGCAATGTAACGGAACAATTTAAAAATATAATAAAAAAAGAGAATATACCTATATTACTCAGTAGCTGTTGATGAATCAACAGATTCCACTGATTCAGCACAATTATTGTATTTTATTCGTGCCATAACAGAATATTTTCAATTATATGAACAATTGCTTGCTTTAGGCACCCTTAAAGAAAGAACACGGAGGATAGATATTTTTAACAACTTCAAAGAACAATATCATAAAATACGACTAAATTTACTAATTTGGCAAGTGTGTGCACTAATGCTGCCCCAGCTGTGATGGCTAAAAATAAAGGATTTATTGGACATCTTAAGAGATAAACCCAAGAACTAAATGTACTGATTTCGTTTCATTGTATTTTACATCGGCAAAATCTCTGTGCAAAATCTGTAACTTTAAATGACACTTTGCAAAAGGTTATAAACATTGTTAACTATATTCGAGTGAATCCCTAATAGCATCGTCAATTTCAAAACATGCTGAGGATGGATGACGAAGTAATTGGTGTAGATTTGCCATATCACTCAAAAGTACAATGGTGGTCGCAAGGGAAAGTATTAGTCAAAATTTGTCTTTACGAAGGCAAATTATTGACTTTTTCAAAGAAAACAGCAAGTATTGTGATTCATCAGATCCAGACTTTTACAGAGATTCTGTCTCTTTATGTGAGGTGATGTCAAAACAAAATGAGTTAAACATTTCATTGCAAGGCAGAAATAAATATATTTATGATATGTGGCAAAAAGTTCAGGCATTTAGAAAGAAACTGTTGTATTTCATGTCTCTTTTGGCTCAATCAAAACTTTCAGAAGCACACTTTGCCCAGCTTATGAAGGTAATGAGTGAAAATGAAGATATCTATGGATATTTTTAAGAATATGAGTCAGTTTTAGACACATTGAGAGAAGAATACAATAAAAGATTCAATGATTTTGAAAAGCATAACATCACTCTGAAACTTGCTTTTCAACCTCACTTAGTTGACGTATCAGAGGCTCCTGAAGATATTCAAATGGAGTTTATTGAAATGTCTGAGGATAATATCCTGAAGTCTGTGTTTGAAAAGAGAGAAAATCACGTCGAAATATGAAAAACGCGAGAGAATATCCTCGTCTTCGTGAAATTGCACGACGACTGATTTTCTGTTTTTTCTTCAACATACTGTTGTGATTCACATTTTCGTACTTGGCGCAAATGAAGAATTTACTGAGAACACAGTTGACAGAGGAGCATTTGGAGGACCTATTGAGACTAAGAACCCCTATGTTAGAGCCTGATATCAAAATGCTTTCTCAAGAGGTGCAAACTCAAAGAAGTCATTAATTTGTATAAAACGTACATGTTGCCTACTGTATATTGAATATTTGAAAATTTTTATAAGATTATTATTCCTTTAGTTGTTTCTTGAATACAAAGAACCTTCTTTCTAAATTAAAATAATTTGCAAATGTCATGCTTTCGATATTATTCATTTACTTATTATTTTGAAAACTTTTTACATAAATAAAATATTTAAAAATTCTCCGTTTTCAATATTTTTCATTTACATCTGTATAAAAAGTAGTTACTTAAATAGAAATAGTTGAAATTATTATGCTTTCGATTTCTATAAAACTGTCTTTTTTATTAGTTTACTAATAAATTACTTAAGGGATAAAATAACTTTAAAATATTTTTCTATGCGGCCTTTATGAGTGATGATGAATTGTAAGAAGGCCTTTATGCACAAAAAGGTTCCCCACCACTGGTGTAGGATAATAGAACAATTTGGAATATAGTGATATTAATTCAATTATAGCGAGAGATAAAACACTGTTTGTTCGTAAGTGTGCGTTTGCAAAGACCTTTCATTTATCTACGCGAAATAGAAAACCAACATAAAGGCGGTTAAAAAAGAGAAAATGTTAAACCATAAATTAATTACAAATACACAAACATAATTTAATTTCACTAAATAAATTATATATATATATATATATATATATATATATATATATATATATATATACAATGTATATCTTTCATGAGCACGAGAAAATGATGAAATAAATCCAACACACAGCAAGAAAGAGAAAATGGAATATATTTTCTTCCGAAATGGTCTTTTCCTACTTCGAAAAAATACAAACTGGGTGGGATTCGAACCATGAACACTGAAGCAGCGAACAACCGATTTGATCTCAATTAGATCCCCCTTAGACCACTTGGCTATGCGGACGACTGGATTCGAACCGTTCACACTGAGGCAGCCGAGTGGTCTAAGGGGCGGTTTAAGTGTGATCAAAGCGGTTGCTCGCTCCCTCCGTGTGCACGGTTCGAATCATATCCCAGCTCGGGTTTTTTCGAAGTAGTAAATAACTATTTCCGAAGAAAAAATATTCCATTTTATCTTTTTTGCTGTGTGTTATATTTATTTCATCATTTTCTCGTGCTCATGAAAGATATATATTATATATTCGTCGCGTGTTTAACTCAATTTGTCGCTTGTCCTTTGAATTTCGAATTTATCTCTCTCTTTCTCATCTCGATCGACCATGCGAAGCGTGCCTTAAAAGTTTGTCTATTCGGAAGATTCTAGTCTTCCGCGTAGCCGAGTGGTCTAAGAGGGGTTTAATTGAAATCAAAGCGTTTGCTCACTGCCTCAGTGTGCACGGTTCGAAGCCCACCCCAGCTCGTTTTTTTCTTAAGTAGGAAAAGACTATTTCTGTAGAAAATATATTCCATTTTCTCTTTCTTGCGGCGTGTAGGATTTATTTCATCATTCTCTCGCGCTCATGAGAGATATAATATATATATATATTTAAAAAGGAAAAACTTTATTTCCTAATGAGTAGTTGTAATCAAAACTATATTAAACTAATAACAAAATTAGTTTTCACAAATAGCACAAAAGGTCATTTTATATTTTCGTGCTCTCAGAATTGAATCTTGAACAAACTCCCAGGTATCATTTAGATAGCTCTAAATTTACTTTAAACATTGGCTCTTTGAACGATAAATTTAGAAAATGAAGCCTAGAATAAATTTATTAATAAATGCCGGAATAATAAAAACTTCTCTAGGTGACCAACATAATCGTTAATCTACCGAGTTAAACATGTAAATATGGCCTTTATAGTATTATGATAATGTGTTTACAAAGATTGAAAATTGATAAGATGAGAGACATTTACCTTTGAAATGCAAAATCAAATCTACCATTTAAATTTATTCAATTTTATAATTATAAAATATAATGGAGATAGCGATGTTGCTTGATCAAGCAAACTGACGAAATCATTAAACAGAATGAAAGAAATTTTGTTATTACAAAAGAAATACAACGAATTAGGTACCTCGCAAATAAATACTGTCAGGGATCGTTTTGCCCTGTCCATATTATAATAATTTTCAAGGATGATAACAATTACATAAAAAGTTTTGTAGAGGATCGTAGGATGGAGCAAGAAACAAAATAAAGTCTGTATAAGCAAAAATACAAAGTTTAATAAAGAAAATACCCGGACTCTCTCTATAGTTCAAAGTCTAAAATAAGGTAAAAATAAAGATTTAAAAGTACTTAGGAACCATTTTCTAAAATATGTCGATGATATAATTTATCTTTAGTACATAAATTCGATTATAATTTCTTATTACTACGCTCTTAATTTGGACAATTGCGAAACTGATCCAAAGTTCTTAGATCCCAACAGAACTTGAGAAGAAAGTGGGAATTTCTGCTCGGATTAGGAAACAAAGCGATATGGATCCGAGTGGAAACGAAGGAAACGTAAGAAATAGAAAACATGTATAATTTGAGATCAGAGTTGGTCGTCGAGACTCGTGAATTTTCCGGCTGATAATAAAGAACCACCCATCCTGAAGGCGTATTTGGAGTTGGGAGGGTGAGGGACCGGTTACATCCCCCAAGATCACTCAGGCCACATATTTCACCCCTCATCAGCGTGGGGCCCCTCCGAGATTTATGTATAATGAAAATAAAAGGAATGAAAAGATATACGAACTCCCCCATTAAAGAAACAATGATTGATCTAAATAAACATTTAGATGAGGAAAAAAGGACCAAAAAGAAAACACAAAGAGGATTTCAAGAAATAGTTAAAGAAGAAAACTTGGCAAAAATGCCTTGAAATAACTAGGGTAAATAGTAAAGAAAAGAGAGAGAAGCAAATATAATGAACACTATGAGTAAGAGAAACAAAAATCACTCAAGATAGACGAAAACTTCAATAAGTAAATGAAGGAATTAGATAAAGAGACGAGCAACGAAAATTTTGCTGACTTACGAGTAATTGTTTTCGCTTAGTAACAAAAGAGAAGAGTCGTGAATGAATTAATGGCGCACATGCGTACACATAGGTTAAGATTTACACAACACAAAGAGAGGAAGACAAATAAATCTTTCATACGAGAGCATAAAAATGCTAATAGGAAATTACATGACTAGAGGAAAATAATGATAAATTAAAATCCTCTGAATCGAATAATTATATCTTAAAATTGAATTATCAGAATAATGTGGTCGGATAGGTTGGGGTTCGAACTGAGACACGACAAGGATGGATGGTTAAAATAAACAAATCTGAACGAAGGACAAATGAGAACAAGAAACAATAAAATAAAGATGAAGAAAGTAAGAGGTAATAGAATAAAAAACAACAACTAGTAATTGACCGATCTGCAGGTTCGGGGGGCATCGCCAAAGGAATGAGTTTACTATTTGTTAAAAATCAGCTGAAAAATATCCACAAAGGAATAGTAGTGAATTAAGCACTGATGGATTCACATTAGACGAAAATTCTTACATCAGATTTCTAGAGAGACATAAAAACAAATAAAAACATCCTAAATGAATGCATAAGAAAGAGAAAGGGAGTGACTGTGGATGCATATAAGTGGGTCCCTCAGACAAAGTGAAATTATATAAAGGAGGCAAATTCAAACCTCATAATTTTGAAGATCAACAATATATTGGAGTCGAGGGCGGTGGAGAGGTAATAGAAAGATAATTGTAAGCAAATTCGAGGGTCCATTCCTCTTTAATCTTGGGAATTACAAGAAGCAGCTAAGTTCAGCTAAGAGCCTAAATTACCATAAAATACATAATTATTATTATCAATCTAGAAAATGGAATAATTAGGGAAAATAGAAAGTAATTAAGTGAATTTATGGTTCGGATTCCTTCAATTAAGAGTTGGGTCAAGCCATGAATCGACTGAGCTTAATATAAAAGGGCCATAACTCGGCGTAGTCGTGAAAGTCAGGGGAACTAAACGGCTGCAGACAATGTGATCGTAATATGTGAAATTATTAGTCCACAAATATGTAGAGATTGTCAAAGGAAGGGAAGCCCTAATATCTGCTCTTCTATATTATTATAATAATAAATGGGGTCTTGTATGGCGTTCTTCGAAGCCTTTACAAATGTAGTGACTACCAAACAAGAGAGGTTTGAGAGAAGTGAGACTTTAAGGCGTATTTAAGGCACTGATGTGGGTGGACCAGTGTATAACAGCAGGCAACTCATTCCACATTCTTGTAGCAAATAGCTAGAAAGCATAATCGCACATCCAGTACAGACAATTAAGAGGAACAAGTAGTAATGGGAAGACTCTGAAAGTAGGTTTCTCAAGGGCCATGGTAGGCTCACTAAGAAAGACTTGTAACATGGCGGTGCGGTGTTTAAGATCTTATGTTTAAAAATGATGCCCTTGAAGGCGACTCTGGATCGACGTTGAAGCCAGCGCCGATCCCCGAGCGTAGAAGACCGTTCACGGCGGAAGACAAAGAAGGAAAAGTTTGGAACAAGTTAATGGGCTGGAATCAAGTGATCCATCGAGAAAGGGGTTACTGAAGTAAAAAGAAGAGATAAAGAAATCATCAAAAGAACTCTTGAAACTAATGTGGTAACAATGATTGTCTTCGATTGGAAGCAAACATCGCAAGGATAACTGAGATTTTACGGAATAAGTCAGAATAAGTGAAGTGAATAATTAGTTCATGACGAAGAGAGGAAGTAAAGGTAAGGACGCAACAGTGAAGAAGAAACCAGCTAGGAGGAGAAACTGCAACGGAACGTGGACCTAAACATGCAAGGCCGCCACTCTGTTACGTCAAGCTAGGGACTTCTTAAGTTCGTTTTCTTCTGAAGGAGGGTGAGAGTTTGACCGAGGGGAATTGGTCTCAACTTTGGTTTTAGCGACGAAAATAGGATTGGGTTTTAAGCCATACGTTTTTCTCACCACTCTTTCTTCACAAACATTGCTATATATATACCAATGAACTTCAGAACTAAACTTGAGAAGACTTTGACAATCATATCATTCGAAAGAGAATGTAAGGCAACTTAGAATTGGCTAAATATTTATGATGTTATTGTTAAATAATTGCCGGGCTAACCTTAGTAGGACCTTAACAATTATTACATCATTTGAAAGAGAATGTAAAAGAAAATAAGGTGTTCAAATTTCGTTAGAATCGGCAGAATAGTTATGATGTTGTTACTAAAACGAAATAATTTCCAAGCTAACCTTGGGAGCACCTTGGCAATTATATCATTCGAAAGAGAATGTAAAACAAAATAAAGGTTTCACGCACGCGACTAAAAATCAGCAAGATTTCACGTCAAAAGCTTAGCTTCTTGCCTTTAATTTCTTCTACAAGAGCTAAAAATTCATCATACATATTAAATGTACAGAACATTTATATGAATATTTTGATTAGGGAGGCGACTACATCCATAATAGAAGGTTATTTGGTTCCCTTGCTGCCAGATTGTATAGGAACACTTGTTAAAATCAGAATAACAATTATGAAAGATTATTTTGTTTTTATTAAAGAAAACCTTCCTCCTTCATCGGAAACTGACATTTGGAGAATTTTACCTCTAACTAGACAATGATCCAACGCATCCAGAGTCTGTAGTTAAGAAATGGTTTTAAGATTGAAAAATTAATGTTTTAAAATGGTCATCACAAAGCTCAAACCAGAAAGAGATAAAAATAGGTGGATGGTTTTAAAAAGTCTTCCACACCAAAGAAACAAATAGATAAAGAAGATATGTTGTGGAGCTGTGAAGACTGATGCAAATTACTAGAAAACTAGAACAAATAAATCCTACTGGGCCAAACTGTAGGAATAAACTATAAAAGACAGTTACTAAATAATCCAAATACTCAAATCGATTTAGTATTTTTTTAATGCCGTTTTTATATCAAACACCTAAAAGAAGCTCTTCATTTGCCCAAGCAAGTGACGCTAACCAAGAGATCAATCAAATAATCCTAAGAAGAACTGCTTTACTTAACTCTTTTAACCTTCCTCTTGTTAGCAACGGACACGCGATCATTTTCACCAGCTGTGAAGACGCGGTTTGTTATGTAAGTTAAGCTGCAATGTACGCAACTATAGTAACCGCATTTCATATCTGCGTACAATGTAGTTTAAATTTTAAAGAGTAATTCATAATTTCGATACGATTAACATTTTAATTTCGATCAACAATAATAAATTGGAACACTTTTAAAATGTTCTAAAGGGATTAAATTGGAAGACATTCACAGCCATGAAACAACAGGGCATTTTCAAAAAACAGAAAAAATGGACATTCAACCCTACGAATAAAACACATTTAAGCAAAAGGAATGAAGGAGAGTTGCGTAGGCGATCGAATAATTGGAGAATATAAAATATTGGTTCTTAGCCTATCCGAGCACGGCAATAGATCTACTACCTCTCGTTCTGAGTGAAGCGATCAGAACCTCCTCAAAATTCATTTGCGTTGTAATCGTTTCGATCCTGCGTTTATCTTCTCAGCATGTTTACATCTCCGCAAAAAAGTTTTACTTCTATAGAAATATTAATTTTAGGAACCAAGTGAATGTGAAAACGGGCGTGAAGAACCTTAATCTAGTAAGTCTATAAATTCATGTTGAAAATTGAATTTTAAATTAGTGATATTTTGCGTCTACTTTGCCTTGTGTCTGGGTCATTAACCCCTAAAGAGACGAAGGGCTTAGCTATAAATTAAAAACGTTTTATAAAAAGACCGGTTTAATTAATCTTAAACTGATTAATTGCTGCCTACAATGCTACATAAAGGCAAAATTGAATAAGGTTAAATCGAATGAACAGTCATGGATGAATAAAGTCAACTCTGAGTTAGGGCAAAATTCCTTAAGGAAACTCTATGAATTGAGCACAAAATTTATTCAAATGATTTGAACATTCATAGTTTAAACTCGAGCTTTCTGATAACCGATGATATTAATTCACTGTTGTTGTTTTGCGTCGTTCTCACAAATAAAGATTTTTTTAATGGAGATCTATTCATACGGGAATCTCATTTATGTATGATGATACTGAGAGAAAGTACAGAATTAATCCAAAATTCACAAGCCAAATTATGTTCCATCGACGGACGCGGATGGTTAAAATTATGTCATCTTTCCAAAGTGGTCGAATTTTCAATAAAAAATCGACATAGGCGGAATCCAGAGACATGTTCCTATTTTGTCTTGTATACGAATTATTTATGCACCAGAAAAGTACAATTATTCTTGTTATTTCTCCTATATAATAAAATTATATTATTACTCCTTTTCCTTTGTAAGGTTAGAAAAAAGATAATTATCTCTTACACACAAAACGTATTAATCTAGAGGGTGCCAATTATAGGGTCGCTTATTAAGTAAGCCTTGTTTTGATTGCAAGGAGATCCTATAAGGGTTTGGCAAAGTGGATTGCTTACAGGTTTCTTAACGTAGGGTCCGAGGGATATTAACCGATAAAGGTTTGTAAGTAAAAGGCTTATTTTTGAAGGACTTAAACACTTGTATTTTTATACCACTTTGAAATGTTTACACTTAGGGTAAAGATTTAATTTGAGCAACGGAATATGCTAAATCAAGTTATAATGGCACGAGCAAGAATAATGGAGGTTCGCAGAACGGTGAATTAAAAGTCTAATAATTGATCAATGAATATCTAAATGAATCAATCAATGATGTGTCAATAATCATCATTTTAATGAAATGTTCTCTTATTTATACCAGGCAACATTTTGGAAGCGACGCGTAGCTCCGCCTTCCTTGGGTCGCTGAGGCGGTGCTTAGCTAACTATCAGTTGAGCAGAGCCTGTGATTGGCTGAAATTCTTCACTTTGTATCTTTATTTGGGGGTTTCTTCCATTCGAGGGTATCACAGAGAATCCGTTTGGTTAAAGCTACAAGATGACCTTATCAGCTTTACATTAATGTGAAACATCTTCTGTCGCCGATTCTGTTCCCCGTTCCAGACAACTTCAATTACTCTGTTTGCCCATCTGGTCTCACACTCGGGTGCGATAGCCTTAAATTGTTGTCGGGTTTCAATCCAGACGTTGTAATCAGATTCTGCTGGTTCACAAACTGTCTCCATAAGACTATATTAATACATCGACCTGGCAAAATCTGTATTTGTCCTTCTCACTCTTTCTTTCTTTGTGTATGTGCAGTGATTGTACACTACAAATCTCGCGAATATTGTTAGCGACTCAATAACTGTTTGAAAATCGCTTTTTTACTAGTATTTGTTCATATAATATTCTCTTCTTCCCACTTTTGGAAGTGTTCCTTTATTTATTGCTCTGTTAAGAAGTATTTATCTGTAGAGCTTCAGTTTAAGTTGTAGGATGAACGAAACGATGTAGAGGGAGAATTCTTTAATACGTTTCTGGTGTTAGTTTTACCCATCATCTGTTACTGGAAATATACAAATACATGAATAGACTAAACATTTAATGTTTTAAATATTAAAAACATCCAAATTATGGAATTGATGGAGGATTTTGCCCGCCCGTTAACACTTATCCACTCATGTAAAACATTTTGTGACAATTTCGAAAATAATTGGATTCATATTTGCAACTAATATATCCTTCGGGACATGAGTACAATATGATAGCAATTTGGCTATGACCTATGGAATGATAATATTTTTAAAAATCTTCTTTACAATATTACTTTAATTATCAATAAAATACTGAAAATTCACTTAAACCTCTCATGTGTTATATTTGTTACAATTCATTTTGGACCTCTTACGCTTGGCAATCAATCTTGTCGTACATTCTGGCTTTATGCACAAAGACGGCAACAAATAACAATCCAGTTATTTCGTGGTCATGAAGTTGTGAGGTGTATAGTTTCTTCTGGAGAAAATATACTTCAGCTACTTGCGTGTAATGAAGGTCATAGTGAAGATGAATTGGAAACGGGTTCCGCTCATATATAATACAAACCAATAGAAGAAGATACCAGTTGTGATAGATTGACTATCGAAAAGGGAGAAAGGCAAGATAAAGGAAAACAGATACATCAGCTTCCAATCTTTGAAGAAACATCTAATGAGGAAATTTCATCCAAGGAGAAAGACGCTCAAGAATGTACACAAGATGGAACGCAAATAGAGGTTGACTTAGGCCTATTTCCCTCTACTCCATCTTTATCACGTCGACGAAGCAGAAATGTATGCACACATAAACCTCTAACTTTAGCTCGATCAGACAGTTGATGCGAGTCCAATTGATCGAGTTGTAATGTCAAAGGAACGTTTTCGTTTTTCCCTAAGGGAAAAAGTTTCGATAATTACAGAAATCGTCAGGAACATCTGCAAGAAGAGAAGTTAGCTGCAATCAGCGAGATCTGGAATCCATTCAAGAAAGGCTTTCTCAATTTTATATTCCTGATGATACACTAACAGTGGATGAACAACTGCTTGTCTACCAAGGACGAATTCCTGGTAGGACCTACATTCCAATAAAAACAAGGAAATTTGGCCTGAAATTATTTTGGTTATGTGAAGCAAAGAGTGTGTATGCGCTGAATGCAGAGATTTACACTGGGAAGAAAAGAGAATGAGAACATCGAAATCTTGCAACAGAGGTTGTGCTTGAATTATGCACAACCTACGAAAAAACTGGAAGTGAGATCGTTACAGACATCCTTACGTCGCATGGTTTAGCTGTTGTATTATTATCAAAGAATCTTCCTTAGTTGGGAACAATCAGGTCAAACAGAAAAGAGATTCCTCAATCCCTAAGGCAGATCAAGTGTGTTTCCCTATGATCATCAAAGTAACATCATGCTGATTTTCTTATTCTGAAGAAAAACAAGGATGTTATTCTACATAGTTCTTCTCATGCTGGGAATGAGTGTTTGCCTGAGAAAGCTGAAAAAAACCTGCTCTAATTTTAGATTTCAATTTCGGGAAAAAAGGAGTCGACCAATTCGATTAAAACATACAAGAATTCAGATGCAGAAGGAAGACCGTTCGCTGGCCTCTGCTAGTATTCTATTATATGATGGATGTAGGTGTTCACAATGCGTTCCTTATTTTCTGACGAAGAAATTCCCAATATCAAAGGAAAGTATTCCTGAAAACCTTGGCAGAGCAGAATCCGGTTTGAAAACAAAAAGCTCTTATTTTTTTTTTACTTTCCTTAACTTCTATTATTTTAAGTAAATAATGTTTAGCTTTTATTTTTTTTAACTTTCCTTAATTTTTATTTTTTTACATTTCTACTATTTGCACCACCAAACACCCAAATAAATATAACATAAAAATAATCAATAATCCCATCCGTCGAATCCTGCGAATTCGAGTAACCGGCCGTTCAGCCATCTGGCTGAGGAGACGAAAATGCGCCATAATAAGAGAAAAGATCCAAGGGTTAACCTAGCCAAAGTCTTTGGGGGATGGTTTTAAATAAAATTAATTCACTGATTTTTGTTTGGGGGGGGGGGGAGACTCTCTTATATTAATATTTGTTCACTATTCTTGTCTTGAGTAATCTTTGATTTGCAATTCTTGCCATTGTATAATCTGTACTCACATTCACCTGAATCATTAGGAACGCTCAACTGAATCTTTTTGTGCTGTCAACTGAATTTTTAAGCTTATCTCGAAAGGAGGCGCGCCTTCCGCCTTCGGGAGATATCTACCTCAGGCCGAGATTTCCCGATCTCATATCCCGGCTTCCTTCCCTCAAGGTCATCGAAAGACGCGTCTGCTCTACTGTTAAAGGGGTGAGGATCCGATCCCCCAAGGTTATTCCTACCCCCTCCCGGGGTCTCTCACCATATTATATAATTGCTTTCTTAAACCTGTTGCCCATCCCCCCTGCACTTCTCTCCCACCTCCACCTGCGACCAGAGATAAGAAACGCCAAAGACGCGCTGGCGAGGAATTTCGGAAGCAAAAAGGGATGAGCTGAATTGAACGGAGGAAATTGAGAGGAAAATGGATTAAACAACGTAAAAAGATGGTAGCCAGAATGCGTAGGGGAGAGACAGACTCAACTCGAAATTCAAAGAGAAAGAGAAAAGAGATATTAAAGAGATTTCTCATACGTGAGTCTAAGAGAGAGAAAGAGATATTAAGCTCGCTTTGCGTTCTTCTTTTACCTGATTCAGTCTAATAAAAGAATAAAAGAGCAACAAACACTTGGAAGGAATTATCCAAACAAGCCTCCATTTTTGATCACTCTTTTTTTACCCAATATTGGCTTTGTGCTTCCTCATCGCGCCTCTTCTTTGTTTTATTTCTCTGTTATGCCTAACAATACCTTTTTCAGGCTCTATTCTATATGTACTTGCTTGAAGAGTATTATAAAAAGTGACCAAAAAGGCATAGTTTGTTCATGGGGCCTCAACACACACACATACAGTCACAATTACCCCAGCTAGTGAGTGTAAGATGCACATGGCCACCATGACGCCTGGGTGATTCCTCGCGCTCCCACCTTCAATGCCTCACTTTCGTTCTCCTCAATGCCTGTAAGAGTTTTTGCTTCTATACATGTTTCTTCCCTACATTTTCACTCGCTGGATCTTCGCCACTTTCTGTACACTTCACTCGCGTTGATTTTCTCTTTCATCTTTGATAGAGCGAAGACGACGACTACACTTTCCCACAAACAAACCTCTAGTTTATGTACATTCGAACATGTACGTACACATGTACTCTGAATCGTATACAGGGTTCTCTTTCTGGCTGCTAGATGAGGCGAAGCATTTGTTGCACCTAAACTGAGAATGAATTTCATCATCTTCATCATCATCATCAGCAAACTGTAATAATAAATATAATTATCATAAGAACCTGGAAAATTAGCCCATCGCCATCCTTACCATTGTCATCATTTTCAATGACCTCCGATTATTAAAATGTGCGGATTAATTAAATTTCAGAAGTAAACTCCTCAGAATTAGTCAAAGTAATATCACATGTTATAATTAATATTATTACTCCTCTGCCCTCGTTCTTTCTCCACTGGGACAAAATGCCCTCGGGAAGAAAAGGCAAACGACAATGTACCCATGTACCCATGCTCTCAAAAATGACGCCAATATATAAGTTATTATTAGTGACTTAATAATAATAAAAAAATATCGAATTATTATAGACACTTCTGAACCAAGCTAAGCTAGTGACTGATCAATGGAACAAATCTATATCTCTAAAGTGAGATGTTATCTATTTTATTATTCAGTTTTCCCCTGCCCGAGGGGGTAGGGGGAAGTTTCACCAGTCGCATATGGGGGTCAAAGTCAAGCGACAGAGCCAAAGTTTATGGCGTTGAGGTTAAAACCGTTGCTATAGCAACGGTATATCTTAGCTACGCACTTTCAAGTCTATTTGCAAGTTGTATATTATTTGCTTGTCTGTTCTTTAATCAAGCAAAACAAGGTAGAAGAGCTCACTTTTTGTATAGGGTGTCCAAAAGGTTACTATTTAAGGGAATTATAAAATAGTCCCGCCGGGTTCACATTAAAAAATGTGCTACTCTTTGGGAGTCCCCAAGAGTTCCAGTTTGGAAACTGTTGAAAGAGCCACTCCTTTTTCCATATACAGGGTGTCCGCCAAGTTACTCAAAGGATCTCTGGTTGACACCTTAAAAGTTTTACTTTCTTCGCTGTGATCCTCGACGGACAATTTATTTCTATTGCATAGTAACCTTTTGCACACCCTGTATAAAGCAGGGACCCCAACATTAAAAGACGAATGGAATAAAACAAAGCTTTTTCATAGCGTTAATAGATTGATCGAAATTCACCTTTTATAATTCAATCTCTTAAAATATCAATACAAAAATGCTCTAAATTAACTGCTAATTTTAAATTTAAATTATCTCACGCTTTAGTGAAGCGACTGAAGTTTGTAAATGATAAAAATTAAATGGTGAATCCTTTAACTTACAAGCAACAACTCAACATCTTTTCTTGAATGTTATAATGGTGCGAGTCAAATTGATTGAGTCATCACTGACTCCAAAATGACTCCTACTCATTGCCTTGAATTACTGTCGCGAACTATACCTGACTTGCCATCAAGCCCTAAGTCCTCTCTCTCTCTCCGGCAGTGACCTTAATTTACGTCTCACTCGCGCCCTCTCATCTCACATTTTGCATTCTTATGAGGTGGAATAATAACTTGTGTAATGAAAATCATACAAAAGACGAGTGGAATTTCCACAACTCAGGCACTATTAAAACAAATAGGTCAATAGTTCCCCTTATTTAAGACTATCCAACTATTTTGGGGTAAAAACAATCCTGCTAGCGATTACTTAACGATTCATCCGACGAGGCATTAACATCGCTCCACACTGTGACGACACAAAGATAGATAGAGACAGAGAGAGATGATCTCATACAAACTATCAAGTCTATATTAACCTTAGTAAGCATCGAGAGAATAAATTGAACAAAAGCGGGATAAAGGAAAGGAGAATTAAAAGAGAGAGATTAAGGAAGAAGGAAAAAGTCTGAAGAGGAAAGCAACGTGGTTTCGAGCATCCAAAGAATAAAAGAATTGTATTTTTATGTCTCAAATGAGAAGATAGAGAAAGATGGGGGGAGGAGATGAAGATTGAGATAGAGAGAGGGGGGGAGAGAGGGGGGGAGAGAGGGGAGAGAGGGGAAACTTCTCTTACACAATTACTGTGGAGAGGGGTTCATAATAATGAAGTTAGGACATGTCAAATTTATGTGAGTTGAAGCCGCGAACCTTTAAAGAGGACCCCAAATCACATAGACCCACCTGCGCCATTGATTATAAATTATTTTCATGCAGAGATTCCTTCGTTAGTTTTCTCTTAATCTTTCGGTGATAGTAATTATAAAAGAATAAAAATAATGTCAAAGATTTGCCTCCCCACTTTTGTCGGAGAATTTTTCTTCCACTGTTAGCCGTTTAATATTTACTCCGATACAATACTTTTTTGTCAAAGTATTTATTTACTTACTGGCTTTTAGCTAGTCAGTCTGACACCACTGAGGAAGGCAAATAATTGCTCTATTGGCTGAGTCTCCTCCGGATTCGTCTAAAGGAGTCTAATTACTGAATTATGAAAGGACCACAGCGTTTAATCAGTTTTAAGGAAAGAGATGGTCAGCAGGTAAGGATCCAGTATAAAACCAAGAATTAACCGAAATATATATCTTTTAATTTACCAATTAACTCAAATATTTATATTTACAAGAAATTATCTCAGTTTAACATGGTCTTAGATCACAATTACTCCTACTACTCTATCACTCGCACGATTCGAATATTGGCCTACTCCTGACGAGAGCTCTGATTAAAACATAGTAGGCCTCACGTAAACAAGCCAAGTACCAGATAACTAATTTCTGGAACCCTCTAAATTACAGAGTTATACCTCTCTCTACTCTCCCTAATCTAACTAAAATATTACAGAAGTCACATGATACTATTTCTCCCTTAGTTAGCTTGGGACAATTTTAAAAATCCTAATTAACCCCAAAATATATATATATATATATATATAGTCATTCAGAATTACATGACCTTGATCGGAAGAGGGTTTGCCGGATGTCGCTATATTGTTTTTTTCAGTGAGTCTTCGGAGACACCAGGCTTCACGACGAAGGAGAAATTTAGGTGTCCCTTTATAACGACAAAGGGGGAGGGGTGAGGGGGTTGTCAAGGTGACCGTAGAAACCGATGTCGATCTATTCTTATTAGTTTATCGACCCAGTTATAAGTCTAAAAGACGACCTTAGACTTCTCAGCGTATAAGCACTTTCTGCGATTAATTTATGTCAATGAACAGCAAAGCATTATTTGGAGAGAGGGGTTGTGCTCTCTGGCTCAAGGAGTACTCTTCTTTGTAGCTCTCGAGTTCTTTTTGTACCCTCGTCTACTTTGCAGAGTTACCAAACTGGGTTTTGGTATATAGGGTGATCCCGAGTGTAATTAAAGGGAACTTATTTGGGGATCAATTCTTCTTCATTCTAAATTAATGAGATTTCGACTTGAGAGGCCTTCGAGGGTGAGCTGATAACTTCTTTTATCTTGCTCCCAAAATTCCTGTTTAGCACTTAGGAATTTTGATCTAGCCAGACCTCTTGCTAAGTCTGCGAGGGATGAATCGGTATGGCACCGATACAAAGACGAGACGAAGTTCTAAATCTTAGAAGTCAAGTCCGGAACAGTGCGAGGGACTGATCACAAAAGTCTAGTCCTATATTTTCTCTAACAAAATAATTGGTTTCCTTCCTTACGGGGCTTATTTATAGCCCAGGGACCTCACCAACTAATGGGGACGAGGTAATGCAACTAAGGGGAGCGCGGGGAGGGAGGGGGGGCGACACCGTGGAGCCCATGTCTGCTTCTCATCGAGAGGCACCGACAACCAACTCATTATTTCTCTTTGGTAGCCTTTTGTTCTTACGCCGATCTTTTGCGCTCTAACCGCGAGCTTCCTGACCTGACTCGTAGGTAATCTGATCTTTTGAGTTCGGCGATTAACTTTGGTTTTGGCTAGCGAGTTGTTCAAACCGTCAGATAGATGGATTTCTTCCGCAATTTCACTGCGGCCAGTTTCTTATTAGAGCTGCCTAATGGCCTTTTGCGGCTTCCTTTGCATGGGCAGATCGAGTCGGCTACCCACTAGGAGGGGAGATCAGAGACATTTGGCAGTTTGACTTGTAGTAAAGCCTACCGCTCTCACGCACTTCCATTTCTTGTTGTTTTCTCTCTATCTCTCCGAAGAGGGATTTTAATATATATGTCCGCTTGGCCCTCCGGGTGGTGTTACGTTTTAATTTCTCTACAAATAATAATGATACAAATAATAAGATAGAAGAGAATATGGATAATTTAGAAGACGCGAATCCCAACCCAAACGTAAGATGATCTTACGTATTCGTGTGATTATTAAGCAAGTGTCGTCGTAAGTAGTGCCAAAGGTTGGCACATTTACTCGCTGGCGACGTGCTACTGTCATTATACTCATGATATTCTTGCTAACCCATTATAGGAGGAAGTAAATGTGCCAATGCTCTATTATATGTGTTATGTTGTCATTAATCCCTTTTTTTCACAAGGTCGTGGCTCTGTCTCTTAGATCGGGGGCGGTCTTCATTCGGTGTATGCCCAGAAGGGGTGTTGTGTGCAGAGATAACAAAAGCGGGTGTGCATGTGTTTGTTGTATGTGTACTTCTTGTTTTGTCACAAGAATTCGTCGGTTCTTCGCCTATATTCTCATTCTTTTTTATATTTGCCTTTTCTTTCTTCTCTTAAGCCAATTTGAGATTCAGAACGAATAAAGGAGTTTTCGTGATTTGAGTTTCCTCAGCTGCAGCGAACAAGGCCGATTTGCTCATTTTTGACCTGTCTCCGACGCGATGTCTCTCAACAGATTCTTGACACGATCATTCTTCAGCCTCGGGACCCAATGTCCAACGCAAATGGCCTCTTACAGGTTGTTAACCGAGAAGGTGAGTTTAAGGGAGAGTGAAGAGGGGGCAGTCATGTGATCACAATCTCTTAATGGAGACGTTATAGAAGACCGGGAGGTGGCTTGTACGGTGTCTCAATATTTTAATGGAGGTTAAGAAAGGAGGGAGTTGTTAGTCAGGTAATCTCAATCTCATAAAGGGGGATCATAGGAGAAGAGAGGGTTAGTTAAGTGATCTTCCTTAGCTGAGGGTAGTTAAGCGACCGTGAGTAGGTTGATAGTGAGGTAATATCAAACCTCATGGAGGTCGTCAAGCAAGAAGGACAAGTTACTCCGTGCTGTTCTCACTAATCGTGTATCCCCCGTTAATTTTTCACACATCTTTTTAAGTCACTTTTAGCATTATATGAATCGTTCCCTCACTGCGTGGGTTTAAGTATATTCCAATGAACCTATAGTCAGTGTTTTTTTAACCCTTTCCTCAATTTCTATTAAATTCTTTTCGTATTCCTCTGTTCTGGTAGGTCAGAATGAAGTTTTCCATGTCTTTTTCATCCATAATCTTGTCTCTTCCTTGTTTGCTCATATTATTACTTACAAGTATCATTGCTCACATGATTCTTTTTTATTCTTGTTTCTATTTGTTTTACTCCTATATGTTGAAATTATTATTGGTTTATTGTTTACATTCGTTATCTCATCTTCGTTTACTTTGTCATGTCTCATTTATGTTTACATTATTATTATTAATCATTGTTTAATATTCCGTGTCTCATCTATGTTTACATTAGTGTTCCTCATTATTCTTTACAGCGTCCTCTCTCTTATTTTGATCCCGACTAAACGAAAGAGTGCCACGAGACAATGGCACTCTTCCCTCTGTGATCTCGGTCCAGTGATCATCGGCTTGTCAATGCTGTTTGCACAGGAAAGATCCCCCATAATGGTTGTTCGTATCTTCTAGCAGTTTTTCTTTGTGTATGAACTTTGGGGTCTTCGATGACCCATCGTGCCTTAACACCATCATCAAGGAGGGATGAATTTCAGCGCAGCGTCGCCTGGGATAAAAAGTCCTGTCGCCAAAAATACAGATGTAAATTGTTTGAAATTCTTATACCGTGGCACAAAAATAGCTTTATTGACGATTATTATTATTATTTGTTATGTGAAAGGTGAGTTAGGAGAGATGCGCACACTCTCTATAATATAATATCATAAAATATCATATTATAGGATACAATATCATAAAATATCATATAATATCATAAAATATTATAACATATATTATATACTTACAATAAGTAAACGTTTCACCGCTGGCGCCCGGCAGTTTACGCGCAGGCGTTAATGAGCGTTAGTTATAAGTAAACAACCTTCTGTTTCGAAGAGCAAGATCGATCATTTTATACATATGTAGATGCAGATTCAATTAAAATTATTAATCTGATATTGATAAAATTTGTTTGACAAAAAGTAAAAATGCTTAATTTAATGTCAAATTTTACTATATAGTTTTCCTATTTTTTAACTGAGAATAGAGAAAAAGTAGCGTAAAAAAGTGCAATCATTGGAAAAAGAATATAGGTGGTAACAAACAGACAGGAAATGTCAATAAATAGAGAAACCAGTTATAAAAATTGGTAGGGATAAGAATGGATTAGGAAATGTCGCTAATCCACGTTCGTAAGTATTCGTACCTTAGAAACTGAACCTCAATATAATGGGAGGAGAGGACTTAGCATTTAAACTTTTATTAATAAGAACAGTGATTCACTGGGTATAATAAGTCTGCCCCATTGCCAAGGAAGGTAAAAGAGGATCCTTCTTCTCAAACAGAAGATATAAAATTACTGAACTTTGTCGACCCAGTTACGTCCGTACAGGTTCATCCTTTTAAAGATTCTAACTAAAGTCAATTAAACTTCCAGTGCCCCTTTTTCCAGACTTAAATTTTCTAAAACAGATAGACGAAACACTAAGTAATCGGTAAATAGATAAACAGGTGGATATATTAAACAAAGTGCAATCAAAGCTTTTTAATTAACTGAGAAAGTTCAAGTTGAAGTTGGCGCAAATGTTTTCTCTTTCTTCTTTTCAAAGGCTTTTCTGATTGGAGTAGCTACGGTGTTCGGAAGAAAATGAGGAAAGAGGGAAGATTGAAGTCCTCAAGTAAGACCCCGAAAGCATTTCACCAAATTAAAAATGGATTCTGGTTTAAATTCGAGTTGTAGGAAAATGTTTTTTATTTTATTGTAGTGGGCAACCCACTAGTGCTAATACCTTCAAAGAGACAAGGGAGATCCTCTTCTTGCATTCTAAGATAAATGAATCTTCATCTAACGAGGGCACAAGCCCTTCATTGGCAAAACGACGAACTGATGAGAAAAACAGAGGAAAAACGTAATACAATTAGGAGAGGCACATTTTGACATTTTTTTATATAAATATCTGCCTTTAAATAAATCTATGATAAATAAAATTATACTCGTTTAAATATGTGGTGATCCAATCATATGCGGTCGAACGTGTTTCGCTCTTCTAGCTTATACTGAAAACCATCCGGCTACCCTCCAGGAATCTCCTAAAAGAACGTTTCAATTAAAGCTATATTATAGATGCGAACGGGAAAATGATATGGCATTTTGGGAATAATCGTAACAAGTTTTCAAATACAAACATTTCTGTTGCAAATGGTGGGGATTCGAATCTGTGCGATTCAACGCTCCTCGTTTTACAAGCGAACGCCTTAACAAACTCGGTCACCACCCGCAATCTCCCGAAAGATTCGTTCAAACAGCTGTATCAGTATACCATTGTCTGCTAGCCTCAAAGAAATCAAAATGGAATGATCGAAGGAGATAATAAAAAATTATTTGAAGAATTATGAATTAATCGTAGCATTAAAATAAAACTATAGCCTGTGAAAATAGTACGGGTTCAAAATAGAGAAGAACATTGTGTAGAATGGCATTCATCGAAGAAATTTAAGTGTTCATTCGCCACTGAAAATATTATTGCCTAAAAACCAACGTTCTAACAACAAAGATATTATTCAAGAGGTTTAAGTCCTTTCCCTCTCGAAAGAAACAAGATCTAAAGTTCTAAGGGATCTTTATAGCATTAGGAGCGTAACAAAGTAAGTATATTCATGATATAGGCACAGCCTTCAGATTGTGGGTGTAGAGGCTGTCTCCCCTCATTTTATCCTTTTCACTTAAGCCTCCACAATAAATTAAAGATCTCTTGATCACCAGGAAGTGTGGCTCTGCTGTTTAGTGGTGCTTTACAATTTTATTATAAACTATACACACCAAATTTGACCTCTTTATACTCTGTTACACTAGATTAGCGATTATAATTATTATTATCACCATCGTCACCAGATGAGTTACGCGATTAGTTACTGGAATAGCAAATTGGTATTACACTCTTCATTCTGACTCTACCTTTTTCGCCGGGAAGAGGGAACAATCATCTTGACTCTTCTTATACTTCCATACTTAATCTTTGGTAGGCGAATAACGATACTCAACTTTTGTTTTCTTTTTGGTAAAATTAAAATGAAATTAAATAACATTGAATTGATCGATTTTCCATTTATACCTGCAAAACAAGATGAATATTCGAGATGTGCCTTATCAGAGTTATTACAGAAGAAATCAACGACGGAAAATTCAGGGTCCTCAATTGGGACTTGAATCCATAGTTATCTCCGACGGCAAATATATATATATATATATATATATATATATATATATATATATATATATATATATATATATTGATAGACGTTGGCAATAATGAATTCCGCGTAAGGATTTTGTCCTGCGTCTGTTATCTCTTCTCTCTATCATACGTAACTGACTTGTGCATCGTCTGGTAAAAAAGCAATACCATGGCTGAGTTTAATTCCTACAATAATCAGAAAAGACAAAGTGTGCTGCCTAGGATTGACAAAGGGAGCTCGAATGGGAAGAACTCCGAAAAATTGGAGGTCAAGCTGAGGAAGGTGAAGAGGATCAGGAAACAGTAAGGTTAAGATGGTGTGATTAAGAGGGTACAGCGGCTCTTAAACCTGATTCTAAGCCATCTGATACGAAAAGAACCCTGATCCTAGAATAAAACCATTCCCATCAATTGCCAAAGGAATAAGAGAATTGATGCAATTATTGCAAAGGAGTAATTTTTTAAAAATATTGGAATTTTTAGACAAAAATCCCGTGGAGAATATGGACCCGAGGGTCTAGAGAATGTATTTAATGCAAGCCTTAATACAGGATATTTCACAGATAAACTAAAGGTGTCCAAAATGATCTTTGTGCCCAAACCGGTAAAACCACATACACAACTGGAATATTACAGGGGTTAATGAAAAGATAATCAATCGTGGACTAAAGGAATTCCTAAATGAGGAGGAGAAAAAATGGGAGCGTAGACATAGTATGGAGAGACGTATCCAAAGCTTTCAATAAAGTTGGCGAAGGAAAATACAATATAAAAAACGTAGACTGGGAATCAACAACAAGAGTGAAAAGGTCGTATGTGACTATCTAATGTAAAGATATGCTTACGTCGAACTAGGAAAGAATCATTCAATCTTATTTGAACTAGAAGCTGGAGTACCGCAAGGTGGATGCCTGAGCCCCACACTATACTCGATATATAATAGATATCCCTCTACCTAGAAAGAGGGATGCCTCAATATAATATTCGCGGAAGATGTGACACAATTAGTAGTTTGCTCCTTTAGGAATTGACCAATACAGGCAAGAATACCAGTAGGAGAGATAATATTAATAAATTACTACCAAGAAAAATGGAAAATAAGTACCAACATGAACAAATTTAGAATTGTACCAGTATTTAGGAAAAATCTCATACATTTACGTAGATGGAGGACGATACAGATTCAACAGCGAATGTAAAGTATCAGGATTAACAATAAGAAAAGCAGGTCACAGGAAACATCTAACGAAAAGAGTCAATTATGGAAAGATTTGACTTAAACTACCCTTCAAAATGAGAATTCTTGGCACAGAGAACAAAAGAAAAATCTACCGAGCAAAAATAAAATCGGTATTAGTATACCCTAAGGTAGGGAAGTGCACTCTCTCAAAGAACAGCCTAAAAAGATACAGAGAATCCATAATAAAGCAATTTACATAATAACAAATACGAAAAGAAAGCATAAAAGCCCAGTAGAGATGCATAGATAAGCAAATTTGAAACTCTCTCAAAAGATTATGGAAAAGAGAACTAAGAAGGCGATTGAAAAGATACAAAAAGAGTTGGGAGAAGAACTTCCCAATTAGATTGAGCACTTAGAAGGCTGGAGATCTATCTCATCGATTATTCCCATGTGAGGCAACACAATGATGTGGGAAGAAGCGGCCGAAATATTCACATAAATAGAAAAAAAACGAATATGGAAAACAAAATAAAATAAAAGTATTATTCTCAAGAGATAAAGCAAAATCCTTAATTGATTACAAAAATGACCAAAATAGTAAATCAGGGCAACACTAAAATTAACTTTACCTTTTAAAACAAAGATAACGGAGGAATTGAAATCGGAACGGACCAACGCAGACAGGAAATAAATATTAACCTAACTTAGACTAAGAAGGAGATAAACAATCAAAATAAAGAGACGGAAACATGCAAAGTATGTAGACCTTCTAAAGTAAAAACTATTACAAGGTTTATTGGGTAATTTGTTGCCTAACTTCAATAGAGAAGAAACTAACAGTGTTCATTTCACAGATCTATTTACCTAATTAACCCATTAAAGACTCACTTGAGGCTTCTTCTATTTAGTCATTTGCTTCCATGAAATCGCCGTCAGCCTAAACCAGGCGGCGTACACACTGGCTGCCGGCCTTCTCTAGGGTCCTCCTGTGTAACTGGATGAAACTTTTGCTGATCCTGGACCTAAACTCACCTTGGTGGTGCAGGAGAATTAGTTGTTATCTCTTCTTCTCTTAATCACATCCGCACATAATAGTCTAGGGGGGTTGCAGTCTGAGGAATTGGGAGGCCAGTTGTTTGGAGTGTTGGGGTTAAAGAAATTGTGTGACAGCCAAGACTGGGTGTTACCGGTTGTGGGGCATGGTGCAGAGTCCTTCTGCTGCACGTGAGGTCTTCCAGGGGCCACCTCTTGGATCCAAAACAATACCAACCCCTCCAGGCAATCGATGAAAGACTCTTTATTAAAATTGAGGCTCTCCGGTAAGTTAAACTTGGGGGCATAACTTGGCAATCGCTATTAAATCCCCCAAAAACCTACCCATGAAGTAGAGCAAGAACTCTATCTCAATCACTCTCTGTACATTTTTGGGGAACACAACCACCACACGCTTGTTGGGTGGGACCACCACACCTGATCCTGGCAGAAATTCTTCTTTTTGTCTGAGAAGAACTGAAGCATCCGAGGCTTCGGGGAGGGAGTGGAGGGAGATTCTTCACTGTGTTGCCAAGCTTCGCAACACGTCCCTTCCCACGCACTAACGGCCTCATGGAAGAATTTAACACCACTTTAACCCTGCTAAATATGGACCACATGGAGTTGCTGGGATCATTGTCAATGATGGCCTGGATCTCCGTGACATATTTGGGGGTTCTTTTCGTATGCAAACCCGTAGAGTGAGGCTTCCGAGTCATACTCTCGGAATCACACCTCCATCACCCAACTCTTTCATGAGCACTCCTCAGATTGACAACCAAACACTCAGACATCTTCGCACTTGTGCTCACGGAGTGAACCCAAGCAACACAGAAGGCTTTTTTCAAAATCTTTTTAGGATTAGATTTAGCCATGGAATTTATGCTCTTACAGACGATTCACAACTAAGTCTACTATGAGAGGAAGAAGATAGAACAAACGCCAGACAACATGTATGCGCATAATTAATAGTTGACAACGCCGAAAAATTACCAACCGTACTCAGGAATATACATAGATAAATAAAAAAAAAATAACCCCCCAAAACAAGACTCAAAGCATTAAACTAATAAAAGACTTTAAACCTTCACTTATACATATTAATTCTTACTTAAATAATTTTAAAAAATGGCAAAGATTAATTACCCCGCCCTACCAGCACCGTAGCAACACTTTGCAAACCTCTGAATTCCTTCACTTTCAGCCCTGAAACTTTCATTTCTCTCAACTCACTATCATCAGGCCTCTTCATTACTTTGTATTTATTTCCTCTCTTTAACATCATGCGGGATGATCTATTTGTATGGAGCCTAAGAATACTAAACTTCCGACTTTGGTATTCCGTTATGAGGCTATTTTTATGAGGAAGAAAGTTCGGGAGAGTTGCGCATTCTTAGTTATTTCCTCATATAACTTCTTGGGCTATGTATCTGCCACACAATTCCACTTCTCCTAGTTTAACCATTCTATGATCCTCTTTATAAATCCAAATATAGGACAAGAGCAGGAGTAGGAACTTTTGTTTTTTGTGTATTCACTCTCGGATTTCAAGAAGGATTCGTCCTGGGCCAGGGACCCGCGCATCAGTTTGGTCAGCTGCTTCATTATCAGGCACGTTAACGTGGCAGGAAACCTAACAAATGGTGACACGTTTATTGCCTGATGTCAAAGGCTCACATGATCAATCGGATATCAGGGATCAGATGAATGGGATGGGAGTAGTGGGACAATGTAGGAATCGTGCTTCGTCGACAATCCGGAGACAACACGAATTGGGTAGGAGGGAGTAGGAAGAGATTATGGAGTGCTTCCCGGCTAGCGTACAATTCTGCCTCGTACAATTTGGTTAAGAAGGCAAGAACAAAAGCACCGGGGCATCGTCTCCACCACAATGGCGGTACAAGAGATGTGGAGTGAATAGGAACCATCATTAAAGGTTGGTTTTGCCCCGAATGTGGGTGGGTGCATGACCAAGGAATTATGATAGGAGAACTCTAACCGGTTTTACTGATTTGTCCCTTTGCAGGCGACTGTTACAGATTCTTGCTGGGGAGTTGATCCAGGATAAATACCAATCAAATAAATTTGATAGATTAGAGGCAGAGGGAATGGGAGGGGAGAAAAATGCTCGTGGGAGGTGCTAGTGGTCTTCATTGGAAAGAATGGTGGACAATAACATGAAAGCTAGTGATGTGGGCCACCGGCAGATCTGGACGAAAGCCCTTTCAGACAGGAAGGCAAGTATAGCCGAGAGGAGAGAGACTTTGTATTCAGTGAGGAGTCTGACTAATGATTAGTAGCGAGAAGCTCATGTAGCCCGTTGAAGACCCCGGTTTAGTATTGGATTAAAGACACAGATGGGTCATGGATTGTATCACAGGTATTGAATTTCCACATATATATATAAGGTCGGAGTTTCAGTGTATCTTCTTCGGCGAGGAGGAAAGAGAAGCACATGGAAACTATGGCGGGAGAAGGAAAATCCATAACAAGCAGCTCATTTACCAGCAACACTAATGATTATTTGGACCTTTCTGACGACCGTGGAAACAAACATACTAATCTAGTAGATCACTACATTATCAACACAGCCTGTGCTGCTAATTGAACGGGGTAGAGAAAAAATTACCTTGTTCTTCACAAAGAAGAAAAGGAGGACGCTTAGGACTGAACCCTGGAGACCGCCATCCTTCTGTGATAAAAGGCTGCAGTAGGAGTGACTTAAATGGACAAGGAAAGAACAGTCGTGGAGTAATAACTGAAAACTTTTATTTGGGTAGGATACTAGGAAATCCAAGAGAGAATAAACGTCTGAAAATAGAGAAGTGGTGACTAGTATAGTAAGTTTTGAGTGTCTCAATTACGAGCGCCAGTATTGCAATATGGTAATAAAACACGTCTTGGGTCGCGTGGTATAATCTTATAAGTGGATCCAGTACACTAATAAATTGGCGGAAATAAGCCCCCGGCAGTTAGGAAACACGGAATTGTACTCTGAATGAAAAGAGAGGCGCAAAGACACCATCTTCTTTATGAGTTTGGATGGGCATCGGGTCAAGGCTATGGGGCGGTAGGATGGCACTTCAGAGGAGTCGGACTCCAACTTGAGCACAGGCACAATGATTGACTTACCCCAGGCCGAGGAGAAACTGATCTCTAGCCAGGTCATGTTGTGCAGATCTATCATTAAGTGGAGTATCGATACGTAGACGTTTTGGATGAAGAAGTAAAGAATTTCCAGTAGCCCGAAAAGCTGAAAGCTCATGGCACAGCTCTTCCATAGAGAAGAACCGGTTATAGTTTTCAACACTTGTGGAAGGGAAGGGATGTGGGAGTGTGTTGTCTGATGAGTTTTAAATTGAAGCGAAGTGGATGACCTACCTTTCGGTAGCCATTTTTTCTTTTAATAGGAATGAAGCACCGTCTTTTGAAAAAGGAGGCGTATGTCGACTAGTTTTCTTGCCATACCACGAATTCTGCACCAGATTTCGTTGGATGAGGAGGCAGTGGAAATTTAAAAGATGTACGCCTGCCATGAGGAGTGGTGAACTTCCGTAAGATAGATTCTAGACTTGTACTTATTAGTTAATCTATAGGATATTTTGAGCGTAGAAGGGCGCCGTGGTATCGACAAGTTTTACGTCTCTTAGAGTACACCTTGCCTTAATACACTTACGCGATCACCAAGCGGCGGCCTAAGCGTGGACTGTGCTTGAGGACTGAGGGATAGATACTTGGGCAGATGAAATAATTAGTACGTTGAGGAAGGTTAAGGCTTTATGAACCGTGTAGAATTCAAATACCCTATAGGTGTACTTCGTGTAAGCAAAGAAATCGGCTCAGTTAGCTCTCTAGAGGTACCTTCACTTTCTCGCGAAGGTTAGACTAGGGAGCACTAGTGAAAGAGAAACTGGAAAGTAGTCTCTACTAAAGTTATCCTGGAACATAGCCCATCACATGTCCAGTACTATGACATTATAGAAAAGGCAAAGATCAAGACAGTAATGAGTGTCAGTGGAAGGATGGCAATAGTTGGGCGATCCAGCTTTCCTAGATGAAAAAGACGGCTCTTCCATAAGGGGTAGAAGAGTTGGCGTGGTGAAAGTCGAGCAGTAACTTCCCCATGCGTTGTCCCTCCCCTTGATTTTGAATTCTCCTAAAAGATGAAAGAGTGTAGAGAGCTGGAGGATAAGTTTGCAGATATAGTTAGAGCAAGGGCGGTCTTGAGAAGAGAGGCGAACTGAGCATACAGCGTGCTGTTGTTCTAGGAAAACGCGGGCAGCCACTGCATGAAGCTTGGAGTAAAATAGGTGACTTGAGACATGCCCAAGCCAAAATGGCTGCTTTGCCGCGGTCAGAGAAAGGTAACCGGAGGTCTTAGGGACACGACGGCCCCCCTGGATTAGTTCCTGGAGACAGAGGCAGGGATAGAATGACCGTAGGAATCAGAGAGACCAGAGGATTTATCTAGTTTACGATCACGGATAGTGGTTTGGGTGTGTTATGTTAGGTGGGTGGGGCTGGTCGCAGTCTTGTGGTATTATTTAAGAGTAGAGTCTCAGTTTGGATGGGGTAGTAGTAGATGTAGGAGATGATGGGGGAGTAGAGAAATTATGGGAAGGTGGGATGAGGAGGTACAGCAATGAGAGATGATCGCTTGATGGGATGTATGGCGTCTTGTGAGAGGGAGAACCTAAGTTGTGAAAGGTTTGTGATCGGCAAAGCTGATTGTTGTTTGAGGGAGGGCTTGTGAGACTGTGATGAGATGGAAATTTGGGAAGGGGCTGGAAGTAGGTGATTCAGAAGAGGGCCAAGTGGTGGGGTTTTCGCGGGGGCATGGGAGAGGGGTTTTCGGGAAGGGCTTGGGAGGAGGGATATTCATGGTGGGCCAGGGGCCTTGGTATTTTGGAAAGGGCGTATAGAAATTTCGGGAGTGGCCTGGAGGAGTAGTAGTTTTAGGAGTGGCCTGGGGTATAGGGATATTGCGAAGCGCCTGAGGGGTGGGATCTTTCGAGTTATGGATTTGGAGACGAGCGGCTAGGGAGACGAAAAGTGGGAAGGGAGCGGGGAGGACCCAAAGAGGTTCCTTAATGCAAAGGTTGTAAAGGTTGGTGAGTAGTCCATAGTCATTGCCAGGTCATTTGTAATATAATTGCAATTACAATAAAAAAATAATTATATTTTACCCTAATAATAAACATACTTTAATATAATATACAGCATGATATAATATAATGATATATAATATAATAAATACATATAAAAACGTGAATTTTCAGGTGGCAGCTTCTGCCTGATTGGAATCCGACAATTCCTAAAACGTGTTCCAAAGTGATTTAGTCACTAATGGTCATTGAGGTCGATCAGAGAACTCACGCATTCATATCACGACCTTCCAGGGAAATACAGGGTGATGCAAAATATCATCACTAATGGTCAGTGAGGTCGATCAGATAACTCACGCAATCATATGACGACCTTCCAGAAAAATACAGGGTGATGCAAAAGTTTATGAGCAAAGATTTCTCCTCTTTCTTCAGAATTAGCTCTTATTGTTCATAGACTAAATAAAGAACGATCTTTTTGTGGAGGATTTTTATAGTGATCCTTTGGTCAACTTCGAAGATGGAAATTTCCTAAAGACAAGAAAATCTATTCTTCATTCTGTTCTTCAACTCTAACTGCTCTCCCTTAAACTGAGGTTGGCACGCATCATCGCCGCTAAAAAAATACACAGACTCTCATCCATGTTGGCCCTATAAAGCATAAAGCTACAAGCTAAAAAAAAACCTTCCAAGTGATGTAGGGCTGTGCTGTAGCATCTTCCTCATTTAGGGCTCATCTCTGGGCATAGGGCCCCCAAAACACCCCTCACAGATCCACCTCTCTTCTCCTAATCCTATTTGATCACGATAGAATAAAATAATATGTTAATTATGTGTTTAAGGTTATGTTAATTATCTGTTTGAGGTTAGGTTAATTTTGTGTTTTCCATTGTAGTTAGATTAGTAATCAGCTATAATTGCCGTTGAGGGATTTTGTTGTTTTTTATCATCATCATTATCATAATCATAGAGGTTGAGTTTTGGGCCTCATTCATGAATAAAGAAGGATTGTATCTGAACGGGGGCATCGGAGGGCATTTGAACTAATTCCCGCTTAGGAATTAAGCGGAGGAAGAAAGAATTCAATCCTTAGATCCTTTATCACTCGTAATAAGGTTCATCATTGATTGAAGTGTTTAAAGTTCTAAAACTATTTATTAATGATATAGGAAGGTTTATGATCGATGGTAGAGCAACCACTTATCAAATTGGATTTGTCCCCTACGTTAGTACCAGGTTTTTTTCCAGGGTCATTACCTTGGGGTATTTGAGCACCCCAACTTTTATTTCTGTTAAATAAAGCATATAAGTAAAAATAGCATGAAGTTTTACTGATTCATTTGGTAAAGGCAAAAAGCATTATAGATATGATAATATTTCAGTATGATTGCATAGTACATTAGTAGATATATACATCAAGACAATAGAAATAGAAAACAAAATTGATCAAAACTCACTATAGTAGATCCATTTAAAAAAACTTAAACAAAACCATATATATATATATATATATATATATATATATATATATATATATATATATATATATATATATATATATATATATATATATATATATATAACCATAAATCTTGCATTTTATCAAACATCATAATCACTGATTCATCATCTGATTTTGTCCATTGGCCACTGAATGCAATTAACAAGCAACATGCTATGTTCTTTTCACTATCATCTTCTCTATGACTTGTAACGTCAGATACGGACAACAATCTCCGTCCATTTTGCATTTGTAAGAGAAAGAAACTGAATAAAATAAAAATAAATGGAAATAAAAAAATATTTTCTATTCTGAATAATAAATCTACTCAAATTATTTTGAAAGGAAAGTAAACTAAAGAAATATTGATAAATCTTGCGCATATAACTGGTTAGTACCGTGGGGTATTTGCACATCACACACGGAGAAATGAGCCCTTCGTCCCAAAGAGTTGCAGCAGGAATTTGGAGCGCGCCAAAACCCAGAATCCTGAAGCCACTGAGAAGAAAACGGTTATTCGTGGGGAGATATATGAAAGGCGGGTTTTAAAAATAATGGGGGTGTTCAAAATCTTCAGTTTACATGATTAAAATCTACTTAAATATTTTTGTGACATGACAAATATGCAACGATAATTCAAAGAAAGATGTTGATTAAACAAACAAATAATATTTGAGGGAAATAAACGAAAAGTTCCCCACATATGTACATAACTTGTCCTAGCATAAAACATCATATAATAAGCAATACACCTTGGATGAAGTTACCTTACAATGGACCTTGGAAATGTTAACTTTAAGTTGACTAAAACTCGGAAACGCATAATTGAAATTTCTTCTAAAGTTAAGAGGACGTTTGGTGATATTGCGGGAAATTAGATGCATAAATCGAAGTCTATTGGTATGTTCCAGTGTAAACTAGACGTATAAATTGAAGGATATTGTTTGTTCTAGTGTAAATCTCTCTATCATCCTCTCCTCAAATAAGCAGTGCCGATCTTGTGCCTCTTTCGCAAAAAGATGCACTGGTCTTAAAGCGAATTCATAGGAAAGTTGCTTAATGGATCCTGAAATTTAGAAACAATCTTAATGAGGAGAGATTGACAAAGTAAAATTTATTACCACTCGCAAATTGACCTTGACAAGATCAACTGAGGAGTCTTTGTTATTAAAATGGGTCATTGATATTAATTACTAAGCGATTTAATGTAATTAACAGCTGAATAGACTTATTTTCTTATACAATCACGAAGATTTAGTAGTAACTTACGAAAGTTGTGGAAAGAATCTAGTTAAATGTGGTCAACAATCGACTACATTGCAACATCACCTCATTAACACTTTTGAGCGACCTATACATTTGTATGAAGTTATGTGTAGGTCTAAATCTATTTTTCATATTCTTTTTTCACTCTTCTTTCACTGCATCCTCTTTCACCACTTGGAGATGTGACCTGCATGGAGGAAACTACTCTGTCTACTCTGTTCTACTTTGTTGATAGCAAACAGAATTTGGGTCGACCGAAGTCATCGCAAGCCCATCTTTTCCATCAGAGCAAATCGCAGGAATCTGGGCGAGGAAATACATGTAAACCCGTAGGGCTAGTCGTGGATTTCTAGCCCTACCCAAGTAGATGAGGGTATATAGGTAGGGTATGGGCGTAGATGTACATATATTTAATAATCATCAGTAACAAGGAAAAGTATACGGTTGTGTAGGAGCTTGTTTTTTTAAACACTAAATAATAATAAACATTTAGATAATTAACATCGGTGTAGCAGTATAGAAGGACCCGCAGGTATTTTTTGGTTCCTTTATTTTCTCTGTCCGAGTTATCTCGGAGCGGAGTTGAGTGCCTTTGCTAATCTACCCTTCTTAATACAACCAAGCATGCGAGGATGTTTTTTTTACCTCTAACCACCCTGCAGGTCAATAGATGAAGTTGAAAATTGAAAGTCATCTTGAGTGCAATATCCTTTTGAGTGTCAGATTCTTTTGATTCCAAGATCCATTAAGGTTGAAGATCCATTTAGATCCATGATCCATTTGGGTAGAAGATTAATCTGCGTCAAAGATCCTTTAGGAACCAGATATCTTTTTGTCACTAAAATCCATTTGAGTGTATAATTTCATTTGATCCTTCTAAGAACAAAATCCATTTGAGTCCAAGATCATTTTAGGTGCAAGATCCTTAGAGTGTAAGATACTTTAAAGTGTAAGATCCTTTTCAATGCAATGTGCTTTGAGTGCAAGATCTTTTGAGTGCAAGAGCCTTTTGTGCGCAAGAACCTTTCAAGTCCAAGATCCTTTCGATTGCACGTTATATTTGAGTCCAAGTTTCATTTGAACCCATGATCCTTTTGAGTCCAAGGTCCATTTGAATCCCAGATACATTTGATTAAAAGGTCCTGTTGAGTTCAAGTTCCCTTTGCGTGAAAAATACTTTTGATTGCAAGATACATTTAGGTACAAGAGCCTTTTTAGTGCAATATTCATTTTGAGTGCAAGATTCCTCTTGAGTCCAAGATCCTTTGTCTCCATGATTCCCTTTAAGCCAAAGGACCTTTAAGTGCAAAATCCTTTTTGGTACAATACTCATTTGAGTCCAATATTCTGTTGAGTTCATAATCCATTTTAGCCCATTTCACTTTTGAGCACAAGATTTCTGTTGAGTCCAAGATCCTTTTTGGTACAAGATCCATTTATGTCCAAGCTCTACTTGGGTACATAATTCAGTTGGGTAGAAGATCCTTTTGAGTAAATGATCCTTTAGACTACAAGATCTAATTGTTGACTCCAAACTCCTTTTGAGTCGAAGATCCTATTGACTCCAAGACCCCTTTGAATAAATTACCCTTTTGAAGGCAAGATTTCCTTTGAGTGTAATGTCTTTTTTTGTACAAGATCAATTTGAGTCCAATATCCTTTGGATCAACCATCCTAAGACCCTTTGGTGACCAATATTCCTTTTGATTGCAATATTCTTTTATACAAGATCAATTTGAGTCCAAGATTATTTTGAATCCAAGATGATTGGAAGGCAAGACCCTTTTGAGTCCAAGATCTATTTGGGTACAAGATTCCTTTTAGGGGCAAGGCCCTTTGTGATAAAAGATCCATTTGATTCCAAGATTCTTTAGAGTACAAGATCCCTTTTGGTTCAAGAGCAAGATTCAATTTGAGTGGGAGATTTTTGGGAGAACAAAATTCATTTGATTCTATGATCTCTTTAAAAGCAAGATGCATTTGAGTCCAATATTCATTTCAGTCCATGATCCTTTTAAGTACAAAATCCCTTTGAGTCCAAGATTACTTTTGAGTCCAAGATTCTTTAAGTGAAAGAATTCTGTTGAGTCCAAGATACGTCGGAGTGGAAGATCCTATTGAGTGAAAGATCCTTTTTAGTGAAACATCCTTTTGAGTCCAGGAATACTTTCGAGTCCAAGATCCTGTGAGTGCAAGATTATAGTTAAGTGAAAGGTCAATTTGAATCTAAGTTATATTTGCGTAAATGATCCTGTTAAGTGCAACATCTTTTTGAATGCAAGATCTTTGTGAGTACAAAATAGCTTTAAGTGCGATCTACTTTTGAGTGCAGGATCCATTAAAGACCAAAACGCTTTTGAGTGCATTATCCGTTTAAGCGGAAGATTTCTTTTGAGTCCAAGATCCTTGCGACTCTCTGATTCGCTTTAAATCGAAAGCCATTTTGAGTGCAAGAATCTATTCATATGGAAGGTTCTCTTTGGTACCAGATCCATTTGAGTCCAAGATCCCTTTTGGTACAAGATATACTTGAGTTCCAGTTCCTTTTTGGTAGAAGATAACTTTGAGTCTAGGATACTTTTAAAAGAAAGTTCCTTTTGCGTCCAAGATCCATTTGGATCAAAGATCCTTAGCTTCATAGATCCTAGTGAGTCCACAATCCTTCTGATCTAAGACCCTTTTGAGTTCAAGATTCTTTTTGAATTCAAAATTCTTTTTGATACAAGATTCATTTGAATGCAAGATACATATGAGTCCAACGTTCATTTGAGTCCATGATCCTTTTGATAGCACGTTCATATTGAGTAAAAGATGACTTTTAGGTTCAAGATACTTTGAGTCAAAGATAAATTTGATTTAAGATCTTTTTGAGTGCAAGATCCTATGTGCAATAACCTTTTTGGTACAAGTTCCATTTGAGTACAAGATCCTTTTGAGTGCAGGAGCCTTCTGGGTGCCAGGTCCTTTTTGATACAAAATAATTCATTAAGTACAAGATGCTTTTTGGTAAGCTCGAGTGCAAGATCGAGAGAAGAGATGCTAAGAACATGGCAGAGAGGGAAAACTAATCTACTAATAACATCAGTTTAAAAGAAGGAAAAAAAGGCAATGATCTCACTTTAAGCCCATTTTATTCTCTCTTTCGCCGGCGGCCACAAGGAGGGGCTCACAGATTGACTGGCCTTAGTTCTGTGGAGTTCTGTCCTCTTTTCTTTTCACCAACCGAGAGGGGTCTCCTGGAAACGTGTAGTTTCCCCTACCATTTAATTTATGGTCGTTGTAGTCGTTTAATTCTCTCTAACCATAGATAAGGTTACGAGTGTGTCCCAACCCCTGATATTGCAAAGGGAAAGGGGGGGGGAGGTGTAACCCAGGCAACCCTGGTACAGCTAAGATCTGGTTGATCGTGCCTTCCAGGCAATTAAATCAGGAAAAGGATCTACGGTTAAATATCTTCCACACATCTTCATTTCTTACTTTGACTTAGTAGCAATAATAATAAAGGAGGTGTTTTAACCTAGTAACGACGTATCTCTATTTGACTGGTTGTTCACACGTCACTGTTGCATTGGGGGAACGTCGAAATGGGGTAACACTGGTGAATAAAAGAAATATAAATTATAAAAATAAGTATTTATTGGGATCTGGCAATGAGTTGGCCAAAATGTTGCCAGAGACCATTATTTTAAATGACTCGAAGGAAACGCGAAACCCTCAGTCATTAATGGACGTCAAATGGGGATTATGGAGAGAATTGGGAAGGCAAGCAAACACAAAATTGTGAACTCGAATGTGGCAAATCAGAGATCATAATCTTCGTCACGACTGAACACATATATTCGTTAATAAATTAAAAACAAATGAATTTACTCCCATCTTCTGGGATGAGAAAATACGACCATCAAAAAAATATCTAAAAAAATATTTTTGTCTCGAAATTAGTTGCACTAGAAAACATGGCACTCTAAAGCACACACTTTAATCCTTCCACTTGGAAATCACAGAGAAATACACAAACGCAAACCCACCAAACCTGAACATTAGCGAATCCTTGGAAATTTCGTACATTTAAAGAACATCGCTTTTGGCTGAATGCGCAATGTTTTTTTGGCTTTTAGGGAGCCAATTTATCGCTTTTAAAGAATTATAACCAATTCACTTCCTTTGAGGGTCAAATTCGACAGAAATAATTAGGTTAATCAATCCTCTCCCCCCCGCCTTACACACCTTTCAGAGGTTTCAATCTGATATCGAACGGTTGAAATAGGCGGAAAACGATGTCGGGAAATTAGGTCCTGACGTTTAACGCCCAAGGGATTTTGGTAGAAGCGAGATTGAGCTTACTTGATAAAAGAAAGGAATCTGCTTCGACCAACGATGTCTTTTCACTCTATGTAAGAAGGACGAAGGGATAAAGGAACAGAGGAAGTGAAGGTTGGCTGATAAGGACTGCCTAGAGCCTGCCCATCCATCTGCCTGCCACCTGCCTGCCTGCCGGTCTGTTTGGCTGGCTGCAGTCGGCCTACCTCTCTGTCCGTCTGCCTTCCATCCGCTTGTTTTAATGGCCGCCCGGCTACCGACCTGCCTGTCCATATGATCGCCGGCCTCCCCACCTCCATGCATGTGTGTCTGCTTCTATGCCGACCGGCCTGTCTATCTGGACCACTGGTGCCCTCTCTCTCTCTCTCTCCCTCCCATAACCCTCGCCTCCCCTCTTCCTCCTTCCCCACCCCACTCTCTCTCTACGTGTACCTGTCTACCTGTCTGTCTACTTGTCCGTTTTCCTGCCGACCTTTACGCTTATCGGCACAGGTATTTTCTATGTATATTTTTTGCTTTTTATAAATATTTAGGCTCGGTAGAAGGGGTGCCAAGGAAAGGCGAAGAGGGACTTGCCCCGTGGGAAATAACCGAACAGCACCAAAGTGGCACTGTGCCACGAATGCCAAAGAAGGGTTTTAAATTAGTATCGCCCGCGGCAGGAAGGGGTAATGATATTGCTATATACAACCGATGAACGAAATTGATGTTCATGTCTACTAGTAGATGGCGCCAGGGTCACTAGGGGAAGAGGGGGGAGAGAGAGAGATGAATGAGAATTATAATTGGTCGCACATAGGAGATAACCGTGGTGAACAACCTTGATGGTTTGTTCAATCACTAATTATGAGTCTCCATCATGTTTGAACCAATTTATTTTTTAAGAATTCGAGTGTGCCCTCCAGACCCCAGCATTAGAATATGATGAGTTTTTCAATAATTAATGGTTCCGTTCTTTTAATTAGTCTTTCATGGCTGATTTTTCTTGAACTTTGTCCTTCACCTGGATGGGCCTAAGAGGTCTCATTAGGAGCTGTCTCGTTCGCTATTCCATGGGTCTAAATCTTAAGGATCAGAAGGGTCAATTAAATCCCATTCGTTGAAGCAAATGACGATCCATTCAGGCTGGGAACCAGACTGAATGAAGTTCCATTAAAGACTGGAAGCAGAATAAACGGAGATCCAATTAAGGTTTGGAACTAGAGAGAACAAAGTACCATTCAAGAGTCGAATCAGACCCAAGAGAGTTCAAGTTTAGAACTAGACTGAAGGGAGCTCCATTCAGGTTTAATAATAATAAAAAAGGTTTTGATATGACGCCCCTCAATACCTTGAAGCCTACGCAAAGCGCCTGTACATCGACTAGGAAAAGGTCTGAATCAAGAGGTGGGGTTTTAGAGCCAGCTTGAAAGCGCCGAGCCTTGAAGAGGAGCGTATGCCAACGGGCAGGCCATTCCACAGCTTAGGAGCAACTTCAGAGAAAACACGATCACCCATACACCAGAGACAAGGGCGAGGCAACGATAGCAGGAGGGCACTTCCCGACTGAAGGGTTTTTTTTTGTCTGGGTAAGGGGGAGTTGCGGTGTTTAAGATTTTAAATGTGAGAAGGACTTTAAAATTAACTCTACATTTAATGGGCAGGCATGGCAGTTCCAAGAGCAGGGGAGTGGGGACGAGGAACAGTCCTCGAGGAAGAAGAACTCGAGCGAAAATTCTGCTAGATTTGGACTAGACTGAAGAGAGCTCCATTTAGGTTTGGAAAAAGACTGAACGGAGGAGTTCCATTCATTTTTATAATCAGATTAAAGAGGGTTTCGAAATGGGGCTCATCTCATGAGCTGCGGGGCTTAAGCCTCATTTCTTTGTCACGGAAACTGAACCAAAACAATCTGAAATCTTTCAGTTCTAAAACAATACCCTTTTCTGCTTAATAGGACTCTCTTTATTCCATACATTTTCACTTCCATCGCATTCTCATGTTTGCCCTAGTTCACGTTCGTCTCATTCATAACCTTCTTCAAGTTGATTTTAGCCTCTTGTCCTTAAGTAGTCTTCGGCCTGGGACTTTGATTGGGGATTCTCAGGTCCCAGTTAAAAACCCTCAGCCTATGAATCGTGCCCATGGGATCCTTGACTTTAATCCACGCTCAGTATTTTGACATCAGCAAATTTGGCATCAGAGAGGCCAACGCGGTCTTATGGAACTCCGCCCTTGAACGAGGGTCAGCAACACTTTTTTATTTTCCATCTATAATTTTAAATTTCTCATTATAATGGAATCGTTTTCTCTTTATATTCTTCTTTTAACCTCTTCCTATTCTGCTCTTCTCGTGGATTTTGATTTACGCGAGCTGTTTATATATTGTAAGAAGCATTTCGTACTCCACCTGGAGTAGGATTAGATTTGACCATTTATCCTAATTTCCTTCCTTCATTGGTGAGTTGACATTGGCTTAAGAGAAGAGGATGAATTTACATTTTAGTCCATTTTTGTGGCAGAATCGAGTTAATACAAATGAATTCACAGTTTGAAAATTAAAATAAGCTCTTTGCTTTGAAGCTTTTTTATAAAAATAAGTTACAAAAATTTAATGTAATCATTATATATATATATATATATATATTTATATATATATATATATATATATATATATATATATATATATATATATATATATATATATATATATATATATATGACCCTTCAATTCACTTCTCTGGGCCGAACTCTCAACCTTTCATAAAAATTGATTTCCTTCCACACATTTTATACCTATTTTTGAAAACCCACGCAAATTACGACATCTTTTTAACATTAAAGACAAAGGCAAAATGCTTCGATCCTACATCAGATATTAATTCACCTGTTCGAGATGTAATTGCAAGGTGTATTTGGGATCGACACAACGCACACTACATACTCGCATTTAGGCATCAGCAACAGAACTGAAGTTCAACTCACTACTCTCAAATTCTCTCTCATCCGAATACACTACGAAAACACACATCCACACTATAAACACAACTTAAATACTTTTTCAATTAAAGATTCAGCAAACACTGAAAACCAACTTCGTACACTTGAATCTCTATTTATTAGATTTACAATCCCCACTTTAACCTCAGACACAAGGTCATTTCCACTTTTACTACAACTATAAACACCCACGAATCACACACGCCAAAACAACTACCCCTAAAAAACAACCGATATTGTTCCAATATTTCCACTATCTCCCCTTTTTACAACGAAGACGCCCAAAACTAATTAATCTCAATTTTGATTTGAAAAACAAAAACATTTCCCATTCCCTAATCGTTAAAAGTACTACATTTTTATAATTTGAATATTGCTCCTCTGCTGCTTCCAATTTCCCATATAACTTAACTTATAAATTTCTGATAACTTTTCTAAAATATTCTTATATTTGTATATATTCCTAAAGTCATATCCTTTCAAATGGGTTCCTACCCGAAACGTCGGTACCAAGAAGTTAAACTACAATAATGAACTTCCTAAATGCAGCTGCTTATTTATCCTAAAAAAGGTATACGCCTGGCAACGCGCAACCCCTCTGCTCTCTTCACATATATATATATATATATATAACGGGTGGCCCAAAAGTTACTTTACATTTTTAAAAAAATAATAACACAAAAACTAATTAAGTTATAAAAGTGGGTGATATATAAAATGGAAGAAGAGATCTTAGATTTTTATTATTTAAATATAATATCCTTCAAATGTTCTCCATTATTGTTAAAACAAAGGCGGATTCTTTGCACAATTTTTTCCATGACATTTTCCAAAACATCAGGAGTGATTTTGTCGAATTCTTCAATGGTGTTTTGTTTCAATTCTTGAAGATTATTAGGTTTATTTACGTATACCTTTTCTATAAGGTATCCCCAAAGGAAAAAATATGGAGGGGTAAAATCATGTGATTGTGATGGCACGGAAACGTCACCTAAACATGAAATTAACCGACCGGGGAAGGCTGCTCTTTGTGTTAACATGGTTTCTCTCTCTGTGTGTGGTATCGCCCCATCTTGTTGAAACCACATATCGTGTATATCCAGTCAACTAGGAATTTCTCGAACATCATTGCAACGCATCCTAACAAAAGAATTGAAACTTTATGCACACAAAATTCAAATAACTCAACAATTAAATATTGCAGACCATCAAAAAAGAATAAACTTTGCACGCGTATTTTTGGGACTAACAAATGATCCGACTTTTACCTCGCACCTAATCATGTCCGATAAAGCCCATTTTCATATTACTGGATATGTTAATAAACAAAATTTCAGATCCTGGTGTGCTGAAAATCCCCCGATAACTCACGAGCAGCCTTTTCATGCACACAAAGGTACGGTCTGGTGGGGCATAACCAGTTCGAGAATCATTGGTCCCTAACATGGCAACACTACAAGCAGCCTTCCCTGGTCGGTTAATTTCATGTTTAGGTGACGTTTCTTGGCCACCACAATCACCTGATTTCACCCCTCCAGATTTTTTCCTTTGGGGATACTTTAAAGAAAAGCTATTCGTAAATAAACCTAATAATCTTCAAGAATTGAAACAAAACATCATTGAAGAATTCGACAAAATCACTCCTGATGTTTTGGAAAATGTCATGGAAAAAATTGTGCAAAGAATCCGCCTTTGTTTTAACAATAATGGAGAACATTTGAAGGATATTATATTTAAATAATAAAAATCCAAGATCTCCTCTTTCATTTTATATATCACCCACTTTTATAACTTAATTAGTTTTTGTGTTATTATTTTTTTTAAATGTAAAGTAACTTTTGGGCCACCCGTTATATATATATATATATATATATATATATATATATATATATATATATATATATATATATATATATATATATATCTCTATATATATATATTTATATATATATATATATATATATATATATATATATATATATATATATATATATATATATATATATAAAGTAGCGACCATAATGATTCGGACACAGGGTTGCATCACAAAACCTGCAGTAGCATCAAACGGTGAGTTACCAATTTCCCCAGTTTATGGCGAGATGGTTACCAGTTTATATGAATGAGGGATTATCTGACTCTAAAGATGATTTTTCAAGAGTACTCTTATTGTTGGTTGGGCTTACCGAAGGTTTAAGGGTAATCAAGGAAAAGAAGACTTTTGGAAAGGACGTAGCAAAAATATACTTTTAAGGGTCTATTAAAGCAGCAAGCGGCACATCAAGAAGTACTTTGCTGGCAACGAGCATGCTTATCTTATTCAACGCGAAGTATTAAATTGTGGAGCGACAAGACTTAGTCTTATTGAAAGGGGTGCCGTAACGCTAAGGTGAGAACGAATTGATCTTAAAGTCTTAATGGAAATTCTAATAACAATGCTTAATGGCAATTCTTCTCATTGCTAGCCTATATATATATATATATATATATATATATATATATATATATATATATATATGTATATACCGTTTCATTTACAGAGGGGCGTGGCCTAGACTAGTCTGCAGGACAAGCCTACATCGTTGGGTGGAGTTACGGAGCAGCTGTGTATTACAATATACTTACATATCTCAGATAATTTTATCCCGATTTTACAGATCTGTTTTATAATTTACTTTGGTAGGAATTTGTGTTTACTTAGCTGCTTCGTAGACTCCCGTCTTCTGATTGCTCTATCCCGAGACGCGAAATCTTTGTTTATGCGTTTCCTTTTATTGACACAGGTGTCCATTTTGATAGCTTTTGTGTTCGTATATTTGTCCCTACCCGCGCTACTCCGAGGACCGCTGGTCACATTTTATTCAGACAATTAATATATATATATATATATATATATATATATTTCTGTATATAAATTAATATACACAAATTGACATGTGTTTTCATCTACTTATTCTCATATTATACACAGTATTCCTGTTATTGACATGAAAGGCAATTTATTCGGATTTGCTAAGTCCATCGAGCGTCCAATTTGTGGAGTTTCTCGTTGAGCCTATTTTGTGCCAGGAGCCTACTTATTATATAAAACGTCCCTACACACCAATATTATACATGTTATGATGGATAAAACTGCAAGTTACGTGCAAAATGGCACTTATATTCCCCAAAATATGGTGGTAAAAATGATCCAGGCAGTGTAATTCTATTACTTCCATCTTTGAGACAAACAACTTATTTAGTGTAGTAACCTTCTTGCATGAATTAGTAGTACTTTCAGTCATTATCTTGTCAAGTTTCGAGCATCAACCATGACTAAGGGATCCACCTGTCTATATCTAGGAGCAAATTGTTAAGCTACGTCAAGAGGTTCATCTCTCCATCAGAGCCATATCTGCCCTACATAATATTATATCACATAACGATGCAAAAGCCTATGTATTATGGAAATTTCTACCAGTAGGTCTAAGAAAACATCAAAGTTAGATGACCAACAGATCGTCCGTATCTCAAAAGAGGACCGATACAAGACAAGAGCCAGGATTTACCGACAAGTAAACAAAAATATGGGCACCAGCATCTTCAGGAAGCCCTAAGAACAAGAAAGCTAGATTATCCTTTGGCACTAAACACGTTCTATGGAGAGAAGACCAATGGTCCAAAGTACACATCAGCGAGGAATCGAAGTGCAATTTGTTTGATTTTGTTGGCGGGAGTTTTGTCCATCGAACTGTCCTGCTCAGAGACCAGACCTCCATTCAATTGAGAATTTGTGAAGGACGCTAGAAGAGAGAAGTAAAGAGAGAACCCCAAGCACCATCGGAGAAGTTTGGGAAATACTACAAGAAGTATGGAGAAAAAATAACATCAGCAGTATGCCCTCGGTTAGTGGTGCTCCTGTGGCAGAAAATGTAAGTGCGTAATTGAGAATAAAGGTACAAATGCCAATAAGTACTAATATATTGTAACAACCGAAAATTATTTGTTTAGTCACTTATGTCATTGAAACTTCTCATCTACGTGTGTTGTGTTATGTGTCAGAATCATTTTGTCGAACAGATTTTTGGAATGAAAATGCTCTTTTGCACGTAACTTGCAGTTTCATACATCCTAACATGAAAAATGTACAACTTTTAGCTATGCTTATTTTATATTTGTAATTTACCATGCAGTACTTAGCATTATTTTGTTTGAAGCTACTGTCAGTATTGTGATGTAGACCAAAGTGTTCGAATTATTATCGCCCTAATGTATATATATGTCTTTTTTATAATTGAACAATATCATTTAAGTCAATGTAGTTAGGTAAGGGTAATTGTCGTAGAATGACCCTTGGTTTTGATCACTATACTTTTTGACACCCTTTTAGTATCGGTATGCTTTAAGGGGCGTGAGTTACTTCTATGATGAAGTAGGCTTTGTTCTAAGAGTGCTAATTTAGTGGTTTTGTTCTTAAGGAAGAGCTATTTTTAAACACATAAGGATAAGAGGAAACACCAGAATCTACCAAAATAAACATGTATTTTAAATTAAACACTTAAATATTACAAACCAACAGTTAACACATTTCTATCTTTGGCATCAAAGATCTTTCAATGACAAAAAATAAACAAATAGGCTTCCCGTAAACATACCAATTGCCGATTAGTATTTTTTTTTATCACGACTCTATTTGATTAGCGTTAAACATTAAATTAACGTACTCTCGTCTACAAACACATATGACCTAGGTTCAAGAACAAGAGTTTCTACTCTCCTTTAAAACTTGGGACGTACTAAACTTCTACTATAGCAATAGAGATATAAATGTTATTTTTAACTTGCAGGTAGGTATTAGGGATTGCCGGATGTCGCTGGAAGACTTATCTCTCGCTTTGCAGTGTTGTGGCCGCTAGTTGCATTTTCGTGGAGGAATTGCTTGTCACCTGTGACGGGGGCTGATTCTTCAACGTAATTAAAGAACGGGAGCTCGTTGGGGCTGGGTTCTTCTCCTCTCACTCTTACGGGGCTTGAGATGTGAGAGTCGCTCGAGTGTGAGCGGCTTTGCTTTTCTTCTGTCGGACTTCTTTGCAGACTGAAATCGCTTCTTCGGTATGGCACCGATATAAAACTTGACTATTTAGGTTAATACGGCCCTGAAAGGGAGGATCGATTTTCTCAATCTGGTCCTATTGTTTCTCAAGGTAATAGTCTAGTATGGCTGAAGGATCGATCTTCACGAACTAATCTTTCTTCTGGCGAATCAACTTCTGATAATCTTCTTGTATGGCCGATGGATCGATCTTCACGAACTAATCCTCCTCTGGCGTATCGACTTCTGATAAATCTCTTTCTCTTTCTTTGCGGGCTTATTTATAGGCGGATTGCCGCCCCATCTAAAGGGGGAAGTGACCAGGCCACAGAGGCAAAGGATGGGGGGGGGGCGAATGGTGAGTTAGCATCTGGGGAGAGCGAGAATTCCTGAGGTGGCACTGGGGTGCCCAAGTCAGCTCGCAAATTAGAGGCTCACAACCGCATCGCTACTTGGCGTGCCTTCTGACTCGCACCGCTTTTTTTCCTAACCACGGGTTTATGGGTCTCGTAAGCGGCGGGTAGATCACACATGGTAAGCATTTTCGCCGGCTACCTTTCCCACGCTCCTCCTGATGAGGGGGGGGGGCTTTAATGTACCTATACTTCTCCAGGATGCTTAATGTAGCCATTTCTCCACAGTAATAGTTAGAATTCTTTAATCCGATATATATATATATATATATATATATATATATATATATATATATATATATATATATATATGTATATATATATATATATATTTTATTCGCTAAGTTTAAATCAGTTTTTAGTGGTGCTTATATTGTAGCGGGCACATTCTCTTCCTTCGATAGTGTATTTAAATAAATTAAGATAGGAGATTATAGGTAAATAAATGCTGGTTTCTTTTATGAGTTGATTTTATGGCCATTTTTTTATATTTAACTAACACTACGAAAGTTTTTAAAACTTTTCGAAATAATTCTAGAGTAAGATAGAACGTTGGAGAAGGAAAGGTTAGATGATAATTTACATAGAAGATTTGTCATTTGTTTTCATGACTTCGCCGAGGAGACATTTACAAGAGCGCTGCGCATTCAAGGGCTGCAAGAAACCATATTGTTAAATTTACAAGGCCGGTCATAGGTATATACCATTTTCCCCAATTGTGAACATTCCAATTTATTCTGTAAAGAACATTATTGCGAAGTATAAATCTAATGGAATCACAGTAAATTGTCCGCTTGAAGGTCGACCAAAGAAACTGAGCTGTACAGATGTTCGGTCTTAGATAAGACAGAAGAAGTGTGAGATTTCGTGCTTGAATCTTTGTGTGTTTGTAAGGAGGACAATTGAAGTTAGTGACTGAGAGAGTTTGCAAACACAAAAATGATTTACACGACTGTTTGTAAAAGGCAACGAAAATTGTAAATGATCGCGCGAATGACCGTTAGACTCGACTTGATTGATAGTTGAGTTCCGTTTAGCTTCGAAAGTTGATTGAAGGAATTGACCAACGAATAGAGATGTAATCCTTAGTGTGCCAAGTTGAGCCCGAACGCTGCGTCAAGTTTTTCTTGAAAGTTAGCGCTTCTAGTTGGCTTGTTGGATAGGGTGAGTTGCGCGCGTTGATATTTCCTAGATTGCGAGTGGAGCAGAGGCGGGTTGAAGAAGCAGAATATGTGAGCTTGCAAGTATGTGGTGTGTCGTAGAATGGACTCTCGACGATATACCGAATATAACTATTCGTTGAGGGAACTATTCAATCATATTTAGAGTGCCTGGTTATCTGGTTGACTGATATTATTTATCTTCAATATGCTTAAGAAGTGGAACTGAGCTCAAGGATAATAAGATAGCGAACATTAATAAAATAGAGTTTTATTAATAAAACTATCAACAACACACAAAACGGAAAATGTTGACATAAACAGAGAATAGAAAGGGTCGTGGGAATATCTGGCTAATCCGAGGAATTAAGATTTGGGAGAGATTTAAAAAGGTGAAACAAATAAAAATTAAAGGGATAGGATGGTTTGCTAAACCATTTAAAGCACAAGATAGGGTTGACAAAAAGGTTAAATACTCAAAGGTAATGTTCAGCTTACGTAATTAAAAGTTATTGTGCAGAGGAAGGCGACGCAGAGGAATCTTCGGTCCGCTGGCGAGTTCCAGCCGAAGGGGGGGGGGGATTAAATGATCCTGACGTGACGTCTTTGGAATGAGAACCGTTTCTTGACGAACGGGCGTAAAGAACAATGGCTGTTCTACGTTGTTCTCTTCTGAACAACAGGGGGGTGAGAACCGTCTCTTGTCTACGGGCTTAAAAAACAATGGCTGTTCTAACGTTGTTCTCTTTTTGAACAACAGGGGAGGCCTTGTGGACTTGGCGTCTTGAAGGCTTGAACCTTGGCACTCAAGGGATATTTTCCTTTTCTGGACAATGATTGTGGATCTAGAGGTAGAGGGCCCTGGTGCACAAAGTGAGACCGGATCGGCGTAATGTTTCGCGAAGAAAATCTGGATCTGAATCTCTCTTATTGGTAAAGTTTCCATATAAATAGTAGAACCATCCCCTTGGCGTAGGGAACAATGGTGTGGAGGCTTCAAGGGAATGTCCAGCTGCGCCTGAGAACAATATCTTATCTGACCATAAGCGTAACTCAATCTGGCAAGGTCGGCGCATAGGGCGAAACGGAGGGGGATGAACCTTCTTGGTTAAATATTGATTCAGGTGGGGCGATAACGCGCCCGGCTTCAAGGCGAAGATGCACGTGGGTAGCAACGTGTTTATAAATAACATGTGATAGCGGTTGAAATTAAGCGGCCTCAAACCGTTCTATCACCACCCTCCATTCCGAGGGAAGTTTTCACTTCGAAAAAAAAGAGAGAAAGGACAACGATAGAGCTCCGTTGTGGGGAACTCGTTTTCTTGTACCGACCGTACCTTCATGCACCTAACTTGTATTACCTTAATACATATGATTATTTTGATCTTTTGATTATAGGATAAACTAACCTTTTTATACAAACTTAATCAAAAAAGGGGCATGGAGCAATGAAATGATATAAAATTAGTACATATGGGACAAAATAATTTATACGTAATTTAATTGGTACAAATAAATATACATACGAGAAAAAAATAGATATTGAGCCACAAAATTTAGACATATACATTAACTAATTGTATTACAAAAGAATCTAATTTAAGTCGTACAAGACGGTATATACATACATGAAGATCCTAATCCTACGAATACAATTAAACTACACTATTCGGTAAGGCATTGCTACTGAGTGCGTCAGCGACCTGGTTATCGGAACCTTTTATATAATTTATCTTAAATTGATACTCTTGCAAAAGTAAACTCCAGCGCCTAATTCGGCCGTTGGAGTGTCGTACATTCCGAATATAGGCCAACGGGCGCCAGTCAGTTCCTATCTGAAATTCTTTTCCTATCAAGTACAATTTGAATTTGTCTATAACCCAGATAATTGATAGAGCTTCCTTCTCTATAGTGGCATATCTCTTTTCGCGTGGTAATAATTGGCGACTAGCATATGCAACTGGATGACTCGTTCCGTTATCCTCATATTAAAGGAGTACACCTCCAATGCCCTCGTTGCTCGCGTCGGTCTTAATCCCAAAGGATTTTTCCGGGTTGGGCAACTTTAAAATGGGGGCAGAAATGAGCTTACTCTTGAGCTGATTAAAATGGGAAACCGCGACATCATTCCAACGTAGACGATCGGGGGAATTCTTTTTTAAAAGGGAGCTGAGGGGCGCCGGAATTGCAGCGAAATTCGGAACAAATCGCCGATAGTAAGAAGCTGATCCTAGGAATGATCTTAATTGCTTCTTAGTATTCGGGAGGGGCATGTCGGCGATTGCCTTAATCTTGTCCTCTTGGGGACCTAACTGGCTTTGTCCTATTTTCAAACCCAAGTATTTTATGGTTTCGTGGGCAAAATGTCATTTGCTGGGGCCAATGGTGAGGCCATTTTCGCGCAGTCGCTCGAAAGGAGCTAATAGGGTGTTTAACTGGTGACTTTATTCACGAGTAGCGACGTAGACGTAATCGAAGTAAAAGGATACATTCGGAAGTTCATCTAACAACCTTCTCATGAGATGGTTATAGTTGCTACAAGCAGTCACGAGGCTCAAAGGAAGGCGCTGAAATTGCATTAAGCCTTTCTCTGTTGCAAAGGCGGTATATGCTTTCACATCGGGCCGGAGGAGAATTTGATAATAAGCCTTGCACAAATCGAGTTCTGAGATGAACTTGGCGTTTTCAAAAAGGTGGAGGTTTTGGTCTACAAACACGGTGGGCTCGGCGTCGAACACAGTTACCAAATTTAACTTCCAGAAGTCGATGCATATCCGATAAGAGCCATCCAGTTTCTTGACCATGACGATGGGGAAACAATAACTAGAAGCGGACGGTTCTATTATGTCTAAACTAATTGAATTATCAACTTCGGCGTTAAAAGCTTGGCGTAAATGAATCGGCATGGGATAGGGTTTTGAACGGACGGGTTCTAAGGTTGTTAATTTAATATCCTGCTCGAAACTAGAAGCGCATCCAGGCTTCTCTGAAATAACGTCGTTAAACTGCAATAATGGTTCTTGTAGCTGACTCTTTTGATGTGGTGTCAGCTGCGCGTCGAAATCCAGGTCAGAGGGTTCAAAAGACTCACCTGGTAGGGAAGGAAGAGGGTAATCGGCATCAGATTGGATGCCCACTGTCTGTATTAAATTAAGGTACTCCGCAGGGTAATCCTCTTCAAGCGCCGGTGTTTCTTCCAGTGCTACAAATATATCCCTATGGGCGCGTTGGGGGTACTTTTTTTCTTTGGGTCCACGGATAGTCTCCGTGTCCTTGTTTTGGGCCTTATCACCTAAGAGGGGTAGGAATTCACACTCCTTTTGTGCCGTCCTAAAGTCCTGGTTAAGGGTCTCCGAGAATTCACACGGTAACGGGGTTCTGAGGGGGACGGGCTCCTGGGCTTCTTTCTTAGCTCGGCCTCGAGTAAGTGCGGCCTAGGACACAGGGTTTGAGCTTACTTGAGGGCTCTGTCCTATAAGTACGGAACAGAATTGTATGGGTGCTGAAATGACTTCAGCCCAGCCATCATAATATTGACACTGCAGGTAACATCTAAAGACGGGGAATCGGTTCGCCCGCCCAAGGTAGTCATGTACCACCGCAAATTTTCGTGGTTAGGGTCCACTGGGGGGAGGAGCTCGTCGGACACGATGAAACACGTAAACCCTGTGTCCCTGACGAGAATCGATACTTGGCAGCCGTTCACGCTGCCCTCTTCAAATTTCAAAGTTCCCGGTGAGCTTTTGTAAAAAAAAAATTTACCTGGTGGCCTGACGGAGAGGGAGAAGTTGCTGCTTGGGTCTGCACCATCGGAAAAGCCGGGGTGGCATTAATCTGGTAAACTTGGTGGGCTGGTCCGCTTTTAAGCCTAGAATTTTGGGGGCATTTCCAGCTTATGTGGTTTTCTACATCGCAGGTGAAGCATATGATTGGTCGATTCGGCAAGAGTGATGGAGGAGAAATCTTAACGGGAGGTTTGGTGTCCCGTTGTTTGTTTTGGGAAAAGAAGTTTTGGGATTTTACGGGGCTTGGAAACTTCGTCAACTTTCCTGAGAAGGGGCGCAAATCCTTCCTTGTTTCCTGGTTGGGGGGTTGGTGAGAAGTTCGATTCTCCTTTGGGTATAAATTATTGTTGGCGGCATAGACATCCGCTTCTTCGGTACACTCTTTAAAGGTCTGGCACCGACGATCCTTGACGAACGCCCGGTTCTCTCTCGGGAGAGACGCCAAAAATTGATCCCTCAACACGAAGTCTGTTAAGGACTCGTATTTAGGATCAACCTTTGAGGATTCTAACCAGAATTTAAAATTCCTCAAAAGAATGTATCTGAATTGACGGAACGTCTGTCCCGGTTTAATACGACCTCCTCGAAATTCTTGTCAGGAGAAATCGGGAGTCATATTATGAGCGGCCAATAACTTAGCTTTTAAGGTGCTGTAGTTAATTGTACATTCAGATGGTATAGATATGAAAATCTCGCGCAATTTAAGATTTAACAGTGGAAGTAATCTGACTACACCTTCAGCCTCCAGATCCATGTTATTGATTTCGAGGATCTTTTCGAAGTGGGCTAAAAATGCTCCGAAATCCTCTCCATCCTTGAAATTGAGGAGCTTAAGTGGGAGATTGGGCGGGGCTTCTGAACTTGAAGTGGCTGATTGTATTTCGGCTTCAACACGAGCTATTTCAATCTGATGGTGAAGCTCAGCTTGTCTTTTTCGTTCCTCTCTTTCTCTTTCTTCTCGTTGGATTTCTCTTTCTCTTTCTTTTCGTTGCTTCTCTTCAACGTACTCTATCAATTCTCTTCCGGAAAGTCCCAAGGAATCTCCTTGCGCTTTGAAGATTTCGAACTAAGTCATATTTGCACTTGGGGGTGCAATAGTCAACCAACTAAAATTCCTTGCAAGAAGAAGTATGTCTTCTAGAGAGTTAGTCTACCTCAATATGGGCACTGACCTATTCGTAATTGGTTTCTCGATCTAGATAACCAATGACTAAAATCACACCAAAAAAACACAAACAAATTATTATAACAGTTCCTTGAGCTACTCAACCTTCCTAAGTTTAAAAAAAAGTGATAGCAATCGTTAAAACAAAAGCAAACTACTATACTTTATTCTAACAACGAAAAACACTATGCTTTACTCGACTGAGACCAGTGTTAGCAAAGATATAGCGTTAAACCTTACACACTTGTTACAAAATTTAAATAGTATATATATATATAAATATATATATATATATATATATATATATATATATATATATATATATATATATATATATATATATATATATATGTCGTAGAATGGACTCTCGACGATATACCATATATAACTATTCATTGAGGGAACTATTCAATTATATTTAGAGTGCGTGGTTATCTGGTTGACCGATATTATTTATCTTCAATATGCTTAAGAAGTGGAACTGAGCTCAGGGATAATATTATGGCTATCATTGATAATATAGTTTCATTAATAAAACTATCAACAACACAAAAAAACGAAAAATGTTGACATAAACAGAGAATGGAAAGGGTCGTGGGAATATTTAGCTAATCCGAGGAATTAAGATTTGGGAGAGATTTAAAAAGGTAAAACAAATAAAAATCAAAGGGATGGGATGGTTCGCTAAACCATTTAAAGCACAGGATAGGGTTGACAAAAAAGGTTAAATACTCAAAGGTAATGTTCAGCTTACGTAATTAAAAGTTGTTGTGCAGAGGAAGGTGACGCGAAGGAATCTTCGGTCCTTTGCGAGTTCCAGCCGAAGAGGGGGGTTTAAATGAACCTGACGTGACATCTTGGGAATGAGAACCGTCTCTTGACGAATGAGCTTGAAGAACAATGGCTGTTCTACGTTGTTATCTTCTGAACAACAGGGGGGGGATGGTGAGAACCGTCTCTTGTCTATGGGCTCAACGAACAATGGCTGTTCTAACGTTGTCCTCTTTCTGAACAACAGGGGGGGGGGGGGGGATGAGAACCGTTTCTTGTCAACGGGTTCAAAGAACAATGGCTGTTCTAATGTTATTCTTTTTCTAAACAACATGGAGGAGGGTGAGAACCATCTCTTGTCAACTGACTCAAAGAACAATGGCTTTTCTAACGATTTTCTCTTTCTGAACAACAGGGGTTGCCTTGTGGACTTATCGTCTTGAAGGCTTGAACCTTGGCACTCAAGGGATATTGTCCTCTTCTGGACAATGATGGCCGATCTCGAGCTAGAGCGCCCTGGTGCACAAGGTGAGACCGGATCGGCGTAATGTTTCGCTAAGAAAATCTGGATCTGAATCTCTCTTATTGGTAAAGTTTCCATATAAATAGTCGAGCCATTCCCTTGGCGTTGGGGACAGTGGTGTGGGGGCTTCGAGGGAATGCCCAGCCGCGCCTGAGAACAATACCTTATCTGACCATAAGCCTAACTCAATCTGGCGAGGCCGGCGCATGGGGCGAAACTAGGGGGGGATGAACCTCCTTGGTTAAATATTGATTCAGGTGGGGCGATAACGCGCCCGGCTTCAAGGCGAAGATGCACGTGGGTAGCAACGTGTTTCTGAATAACATGTGATAGCGGTTGAAATTAGGCGGCCTCAAACTGTTCTATCACATGGTGCAAAGCACCTTCTGAATAGATTTACTGTCACATGAGAGTTTTCCTGTGTGGTTTTATTCGGGAAACATCTGAGATTGTTGTTGGGGCCTCTTGTGCGATTTGTGCCTGCTCGGCATTGACGGATTGGTATGTCGTTGCTGAATGAGTGGTGCTGCTGATACTTAGTGATTTTATGGGCATAGTACGGTTGCACTATCTTGGGTTGGTCGTTGAGGTGTTGTTGATGATTTTGTTCGAGATTTGCAGCTAGAACTCGTGGACACTTTACTGATCCAGCGAGTCTGTTTAAGGTGGGGTTTGCGGCTGAACGATTGGGCGTTTGACAGAGTTGCTCGCTCTGGTGTTGTCATAAGGCTGAGATGGAGCTTTATATGTTGGTGGTTAAGATGATGTACGAATTATTAAATTCACTCTGTACGGCTTAATCACTCCAGAGTCATCATAAATATCTAAATGTCGTGCCACTATCGCAAGAAATCTTGAGAGTAAGGGGCGAGGGGGATTTTTACGTGGTTTCTTCTACGGGTGGTAGCTAATATCTTCGGAGTTAGGGCTACCTCCATTTTTATACAAAGGCATAAAATTGACTCTTTGGCCATTGTAATCTATGTACAATTTACCAATCAGTTTTGATATACATTGTTTACACGAGTTTGGCAACTTACACTCGAATAAGAGATGGTTCTTGGTTACTTTACTGAGCTGAGAGGATGAAGCACAGATTGAAGTCTGAGGCGAGCATCCTTTATGATTCCAGTGGGTTTTTATCGGTATTTTTCTGTTTACCTGAAACGAGATGGAGAGAGACGCTGTGAAAAATAAGGCATTGAACTCACTTAGCGATGATAAATTAATGTCTTGACCACCAACTCATGCGTCAAGTCTTTTCGTGGATGGTTGATAGGAGCTGTATGAATGCTTAGGTCCTTATAATAAACCCTACAAAAATGTATTGTATTTAAAGGTTGTTTAGCTTTTCTGGCTACAAATTCGAGAGGATATCGAAAACTGCGTAAACATGACTTTGATAGAATCTGCAATCTTAATTTTTTGTCCATTCGCGCATCTCACTCATTTTGTTTTGAGAGAATCTTTTTAGTCAGGGACTCAATCAAAATCTGAGAAAATCAGAAAATTTTCAATAACCTAAAAAAAATATAGGACGAAGAGAATGTTACTCCTCTACCAAAACTCCAATTTCAATGCCATTGTGTAGAACTCGAGGGGGATTGGAAATTAGAATACGTAGCGCGAATTAGAGGTTTCAATCTCTTATTATTAGAAATGTAACAGGTCTGTGGTCATTTTTTGTTTTTTTGGAAATACTAAAGAGGATCCGAAGCCAATTAAATGGTTACAATGAAATATTGTATTTTTCACCTACTAAATAACTACCATTTGGAATGCTCTCTTGTTTTCAATAATATTTTAGTAAATCTTGTAAAATAGGCCAGGTAAATATTTATAGTAATAATAGCGGCGAAATGTGTCTAAAATTCGATGAGCCGAATATTTGGCGAGGAAACTTAGGTGATAAAACTAAAATTATAGAAATAAACAACCCCAATCAAGAAACAAGATAGGTGCATAGTTGAAGGTTTTAACTACTCTTCCTCCACTTATCTACCGCTGAAGGATCGTCATGGTTTGGTGAAATGGTAAATTGTCTTACTACTTGAAAAATAACATTGCCACTCAAGTCTAAAATTATTAAGCTTCTATAAATGAGGAGTTTATATCCTCGTGGTTTTCGACGTTTCCATTTACAGGATAACTTCGTGTTTTCTTTTAATCTACTCATGGAAATTGATTTTAGCTTGTTACTAAACTAAGCTAATTGATAATAGATGAGAGCAGACACCTCTATCATCATCTTTTCTGTTTATTTTGACCAGCTATTCATTTTACTGTATTTTTTCTTTTTTATTCTTCCTTTACACAATGTTGGAGGGTTACGAGAAAGCAAGCGAGAATGTTTGTTCTCTCAGCTGAAATCAAAAGGAATTTTCTATTCCTAGTCCATTCAGGTTAGGATTTATCTTTGTGATAAAATCAAAACAAAGAGAATTTGAACACAACAAGATTAAATTGCTGCTAGAATGAAAACAAACAAGATTTCACCTACCACAAAAAGCTACGGACAAAAAAAAACAGAGCAAGAATTAGCAGTTTAAAGATCTTTTCCTCATTAAAAATCAAAGTCATTGCGGGAAGGGGACCATTTTTTTCTAAATGCCGCACAGCTCTCCTGAGTCACTCATTGTTGAGAAATCTCCTACTCCACCCTTGGCTGGTAAATTAATCGCTCTATTATCTTGAAAATCTTCTTTTATCTATTATTTTAAGGTTGCTTTATTTGGACAAGAATTATGACCCCTTTAATCAGCGGAAGACGCAACATTTTGAAGCCAAATCTCTGCTTGTCGATTCCTTTCGATGGCCGTCGAGTGCCGAGGGAAATCCCTTTACGGCTTAAGCACGTCACAGTCTCAGTTTGTTTTCTCATCGTCAAATCGATCTCAGAATGCCGATATATTTTGGGGATCTTTGAGAATAGAATAAAATATAAGATTCTAATGGAATAAAGAAAGGTCAGGTTCTGTAAAGACAGAATATTTGGAGAAAAGGGGATGGAAGAAAATAAAAATAAAATAGAGCGTCACCAGTTGCCAGAAAGAGGCATATTTACCGTTTTAGGAAACAAGCTCAAACACTCGAAATTGTGAACACAGCCTCCATCCTACACTGGAGGGTTCTTAAGAGCTGGGTGAAAGGTTAGAGTATCAACAGAATCGTGAGGTTGGTTTAGTGAGCCAGGCAGATATGTCGGTTTCCAAAGCCTAAAAAAAAAAACTAATTTCTACTGGACGCTAAAAAATAACTTTTTCAGACTCCTGTAGGGCATTAGACCTTATGTAGGAATTTTCTTTCATTCCCACTACCCAACCGCACCGCCCTCTTGCACTGAAATTAGAATCCTGTACGGGAGGAGGTGCTAAATTTTTCTAACTTTATAATTAGAATAATTACACTTTATATATTTACACTCAATATCTTTAACTGTATATGTAAACGTAAAACACTATGTTCATCCTTCAATGCTAGAGTGTTAAACCTTAGATTTACACTTGAGGCAATGACCAAGTGGAAATTGCTTTGCACACAATTAAACAACACCGGGAAAATCACCACTAAACGTGTTTAGATTTGGATCGTGACTAATTAACCGACAAATACAGAATTAATAATTTCAACTTAATAAATCAGGAATAGAATAAACCGCTAATCCTAGATAGAAAAAAACGAATGAGACCAAGAATAATATAATAGTGGAGGGCCTTCTGATACCTTTCTTTCTCGTCCCATCTTAACAGGGAAAAGTGACGTTTGGTTCGTCTTAGCGAAATCCTTGGGGAATTAAAACGCCTAAATTTGCGACACCGAAACGATTCTCGAGTAAATCTTTACTCGGCCGAACTGATACTCGAAATGTACCTAAAATTTCCTCAAATTCAGGTCGATGGAAAATGAGTTTCACGACGAAGAATTTCTCTTGAAAACTAAACTTTAACGAGGAAAAAATGAACGATTGACAAAAGAGTTTTCAACAAGTGGGTCACGAACACATTTATCTTCTGTGACAGATGAAAAATATAAGTGAAAAATTAGATAAGAAATTTATATGTAAATGAGGGGATTAGGGGAAGTAAGAGAGGGATAGAAAGATAGATTAATATATTGATGTAGAGAAAGAAATGAAGTAGAGAAAAGAAGTAAGTGCCATTGAGGTTCCAAAAACGCACTTTAGGTTACCCTAAACACATGACCCTAGTGGACTTCTAAGAAGAAGTTCCCATAAGGAGTACTGACAATCACAAAAAGAGCTTGAACCCGTTTGGTGAACATGAGGGCCCCAAGCGTGCCCCGTAAGTGGTAAAGGCCAAGTAAGATAAATTAGGATATAACTCCTTGATGGCAATTTTATAACCCTGTGTATCCTAATCAAAGACTGCTTAATTAATAATAAGGACACTAATCGCATACATTTTATTCATTTTTATATATAAATTAATGTTCGCCAATTTCCTTTCTACAGAGAATTTCACCAAAATCGATACAAATTGTAGACGGGAAAAGAAAACAAGTTTTTTGCCAAACGAAGCAAAATATTCTCATTCAAAATGGCTACCATCTTCCTTAACGACCTCCTTCCGGCGGGATTTGAACTGATTGTATACCCTGGTTAGGAAGTCCTTGACAATAGATGACATTATCTCTACAAACGGCTGCTCAGAGATCCTAAAGTGTTGTGAGCAGCCTTATTGACATCCTTCTCAACAACCCCTTGCAATAAATAATCAATGGGTTGCAGACGGAGGTGTTGGGTGGCCACAAGTCTGGGGAGCAGTGATGCGAGATGTGGTTGAACAACCACACCTGAGTCTTCCTTGTCTCGTATGCGGGATCAGATGCCTTTCCCCCGCTATGTGGTCGATCTTAGGCTCGAACACAGTCTCCACCTCATCAATGTGAACGTCCGCATTGATCTTGAGTCTCTAGGAAAAGATGTTAGGATGGATAACGTGATCCTAGTCCCCCAACACGTTAAATAGTTCATTATTTTCTTTTTATTTAATATCTTTTTGTGGAGGCGGTCAATAAGGGCATTCTACCACAACTTAAGAAAGTAAAAAAACATCTTGCTTCGTATAATTAAAACGTATACTCAAAACTAGTACAACTATCAAAGTGAAAAAACAAGCCAAAAAGAACAATATTTTAAAAAAATAAACCATAACAAAGTCAAATGAAGGAAAATTGCCTCCCCCCCCCAAAAAAAATCAAAGATCGCCAACACCACGAAATTTTTATTAGAAAATCGAGCACTTTTCTATAAATGATGCTTTGTTTTTCCGTTCAGATTAGAACGAGGCATTCCGGAATTCCTTAGCGACTTGTACCTGATGAAATAGTTCTTTCCTAGCTTGAGAATGAGACCGTTTTCTTTCAAAATAATACATGCTGATATTTTACTTTCTTTTTGAATTTTAGTATTGATACATAAATTGCATTCATGCAAAATTAAACACATTATTAATGTGACGCAAAACTTAAGTGTTTACATTTTATCCTAAGATTATCAAGCTAATTTTCTTTATTATAACCGTAAGTTGATTCTGCAATTTATTCTTCATCTGATGGATTTTAGAATAGAAAGGACCAATGAAGGATAGATACACTTAATGGTAGGGAAGCAGAATGTAAAGTCTGTTAAATTAGTTGTCACATTGATCCCGGGATATTAATTTTATTCAGGAGTCGTTTTCAATCCTCTCATAACATTTCGTACATTCTAGAATAGCAAGTCCTTATGGTGGGTTTAGAGGAGAAGTTTATACAACGAGGATGTATAGGGTGTTCCAAAAGTCAGGCAGTATAGTTACATTCCAAATTGATGATTTATCTTCCCTACATTTTTATTTTATTTACCTTAAATTCATTACTGTTTCAACTCTTTTTAAAGCTTTACTGCAAGATTCCCAATAATTTTCTGGTTTTTAAATAAATATCAATGAATTTCGTTGAGAAACCCAGTAAACATTCAACAGACTGAGAGTGGATATTGATAATCTATGGTATTATCAACCCATATTATATTTTCCGTTCTCTTCCGCAACATTATTTATTATTATTGGAGAAACAGGAAAAGAAGGGTTTATTGAAACGAAAACTGATTGAAACTTGTTTTTTGATCGGTGCATTTGTCCTTTTGTCCGAAAGCAGGCATCGAAAAAGTGTCCGTTCATGAACTATGGAAAAAACGTGAATTTGAATTAAAGGAGAACATTAAGTTTTTAATTAAACTTAGTTGGATTTATTAGCAACTCTTCGAAGCTTTGCAACAAATTGAGATGGATGCCACCCCCTACCAAGGACAACAATTTGGAATTGATTCAGCTTTTTCATGACGGTAGAGAAGACCTTAGAGATGACTGAAGGAAAGGAAGATCTTCAACCTCTAATAAAGAAAATGTGGTTGTAGTAAGAAATATGGTGGAAGAGGATCGGAAAACCACAGCATATTCGGTAAGATACTAAACTGAAATCTTGATTGTTTGGTCTTGTGGTTTTGAATCTCTTGTTTAGTCTCTTGAATCTTAACCTCAAAAACGTCTCCATTTGATGGGTGTCATAAAGGTTGCTACCAAACAACTCGTTTACGGAGCCGACTTAAAATTGATAGTTTCAAGCGATATTAATTCGGCTTTACCAGACCATCCACAAAAAATCTCGTCGAAATTGTTATGAGCAAAGGAACCATTTGACTCCGACAAATTTAAAGCAGAGGAGTCGGCGAAAAGGGCTAAAGAGACAACTTGACCATATTCCAAAGTGGTAATTTTGAGTGAATTTTATAAAAGTAGCAAATGATCAAATCTATCCGAGTGGCAGTATTCCGAAAGGAAATCTTCCGTAAACGTCAAAAAAGACGCCAAATCTATTTAAATTTTGCATATTCACGTTACCGCATAAAGATAATTCGTGTGCCTTCCAAAATATTCCGTATTTCTAGTGGTATATGTATATATGGTCTCATATTATTTCTATCCGATCAATCCTTCGTACATTTCGACCTTTCGGCATTTTCTCGCCTTTTTATTGGCTTTTCTCTTTCGGCGACTTATAGAAATCTCGCCCTAAAAGGTGCGTCGAAAGCGTTCTGAAGCCTTGCATCTGGACTCTTTCATCGTTTGAAAAATATCCATATCTGGCGAAAATAATCCTAGCGAATCCTGCTTTTTCTTGCTTTTTTTAACCAATTCTTTTGTTTTTCCATTTCTTGTTTTCCGATTTCACAAATTCTCCTTTGTATTAATGTATGGCATCAACTAATCTCGGATTTATCACCTAAACCTTATCAATTGAAGTCAGTATTTGATCTTATATGTTGGTAAATTTATTCCTTTAATACGTGCTTGTACCTGATGTCTCCAAAGCTCATTATGATTCAAACCTTCCCCTCTGAGTTCTCCTGTTTTTAAATGGGTAGAAAAAGGCTGTGGACAGTGGGTTCTTTCTTTGCCTCTTCTATTTGTTTTTGTACAGAATTTCACGACGTTTACACTGTCAGGTGACATCCAAGGGAGAATTAAATTTTATCGTAGGATCCGAACCATTGGTTAATACAGCATTAGTCAACCACCATGAGGTAGAACCGGCTTGTTTATCATTCGAAAAGTGGTTTAATTTTGTTTAAGATACGAAGTGGGGGTTCTTATTAGAGAGGTCATTCTAACAATAACGACTGCTGTATTTAGATCTAAAAGGCCACATTCCTTCAAAGAAAAGAGTTGGGAAAAGTCTTAGGTTTCGCTCGGCACGCTTAAAGACACCAAAAGAGGGAAGAGGCGTAAACAAGCAGGCAGTTTATTTGAGCTTCTATGGGAATTATCGTCAAAGCAAGCTTACCCATGCAGTATCGTTGACTGCGAGGAACAGGTTGCGGTTCTCGGTTTCTGAGTTGCGGAAGTCACCATCTGACCTGTCTGACCTGAGTTTTGTTTCCACCGAAAAGTTTCTTTTGGCACGAAAAGAGTAATGAGAGTCGTAGAGAAAGAAAAACCGAGGAAATAGACGGAGATAAATGCGAAATGATAAATGTACTAGAAGAGAAACATGAATATAGTGCATGTAGATAGATTGCTAAACTTCTACACTATTCTATTGGCCTCAAGCGAGAGATGAAGTCACATAACAAACACATTAATTGGCCTCTGCCAAAGGATGACATGATAACCATTTGGTGATAGTTACCAACACATTCATCCTCTCCTTTTTTAAACAGGTAATCACATTGTGTTAACAAGAGGTCGCAATTAGTTCAGAAATTTGTTGTTTTTATGGTGGAACAAACACCAATTGTCCAAAGTGTTAAAATATTATGGGCGATATTTCACACATACGGATTATACACAAAAATTTCACTCCAATCTATCTCAGACGAAAGAGGTAAAATAAGGAAAGGGAATAAGATAATGGATACGCAATGGATCCATACTAAGAGCATATCCAGACTCATCCACTGCAGATACGTGCCCTGCATGCCCCAGTAAACACAGATGCGTGGTCTCCTGCCCCCAAAGACTGAATAACGATATGTGTCTATATATCTTCCGTACATTTTTACTTCCTACATCCACTCCACTCTCTTCACATATCTACTATATATTCTGGAGACTCCTTTCACTTACAACAGTGAGAAAGAGTCGGTTATAAAAGAACGAAAATGCTGGATAGAGAAAATGCAAGGAGTTAAAATAAAAAGGTGAGATGGCGTATGGCAAAGTTCCAAGAAGAACTCACAAGTATGAAAGAACCATACAAAGACACTTGCATGGAGGGTGAAATGGTGTAAAGATGCTTTCTATCCTTTCAAATTGACTCATTTGCATCTGTCCTCAAGTTATCTCATTATTCACATTTTTCTACATCATTTTTTTTTCGTTTTCTTTCTCGGGACACGATTCCGACCCACAAATTATCAGGGCCCCCAAACTGTGAATTTTTGTTCGGGTTTTGGTCTAATTTGAGTCTTTTTAGGTCGAATACAAATATCACAAATTTGAATATTTTGGTAAAACAAAACTTGGAGGTTTTTAGATTAATTGTTTATTTTAGGAGGGAGGGAGAGTTAGATTTGGGGGAGGTGGGACACGATTAACAATTTGGGGTTGATTTAACCCAAGCTGAATGATTTTAGCTTCGGAAATCCATTTCCTCGCTTTAAGGTGATCCTCAAGGCCGAAGTCATTCATAAATCGCTCGTTTACCAAACACGCAAAGGTGGAATAAAAGAGACGTGTTTTAAAAACACGGTCGACGGAATCGAGGGAGGGAAAGAAACGTAAATCAAAGTGCAAAACATTCCGCATTCTAGAAGCAAACATTGACAAAGCAGCAAGCAGTGGAGGCGATTAAGAGGAAGAAACACTAAGGGGACAGAGCTATAAATTAATGTTCTTGGGCGACGTATAGATTCCTCATATAGACAATTTTATTATTGTTTCGATTTGCGAATTATTGATATAATTTTGATTGGCGATTATTTTTTCATAATGGGAGATTTGGTTGAGGCGGATGATTTCTACTTCATTGATTTGCATCGAGTTGGGGTAATTGTCTCTTTATTGAATTATATCAGTTTTGGGTGATTGTCTCTTTTTTTTAATTATATCGACCTTTGTTGATTTTTCCTTTCAGTAAATTAGATCAATTTGGTGTGTTTTTCCTTTCATTGAATTACATCGATTTTAAATGAATTTCCTTTCATTGAATTACATCGAATTTTGGTAATTCTTCCTTCATTGCATTATATCGTTTTTGGCCGATTTTTGCTCCTTCGAATTACATAAATTTGGGGGGGATTTACCATTCATTAAATTACATCGATTGTAGGGATTTTCTTCTCTGTTTTTTAAAAAAGTAGAAAGACATTTGTTACTTATCTTAGTATTTTGATCTCTGGGGGAAAGGAGCCTAAACCATTTGTGGGATTAAGATTTCGATGTTGATTTCCAGGCTGTGGAAAAATTAGGTCTGGTGAATTATCTAATATTTGGCCGAGGTTAAGTGATCACCATTGCTTGTTTGTATTGTGGATGAGAGAAAGAGAGGGGGAGGGGGTGTTTTAGGTAAAAATAAAGAGTTGTTTAGATTCTGGGGTGGATTCGAATCTTTTTAATGATTCTGGATCATTTGATTTCTTTCTTTAACATTGAAAGAGAGAACCCTAAGAGAACCGTCTAAGGAGGACTCCAAGAAAAGGGTCTAAGGAGAACTCAAATAAAAGGCTCTAAGGAGGACCTCAAGAGAAGGGTCTAGCAAGTGTTTCAAGAATGCTGTAGAGGGAGTGCTCCAACATTTCTCTCTAGGAAAAAGAAACACCAAAGGTACTCTCGAGGGAGTGCTCAATGAACCATATCTTTGGAGTGGTCTATGACTGCTGACCAAGAAGTGCTTCTTAAGTGCTGCTGTCTAAGTAGGACTATAATTGTTCCCAAGAGTACTCTACTCTGTAGAGTGTGTTCAATGATGGCTCTCCAAATAAGGTTCACTGGGTGCTTTTTATTGAGAGCTCCAAGAGTGTTCCTTAAAGAGTGATCTAAGAGTGCTACCTAGGTATAATTCTAATCCTGGTATCTAAGGAGGGCTTCAAGAGTGATTTCTAGGTAGTACGCCATGAATGATATCTATACAATTCTCTCGAAGAACTTTATAGGGAGTGTTCCAAGAGTACGTTCTAGGGAGGGGTCTCTGAGTGCGCAATGGAAGATGGCCCTGAGGGCTTTCTAGTGAGTACTCTGAGAACTTTCTAGGCAGTACTCTATGAGTGATTTTTAGTTAATGCCCGTGTCTGCTTTCTATGGAGTACTACATGAGTATTTTCTAGGAGAGTTCCATATGTGTTTTATAGGGATTGCACTATTAGTACTCTTTTAGCCGTACCTTTTAGGTAACGTAGCATGAGTGCTTTCTATGGTGTATCCTACTGGTGCGATCTAGGGATTTCGTTTTAGGTAGTCCAGTGGGAGCTGTTAGGTTGTGCACATCTGAGGGCTTTCTATAGAGACCTCTATTAGTGCTCTTTAGTAAGTGCGTTTATAGTGCTCTCTAGTTAGAGTTAGTTTAAAAATCTATTCGGTTTTTCGGCCAGATCGCCTTTTTGATTGGTCTGTTTAAATTCTGGTCGACCTGTAGTGATGTGACCTTTGAGGTTGTCTCCGACTCTTCCAAGCTTCGAGAGCAAATTTTTTTGGGGGGGAAGCTTTGGTAAGTGATCTTTTGGTTTGTTATAAACAAAATGGTTGAATTACTGGGTTAAAAATGTCATGAGAGAACTCTTTTTTTTATGCTCAAAAAGGCAGACCTATGGAGACAAGTCCGTTAATAAGGAGGTTTGTACGAAGAAATGTTGAAGGTACCAAGAAATTGATTTAGAACAAATAATTTAAGATCCCGTTTGGAGGCAGCCTACAAAGTCATAGCTACCAAAAACACGTATACATATGTTTAGGTTAATTAAAACAACATTTAAGAAACAAACAACATGAAAACAAAGAGACAGATTAGAGGGCCATGGAACCCCCTGCCTCACTCAGGGACCCAAGGGAGTGATCAACAATTTAAAAAGTATAGGGGAGGTCCCTCCTCCCCTAAACCCTAACACCTTATAATCTGGTAGGGATGGAGCAACCCCTGACACGAGGGGAATGTGGTAGCGACTATGCGCTTCTCGATAGCGGGACAAGTAACGCGCCTGAAGCTCTCTTAGTCATTAAGAAATTCAATGAACCACATTAATCGAAAATAGACTATTTTGGATAGATTTAAGAATATATGGTTGATGATATATCGCTGAAGATATGGCTGAGGATATATGGCTCATGATGCATCGCTGAAGATAATGCTGAGGATATATAGCTGAAGATATGGCAGGTGATATATGGCTGAGTATACCGGTTATTGTAAAGGTTCTCTTACACGCCTTGCAATGCTTTCAACAAAGGACTGAAAGGTAGTTTTAAATACAGTTAGGCAAGTTTCTATTGTTTTGGCATATAAATATGTGTTAAATTGTAATATTAATGAATGTCGTCGCTCTCGGTGGCAAACACATGTTTCGAACGAAGTCTTTCCTCATGCTAACCCACACGCGGTTGATGGAGGACTTCAGCTCATCGACGATGCTATGGTGGACCTTGCAGGCATTGGCCTCGCCATGCGCCCACACACTGTAGTCGAGGAAATTGGAGTGGGGGAACGACGGCGGCCAAAATTCTTTTGGCCAGAAGTTCATATTCGACCAAGCCACTCTTGCACGGTCTTGGCCGTGTGAAGTGGGACATCGATCTGATGAAGACGTAGTCCTACTTCTTTGAGATCTTTCTCACCCAGGGCAGGAATTTCGTGGCCAAGATGTCCCTGTAATCGGCCGCTGTGAACCTATAATCAACAGCGGACTACACTGGCGGCATGTTCTCCCCTTTCGAAGCCACGCCGCCCGGCTTTATTATTACGGTCAGGTGCTTGATTGTGGACACGCAACGGACCTCTGATTGGTCTTGATCAAAAATTACCACGCGGTCGTTCTACTCGTTGGTGACCGGATCTAACGTGAAAGGTTTTCATCATAAAAAGGCTTTATTCGATTGCCAAGACTTCAAGTCTTTGAGAAGGCGACGACAGCGCCCTCGACGTTATTCTCACATACGGTCGTTTAGCAAGGGATTTCCACGAACCTTAACTCTTGTCACCCTCGTCCTTGACTGGCCTGGACACAAAGGGCACCGAAATGTTCTTCTTCTTCGCGAGTGCCGTCCTTTTGAGCTTTTGAGCACTTTCAAAGGCCTATTTCACGTTTGCCTAAACCAGGTCAATCTTTGAGATTGTTCTCCTTATTGAGCTTCTCCGCGACTCTCTGGACGGTCATCTGGCAGTCGTAGAGCCCCTTATTAATTTCAGAGATCTTGTGATCCCTGCGTATGAGAGCAAAGATCTCGATTTTCTTCATTTTCATCTCCACACACCTGTGATGAATCAAAAAGACGTTTTAATCATACAGGATGGAAAAATAGAAATTTAGGTTTGTTTGATGGAACCCTTTCTTTCACTCACATGAACCTCTCGAACGATAAAAAACCCAGTCTAGCAGAACCTAGGCAAAACTTAGTATATGGGCGAGGATATATGGCTGAATACATACTACTGAGGATTTATAGTTGATGATATGATATGTGGTTCAATTTTTGTCTTTGATTCGCGGTTGATTGCTTTTGGAGGAACTATAGGCATCTCCCTTCCTAGTGCCATATAGATTTACTTGATATTTCATGCTTAAACCCCTTAATATTTAGGGTTAGCCTTAGTGCTGCCTTCGATAACTAATAATTTAATTCTGGACATAAGGATTATCGTAAATTTCCTCCTCTTAGTTCTTATTTTTCTAGGCCTTTCGAAATTGTTACTGTTTCTATTTTCTAGTGTTACATAAGTCCTAGCCTGAAAGTGTTGGTTTATGTTCAAAATGACGATGAGCTTGTTTTTATCCCTCACGAACTGTATGTTTAATTAATTAGGCATTAATAGTGGTGACAGGTCCAATGTATAGATAGAATGCAGCGTGTGGCTGAGGCTGCCCCCTTGTGGAAGACCAGCTTATATTTCGAATTCTTATCCTTTGGAGTCATTAATCATCACGTAAACTTTTCTGTCTTCTCCAGATTGCTGATCATCAGGAGATTTAATATTACATTTCTCTGACACTGAATTTATCAAAGGTTTGCTCTCCCTATCTTAGAACCAGCTCAATGTAGTTCTTTTCTGCTTTTGCCTTAGTCAATTTTTCTGTTATGACAAATGCCATCGTGGTGTCTCGTCCTCTTCTGATTCTAAACTGGTAATCATTATTATGATTATTTTCATTTGACATAATCTTTCAGGCTTCGATTGATTATTTCCTAGAATAATTTGCCAAGGAAATTCAATATCGATATAGGTGTGTAAGTGTTGAGGTGCACTAGGTGGTTTACACGGTTTCGGAAGAAACCGGTGGTTAGTAACGCGTTATAAATGTTCTTTAATGTTTCTATGATATTGTCTGATTTCTTGGTAAGAAACATTCTGACCATTTCTGTGAGGCCTGTCGCTTTTTGCTCGAAGGAATCGTGTGCTTTGGAAAGTAAAAGGAAAAGAAAAAGGAAAAGGAAAAGTAAAATTAAAGGTAAAAGGAAAAGGAAAGGAAGAGAAAAAATATAGAATAAGAAAAAGAAAAAACTAGGAAAGAAAAATGAAAAAGAAAGAAAACAATAGAAGAAAAATAAAAATTAACAAAAGTAAAATAAATGGCAAAGAAACAAAATAAAAGTAAAGAAAAAAGAAAAAGAAAACAAAACAAAGGAAAATAAAAGAGAGAGACAAAGAGGCAAAGACTAAGAGAGACCCAGAGAGTGTGAGATAGTTAAATAATGAGAGAGGCTGAAAGTGAATAAAGACAGACAGAGAGACTGACATAGAGACTGTGAAATAGAGAAAGAGACTGGAAGCTATAGCCAACGAGAGAGAGAGAGAGAGTGAGAAAGGCTGAGAGTGATAGAGAAAGTGCCTAAAGAGGAGATTAAGACAGAGACAGGGGGAGAGAGTCAGAGTCTTAGATTAAGAGCAAAAGTCAGAGACTGAGATTGAGACAGAGAGAGAGACACATATACTGAGAAAGTGGCATAAAATTAGAGAGATACACACACAGATACACATGGAGTGTCTGTGAATGGAAAGCTGTAGAGAGTATGAGTTTGTGCTGGGGAATAAAGAATGTGTGAGTGTAAGAGAGAAAGACTGTGTATGAGAAAGTGGTTGTATGAGATAGAGAAACTGTTTTTGTGTGAGAGAAAAAAAGAGAGAGATAGAGAGCGGGTGTCGTAGAATGACTCCCGACGATATACCATATATCACTATTCGTTGAGGGAACTTCCTTAATTATCTCTAGAGTGCGTTTTTACTGTCTGGCGGCCGATATTATGTATCTTCAAAATGCTTAAGAAGTGGAACTGAGCTCAAGGATAATAATATTGCTATCATTAATAAAATAGAGTTTTATTAATAATAACTATCAGCAAACACAAAAACGGAAAATATTGACAAACAGAATGGAAAGGGTCGTGGAGACTCGGGCTAATCCAAGGATTTAAGGGATCAAAAAAAGGTAAAACAAATATGGAGTTAAAGAGATGGGATGGTTCGATAAACCATTTAAAGCACAGGATAGAATTGACAAATAAGGGATCAATACTCAAAAGGTGACGCTTGGCTTACGTAACTTCATTAGGGTGCAGTGGAAGGTACTTGAAGGAATATTCGGTCCGCTGGCGAGTTCCAGCCGAAGGGGGGGGGGATAAAAGGATCCTGACGTGGCGTCTTGGAAAGGAGAACCGTTACTCGACGAACGGCTTGACGAACAATGGCTGTTCTAGGTTGTTCTCTTCTGAACAAAGGGGGGGATGAGAACCGTTTCTTGTCTACGGGCTCAAGAACAATGGCTGTTCTAATGTTGTTCTCCTTTGAACAACAGGGGGGGTGAGAACCGTTTCTTGGCGAAGGGCTCAAAACGAACAATGGCTGTTCTAATGCTGTTCTCCTTGAACAACAGGGGGGGGGGGGATGAGAACCGTTTCTTGGCGAAGGGCTCAAAACGAACAATGGCTGTTCTAATGCTGTTCTCCTTGAACAACAGGGGGGGGATGAGAACCGTTTCTTGGCGAAGGGCTCAAAACGAACAATGGCTGTTCTAATGCTGTTCTCCTTGAACAACAGGGGGGGGATGAGAACCGTTTCTTGGCGAAGGGCTCAAAACGAACAATGGCTGTTCTAATGCTGTTCTCCTTGAACAACAGGGGGGGGATGAGAACCGTTTCTTGGCGAAGGGTTCAAAACGAACAATGTGCGTTCTAATGCTGTTCTCCTTGAACAACAGGGGGGAGATGCCTTGGGGACTTGGCGTCACTAAAGGCTCGAACCTTTGGCACTCAAGGAATATTGTCCTCCTTCTGGACAAGTGATGGTGAATCTCGAGGTCGAGGTCCCTTGGCGCACAAAGGGAGAGAGGGTCGTGGTGATGTTTCGCGACGAAAATCTGGATCTCCAATCTGATCTTAGTGGTAAAGTTTCCATATAAATAGCCAGGACATCTCCTTGGCGTGGGGGAGAATGGGGTGGAAGCTTCGAGGGAACGCACAGCCGAGCCGGGGAACAATGCCTTATCTGCCCATAAGCCTAACTCGATCTGGCGAGGTCGGCGTATGGGGGCGAACGGGGGGGACGATAACCTCCTTGTTTAAACATTGGCGTCCGGTAGCTGTTGATAAGACTCCAAGCCTCGAATCGAAGATGCACGTGGGTAGCCTCATGGTTTTAAATAAAATGTGTGATAGAAGTTGAAATGAATGCAGCTCTGAACTCGTTCTATCACACCCCTCCATTCCAGGGGAAGTTGTCACTTCGAAAAAAAAGAGAGAAGGGACAACGATAGAGCTCCGTTGTAGGGAACTCGTTTTCTTGTACCAACCGTATCTTCCTGCACCTAACTATTATTACCTCAATACATGATTATTTTGATCTTTAGATTACAGGGGAAAATAACCTTTAATACAACTTAATAATAAAAAAAAAGGCATGGAACAATGAAATGATATAAACTTAGTACATACGGGACAAAATAATTTATACGTAAATTAATAAGAACAAATATATATACATAAAAAAAAATTAGACATTGAGCGTTACAAAATTCAGACATATACATTAATTAATTATATTACAAAAGAATCTTAAATTAAGTCGTACAAGACGGTATATACCTACATGGAGATACTAATCCTATGAATAAAATTGTTCTACGCTATTCGGTAACGCATTCCTACTGAGTGCGTCAGCGACCTGGTTATCGGAACCTTTGATATAATTTATTTTAAATTGATACTCTTGCAAGAGTAAACTCCAGCGCATGATGCGGCCGTTTGAGTGTCTCAAATTCCTAATATAGGCTAACGGACGGTGGTCGGTTTCTATTTGAAAATCTTTACATATCAAGTACAGCTTGAATTTGTCTATGACCCAGATAATTGATAGAGCTATCTTTTCTCTAGTGGCATATCTCTCTCCGCGTGGTAATAATTGACGACTAGCATATGCAACTGGATGACTCGTTCTGTCATCCACGTATTGAAGGAGTACACCTCCAATGCCCTCGTTGATCACGTCGGTCTCAACCCCAAAGGATTTTTCCGGGTTGGGCAACTTAAAAATGGGGGCAGAAATGAACTTACTTTTGAGCTGATTAAAATGGGAAACAGCGACATCATTCCAACGTAAGCGATCGGAGAAATTCTTTTCCTGAAGGGGGCATAGGGGGGCCGAAATTGCAGCGAAATTCGGAACAAATCGCTGATAGGGAGAAGCTGATCCTAGGAACGATCTTAATGGCTTCTTTGTAATCGGGAGGGGCATGTGGGCGATTGCCTTAATCTTGTTCTCGTGGGGACCTGACTTGCTTTGTCCTATTTTGAAACCCAAATATTTGATGGTTTCGTGGGCAAACTGGCATTTGCTGGGGCCAATGGTGAGGCCATTTTCACGCAGTTGCTCGAAAAGAGCTAATAGGGTGGATAAATGGTGATTCCATTTAATTAGTTCTTGGAGCTGACTCTTCTGACATGGTGTCAGCTGCGCGTCACTATCCAGGTCAGAGGGTTCCAAAGACTCGCCTGGTAGAAAAGGAGGAGGGTACTCGGCATCAGGTTGGATGCACACTGTCTGGATTACCTTAAGGGACTCCGCGGGGCAGTCCTCTTCAAGCGCCGATGCTTCGTCCAGTTCTACGAAGGTATCTCCATGGGCGCGTTGGGGGTTCTTTATTTCTTGGGGTCCAGGGACAGTCTCCGTGTCCTTGTCTTGGGCCTTATCACCTAAGGGTGTTAGTGATTCACACTCCTCATTTTCCGTCCTAAAGTCCTGGTTAGGGGTCTCCGAGAAATCGGACGGTATCGGGGTTCTGATGGGGACGGGCTCCTGGGCTTCTTTCTTATCTCGGCCTTGAGGAAGGGCGGCCTGAAACACAGGGTCGAAACTTACTTGGGGGCTCTGTCCTATAAGTACGGAACAGAATTTTATGGGTGCTACAATGACTTCAGCCCAGCCATTATAATATTGACACTGCAGGTAACATCTAGCGACGGGGAATCTGTTCGCCCGCCCAAGTTGGTCATGTACCACCGCAAATTTTTCGTGGTTAGGTTCCACTGGGGGAAGGAGTTCGTCGGATACGATGAAGCACATACATCCTGTGTCCCTGACGAGAGTCGATACTCGGCAGCCATTCACGCTGCCCTCCTCAAATTTCAAAGTTCCTGGTGAACTTTTATCAAAAATAAAATTTACCTGGTGGCCTGACGGAGGGGGAGAAGTTTCTGCTTGGGTCTGCACCACCGGGGGAGCCGGGGTTGCATTAATCTGGTGAACTTGGTGGGCTGGTCCGCTCTTAAGCTTAGAATTTGGGGGGCAATTCCAGCTCATGTGGTTTTCTACACCACAGGTGAAGCATATGGTTGGTCGCTTCGGGAAGAGAGATGGAGGAGAAGTCTTAACGGGAGGTTTGGAGTCCCGTTGTTGGTTTTGGGGAAAGAAGTTTTGGGGTTTTACGGGGCTCGGAAACTTTGTCAGCTTTCCTGGGAAGGGGCGCGAATCCGTCCTTCTTTCTTCTCGTTGGATTACTCTTTCCCGTTCCTCTCTTTCTCTTTCTTTTTCTACCTTTTTTCTTTGAACTTCTGCTTTAATCCGAGCTAATTCAATCTGAAGCTCAGCTTGTCTTATCCGTTCCCCTCTTTCTTCTCGTTGGATTTCTTTTTCTCGTTCTATTTCTCTTCTTTGCTCCTCTTGAATGTACTCAATTAGTTCTTTTCCGGAAAGTCCACAGGACTCTCCTTGCGCTTTAAAGATTTCAAACTGAGTCATCTTTGCACTTGGGGGCGCACTAGTCAACCAACTAAAATTCCTTGCAACAAGAATTATGCCTCTATAGAATTAGCCTACCTAAATATGGGCACTGACCTATTCGTACTTGGTTTCTCAATCTAAATAACCACTGACTAAAATCACAAAAAAAAAACACAAACAAATTATTATAACAGTTCCTTGAGCTATTCCAGCTTCTTAAGTTTAAAAAAAAAGGGGGATAGCAATCGTTAAAACAAAAGGGAACTACTATATTCTATTATTATAACGAATAACACTATGCTTTACTCGACTGAGACCAGTGTTTGCAAAGATATAGCGTTAAACCTTACACACCTGATACCAAATTTAAATAGTATATATATATATGTCGTAGAATGACTCCCGACGATATACCATATATCACTATTCGTTGAGGGAACTTCCTTAATTATCTCTAGAGTGCGTTTTTACTGTCTGGCGGCCGATATTATGTATCTTCAAAATGCTTAAGAAGTGGAACTGAGCTCAAGGATAATAATATTGCTATCATTAATAAAATAGAGTTTTATTAATAATAACTATCAGCAAACAAAAAAACGGAAAATATTGACAAACAGAATGGAAAGGGTCGTGGAGACTCGGGCTAATCCAAGGATTTAAGGGATCAAAAAAGGTAAAACAAATATGGAGTTAAAGAGATGGGATGGTTCGATAAACCATTTAAAGCACAGGATAGAATTGACAAATAAGGGATCAATACTCAAAAGGTGACGCTTGGCTTACGTAACTTCATTAGGGTGCAGTGGAAGGTACTTGAAGGAATATTCGTTCCGCTGGCGAGTTCCAGCCGAAGGGGGGGGGGATAAAAGGATCCTGACGTGGCGTCTTGGAAAGGAGAACCGTTACTCGACGAACGGCTTGACGAACAATGGCTGTTCTAGGTTGTTCTCTTCTGAACAAAGGGGGGGATGAGAACCGTTTCTTGTCTAAGGGCTCAAGAACAATGGCTGTTCTAATGTTGTTCTCCTTTGAGCAACAGGGGGGGTGAGAACCGTTTCTTGGCGAAGGGCTCAAAACGAACAATGGCTGTTCTAATGTTGTTCTCCTTGAACAACAGGGGGGGATGAGAACCGTTTCTTGGCGAAGGGCTCAAAACGAACAATGGCTGTTCTAATGCTGTTCTCCTTGAACAACAGGGGGGGGGGGAGAACCGTTTCTTGGCGAAGGGCTCAAAACGAACAATGGCTGTTCTAATGCTGTTCTCCTTGAACAACAGGGGGGGGATGAGAACCGTTTCTTGGCGAAGGGTTCAAAACGAACAATGTGCGTTCTAATGCTGTTCTCCTTGAACAACAGGGGGGAGATGCCTTGGGGACTTGGCGTCACTAAAGGCTCGAACCTTTGGCACTCAAGGAATATTGTCCTCCTTCTGGACAAGTGATGGTGAATCTCGAGGTCGAGGTCCCTTGGCGCACAAAGGGAGAGAGGGTCGTGGTGATGTTTCGCGACGAAAATCTGGATCTCCAATCTGATCTTAGTGGTAAAGTTTCCATATAAATAGCCAGGACATCTCCTTGGCGTGGGGGAGAATGGGGTGGAAGCTTCGAGGGAACGCACAGCCGAGCCGGGGAACAATGCCTTATCTGCCCATAAGCCTAACTCGATCTGGCGAGGTCGGCGTATGGGGGCGAACGGGGGGGACGATAACCTCCTTGTTTAAACATTGGCGTCCGGTAGCTGTTGATAAGACTCCAAGCCTCGAATCGAAGATGCACGTGGGTAGCCTCATGGTTTTAAATAAAATGTGATAGAAGTTGAAATGAATGCAGCTCTGAACTCGTTCTATCACACCCCTCCATTCCAGGGGAAGTTGTCACTTCGAAAAAAAAGAGAGAAGGGACAACGATAGAGCTCCGTTGTAGGGAACTCGTTTTCTTGTACCAACCGTATCTTCCTGCACCTAACTATTATTACCTCAATACATGATTATTTTGATCTTTAGATTACAGGGGAAAATAACCTTTAATACAACTTAATAATAAAAAAAAAGGCATGGAACAATGAAATGATATAAACTTAGTACATACGGGACAAAATAATTTATACGTAAATTAATAAGAACAAATATATATACATAAAAAAAAATTAGACATTGAGCGTTACAAAATTCAGACATATACATTAATTAATTATATTACAAAAGAATCTTAAATTAAGTCGTACAAGACGGTATATACCTACATGGAGATACTAATCCTATGAATACAATTGTTCTACGCTATTCGGTAACGCATTCCTACTGAGTGCGTCAGCGACCTGGTTATCGGAACCTTTGATATAATTTATTTTAAATTGATACTCTTGCAAGAGTAAACTCCAGCGCATGATGCGGCCGTTTGAGTGTCTCAAATTCCTAATATAGGCTAACGGACGGTGGTCGGTTTCTATTTGAAAATCTTTACATATCAAGTACAGCTTGAATTTGTCTATGACCCAGATAATTGATAGAGCTATCTTTTCTCTAGTGGCATATCTCTCTCCGCGTGGTAATAATTGACGACTAGCATATGCAACTGGATGACTCGTTCTGTCATCCACGTATTGAAGGAGTACACCTCCAATGCCCTCGTTGATCACGTCGGTCTCAACCCCAAAGGATTTTTCCGGGTTGGGCAACTTAAAAATGGGGGCAGAAATGAACTTACTTTTGAGCTGATTAAAATGGGAAACAGCGACATCATTCCAACGTAAGCGATCGGAGAAATTCTTTTCCTGAAGGGGGCATAGGGGGGCCGAAATTGCAGCGAAATTCGGAACAAATCGCTGATAGGGAGAAGCTGATCCTAGGAACGATCTTAATGGCTTCTTTGTAATCGGGAGGGGCATGTGGGCGATTGCCTTAATCTTGTTCTCGTGGGGACCTGACTTGCTTTGTCCTATTTTGAAACCCAAATATTTGATGGTTTCGTGGGCAAACTGGCATTTGCTGGGGCCAATGGTGAGGCCATTTTCACGCAGTTGCTCGAAAAGAGCTAATAGGGTGGATAAATGGTGATTCCATTTAATTAGTTCTTGGAGCTGACTCTTCTGACGTGGTGTCAGCTGCGCGTCACTATCCAGGTCAGAGGGTTCCAAAGACTCGCCTGGTAGAAAAGGAGGAGGGTACTCGGCATCAGGTTGGATGCACACTGTCTGGATTACCTTAAGGGACTCCGCGGGGCAGTCCTCTTCAAGCGCCGATGCTTCGTCCAGTTCTACGAAGGTATCTCCATGGGCGCGTTGGGGGTTCTTTATTTCTTGGGGTCCAGGGACAGTCTCCGTGTCCTTGTCTTGGGCCTTATCACCTAAGGGTGTTAGTGATTCACACTCCTCATTTTCCGTCCTAAAGTCCTGGTTAGGGGTCTCCGAGAAATCGGACGGTATCGGGGTTCTGATGGGGACGGGCTCCTGGGCTTCTTTCTTATCTCGGCCTTGAGGAAGGGCGGCCTGAAACACAGGGTCGAAACTTACTTGGGGGCTCTGTCCTATAAGTACGGAACAGAATTTTATGGGTGCTACAATGACTTCAGCCCAGCCATTATAATATTGACACTGCAGGTAACATCTAGCGACGGGGAATCTGTTCGCCCGCCCAAGTTGGTCATGTACCACCGCAAATTTTTCGTGGTTAGGTTCCACTGGGGGAAGGAGTTCGTCGGATACGATGAAGCACATACATCCTGTGTCCCTGACGAGAGTCGATACTCGGCAGCCATTCACGCTGCCCTCCTCAAATTTCAAAGTTCCTGGTGAACTTTTATCAAAAATAAAATTTACCTGGTGGCCTGACGGAGGGGGAGAAGTTTCTGCTTGGGTCTGCACCACCGGGGGAGCCGGGGTTGCATTAATCTGGTGAACTTGGTGGGCTGGTCCGCTCTTAAGCTTAGAATTTGGGGGGCAATTCCAGCTCATGTGGTTTTATACACCACAGGTGAAGCATATGGTTGGTCGCTTCGGGAAGAGAGATGGAGGAGAAGTCTTAACGGGAGGTTTGGAGTCCCGTTGTTGGTTTTGGGGAAAGAAGTTTTGGGGTTTTACGGGGCTCGGAAACTTTGTCAGCTTTCCTGGGAAGGGGCGCGAATCCGTCCTTCTTTCTTCTCGTTGGATTACTCTTTCCCGTTCCTCTCTTTCTCTTTCTTTTTCTACCTTTTTTCTTTGAACTTCTGCTTTAATCCGAGCTAATTCAATCTGAAGCTCAGCTTGTCTTATCCGTTCCCCTCTTTCTTCTCGTTGGATTTCTTTTTCTCGTTCTATTTCTCTTCTTTGCTCCTCTTGAATGTACTCAATTAGTTCTTTTCCGGAAAGTCCACAGGACTCTCCTTGCGCTTTAAAGATTTCAAACTGAGTCATCTTTGCACTTGGGGGCGCACTAGTCAACCAACTAAAATTCCTTGCAACAAGAATTATGCCTCTATAGAATTAGCCTACCTAAATATGGGCACTGACCTATTCGTACTTGGTTTCTCAATCTAAATAACCACTGACTAAAATCACAAAAAAAAAACACAAACAAATTATTATAACAGTTCCTTGAGCTATTCCAGCTTTTTAAGTTTAAAAAAAAAAGGGGGATAGCAATCGTTAAAACAAAAGGGAACTACTATATTCTATTATTATAACGAATAACACTATGCTTTACTCGACTGAGACCAGTGTTTGCAAAGATATAGCGTTAAACCTTACACACCTGATACCAAATTTAAATAGTATATATATATATGTCGTAGAATGACTCCCGACGATATACCATATATCACTATTCGTTGAGGGAACTTCCTTAATTATCTCTAGAGTGCGTTTTTACTGTCTGGCGGCCGATATTATGTATCTTCAAAATGCTTAAGAAGTGGAACTGAGCTCAAGGATAATAATATTGCTATCATTAATAAAATAGAGTTTTATTAATAATAACTATCAGCAAACAAAAAAACGGAAAATATTGACAAACAGAATGGAAAGGGTCGTGGAGACTCGGGCTAATCCAAGGATTTAAGGGATCAAAAAAGGTAAAACAAATATGGAGTTAAAGAGATGGGATGGTTCGATAAACCATTTAAAGCACAGGATAGAATTGACAAATAAGGGATCAATACTCAAAAGGTGACGCTTGGCTTACGTAACTTCATTAGGGTGCAGTGGAAGGTACTTGAAGGAATATTCGTTCCGCTGGCGAGTTCCAGCCGAAGGGGGGGGGGATAAAAGGATCCTGACGTGGCGTCTTGGAAAGGAGAACCGTTACTCGACGAACGGCTTGACGAACAATGGCTGTTCTAGGTTGTTCTCTTCTGAACAAAGGGGGGGATGAGAACCGTTTCTTGTCTAAGGGCTCAAGAACAATGGCTGTTCTAATGTTGTTCTCCTTTGAGCAACAGGGGGGGTGAGAACCGTTTCTTGGCGAAGGGCTCAAAACGAACAATGGCTGTTCTAATGTTGTTCTCCTTGAACAACAGGGGGGGATGAGAACCGTTTCTTGGCGAAGGGCTCAAAACGAACAATGGCTGTTCTAATGCTGTTCTCCTTGAACAACAGGGGGGGGGGGTGAGAACCGTTTCTTGGCGAAGGGCTCAAAACGAACAATGGCTGTTCTAATGCTGTTCTCCTTGAACAACAGGGGGGGGATGAGAACCGTTTCTTGGCGAAGGGCTCAAAACGAACAATGGCGGTTCTAATGCTTTTCTCCTTGAACAACAGGGGGGAGATGCCTTTGGGACTTGGCGTCACTAAAGGCTCGAACCTTTGGCACTCAAGGAATATTGTCCTCCTTCTGGACAAGTGATGGTGAATCTCGAGGTCGAGGTCCCTTGGCGCACAAAGGGAGAGAGGGTCGTGGTGATGTTTCGCGACGAAAATCTGGATCTCCAATCTGATCTTAGTGGTAAAGTTTCCATATAAATAGCCAGGACATCTCCTTGGCGTGGGGGAGAATGGGGTGGAAGCTTCGAGGGAACGCACAGCCGAGCCGGGGAACAATGCCTTATCTGCCCATAAGCCTAACTCGATCTGGCGAGGTCGGCGTATGGGGGCGAACGGGGGGGACGATAACCTCCTTGTTTAAACATTGGCGTCCGGTAGCTGTTGATAAGACTCCAAGCCTCGAATCGAAGATGCACGTGGGTAGCCTCATGGTTTTAAATAAAATGTGATAGAAGTTGAAATGAATGCAGCTCTGAACTCGTTCTATCACAGCGGGGATTGAACGAATCCATTTTCTTGATAAGTTTATGATGAAAGGAAAAATGAGACTTTCCTTTTACTTGGACCGCGCTCCCAGCTGCAATGACCCTTCCCAAATGGCGATCACAAAGGACCGTTGGAAAATCACATCACACCCAGAATAGAACCTGTCTCGAACGAGCGCCTCGTTTAGCTCTATTTAAAGGATTGCGATTTTGTGTCTCTTTTCTCTCTCATGTCGGGATGGCGGTGCCTCGGACCCTCTTCGCCTGTCATAATTTACCTGGACACCGTCCGAAGAAGACATCTTTTTTGAAAAATAGTCATTTGATACCCTGTCTGATGGGTACCAATGATCATTTGGAGAATGTTTTCAGTTTCGGGAGCCATTTGCTATGTTCAGATGAAACGGGGATCGAATTGTTTTGTATAAATGATATCAAATATGTTTGGCGTAGGAGTAAGTGGTGCCGCTGGTCTTCCAAAACCCCTATTCACACGGTAAAACATGGAGATAGATCTATTATGTTCTGGAGCAGTTTCTGTGCAAAATACGTTGGTACATTTGATTGAATCAACGCAAGGCTGAATCAAGAATACTACAAAAAGATTCTTGAAGAGTATCTGAAAAGTCATCAAGAAAGAAGATTTCTTTCAACACGACAATGATTCCACACATAGAAATTAATTTTTTCCTGGTTCAAGCTAAAATACTGGTTTTGGAATGGCCATCACAGTCGCCAGAACTCAACGCGATAGGTATATTGTAAGGACTGAGCTGAAGGTCCGCGTCCATGCAAGACACCCCTAAAACGTCGCTGAATTGGAAGAGATTTGCGAAAACGAGATGGACAAAATTCCAACCGAGGTTTGTTTGAATCTAGTAAGAAAATGTAATTGTTTGAGTATTATCATTAAGCATAAAGGTTTATACTGTTTACTATTTTTTCCTAAATTGCATTGGGAATAAATACGTTTTGATTGAAATTTTTCAGGAAAAAAAGTGTTATTATTTGTTTATTTTATCAGCAAACTTGTTGAAATTTTTTGGTTTTGTCTATGTTTATATTTCTCTCAATGCCCTTAAATTCCCGTTACCGTATAATAAATGGTTCATGAACTGGGGCGAAAAATTGTGGTATTAATTTGTAGTATGATTAATTGCGCATTGGGCCTTAGCATCGATAAACAAATTTCATCATATTTCAAGTTTTTGCGGGAAATATTGGAACACCTGCTTTTTTGAGCTCAAAGTTTATTTATTTTTAATTTTTAGCCAGAAAAATATACACCATCAGAGTTGTTGGTTTGTTGATATAAGTGTTCTAAATATAATAGAGTTGAGTTTAAACTGAAGGATAATGACAAACAAGTGAGGAGTTCAACTTTTATCATCTAAATATTACATACTATTTTCAACTGATACATTAAAATCATGTTTTGTCTCAAACGATGGCATGAAGTCACGGCATTTTAGTACCACCCGAATGTAGCCATCTGTTGCTTCTTTTCCATAAACTTTGCCAGAAGCTTCCCTCAACATTCGCACACACTTCTCCACACCTTGAGAATGGCATGGGATGTCAATAGAGTGGCTCGTCAAAAGTATATTGCAGGTCCGCAATAGTTAGATACATTGTAAGTGGTGATTCAAACCTGCACTCCTCTTCACGGGGAAGTAGATATGTTAGTTTCTTAGCAGTCTTATCTATTTTGGGTGACCTGAAATCACTTATCTCTTCATCATACAAAGTAACTTATCGGATCTTCTTGATTTTGTCAATAGCTAATTTCCTGTTCTGATCAACGTCTGCTAACATTGCCAAAACGACGTTCTCAGGATGGACGCAGTAGGAATTACTTTGGATTGTTTGCCATACTATGGTTTCACTGGCAGGTCGGAGTATTTGCAGAAGATTGATCTGTTACAGATGTTAAAATCCCTCCATGCATTTTGGAGAAAATTTGATTTGAAACCATATAGGCCCATAATGACACACGACAAACTCTGTAAGGACATACAAGTCATTATTAGGATTTTCTGTTACCACATAAAGTCTACAACTTCTGCTTGCAGTGCTGAGCCATCTTGCATGAGATATTCGTCCTGGTTTCTTATGTAGGAGATCATCGACAATTGTACCACATCTAATAGCACTGATAATTATGTACAGGAAAGCTTGGTTCTGACTAAGCTCGTTTACATTTACATCTGGAAGAGAAGCTCCTTTAGCAATACATTGAAGGCCATGTGATGATACTGGTAGAGTTTCACATGTGGTTAAGGCTTTACAAATTGGTCCTTTTCATTGAATTTCACTTTCTGTTGGATCAATATATTTCCTGTACAGTTGCCTCAAAGGGATCTTATTTAGATGCAAGCTGCAGATGATCCTCTGTAAAGGTCGATGTAAATGACATTCGGCCCTCTTACGGCTCTATTCTTGCAGCCAGTATTAGTCGCCGTGCTGTTAGCTCCCAATACCATTATTACATCTTCAATATCATATTCAACAATCCATTTAATCAGTCCTTCTGCAATACCTACATCTGTTTCTCGTTCAATAGTTAGATCGTCTAAATATAAAGTACCAGGTCCTCCTACAAGCACATAGTGACCTTGAATTTCTTTTGCTCCATACCATTTGTTTCCTTTCTTCTTTTTAGTTAGTGTTGTGTCTCTCCTCCTATCAAAAAACAATAAAGTAATTTTCTTATCTCTTAAACATTCCGATTCGGTGAAATTCCTCTTTACCTTCTCTTGTGCCCTTCAGACTTTGTGATAGTCAATTATATGGGAGCGTTCTTCGGAATTTATAATACCAGATTCAAATAGGGCTGCACTAATAATAGCAGCAGCAGCAGAAGCTCTATTTGATACCGAATTCTGATCAGCTTCCATGGCAATTTTTGGTATTGGTATGATGCTGTTTTCTGTTCTCGCAAAGACTTTCTTCCATTCGTCATCAGATGAGATTTCTTCATCCAAGGCTTCATCTGAAATTATAGTTTTCTCTCCCCTCTTCTCTTTTTGTGACTCTTCTTTCCTGAAGGCGATATTATCTGATTTTCCTTTTTTTAATCATCTGAATTATTTTTACATCCACTCCTCCAATTTTCATGTAACACCTATTTTATTGGTCAATAAGAAATTCATGCTCTCAACGTGGCACTTTCATGTTCCTCTCACACTTACAGCCCAAGAGATCAGCCCTCTGGCAGCCTGCTATACCAAAGGGTTGACCCAATGATGAGAGCTTCTTACTCTTAATGGCATTCATTCCTTGTTTTGATGCTGCCACAGAAGCTTCTTCCACCTCTCGGAGCAATTTGGTTTTAACTTTCTTGATTGACTGAACTGGAATACTGGCTTTGTTGCAACCTCAGTAAGGCCTTCGGATACTTCAGGAATAACATCCTTGTTCCTCTTGTATTTATTATCTTTTACATACTGAATATATCTTCCAACCTCTTGGTTTGTGGGCATCTCATAAAGTAAAAGTTCTGGAAGTAGGTAGCGAAAAAGACTTTGACTTGTTGATGTTTTAGTTCTTTTAATCATCTTAGCCCTAAACAATAATTAATAGAAAGACCCGTTAATAGAAAACAGATATAATACATGTAATGAGTGAAGCCTCCATACTCTGTAAATATCTCGTAAATTCGTCATACATCGATCAATTCTTTTTCTATCCGAGTCGTTTACAAACAAGGAATTCCTTAATCTAAAATTGCCTAAACCTTAGATACATAAGGAGTTAAAGTGCAAATTTTCTTCCTGTACCAAAATTACCCATTTCTAGCTTCAGAGACGAAAACTCTAATAACTGAATGCAACTAGCCTCACCCAACGGAAAAGATCATTTTAAATCAAATTTAGGCCCCCCCTTCCCCAAAGGGAGTGTTACGATGTCTTCAGATTTGTTTCGTCTTCATTTCCAAATTTTGGATTGTCTGTTCTACAAAACCTGAAATGTGCCTTATAATTAGTCGTGACAAATGCTATTTATAACATTACTTTCATACAAAGTGACTTGTGTAAAATTATATAAATGGAGAAGTGCCGAAATGAACAAAATATCAAACCTGATTATAGGTAAAGTATAGTGAATGGGTGTAGAAAAGAGAAGGAGAAATAGACCTGGATAATGTTGCAATGAGAAACGGACAGTGAGATTAGATCAGTCTTGGAATTGACTTTTGGCAAAAAGATGAACTTTGAGAATAAGCTTTGAGGAAGAGCTTTGAGGATGAGCTTTGTGAATAAGCTTTGTGCCACAAAGGATCGGTAGAATGGAGTGTTCTAGAGGACAAGAGGAGAGAGCCAATTATTTCCGAATGAAGGAGGTCTTGAATGAAATAAATGGAAGAGGCTAATGTTTGGGTGATGGTTTAAACTGACCACAATGTGTGACAGATCCGCAAAGGTGAGGTTGAGCGTAGAATTGAGGTCAGAACTTGAAACGGATTAGCTCAGCAAAGATTTTCAGGGGGGAGGGGTATTATTTCGCCCAAAAAACTGTCTTTAGGTCTTGAAAAGTGAGTAGGGCATTGAATGGTGTATGGGATGGATGAATTGTGAGAAAGTCTATTTGCAATAATTGGAATAAAATAGGTAAAGACGCACTAACAAAAAATTTATTAAGAATAAAGACCATTGGATCCATTTGAAATCCGTTTCCAAAGACTTACCCAAAGACTTATCCAAAGACTTACCTAAAAACTTATCTGGAGACTTACCAAAGACTTATCCAATAACTTATTCAACGATTTTCCCAAACGACTTACCCAAAAATTCATCCAAAGACTTACTTAAAGATTTTCACATAACAGAAAAGGATAAAAAGAATCCTCTTTTCCCCTTCGGTCATTTAATCGGCCCGTGGATTTGATGTGCGCCGATACTCCTTTTGTCTGAGGAGTGAGGTGAGGGCGAGGGTGTAATGTGGATTCCTTCCTTCTCCGGGAAAGAGACTATTTGCCCCAAGATGAGAAGACTTAAATTGAACCCAACATCTGTACTCTCGCTTCTTGAGTACAATTATATGTACATTCGTGTACTATAGCTCTACAGTCACATCTGAGGGAGTGTTAAAGCGGTAATGTGTAGAAATAAAAAGTGTCGGTAGGAAAAGAAAGAGTTACGATGCCAGGGTGCGATGCGAGCAAACAGAAAACTTGTCGCCGAGATGCAGGGGACGATCGCCTTAGACCACTCGGCCATCACGCTAAAATATGTAGATGCTGCACATCCCCCGAAGGAACCAGATCACCAGCGCTCTCAGAGTCATATTTTATTTTTCCTGCGAGAAATTTATATCTTCGATCTTACACGATTGATGTAAACTCCTTTTATGCTTTCTTTTTTACATTTTTGACTCTCAACTCTCACCTTCTGAAGCTTATCTCAGGTGGGAGGGAACGACAATTTAACGAAAGAGCCGACCCAGGGGTCGCTCTAACATTCAACCGCCCCCGAAACTCGGCTCAAATCAAGTCTCTATCTGACAACTGATGTACACAAAACCTATGAATATGAAAATTCTTGTAGGTCTGTGTATGTTTTTTGTGTATGTTGCATAGGGCCGTGTAAGTAGAATGTAGTTATCTTGGCATAATATGTAGATATCTAGACAGCATGGGAACCTATTCGTACACGAGGTGGAATAAAGTCTTGGGGCCCTCAACCCGGAGGATCATTGATTCTAAGCTACATTGTCTAACATTTCTAACAACATGCTAGAAATATATTGAAATTTAACTAATATAAAATATAGGAAAAAGTTTTAAATATTCAAAATTGATTGCAAAATAATGTCCAAAGCATTGGACAGTCACGGCCAAAAGTTTTGAGACTAAGATTAATAGAACTAATCAAAGGTTGCATTATATTCTACTGTTTGTTTAATAATTTGAAGGTGAAATAGACGAAAATTAAGATTCCAAGCACATTTTATTAATAAACACAGTCAATTCATGTTGTAGTCAATATGTACAATGATGTCCCTTGTTCTTCAGGATTGCTTCAATCCGTGTTGGCGCTGGAGACCCAATTTGCGATGATACATTGACCGATTTGCTCCATTTTGTTCGATAAGGACCTGCAAATGCTCACAATTAGATGGCTTCTATTTCTTAACCGCCAGTTTGATTTTTGCCCACAAATTATCTATTGGAGGAAAATCTTGCGAATTCCCGGACTAAAAATTTCCTGTAATTTTCAGCCTAAAAACGTTGTTATTGCTTTTGATTTGTGAAAAGACGCGGCATTTTGCTGAAAAATGCAGTAAACATCCTCAAATTGGTCGTGAACTGTTGGTAAAATAGGCTGATGAAGCAAGTTTAGGACTATTTTGAGTTCGTGGCATTGTTCTTGGGCAAAATTGTTAGTGCTCTAACTCTCTTAGATGAGAAGCGTTACTAAACATGGAGATTGTTCGGATGCTTCACCGTGGACACGAAACAGGACTCGTGAAAGCTACCCACGTTTTGCTCCAGTCTTCAATAGTCCATTTTTTATAGTTTCTACAAAATGGAGCCTCTCCATAAGCATTTTATCAAGGAGAGATGAGGCTTCTTCGCGGCTCTTCTCGACTTGAGACCTTAATGGAAAGGAGGTTTCCAATTCGCTGTGCGCGCGGAAGCGTTCACACCTACTCCTTTCCAATTGTGAGCAAGATTGGCACTGGATGCAAACCGACCCTTGAGCAAGGACTTCTTTAGAGGAGAGTACTTAGTTTTTAAAGGCATTAATGATCCTACAGATGGGACTCCTTGATGCATAACCCCTAGCAACTATCTCCTTTAGTCCAAAACAACGATGGTTCCAACCTTTTCTTTCCAAAAACCATCTCTGGAATTTAAAAAAAGATTATAACATTTAATTTTACAAAGAAATATTAAAAAATAGATTATAATTACACAAAATCATTCCAGTAATTTTTTTGCCATAATTGAACATTTTGGTCGACGGGCAAAAGTCCAGAGACTGAAACTCACGTGCCTGAGGAAAAGGCTCAGAGCGCAAGTTTAGATTCAGCGAAGAAATAACTTCTTTTTTTTTTAAATGTGGACTTTTTAATAAACCTGAAATAATAATTTAAATATTAGAATAATTATTCATTCTTTTCATGTAAGTTCTAAAAACAAGTGATATATATATATATATATATATATATTATATATATATATATATATATATATTTATATATATATATATATATATATATATATATATATATATATATATATACATATACGTATAATATGAGTCTTACATTTTATGGCAATGATCCTGGATTTTTGTCTTCTCGCTTTTTCGGTCTATAAGAGGAGAATCTCGTGTCATCCAAGTAGATAAAGCGTTGGACTACTAACTCCTAGGTATCGGGTTTAATCCCACCGGGCAAGATTACAAAATATTTAGGCGTTATGAGCGTGTGCGGGGGTATAGGAAAGTCCATCAATACAAGTTATCACATACATAACCACTCACAACCCCCATGTCTCTTCCTTGCTCCGTCTTCACACACACAAGATATCCACTCTTCCCTCTCGGAACCTGCCGTTGAGATGTCCATTTCATCACAGAAGTGCAACAGGTGCCCCACTCCCGGGCTAGGGAGAGGGGAGGTTCTTTGCTCAGTGGTTGGTGTCAACCATAATGATACTTCCATATCCGTGCCCCCTCTCCCCACCCCTTAGGTTATCTGGGACCTGCTATTGTGCACTCGATTAGTCTTTTAGATCTTTATGCGAATTTAATTATAAGTTCAGGGAGCTCACCCATGAATAAAAAGAGACGGAGTATAACTAACTAAACGAGTATCAAAACTTATGCATTTCTTTCAATCATTCTTTCTATCCTCTTTCTCTCTCTACCTCCCCTCTATCTCTCTATCTATCTCTCCCTCTCTCTCCATTTATCTCTCTCTCCCTTTCTCCCACTATAAATTTCTCCCCCCCCCCGTCCTCCGTCTACCTTTCTATCTTTGTCTCCCTCTCTCTGTCAGTCTGAAACTCTCTCCACCTCTCCCCTCCCCCCCTCTCTATCTCTTTTTCTCGTCTCTGTTTCAGTTAACAGCGAAGTTTAACTCCCCTCCCCCCAAAATAAATAACTCCCATACATTATTTTCAGCCAGAGTTTTCGAGATACAACAACGAATATTGAAATGCAAATTTTCTAATGCGATGTATCGAACCCATTTCGTGTGGATGTTTTGGGGTGGTTAAAGTAGAACTATTTTCAGACGAGAGATTAGTGGGCAGAAGATCTATACAAGGCTTCGCGTCCCCGGACCCTTAATTAAAATCTTTTGAAATATCCGAACTTGTAATCAACACATTGATTAATTTTGTTATGTTGCGTTATTTCTCGTTTTTCTTTCTTATCCTACGCCCAGTTTTAACTTCTCCCATACATTTCACTTTTTATTATCTGTAATTTCTACCCTCTATTTATTTTTAATTTCATCTCTTAAATATTGTCCCCATTATATAATAACTGATGGAGGTAATCTTAGTATTTCGTGATTGAAGTATGTAGTGTGTAATGTGTGACCCACGTACACTGAATAGGGACTTTTAATTTAACAGCCACATACACGTATGTAGATACAAAAGAACTAAAAAGAATATAGTTACTGAGAAAACGCATAAATCATGTACAGATGGTCTCCCAAAAGACTATATACTCTTTTTTCCACATATATTTACCATTTAGGGAGAGATAAACAGACATCATTGAAACAATTAGCTTTAAAAAGTAAATTAATAATATCTTAGTAAAAAAGGTTTTATTGAGTTGTTTCGATATAAATTTTAATTAATAAGTTCCTGTTCACAAATGTTTCGACCTTTGACTGGAGAAAAGGTCTTTGGAAGAGTGTACTAAGCCGGACATTGTGTCATTATAAAGGGCCTATGACTGGAGGAAAGGTCTTTGGAAGAGTGTACTAAGCCGGACATTGTGTCATTATAAAGGGCCTATGACTGGAGGAAAGGTATTTGGAAGAGTGTGCTAAGCCGGACATTGTGTCATTATAAAGGACCTTTGACGAGAGGAAAGGTCTTTGGAAGAGTGTGCTAAGCCGGACATTGTTTCATTAAAAAGGGCCTATGACCAAACACTTGTAGTACATTGATGTTGACGGAAAATTTTCAAGCAGTTGGTGAAGTTAATTGAAATTGAAATGAAATCACTAAAACATTTTGATCAATTAAATTATTGACGTATTTTTATTCAGAATTGGAGCAACGATGTATTATCTCAGCATCTCAAAAAAAAAATAACGCAACTAAATTCCTAAGATTGAATCTTACACAAATTGCCTGAATCATTGTTTAGTTGACTACTCCAAAGAGGCTGTTATAAATTTTAATCGTCAGTGCTGCCACTACAAAATAACATGGTTTTAGGAAGAAGCTATGTCATAATAATCTTTAAATAAAAAAGGGTACAATTATAAAAGTGGTTAGAGAGTACCCGAAATTAATAGAAAAAAATACCACAAATTAAATTATTGATAAAATAAATTAGTTTTATCACTCATCACTTTTCCAAAGTTGTTCTATTCATTGGGTCATGCGATCTGGCAAATCCGATTAGAGATAAACCTTTAAAAATGTCTAAAATTTCAGGGTTTTCAGACTCAAAATAATATTTGATAATTATTAGGATCTTTAATGTAATATAATTTAAGAAAATTAACAATTTGAACAAAAAACATATATTTTGTCTTGGTTTAATGTAGGCAAATTGCACTTAATTGCGATATTAGCTAAAAAAAAAGACCCTGATCCTAAAAGAACAGGCAAATAACTACAAATATTCCAATTGTGCCATTTATCAAAAAGAAATATTTAAAGTATTTCTAAAGATCCGCGGAGACTTAAAATTGCAATTAAGTTGCTTTAGAGCTTCATGAAGCAAAGTTTGGGAACTCCGCTGTAAACAATGACGAGGTCAGTTACAAAGTTTCCGGAAATAAGTACCAATGATTATATGTATATGTTGATGCCAACCAGTACAACTCTATACAAGTCTTTGGGATCTATAAGTACGTGTGGGAGAGTTTTCTCACACAATTGTGGTTATATCGTTACGTTGCATTTAAAAAAGCTTTAGATTAAATTACACGTAAATATGCAATTTCAAAATGATATGCAGCAAGTGTTTGATCAAATTCTAATGGAAATGGCCACATTTATTGGAGATTTGCAATAGGGTTTTTGTTGAGATGCTTTTTCCTTTAAAACAATAGTTGACGAGTGGATGAAGCAGTGCAAAGAGGGTGAGAAAGACCTCTTAGACTACTCAAGAGAGTAAAGTCTCTCTAACTAGACAAAGAAACTGACTCTATTGACGAATCTTCGGTAGCTATGTAGATATGTTAGAATGGTGAATGGTGTTGCATTTCACTTTGAATTGCAATCTTGGATTTAGCAAGATTTCCGCACCTTGGTAACAAAGGTGTTGGCGAGAATGAATAAGGTTGAAAACCGCATTTTATTCATCTCTTTTAAACGAGATTGAAGCGATTGAGGTGAATTTCTTTGATCGAATCTTTACAGGAGACTATAATTGAATTATTCAGGAAGAAAACTTCAATCCAAACAATGAGTTCGTTCATCATCAGCCGAAGCGATGATGTTCATGAGGGAGAAATCAGCTCATGAGGATATGGCGGCGGTTTGGGGGGCTTCCGACGAACTCGTTTTGGTCGATTTCTCGAACCAAAAAGAATTATCATCGAAAACTTGAAAACCAACAACATTTAAAAAGAAGGAAAATAAAGGGGAAATTGAGAGTAAATGAAAGTTGAATTGAGGGCGAAGAAAGGAGAAATATAGGGTGAAGAAAATGTAATTGAACGTGAAGAAAAGGGAGAAGTGAGAGTAAAAGAGTGGGCTTGAGAGCGCACAGAAAGAGGAATCGAGGGAGAAGTAAAAGAAATTGAGGGTGAAGTTAGGGAGAATTGATGGAGAATAGTTGGGAATTAAGGATGATAAGAGGGGAAAGAGTGGAGATTGATTGCGAATCAAGGGGAATTGAGGGTGAAACCGTGTCAAAAAGGAGTTAAGCGAAGAAAGAGAAGAAGGAACGACTGAATATAAAAAATAGGAAAGTAAATAGAACAAATTCGCGACTGAATAAAAGAATTAAGCGACTTTTGATATGAGGAATATATTGACCATACAACGAAAATAGGTTCACTCTTCCACTACACCAATGGTAGATAGGTAGCTCATTCCTCCCTCGCATCGTGGGTGAGATCCACAGACCGGAAAATTAAATGTACATAAAGATCAGAATAACGGGCCCTGGTCCCCCCGGTAAGCATTAGGTGCCCGTCCTCGTTGGTTGGAAGGTGACAGCATTCTTTCATGGTATTTTTGACCACAACCAACACCACAGTGGAGCCGTTCAAGCCCCTCGGGAGGGTCCAATCGTTACTTATTACTGGTATGTGGGTATGAGTGCCCCTCCCCCATTAGATGCTACTAGTAAAATGTATGTAAAAGAATTAACAGGAAATAGTATAGAGAGTGGTTGTCGAATGTACAAAAGATTCCAAGGATTGGTGTTATCAACCTTGAGATGAGATGGAAGACTCAAGAGCGTGAAAGATGCGTTCATAGGATGGAAGTTCAGTAGAGATGCGAGTACCCATAAAACCATCAAATACGACCATTAACTTCTATCTAAACTGATCTAGGGATTGTAAATGAATCTATATTGATTCTTTTTAATCTATAGACATCTGTATAGTCGATTTTATGTGCAATGGAACGTGACCCTAAAAATGGATCCACCATAAATGGAAATAAAAATCATCCTCTGATAATGTCGTTCCAACATGTCGGTCAAATTAAAAATTAATGTTGACATTTGGGATGCGATCCTATTTTGTTTTTGAGCTGCATCAATATTTATGGGTCGCCATGGTAACAGTTCGGTGCTTATCTCCAACCCCCATTCCCAGAGAAACCTTCCCCCCACCTGTCTCAATATCCTCAGGGAATTAGCCTTTGTTTATTTTCTCTGAGGCTCTCTTTTCACCCTCGATTCCCATCTATTTTGGGGTATATTTGGGTATCTACCGGGGACGAATGCCTCAAGCACGCCCTCTCAAAACAAACCTTACTCTTACACCATTAATCAAAATGAAAAGGGGAAAAAATAAACAAACTTTCAAAACAAAATCTTTTTTTCCTCGGCTTCAATGAAGAAGTTTTAGCGGAGCTGCTCGGCGTTGAGAAAGTGAAAATCGTGTACTTTCGTATGTTTGCGCTCAAAAAGAATTGGAAGCATTTTTACCTCCTACTTTTAAAAGGACTTTACCGACATAGATTTTTGGAATATATTTACGCGATCGCGGAGCCTAGATTTATTTTGTTGTTGTTGTTTTTAAAGCCTTTTATCACCGGTATGCACCATCTTGGGAGCAATAGTTTAACGCAGGATACGAGCCCCGGTTCAGCAGGGATTGGGTTCGAAAAGTAATTTAAGAGAGAGATCGAAACTATGGCTTAACTTCGCTAGAATTGTAGGCTTAATTTGTACTGTTAAATTTTTTTGTTCTGTTTCTATGAAGTTATTCATTCATGTATATAAAAGGCCCCTGCGCCATCCGATTTAGAGTTAGCATTCTTAATCTTTTCGCTTTCTCCTTTTCTTCATTTCTGTGATACTTCTCTCGATTATTTCCACAGTGGGTACGAATTCTTTCTTTTCAGTTCTCAATTCACTCATTCTTAGCAGACACTTGTTTAACACACTAACCAAAGTGTGGAACCGTATATGGTTTATTGTGGTTCGTCCAAACCACCGCATGTGGTACGATTATTCAAACTTCAGCACGAATATATTTCCTAAAATGTTAGAATATAAAGGAGAGGGGCAGGGGGCGGGGGGTTAAGAAATAATACCAATGAGAGCCGGTGTTATTTCTGAAATTAGGTATTTATACGGAATCACTCTCAACTATTTTGAGTGGTTTTAGAAGCGAACCAGTTTGTGGTCTGTTCCCATTAACAGACTGACTGCAAAACTGGGCCAAATAGATTACAACGATGATTAGAAAAATAATAATAATAATAAACTCCGAACGTTGTATAGATCAGCAGTCCTAGTGGAACTAATAGAAAGTGAGCGGTGCTACTTTAGCGTGAGGCCTACCACAGTATTCGTAGTCTACGCTGTGAAATGACCTATAGACTGCGGCCTACCTTAAATGGGCTAATTTTATTACCTGTGCTTAGCTTTTTTTTGCCTTTTTAGCCTGAGTGCTCCTGACCGGTGAATAAAAAAGGACGTTTAGCCTGCGGGCTACCTTTCATGTGCTTACCTTAATCTTTCCCTTTTAACCTAACCTAAACTAAACCAACCTAACATAACCTAACGTACTCTAGCCTAACATATTCTAGATTAGGATAAATTATTTAATCTACCTTGGAAGAAATAATTACTTCAAAAGCCAAATCATCTAATCGAGATTACGAAATCCAAATCGGTCGCGTTGAGCTGAATTTGTCATCAAATTTTATTAAATTGAACAAACAAAAGGAGAATTGATTTAATCATTACGTTTTATAGCATCATTGTTGTTTAAATAGGTGTGATCTTATTTTAAGGGCCATTTAAAATAATTAAATTAAAAATAGAAATTATAAAGGCATTGCACAAACTATTATGTGATGAGAATGGATACGAACTACCAAAATGGAGAATACTCCAATGGATATTTAAACTTCCGATTCAAATTGCATAATAACGTCAATTAAGAGATAATATTTCATTGGAAAAAGGAGTGAAAAACAACCCGTTATCTAATAAGGTCCCGCTCGTGACAAATAATATAACGATCAATAGACAGAATAATATAAACAAATGGCATGAAATAACAGGAGAAACGAACAGAGGAAGAAAAGTAATTTAAAAACAAGACCTGGTGACCAAAAGTCGCGTGCTCTCACCTAATCGGATTTATGACCTTACGACCTGCAAAAACTTTAATAATTCCCAGATTAATCTTGGGAGAACCTTGGCAATCATATGATTAGAAAGAAAATGAAAAACAACATAAGGGGTTTAAATTTCGTTTGAATCGGCGAATAGTGACAATGTCATTACCAAAACAAACAAAAGCAAAACGGGGACCGATCCACCACACACACACCGACCGACATAGTGAGACATAGAATCGCCCGACACTAGACTCGCACGCGACTATAAATACCTTACAAAACTTGGTACAATCATAACATGAACTCATAAATGGGAACCCAAATATACTGATAGAGATCATGGAGGTGTAGGTTTCTGATGAATTCTCTTGCCATTTCTCTCCACCGGAAATTCTCAGAATTGGAGGAAAAACTCCACGGATCTCCCAGATTTATTGTTGCGAGGTCCACTGGGGAGCGATACGGTTGCAGCAATTTCAGATGAGAAGTACTATGTTAAATTGTGGATCACTTTAAGATAGGTAGCCCCAATTATTTTGTGGGGGCATCACTTATTATCAATTAATATATTAGAGTCCAATTCTTCAGTAGCGATTTTCGAGTCACTTATCTTCAATTTAAAATGTTTGTGTCGGATGTGTCTACTAATGACCAATATTATAGAAAGTGTTAAAATAATATAACCTAACCTAACGAAGTTATGACTTAAAGTGATCCACCATCGTTTCTCAATCATTTCTATAACTTGAACAAGTTCAGTAAATCAAATCCTGGAACTGGACTAAAATCAGTTCTAAATGAGTCTGGGATTATTCAAACCCACCTGTCGGAAAATATACGTTCCGACATACAAACTCTAATATAAATTCAAGTCATTTAGTAATAAACCTTCCCATAAATTGGTGGTTTATTTTATAAACTTGTTAATTGCGGATTGAAAATTTCTTCTTTTCATTTGTAACGGTTAGCCAATCGAATTTGTTTAATCCTTGTAGATTATATCAGGGAAAATTATCCCTATATTCTCTATCTTCGGTTGAATTCAACCTGTGTGGTTCACTGCAATATCGCTCTCGATGTAAGGATTTTGTGTTTTCTCTCGAAATTCTTATCTTATCATATTTCTTTGACATTAATATTGATTGGCAGTTTGAAAAGTGGTAAAGGTGTAATTATACCGAATACCCTTCGGGTGTAAGTATTTGTACATACATCAATTTCCAACCCATCACGATGCTATCCTTAGCTTTAGAAAAGAAATCTGTGCGCTTAGTGAGTACAATAAGGTCTCTAGTTGCTCTCAGACATCCTTACACACAAAAGCCTCTTGTGAGTGGTAAATATTTAAAATTGCTTCAGCCAATTTAAGATGATAACGGAGCACAGTTCTTTTTTATGGCACGAGTTTTGCGGTAAAAAACTGCAGTAATTACGAATTGAATAAAAAAACTCTAAGTTGACTAAATAATTTAGGAGCAACTCAAAGCGCCCAAACTCTTTGTTTGTCGAAGTGGCAAACAATGTCACGCATTTCACGTCGCTCTCTCTATCCTTCTTTCTGTCTCGGCAGACCTCAACCAACAATTATATAATTTATACTAATAATGCTACTACCAATAATAATAATAGTTAATAAGCCTACTACTAAATACTACTACTAATAATAAAAATGATAATAAAAAGAAATTACCACCAACATGTCCCTTTTTCAAGGACCTTCTCAATGGAGAGCTACAGTAGGACTTGAAACCCCGCCTACAGGGCACTAAATATGGCACTGGCCCAAACTCAGGCAACCCAAATCGTGACTACATCCGTCGACTAAATATACCCGGTGTCGCTTAACTCTGCTAAAGCTCGAAGCGATGTTCGACTCGGCTAAAAATTTGCCCCGAGCAAATCGCTCATGAAAGATTAATATATATATATATATATATATATATATATATATATATATATATATATATATATATCAGAGGCATCCCTGGTCATCAGCGTCGCATAAGACACATGTATACAAGGAGGTAAGAGACGTAATGCACACCGCAGACTTATATGTGCACTCATAATTAGTTTAGCAATAAGACAAAAAATATAGTTTTAATCTAAGAATTACTCACTTCTTTTATACATGAACTCCAGTCGTCTTAGTTTGATGGCGAACTCTTATAATATCCTGTCGTACAGTGCGAAAGTTTTCAAGCTTTTATAACTACTTAAATGACTCACTGATTTACTGTGATGCTTACAGTCACTAAGGATGTTTTTCTAATTATTATAGCCTCCATCTGTCCACGACTGATTATCTTTTGGCTGAAACTTCGGACATGGCCAGAAGTAGAGTTTCTCTGTGCTGCTGATTGCACAAAGCCAATTAATCTGTTCATACCATCTTATCTGGAATGTTCAATGAAGGAGTCGTCCTGCCTGCTCGAAGAATTTCACGTTTTTCGCAATAATTCTACCCTTAAATCGCTTATTTTTTTATATCTAGCACTATGTCTTTCTCCATTTCTAAGTTAAAGGTAAAAATAAAGGAACCTTGCAAAACACAACTGATCTTTACACATAGACGCACAGAATAACAGGAATCAAATAACGGCAGCGGTGTGCACAACAAACATTAGCCAGAGACCGATCTGAATGTCGCCTGTACTGTACTCTTGACAAGAAATGCCAGTTAGTTTTTTACACTTACCAGGCTAGTTCAGATTAGCCCGAGATGCTGGATAATTTTTCGATCCTTTAAAAATATTGTAGACCGGAAACCTTTCATAGATTGGAATTTAAAAAAATAATCTCTAATTAAATCTGTTTTAGAAAACATTAGATTTTAATTACTTTTAATTTTTACGATTATATGTAGAAAACAACTTGGGCCTACCTTCTGAGCCCGAATGAAATCTTATCACACAAGTCACCTTTAAGACGACCGCCAGACGCTGAACGAAAATATATGAACTGCGACCAGGTTCAATAAAAGGAGCCCAAATTATTGGATGCAATTACTTACTTGAAGTCAGCGTTGGCAGAAATTTAATCAGTTTGCGAATACACATTCACTTTACTAAATTTATATTCTGGATAAGCCCTAAAAAATCGAGTGCCAGAATCGCCACTGAAATATATGTATATATATATATATATATATATATATATATATATATATATATATATATATATATATATATATATATATATATATATATATATATATACACGAGGTGCGGTCAATAAGTTTTGCGAATCAGTAGAACAAAACAGAGGGGATGTTAGGACAAGTTATGACAATTCAGGACCTGCAGCCGAACGCTCCTGCCTCATCTATTTAAGATGCAGTAGCTGATGGCAGATCGTCAGTCACAAATTTTTCAACAATGGAGAAGGTTGAGCACCGCTCAGTGATCAAAGTTTGGACCAAGGAAGGCAAGAATGCTAAAGAGATCCATCAACGCATAGTTTTAGTGTACACCGACACCGCCCCTTCCTATGTAACCATTGCTCACTGGAATAGGGAGTACCGCCATGGTCGTGAGTCCCTTGAAGATGACTCCCGTCCAGGACGCTCGTCAGACGTGATCAACGAGGACAATGTGGCCAGTTTGGATAGGATGATCCTCGAAAATCTACGGGTGAAGGTCGAAGGAATCGAGCGAAAAATTGGAATATCATATGGAAGTCTAATCATCATTATCCACGCCAATTTGCCAATGACCAAGGTCTCTGTCCGTTGTATCCCTAGAAACCTCGCGCCCCATGATCGACTTCAACGTCGTCAAAGTCCACAAGGCCAGCGGTGCACAAGCTGCTCTGCGCAAGTGTGGATTCGAGGAGCTCAACCATCCTCCCTACAGTCCAGATCTGGCCCCTAGCGACTACTTTTTATTCCGCCCGCTTAAGGCTGCACTACGTAGACGCCGGTTTGGGGACGATGAAGATGTCCAGCTCGCCGTCCAAGAGTAGATTGAACAGCAGTCGGGAGATTTGTGGTTGTCGGGAATTCGAAGCCTCAGAGACAAGTGGCGCAAGTGCATTGAAGTCGAGGGTAGTTATATTGAAAAATAATAAAACACTTTTCCTTATATCTCGTTTCCTTATTTCCGAATTACAAAATTTATTGACCGCCCCTCGTATACATATATATATATATATATATATATATATATATATATATATATATATGTATAATTGTATAACTTTAGAGAACCTTCGGAAACCTCGATTTTAGTATGTAAATCAAAGCCAGAACCAGATGAGTGATAAACAAGCAAGCTTAGAATATATAAATAAATAAATATGTATTAATGAATGACAAGTTTAAACTTTGGTAAATTTGAGAGAAAATAATGCGATAATGTATTAATGAATAAATTTAGAGTTTAGTAAATTTTAGAGAAAACAATACAAAAACTTGCAGAGAACAATGCAAAAATTACCGAGAATTATAAAATCAAAAAATTAAAAATAAATAAAGAAACACTTACCATGTTGAGAGAAGGACCGGAACGGAATGATTTGAAAAGTGGAAAATTTAAACATAGCTAAAGATGGGAATAGTTTAAAATAACTGAAATTTTGGCCAACCAACTAATAGAACAGTTTAAATTCGGGTCATTGAGTGCATTGTTAATAAATTTTAGGTAAAAATTAATTATAAATCTATATAAAATTATATATATATGTATATATATTTGTATATATATATATATATATATATATATATATATAATATTAAAGGTAAAATATAACGTGGGGTTCTCATAAAATAATAGAAGAGCTTCGTGAAGAAGGTGCTAAAGTTGAAGTGAAATACTGGTGCATTGCTCGAGACCCAAGAAGAAGAGACTACTTGCGGCAGTGTGCAACGGAATGGGAGGTACATTTCCTAAAGTATCTCCCCTCCACACCTTTGTTTAAAATGGAGCTTTAGAATTAAAAACATTATGTAAAAATCTTTTCAAAAAAGAGAAGAAATTTGTTCACTTCGAGAACCGAAAAGTAAAAGCGATCGCGGATAACAAAATTTGATCCTCCTCCTTAAATCCTATCTATTCCCTCGGTTGAACTAATAAAGCCGTTCAGAACTCCTTTGGAATCTACAAGTACTCCTGCAACTGAGCACTTTTGCGTTAGCAATATTTTAAGGCCGAAGTATAGACCATTTATCGCACTCCAAATTGATCCATGCCTCTTAAGGACTTCAAGATAAACATCGACCACGAAAACTTGATTGCAGTACTCCTAGACTGGGCGCAACCCTCTCCATGTTCACAGGTCCTCGGGAACGAGGCACAATTACCTTGCTAAGGATGACTGAGTTTAAGAATTGAGTCAACATGAAGCACAATTCTCGAACAAATGGAATTAAAATGGAATTTGTGTCGAATGTGCTTCCTTTCAACGTTTACCCTAAGCGGAAAATTGCGTCGAGCTGCAGCCGACATAATCGATTCAGACAGCGAAGGAGATGCTTCGAGTCGTGGTACGAATAATAGAGCAAAGTTATTTTTCCAAAATTCATTCCGGGGCTTTTAATCAACGAATGACGTCAAAACCCTCTTAGAATTCTTTCAGTCTTCTTATCTTTGTTGTTTGCCATTCTGTTCTCGTTAATGTGGGTTATCGAATACTATAAAAAGTGCTGGACAAAAATGAAAAAAGGCTCATTTTGATTTATACTGTTTTTATAGAACCAGTTTGCGAACCTCGCTCTCCATTATTAAGTTATACAACAAACTTCCAATTGTAATATTTTTTTAATATATCTCTCAGTGAGAAGCTCCAGAACTGGTTCGGTCTACAAAATCGAATAATTTAGTTCTCTAAAAAGTGTTTTCATTGCCCCCCAAAATTGCTCTAAATGCCAAGATAAATAATGTACCACCGCGCAGTTGCTCGTTGACAAACGATTTTCTTCCTTAACCCCCTAAATTATGTAAGTTCCGCACATTTCTTTTGACCATAAATTTTTCACGGGATGTGTGACCTACCAATCTCCATTTATTTTCTGTTAAATGAATGAAATTGAAAAGAGTATGTGTTAAAAAAATCACATTCTTTTGATAGTTTGCGAGAAAATATTAACAGAAATATTTTGATTATTTTTGTATTTAGATCTTACTTTGAAATTCCAAATATATGGTGGTATAAGGTAGCTGAAAATATTTTTAACTCTGTATCGAAACCCTCAAATTAATTATTATTTTAAATTGTTTAGTTAGAATTAATTGTTATAATTTGTAATGAAATTCACTAATTCAAATTTATTCGTTTGCTTTAGTGTTTTCTGCACTGGATGAATGTTCTCCATGACATTTTGATCAATATCCTCTTTTAGAATTGGTTTATGTTAATTAGAATATATGTTTAATAGTCAAAAGACAGAGTTGACAAGAAAACAAATGAAGACATTTTCCTACGTAAGAAAATAGAATGCGGGTCTTAGCTCTAATCTTCTTGGCGTCTGCGAGACCACAGTAACTTTTGAAGACATCTATTTTTTTTAGTGGTGGAATTCTGAGGTCTCTGGTCTTTATAATCTCGCCACGTCTTGAATAGAAGCTTCATTGCCAGATGGTTCTATTTTAGTTAATTCATGAACGTGGACCTGGAATGATTCCAAGTCCGATCCAAGAGCGGCTTCAGAAGAGAGGGCATCTCTATTTTTTTTTTCTTTAACCCTTCTTTGCTTCCCGTATATTTTGATTTGCGGAATCTCACAACCGCACCTCTTTGGATGTAGGCTCGAAAAGTTACCTGCTATTTCGTCCTCCTTGAGCTAGTTTCCCGTCACAATCGGCTCTGAGAACCATAACTGGTTCCTTGTTTTGTCCTGGTCTCTTACAGGTCGTAGGAAGCCACGATTAGATTCCATCAGGGTGGAGAGCAAATGTTGGTCTCCAGCCCAAAACAGGAGACATTTTTAACCTTAGCTTGGGTTTGAGTAAAACAAGGAAGCCGTTTGAGTCCCCATGCAGGCGCAGATCTCATAAAGAGCCCGTCCCTTAAGGAAACATAAAGAAAGGAGTAAAGTGTACCTCGCATTCAATCGCTTCCCTCCCCCCCCCTCACAATTGGGTATAATTTTCAAACGTTTTGAAACTTGGGTTTCCTTTGCGGAGAAATGCAGGTGGGTGAGCTAAAGGGAACACTCCCACCGGAGCATTCCAGTCACAGTGACCGCACACTGGCAGGTCGACCTCAAAGATAGGAGCCCCCAACCGACCAACCCAAAAAGGATGGTTGCCTTAAGGTAAGACTGTCTTAATAATTTCTACTGGCTGTTGACAGGGAGGCCAAGATTGGAAAGACCAGTCTTCTGAAGACCAATTGCCATACCCAAGGGCAGGATCTGAGACTCTTCTTGTGAAGGATGAAAGCGTTCCTTACAAAAATCCCTCCTATGACTCAGCATGAGGTCGCTCGTCAAGTTCTTAATATTGCATTGGACAAGAGAAGATGTCAGTCAGGATTGGCGTGTAAATGCACCTCATTCACATAGAAATATAATAATGAAATAATGATAAGAAAGTAATACTAAAGTAACGATAATAAAAGAATCATAATAGTGATAATAATAAAATTGATAATAATATTAGTAATAGGGCTAATACTAAAATAACTAAACTAGTAACTAATGAAATTCTTAATGCTATTCTAACTAAATACAACTAAGAACCAGTTAATCTTTCAAATAACCAACATTGGTGGAACACTGCTTGGAGACAGTTGCACCTCTCTTGTAAGGGTCCTCCTTTACAATTAGGGAAATTGCTCGGTATTCACTTATAAGGTCTTCCCTAACCTACCTGTGATTTACCATCCCGGCATAAACCTGTTTTTACCTGCGGCGAAGCGCCAGGTCTAGGCGTCGCTATTTTCTAAAAGATTAAAGTTCAATTGTACCCATTTAGAGCCATGAAATGACCCATATGACCATGGGACATATGGTTATTCACCCTAAAGATTTCAAACCTGCCATCAAATTTGGCACCGGGTGGCGCCATTTATTGGCGGAAGCCTCATTTGGCCATTCAAAGGCACTTGTAAGTGATTTGAACCACGGGGAACCACCAATGCAATAACCATTTATTACCTTATCACAAAACACCTCGGGTCATTTGAGGGACTTTACTTCTTGTTTCATAGGTTGACAGAATATTATGGACTACACTTTTGGAGCGCTTGACAGTCTCTGCAATAGCTCCAATTGAAAGACAACCTTTACGATCATCTCTCGGACAGAAAGAGGCGTGCCAGATATTTCCGGCATGTTACCTGGATGATACGAGATTGAGCTGAAGTTAATTGCTATGTAAACAATGCCTGTTCTCGTTTCGGATACTTCTATTTTTTTAGCAAATTGCTTATTGGCTCCAAATCTTCGTTATTTAATGTAAATTTTAATAACCTTTACCTATACGGACTTTGTATAAGTACACCAATTTTGGGAAGTTATCATTTCTCTGGCGTAAGTTAGGGAAGATGCTGTGATTAGATCTAGTAGTTCTTATATATTTTAGATCGTACTGTAAATTAAATAATGTTAGTTTGGTATTCAAAGACAAGAGATTAGAACTTGATTTAAAGAACCCAGTGTCTGAAACAAGTTTTTAAGGACCATTTTCGGGTGGGTTTGGAACTTGAATTTGTCATCATTGTGACCACCAAAAAATTTGGTAAGGACGATCGATTAATAGAATGGTTGTCTATTGATAAGGTAGATAGGTTGATAAACTTATTAAAAGAGAGTATCGTGTGGGTGGTTTAATTGATATATGCTAGTAGTATGACATAAATAGATATTAGATAGCTTAGTGATAAGAGTAGTAATTATTGTAGGATGCTAATTAAGTGCCATCTATACATACAGAGGTGTCATTCATAAAATGCATAAAGTTTAGTCAATTGGAAGATGATGATGTTATTAATCCAGTCCTGTGAGGTTATTGTGATCCTACGGGACATAGATGTTTGTTGATTTTTCAAGGGCAGCCCCGTAATAACTTGCTTGCTTAAAACTGTCCTTCCTTGTCGACGATTCGGTCACTCCCCCAGTTTGGTGGAGTTGATGGGTGCGCAGGTGACTGACAAGTCTGATGCGCAAACCGCATACACGTCCACAGGTGAGGCGAACATGTCGCTCAGCCGGAGTCAGAGGCTGGTACCGACAGGCTCGACGTTCTTCAGCGTCCAGATCGAAGATCCGTCGATGCGTGGCCAGACCAGCGGCAGAAGCAATCCTCAAGTCCGCTTTATCTCCCGCCAGTCTCGTAAGTCTGCCAACACGGATTGTTTCAAGAGGCTTGATCCCCGCTCTTTTCCGAATTGCCGCATGCGGCACGCGGAGCCACCATCTGATCTCCAGGATGCACTGCAGACACTGAATGTGTTATCTTTCAAGGCTCTTCAGATGCCTACGGTAAGCAACCAAGTATTCAGATGAGTACAGGAAAATCAAGAGACATATGGCACTGTACACCCTCACCTTTGTACACACACGTAGGTTTATGTTCTGAAACACCCTTCTCCTAAGCATCCAAAAAACCGCCTAAATGGCAGATTCTTCACTGTACATCGTTACTGATGTTCCCATCAGCATTTAGTACTGATCCAGGATATGTGAAGTTGTCAACGTTCTTCAGTGTTATGCCATTCACGTAGAAGGTAGCGAGATTTTCTTTATTCGTAACCAGTGAGAGCAGAACAGTCTTATGCTCTCTCAACTGCATTAAAGTTTCTCTTGAGAGTGTCGGCTGTACAGCTAACAATAACAGCATTGTCGGCATATTGCAGCTCAACAACGCTGTTATGTGATGTTTTCGTGGCCGCACGCAATCTACTCAAATTGAACAAGCTACCATCCACGCGATAGTTCAGCAGTACTCCATAATCCGGATTCTGGTTGAGTTTGGCAGCTACGAACAGGATTATAGGTGCAATGACACACCCCTGCCTCATTCCGGTACCAACTACGAAGGAGTCAGACCCGATTCTTTCACTGATCACAAGAGCCACAGCTCCTTCATGCAGGTCTTTAACCATCGCAAGTAGCTTGGGTGGGCATCCGTACTTTCGCCAAACCTACCAGAGTAATGGAAGTTTCAATGTGTCAAATGCCTTAGTCAAATCAACGACGACCATGGAGAGGGCACGATGCTGCTCTATACACTTTTCCTGTAGCTGGCGGGCCACAAAGACCATGACTACCGTGCTCCAGTTCTTTCTGAAACCTCACTGGCTCTTTGAAGCACATTTCCCTCTCTGCTGTCGATCAGTCTCATGACTTATTCTTGCTATGATCTTGCAAGAAAACTCTGATTAGGATTTCAGTATTAATTTTGAATAAAGGTGTGACAGTGTGACAGAATTAAGTGAAGAATTAGTGTTTACTAAGTTTTAGAACAATTGACAATCTTTCAATATAAAGTTTTGTAAGTATCAGGTTGGAACGAAACTAATGTTCGATTTTATAGAATAAAACTTTAGATATTATTTATTAAAGTAGTGGCTCTTTTTATCGCTTAGGAATGCTACAATGAGTATTTTATACCTTTTTTCTTCTTGATTATAAAAGTATTGCTCATAATCTTCGGTATTTACCCATATTCCTCCCATCTAAAAATCACATTAGACATGTTTTAATCTATGAGTTTCCTAAAGGTTTCAATGCAAGTACAGCGGCAAAATTCATTTACAACATTCCTGGGGATGATGCAGCAAACGAAAGAAGTTGTGGTTTTCCCGTTTCAAAGTGGGGATTTCAGTCTAAATGAGGGACTAAAGTAAGTTCGTCCAAAAGGACTTGATTCCGAAGAGTTGGGAGCTTTTGTCACAGCAAATCCTGCTACAACTTTTAGGGAACTCGCAGAACAATTTAGCGTAAACAATACGACTGTCCTCCGCCAACTGAAAAAGATTAGAAAGGTTCCATTAATTGGAAAATGGGCCCTGCACGAAGTGGCCAAAGCGAAGCTGCAAGAACTTGTTTCCTGTTGTGAATCATTGATTTCACGCTAGTTTTCAGGCACCAATTTTGACCAGGTTGTTAATGATGGTAAGAAATGGATCGTTTATCATTAACTTAAACGCGGCCGTTCGTGGAGCAGTTGAGGAAGCAGGATTCCTCAACAACCGAGAGAAGGACTTAATCTAAATAAGCGCATGTTGAGGTCTGATGGGATATTGAAGGTATTGTCCATTACGAACTGTTAGACAACATTCAATCAATTAATACTAATCTCTACCACAATCAACCTGTTTGTTTTAAAGGCGCTTTGGGCCAAATGGTTGTCATGCTCCATCATGATAATGCTCCTCCTCACCCAGCTCGAATGAGTAAAGATCTCTTGGAGGATCTCGGTTAGGAAATTTTGATTCATTCTCCAGATTCTCTTCTCCGCAATCCTTCTGATTATCACTTGTTTATTGTCTTAGAGAGGGACCACTTGGATGGTCTTAGGTTGACATCAAGAGAAGAGGTTGAAAACGAATTGTATTCATATTTTGAATCAAAAGAGTTTTACAAACCTGGTATTTATAAGCTTGTGGACATATGGAATGAGGTTCTAGAAAACAATAAAAGTTAGGTTTATATTTAAAAATTTCAATAGTCATGTTTTTAATTTTTTCTATATATCCTAAAATCTGACATTATTTCTTTGCAACCTTATAGTAAATGCACGAAAGGAAGAATCGCCCCGTTTGTACTGTTTGCAAAGTGTATTTTTATTCTTAAAGCATTTGAGTATATATTTTCGTTAATCCAAGGATAGGACTATGCATTGTATATATTATAATATTATAAGAGGACTTCGTGAGGATGAGTTGCTGTAAGTCGTGAGAACCGGTTATACACAGTTTAGAGAGGTTTGTTTGTCTATGGTCAGGGAATAAATTATGTTCGAAGTGCTTTGATTTAGTTTGTTGAGGGAAAATGGGAAAATGGACTTGTGGTCGAATATGTCGGCTGAAATTAATCCAGAGAAAATGGTGGAGTGTTTGTTGTATCAGATATAATCAATACAAGATGGAAAAGTTGGAGAGAAGTGGTTGCCTTGTGTAATAATATGAAAGAATGAGATCCTGTGGGAAAGATTCATGAAAACAAGTTCAGTCGAGCATTGGGAGAATTGATCATGCCAATATTTGGTTCGTCAACCAATTGGGTCAAATATGTGTTGGGGGAGGGAGGGGTGTAGGTTCCTAAAGTACAGTGGAGAGAGTTTCATTGAAATGAGGAATAAAAGACTTACCTGGTGGACCGTATAGGCATATATACATTCGAAAATTACAAAATTCAATTATAATATTATTAATTGAACAATCTGTTTTAATTAAGCCTTTTACGAGTTTATTTAGTGCTTAAATGAAAGCGATTACGGATATGCTGCCAAGTCAAGTGTGGAAAAAGGTTTAACAATGAATATCGAGTCAATAAATGGTGAAAATCTGGTTTCTCTAAAACTTATTATAGGTTGCTCATCATTTTTCGCTATTGGGGCAAATAAACCCTGACTTTTTTTGTTAATAGAGCGCAAATTCAAATGAAAAAGACAAACATTTTGACTTAATTTGGAACGAGAAAAAATAATGAGAATGGAAGAATTGTCACTAGAAATTGAGTTTATTTGAGATGGAAGCAAGTGGCAAGGCGGAGAATTTCAGCCTTAAATTTCTTTGATTAAATCCTGGTGATGTCAGATAATAAGTTAAGGTCGCAGGCAAGGACCTGAAAAGAGAGGATTTTATAAATATTTTCCCTCGCTATGGAGTGTGTTTAGGGGTTTGCTTGTTAACTTGAGAGAAAGCTTTCCTATGTATAATAATTTTAGTGTTTGCTTGAGAGGGTTTACAAGCTCTTGCGGTTGGGGTATTTGTTTCCCCCAGGACTAATCCATTGTCTAGAAGATTATATATTGTAGAATTTTTAAAATCAAAGTCAATCGATTTTTACAAACATGAAAAGTTAAAGGAAAGATGGAGACAATTGTGAGGACTGGTGGAAATTATATTACTTATTGAATAATTATTTAGATATAAATAAATTTAAAGTCTCTTGATTTTGATGAATCAAATAAAAATAAATATGGAAAGAAAGGTCGCCTTACTTATGGAAAGAGTTTACAGGTTGGCTCTTCTCAGTGTGTCGTGGTTCAATGCAAGGACGTGGTAAGACACTCCGCCGCTCACCAACAGTGGTCCGGCGACGCGGTCACCGGTTCGCAGCTCACTTACGCTACTTTCCTTCTTTATTTTCTCTTCCCCACTTTTCTTACACCCCTCAATCTACACAGTGATAATTTGCCATCATGGATGTATTGTTTGCCACCATCAATCGTGATTCTGCCATACCATTGCCACCGCCCCAATTGGGTAGGAAGGAAGTCGCCCTCCGCTTCGTAATAGTCAGCATCGAAGAGACTTTATGACTTATTATAAAATAAGTTAAAATGAAACAAACGAGGGAATGACCATTGTTTGAGTGGAAAGCTGAACAAACAATTGCACCACCAGAGAAAGTTGGCGTGGGATAATTGCAGAGAAAAGCGAACTTAGGGAAAGTAGAAATGTGCAGAAGATTAAAGAGTGTCGTCTTTCTGATAGTTCCATAGTACAAGGATACCTGACTGATTGGTAAATAAGGGGGGATCGACAACACGGCGGGCTCTTACGGTACCTACTGCGACAGGTAGTCTCCTCATACGGTTAGTCAAACGATTTACCTTCAACATATTTTCAAAACCTAGCCTGAAAAGTTTCACTGCGAAAAATTTTACAAAACCATTCATGATGGTATGCTCTCTTTAGTTTTAATATTTCTCTCTCTCTCTGTCTCCGTCTCTGTCTGTCTGTCTGTCTCTCTCTCTCTCTCTCTCTCTCTCTCTCTCTCTCTCTCTATATATATATATATATATATATATATATATATATATATATACATATACATATATATAAATAACATATATATATATATATATATATATATATATATATATATATATATATATATATATATATATGGGAAATGATCCTGGCCACCACGATCACCTGATTTTACCCCTTCAGATTTTTTCCTTTGAGGATACCTTAAAAAAAAGGTTTACTTAAATAAACCAAATAATCTTCAAGAATTGAAACAAAACACCATTGAAGAAATCGACAAAATCACTCCTGATGTTTGGAAAAATGTCATGGAAAATATGGTGCAAAGAATCCGCCTTTGTTTTAACAATAATGGAGAACATTTGAAGGATATTATATTTAAATAATAGAAATACAAGATCTCTTCTTTCATTTTCTATATCACCCATTTTTATAACTTAATTAGTTTTTTTGCTATTAATTTTTTTAAATGTGAAGTAACTTTTGGGCAACCCGTTATATCGAATTATCTCATGAAATTTTAATTGAAATAAAAATTGTCCCCAACATTTCATTAATAAACCTGTTAATCTACAATCGCACATTTGTCGATAAATTGATGCCGTCTGAACGGAACAACAAGGAGAGTTGCTTCACCGCCCATAAAACTGAACAAAACCGCCTCTTAGACTGAAATGACGCAAAATTTGAATTTGCGCCAAACATTGAAGTTCGCTAAGCAAAAATGCATTTCCACATTCGTTGGTCAGATCCATTTAATGAAAACAAATGTAAATTTGCACAAAATCTTCTCTTTACTAGAAAAAAATCCGTACAGGGAAGCATTAAGATCCTTTTCTTCCTGTTTTCTTCCTCGGGGACAAAAGAAAACCCGCATAAATTTTGAAATAAATTTTCAGAAAAATTAAGACATCTTAAAATATGTAATAAAAATGGGGAAAACAACCAATATAAATATATAGCCATGTATGTACAAGCCTGTGTTTGGAATAGGAGGAAGTAGTCACTGCGATGCGTCCGATCAAATTAAATTCCTGCTATCTTCCTCATCGACAAAACCCGCAAACTCTACGGGATTTATGGTAATTCTCGGGTGAAAATAAACAAACACAGATACATGTGTGTAACCATGAAAGCTAATGTAAGCATCGAAGAGAGAGATCGATAGATAGATAGATAGAGAGCGTGAAAGATTTAGAGCGGGTAGTAGATAGACATAAAGAAGGAAATATAGATAAATAGCTGGATAGAGAGAGAGCGATAGATAGAGAAGTAACGAGAGATAGAGATGGAGAAAAAAAGAGAGAATTAAAGAGAGATATAGATGGAGAAAGAGAGAGAGAAAATTAGAGAGAGATATAGGTGGAGAAAGAGAGAGAGAGAATTAGAGAGAGTTAGAGAGAGAGAGAAATTATTTGGTCTCGCTGAAAACCAAGGTGAAATGAGGTCCAAATTACCCATCAAGATGTAATATTTAGGTTTCAAATCTCTTCGGGTGAAATGGGGAATTTAAACGTGTCTCTATGATGAAACCACTTAAGTTTCAATTGACGGCTATTATTATTATTATTATTATTATTATTATTATTATTATTATTATTATTATTATTATTATTAAAACGATGATATTAAGGGAAGCAAAGATGTGGGGAGTCACGTGGCTTACTGGAGACAGTCAGAAGTAGTGTTCGACTCTTCTGTGCATGCCCATCTTGCACTCAGGAGTAGGGTACGACTTTCCTTCTTATGCCAATCTTCCATCTACAGTGCAGAACTAACTGTAAAGTGAAATGCTCCGTCTTGATGAGGGACGTGCCACACTCTACTACGATCTCTTTAGAGACCAAAGCAAAGGCTCGCTTCATTTGGAGATGGGACAAAATGATTAAGTAATCCAAGATTAGCGATCAATAATGATTATCTGTTAGTACACTTTTTCAGTTATAACTGCAAACACACCTCAAATTTCCATCTATAACTCTAGTTATTACATTCCACCCGTCTGTTATTCTAGTTTATAAACGTCTGCCAATCTATCATTACATTTTTACCTCTCATCCGGTCGCACCCCATTAATTCGAGAAGAGCTATGGATTCCTTCTAAGGCCCCGTCCTGGAAGAGGGTCCTTATTTACGTCTTGTCTCTTCAAGGTACCAATGATTGATGAGCTTAGTTAGTATTGTCTCATTTTCCCTCCGAAATCAGTGGATAATAATAAATCAATAGAGACATTTATTTATGAGACGATGATTCGAAGGGATTCTACAAATAATAATCTTTATGGTTAAATTAATACTCCAGGCCATTAGTCCTGATACATGTTGCCCCAACATATCCAACTTTCGGTGAATTCCACGAATTGAAAGTGTTATAGCCTATCCATGAATTAATGATTTATGTGAGTTACTCTTCTTGATATTGGGACCTCTATGTCTTTCCATGAGAGAAGGTGATTTTATGAACTATTTACATGTGTATTATAGTTTTTACTATGCATGAATATGAGATGCCTGAGGGGTGAATTGTGATAATAGGAAGGGGTAGAATCAACTACTTCCCCCGGAGTGCCACCCTTCAGGAGGTTTGAAAAATAGAAACTGCTTTCAGCATACACATAGACAGTTGTTTGTCCATATGCGATCTTGGAAGGATGACGGATCTTCCCCCCCCCCCCCAAAAAAATGAGGGTTGCCACTTCGTCGCTTATCCGGGATTCTTATGATGCCGAGTTCCACAGTAGGTTAATCCTCAAACCTGCTTACCTCAGCGCCTTAAATTATGTCAATTCAATTGATGAATATAGTTGAACAAGGTTATGAAAGGCATTTCCACCAACCAGATCGATACAAAGGGGTAGGGGAGTGTATTGAGATCAACTAGACATTATTATACCATGTAATACCTAAGAATAAGATACTCTCTTTTAGTCCTTTACGAGAGTGTATGAAGGGAGAAGAGAGGTTGGGATGGGGTGAAAATTAAATATAAATTGACACATTTGGCTTTATTCCAGCTAACTGTGAAGCCTTGAGACTCTTATCACATCACTCCAAGGATAGAGCAATGATGGTGTTCAGGTCACTAGTGGTGCTTTTCCAGTCGGAGCGTTTTCTAATAGCTCTCAACAGAGCGAAGGTTGGCGTGAGAATCCAGTCCAATTACCATCAAATCAATAATCCAATTTAATCCATTCTCCAATCACCTAATCGTCACTAATTTAAAGGATACATGGTGTGAAAGATACAGATGAATCAGCGCAGGTCCTGCCACTATTTGCCCTGATGGCGCATTAAGCAAAGTCTATAAAGTCGGCAAGGGGCATGGAAAATGTTTTTGGTACGGGGTTGAGTGGCCCTTACGCGATGGGTCAGGGATGTTTCTGGCTGAAGATGTATGTCAATCTTACAACTTTGAAGGAAGATAGGATTTCCACTTCTTAATTCTGTCTTTTATTTAACCCGACTGACAGCGCTTCCCAACTAATGAAGATAGAAGGCTATATTTCCGAAGAAACACCAATCTAATTTTACTCTTTGTATCTAGAGCTCTTCCTAGCCGAGTGGGTACGGCGGCGGTCCGCTCACCTCGCAATACCGGGTTCGATTTAGGGTATATCTTACACTTCTCATCACATACATAGCCAATTACAACACTGCGTTCTTTCCTCTCCCCTTTTCGCAGCACACCACACACACACACGCTGTTCTAAGGAATCCTGCTGATGGGTATCTATATCCACCTACCTTTGACGCGTAACAGATCCCTCTGCTCCAGGGGCGCGAGGGCGCATCTCAACGCTGTTAGGTGTCAAAACATGATACTTCCTGGCACCTCTCCCCAAAGAAGACGGGCCACTGGTTCCCTGGGGCTCATCAGCGATTGTCATACTGACCCTTATGTCTATTTCATTATCCGGTCGGGATCCGCCTGGATAAAGGCACGTTAGCGAGCCACTAATAATACTACTATTCTTAGTTTTTTATAGACACTAAGGACTATTTGAGAACAAAAATGTCCCATTTAGAAGGATCTCGTGTTTAATTGTTAAACATCCCACCGATGATCTTTTGCCATTGATTTTGGAGACTGATTCAATTCCAGTGTTTGTAGGATTATATCCTAATCTATTTTGTTGCTTTTTTACGATTTCGGTCTAATAGTTATTGTCTATTTTTAATTAATTCCTATTCGTAATTTAAATATGGGAGCGAATGTTTAGTTAAAGTATAACATTATCTTCTTTTGCTTGAACGAGGTTTAAATGACACATAAGATATTCGGAAGGTGAATCCGGCTAGCGAATATCGTGGAAGCTTCTGAACCAAAGATACGAAATATCTGTTTCTGTTTAAACCCTACAATTAACCTTTTCATCCACACGTTTTGTGTAGTTCAAAAGCTATGAAGCAAATTACAACTATAAAACACAATTCGAAATTGAAATTAGATCTCAGAAGAGGAATAATTCCTATCCCAGCGACTTGGCAAAGTGGCGAAGCGATAACATTATTGATAGAGCTGCCCAACATTCACTCTTCCATAGTCACACGCACAAGAATATATGTATATATATGAAGTAATCATTGTAGTGTTGTGTACACCACGTTGTTATCAGTGACTGTCATTTTTAACCGAGGGAAAATCGCGAGACCGATCAGACTTCCAAATTGGGCAAATCGTTAGAGCTCGATTAGCGAAAGTGTCTTTAACTGAAGGAGATGAACTGTTCAAATTGACATGAACAGGAGTGTCCAAGATAATAAAGGTATGAACAAGACACGGTAAGGCGTCATCTGTAAAGAACAAGGGGTGAAAACTGGTGACCTGACAAGGTTCCTCCAATGCTAAATAGGATTGGAGTCAAACAAACAGAACAACTATAGCAAAGATGAGAACAGACCTTAATATCCATCGGAACGACACTGTGTGGATGAAATGTACAAAGCAAACATTTATTCACAGAAAACAATTGCGAAACAAAGGAAACGAATGCCAAGTTGCGAAAGAAATGTTGTCTCGATCACAAAACAAGGACATTCGATGACCCGACGAGCCAATCCGTGTTTATGTATGGATAAACACAAAAGAAGCCCACAATCCGGACTGTCTGTTCCAATCCTCAAAATGGGAGGAGTCACTAATGGTTTGGGCAGACATATCCGGGTATTCAGCTGGTATCATCATTAGCATCAAAGGTTGGTTCCTGCCCCCAAATATCTGGACATTCTCAATGACTTGGTTCTTACAATCATTACCATACTGTTATCTGAGACTACTATTTTTAGCCGTAGACAAAACCAAACTATTCACTCTTGGCTTTTGGCGCATCGGAATGTGATGCAAAATAAACCCTCGCCAACAGGTTCCTCTGATCCAAAGATGATCGAAACATTATGAGCAGTTTTAGAGTGGAGAGGGTGAAGGAGATTTCTACCGACGTCATTAGCAAGGCAATTGCGAGAAGTTCGGATAGAAGAATCGGAATGAAACGAAAGAGATACGGGAGAGAGATAGAGAAGGGAGAGAGACGAGGGAGATATACGAAAGAAAGGTGAGAGAGTAGGATATAAACACGAGATATGGAGAGTTGAAAGAGAGAGAGAGAGGGAACAAAAGAATGATACAGAAAGATACTAATATAGACGAGAGAGAAACAAGAGATAGGAAAACCATCTGAATAAAAGTAGAAAGAGGAGGGGATAGAGGGAAAGACGAGAGAGAGAGAGAAGAGAACGAGAGAAGAGCACAAAAAAGTAGAGAAATAGAGAGACGAAAGAGAGAAATACGAGAGAGATAAGAGAGAGAGACGAGAGAGATAGACGAGAGAGATAGACAAGAGAGAGACGAAAGAGAGATGAGAAAGTGACACTAGAGAGAGACGAGATAACGAGAGACAAGAGAAAAACAAGAGATGATATGTAGCGACGAGAAAGACAAGAGAAAGACGAGAGACAGACGATAGAGAGACGAGAAAGAGAAACCAGAGATGATATAGAGCAACGAGAGAGAGCGACGAGAGATTGTGTGAATGGATGTAAGAGTGAAGCAACTGCAACTAATTTTTCAGCAGAGCCGTTATTGGATTGCTGCTCCAAGGTTCGTCTCATCCATCCCGTTGAGTTCCGCTGCTTTGGATGAAGCCTTGAATGACTCCTGGAAGAATCTTTGTGTAATTCGCTGCCTAATGAAACCTGATAGAAATTTAGGAGAGAGAGAGAGAAAGAGAGAGAGAGAGAGAAAGAGAGAGAGAGAGAGAGAAAGAGAGAGAGAGAGAAAGAGAGAGAGAGAGAGAAAGAGAGAGAGAGAGAGAGAGAGAGAGAGAGAGAGAGAGAGAGAGAGAGAGCGGCATGGGCGCTCAAATAAGAATATTGGGAGAAAGGTAAAGGCAGTTCATTGGTGTTTTGGGTGGGTTTATGTATTTAAATATTATCTGAAGAAAGTTCAGGAGAGACACTGAACTTCTTTCTCTACCTCTTCTTCCCTTATTTGACTTTTTGCTTTACTACTCTCTTTTCTCGTCCATTTTGGCGTCGTGGGAAATTAAACTGTATTAACTATGATTAGCCGTTGGATTAGGTCCTTATTCATGTTGATTTCGGTGGATGTCATTCGCTGTAGCATCCCACGTTTCGGTGGATTCTTTTTAAACTCGAGGGTCCAACGATTTAGCGCTCATTGCTCCTATACTCAACGCGACATGAGGAAACCAATCCTAGTGGCACTTTGCCAAAGGCTACCCAACCTCGCCTTCACCTCTGACCCGCACCCACAAAACCCTACAAAACATTAAGTTTCACACACTTGCCAAGTTCGTTTAATCATATCTCGTAGACTGAATATTTCGGTCAAAATTATCCGAAGACTTGCGAAGTATCAATCAATATTACGCTCTAGTTAGGTTAGCTTTATTAGTGGTCCTTTATTTACGGTCTATAACAGAACCTAATCAGGTGTGGTTAGGTCTGATTTGGTTATGTTCTGTTACACTGTAGATCGTCTACTAAAAAAAAGATCCTTTCCCCGACTCATTGTGTCAATGTTTCACCGTCTCACTGTCGTGGGATGTCAAAGATTCGCCGTCCCGTGTTTTGCCTCTTCGCCGTATTTGCGTCTCACTCATTCACACTCTCGCTGTTTATCCTTCCCGCCAACTCGTTGTCAGGGTTTTATCTTCATTCATACACACAGCCTTACAGTTTAACCAAGCACTACTGCTCACTGCTGCGACGAAGCAAACCGAACTTACATTCTAATCACAGGATTGGACTGAATCGCTTATCATACATATATTTCTCACATGGATTAACTAATTATAATTAATCTAATTTCTTCGCGTTCGATCTCCTCAGTCTTTCTTCATCACGCTACGCCATCCTCTTCCATTGTTGCCATTGAAGCTGAAATGAAATCAACCCAACTTTTCATCTTTAAGTGTAAATAAATATGTAGATAGCAATTTCGGATTGTCTCTGAGTGAGAGGGAGGTGAGGGGTGTGTGTGTGTGTGGGTGGGTGGGGGGGGGGGGGGTGAGAACTCCATCGTCTGAGCTTAAGCATCAGACGATGAAATCACTGGTTAAGTTAGGTCAGATCTTGTTGACACCTGGACCTTATCCTATGTCATCGACCGAATTCATGGGATTATTATAAAACAATCGGATTTCCCCCAAGCACAATGCAAATTTCATGCATGGGTACGATTGCATTTATTCGCTGCGCAGTTGATAGCACGTTTGTGGTAATCTTAATCTCCCACCGAAGGATTCTGTACTCCCTCCTCTCTTCATCTTTTTGCCGAACATATTTGACAAAGGATACGATTCCGTGCACATGTACCAACATAGGAACACCCTGGAAAAGACAGAAGCAATAACATACATCAAGATTAAAGACAATGGGCAACACGATACATACAGACCTCGGGTAGGAAACTAAAGGCATGGAAATATTATCATAATTAGAGCGTTGTTTGCGACAAACGCTTCGTAGAGCGCCCATGTGATTGGAGAGAAAGTATGTGAACGGTGATTAACGATGTGAGGTGAAGAACACTTCCATACACTTGGATGAAAATAAAATAATAAATGAGCGATAATAAATAGCGCAAAACCCTCTGGGTTAAAGTAGACATTCCGTGTTTGAGAAACGATTGCGATTCCAAAACCCAAATCAACAGAACTTAAAAATCACTCTGGATTCACACAGTGAACGAAGATCAAATACACAGCCACAGATGTACACATATGATCGGTGTTTTGAGAAATGGATGATAACAAAATGGCCTTCGATAAAAATTGAAATACTAAGATGATATTTCCATTAATGATACCCGGATGATACATGGCTGATCAATCAGCGTTGTGGGGGTGAGATCATTGAATGATCCGCGGAAGACAGACGGATGAATGGAGTGGATCCTTCTTTGGGAGTTGGGATCATTGGAAATGAGTTCGGAGGAATCGAAAGTAATGGAAGAGAGATTTCCAAATGAGGATTTATGAGTCTGGCGAGATTTTCAATATTACACTCCCCCCCTCTCTCTTTCTCTTTTTCTTTTCAATATACTTTAGAGTTCACTTCCTCTCGTCTTTTTACTGTCTCTTTCCTCTCTCTCTTTCATATACCTTATGGTTCAATTCCTCTTTCTCTTTCACTTTCACTGTCTTTCTTATTCTCATATACATTCTTTTTTTCATATACATTATGGTATACTTCCTCTTTCTCTTTCACTACCTCTCTTCTTCCTTACTCTCTCCCCCAACTCTCTCTCTCTCTTTTCACTCCCTTCCTTACTATTTCCATCCTTCTTCACCTCCCTCTCTGATTTCCTTTCTCTCACTATTTTCTTTTTTTCTCACTCTCTCATCTTTTCTCTCTATCTCTTCTTGATCTTTATATTCTATCATAATCTTCTTTTTTTTACGCTCTTTCTCATTTCTCATTATATCTATCTCTCTTAATTCTATATGTCGACTCTCACCCTTCTCAGCCTTTATTCACCATTTTTATATCTCTTTTCTTTCTACCTTCTTTGTTCTTTTATTTGACTCATCTTTCTTTCTTTTTCCCATCTCGCTCATATCTCTCATCTCGATCTTCTTTATATCTTCTCTCCCTCTTCTTGCTCCTATCTCTTTTACTAATATTTCTCTATTTTTGCATTTTTCTTGCTCTCTAATCTTACCAGTTTTTCTCTCTTACTTACTCCCTTTTCTGTCCCTTTTCATCATTTTACTCTCTCTCCTGATCTCTATTCTCTCTATCCTATATTTCTATTCTCGCTTTTTATCTATTATATATCTCTACTATCCCTTTTTTCTCTCTTATCGCATTATCTCTTTACTCTCGGAACTGTTTATCTTCTCTTTCTATTCTCTTTTCCCTGTATCATTATTTTCTCTCTCTTCTCTTTGTTTTCCCCACTTTCATCCCCCTTAATATCCATCTTACCTTTCTCTTCTAACTCTCTCTTCTATCTTTTATCACTTTCTCTTCCCTTATCCTCTCTCCCACTCTCTTATATATTTTATAATTTTCTATTCTCTTTCTCCTCTCGCTTCTATCATCGTTAATATCTTTTAACTATTTCTTATTCCTCTGTCATCGATCTCTCTTATAATCCCTTTCCTATCTCTTTCTTCTCTCAATTATCTTTTCTCCATCTTTGTCCTCTATTTACTCTTTCTGCTCTTGCTCTTCTATCTCCTCGCTTTTCTCTCACTACTCCCTCTCCTCCCTAACACTTATAGTTATTTCCTATGTTCATCCCCCTCTCACTCCTCTCTACCTCTAACTTTACTCTATTCTCTATCTCTTTTCCCTATCTCTCTTCTCTCTCTCTATCCCTATTTACATTCCATTATTTCTCTTTCTATCTCTTTACTTCTCTCTATCCAGCTGTTTTTTTCCTAGCTCTTTTATCTCTTTCTCATATTCCTCTTTTCTATTCTATCTCATTACTCTCTTTCTGGTCTCTTTTCTCTTTTCTCTCTCTCTTTTTTTCAATTCTCGCTGTTGTATAGGTATCTTCTTTCTTCTTCTCTCATATTCACTCTCTCTCTTTTTCTTACTTCAGATTTCTTCATTTTTCCTTTCCAAATTCTCACTCTTTCTCTCTCTCTTTTATTTCACTCACTATTTAATATCAGTCTCTCATTCTCTTCCTTTCTCTATCCTTCCTTCTCTTTCTCATTGGTCTTCTCTCAGTTGCTTTATCTCTCTCTTTATCAGTGCTGCTTTCTCATCTGTCTCACATTTATATCTTTCTCTCTATTCTCTTTCTTTTCTCCTTTAAACACTAATCTCTATCGTCTTTTTCTCTCACTCTCTCCTCTCTTTATTCTCTCTTTCAATGCTATTTTCCCTATCCTCTCTTTTCTTACTCTGTCTTTTAGCTCTTTTTTCTATCATATCTCTTTTTCTTTGTTTTCGACCTTGTCTCTCTCCTCTTTCTCTATCTTTAATCTTCCTGCTCACTTTTCTCTCTCTTCTCTTTCTCTTTGTCCCTCTTTTTTATATCTCTTCACTTTTTCCCTCTCTTCCTTTCCACAACTCTCCCTCTCTCCTTTAGCTTCATTACTCTCTCTTTTCTCTTTCTAACTCTGTCTTCTCTCGTCTCTCACTCTAACCTCTCTGTTTCTCTCTAATTCTTTCGTATCTTCTATATCTTTTCTCCCACTTCTCTCTGTTTCATATTTCACCTTTTTCTCTTCCCTCAACTATCTCTCTCCTCTCTTCTCCATATATCCCTACTTCTCTCCCTTATTCTCTTTATCTTTTCTGTTTCTCTCTTTTTTCTCTCTGGTCACTCTCTTCTCCCTGTCTTCTCTATCTTCTCTCTCCAACACTTTTCTAACTCTTGCCATTCTCCCTTTTCTCGAACCGCTCTCTCTTCTTCCTCTATTTTACCTACCTTTTCTCCCTTTCTCCTCTCCCCTCCTCTCTTTTCTCTTTATCTAATCTTCCCTCTTTTCCTTTCTATTCTCTCCTCCTCTCTTTTCTCTTTCTCTTATCTTCACTCTTTTCCATTCTCTTCTGGCTTATCTCTCTCTTCTCTCCATCATCCTCACTCTCCCCCCTCACTTCACTTATTTCTCTCTCATCTCTCTCTTCTTTCCATCTATTCTCTATCCTTATTATATATTTTTTCTTTCTTTCTATCTTCCTTTAGCATCAGCTCTCTGACTTCCGAAATTCATTACTCTCTATCTTCTCACTCTTTTCTTTCTCTCTTTCTTGTTTCTCGCTTCTGTCCATCTTTTCTATCTCCTCTATCTATCTCTTTACTTACCCACCCTCTCTATCTCCTTTCTCATTTCTTTTCCATCACTCTCTCCCTATTCCTCTCTCTCTTTCTCCCCCTCTTCTAGTTTTCTTTTCTCCTCACTCCTTCTCTCCCATCTCTATATTTTTATCAGTTATTTCACTTTCCTCCCTTTCTTTCACTGATTTTCTCTCTTTTTTTCAAAACTCTTCTTCTTTCAATTCTCTGTCTTTTTATCTCCTTTTTTTCTATCTTTTCTAACTCTTTTCTATATCTTCTCTTTTCTGTCACTCTTCTCTCTCGACGCGCACTTAAATAGTATAAATATAACGTAGTCTGAGCACAGTAAATAATAACGTCTTTGCAAAAGGAGTTTGGAGCGGAGGAACAACGAGAGTAAAAATGATGACTAAAAATGATGCCAGCGATTTCTCTTGCATGTGTAGTTTAGATATCCATTTTCTTTTCCGCCTATCCTATAACTAGATTTTCACCACTAGCAGTCGAGGGCTGCGGAAGTTGAGAAGAAAAACTTTCTATCACCCCCCCTTAGGTTGAAGTAGTTAATATGCCTGACATTGTACACATGTAGATAAGTGTGTACAGTAGATTATATATTAAAAAAAAAAAAAAAAAAAAAATATAGCATGTTAGAGATACACTCGTAGATAAGTGTGTATCGTAGTTTCGGATGTAGTGTAGCGGACTAGCCTCGAGCGGACCTTAGGGTCTTTGTTGGTCCTAGATTCTGTAGTTCTGTAGTTCTGTAGTTCTCTCAATCTAATCTCTTTCCCTGTATGCATCATTTTCATCCTCTCTCTCTGTCTCCTCTTTCTCTTTCTCAAATCTCTTTATCTTCCATCTACCTTCTCTCTCTTCTATTAATCTTTTCTATCTCTGTGGTAATTTTCTATTAACTTTTACATCTTTCACTTGCTTCTCTCTATCTTCTCTCTCCTAAATTTTCATTTTTCTCACTTCCGTCTCTGTCACATCCCTATATTCTTTCTTTGTTCTCTCTCTCTTTCTATTCTTTCTTTGTTCTCTCTCTTTCTATTCTTTCTTTTTTCTCGTATGCCGATTCGCACTACTAAATCGATGAAATCAGGGCTGAGTTACGCGGAGTATTGAGAGGCAACCGTTGATCACCTGCGGGGCAGGAAAAAATGGCGTCAAAAGGCGGGAATCCGGCCGTATAGGGAAAAATGCCTCCCATGAATTGATTAGAGAACAAACGCCTGTCCTGGATTCCTAATAATACCTAGAATCACGATTAAAGCCTGTCAGAACCCCGTTACTGGGTTGGCTTGAACTCTAGGACGATGGCCACATTTATCTAGGACCCTCCCCTATACCTTGTGAAAATAACTAGGATTAAGCAGCGACCCTCTCTAGTTCACTATACCTGGTACCTGGAGGGATTGCACCTCCTTCTCCTGGTATAATAGGGGTTCACTCGCCTTAATCCTACCTACAGGACCCACCTACCTCTACTTTTCTTCATTACATACCATCGTCTACCTCTTCCGACTTTTGCTCTTACTACTCAAAGGGATTCTGGCGGTTCTGCGCTTCTTTACCATCTTACTCTAACCTTGGCCAGTGGCCGGCCCTCGATTGCGACCCTATCTTCTGCCAGGGCCAAAAGAACGCCGGCTGAGGCCCGGGGTGTGCTGGCCCTCCACTATGCTTCCCTTCATCCAGTTCACACATAAGAGGGCTCTGTCGGCTCTATCCTTTAGGGTTCAAAGCCCCACAACAAACTCGCCTCCATTACGGCGGTCGGGTGGTCAAGGCTCATCTTAGCGCGAATCTGCAGGTCGCGGATGTGTAAAGGATCACATTCTGGAATTGTTTGATCCTATGGACACTTTTCCCTCAAACTTCCGACATATTGAAAGACCATATTAGCTACCTTCAATTCATCTTTCTTCCTTTTTTACTGTTAATCATAGCTACAACTGAGGGAAATAAAAGTGGTGTGTGTCTGCATGCGAAAGAAGAGTCAGCTCCAAGCGCCCCTTTGACCCCGTAAAATGCCGTGGAGGACGGTGAAGGGACTCCCATCCACCCACACGACTGCGATAAAGGTTTTTTTCCTCTAGCATCTTCAGAACTTCTCAGGAGCAGCTCACCTTCTCACATAGAGATGCCCCCGCCCCCATACCCATGTGCAGGATCCTTTCAAAGACTTTAATATCGGAAAGGCGGTTAATTACTCTCCTGTTTCTATGGTGATGGTGCTTCCCTCTCACTCCCTTCGTGACAGTCGTCTCCGGGCGACTATCTATTCCTATTAATGGCATACCCTTCCCCCCATTCCTCTCTAAGGTGTTTACCAAGAATACAAAAAACGCCCACGGCGACAGCTTCGCCCGGAGTTGCCGCCCCTCTAAAAAGCATTTCAACGTACACTAAAAGTTATTTTTAAAATTGTTATGAGAATTATTTACTTTTTACGAGGTTTTGGACACTTCGTTTCTTTTCGTCCATAAAAATAATGTAATTTCATTTCTCTCGAAAGAGTAAACGAGAAATAGAGAGTGGACCTCAAAAATACATGCCCTCGAGGGGGACAGCCGCCTCACCCTCTTGGTTCCAAGTGGGAGAGCACCATTAGAGGGGCAATGGGTGGTAGGTACCCTTGGGCCCTCACACCTATAATAAATCTGCAATGGGAATTTGCTGGGGGCGCCAATCCTGCTTTCCAATCTCTTCTGTTCTCTCTCTCTTTTTCTTTCGCTTCTCGCGCTTTTGTATGTTTCCTATCTCACTCTTTTCTCTCTCTTTTTCTTTCGCTTCTCGCGCTCTTGTATGTTTCCTATCTCACTCTTTTCTCTCTCTTTCGATCATATCTATTTCTCTCTGCCCTGTCTCTTTCTTTCTATCCCTTTCTCCTTCCCTCTGCCTCTTGCATTCTCTTTCTCTCTCTCTCTCTTCTCAATATTTTCTATTTATATTACTTAATCTCTCAATTCCTTCTACACTCCCCTTTCTCCTCTGCTTCTCGTTCATTTCGCTTTCTTTCTCATCTCTTTCAATTCTCTCTATCTTCTCTCACTCTTCTCTCTTCTTTCACTTCTCACTCAGCTTCAAAGTATCTATCTTACTCTTTTCTTGGTCTTTCGTTCAATTCCTTCCTCTTTCTCTTTACCTCTCTCTTTTCTTTATTCCTGTCTCTTTATCTTCTCTCTTTTTAGCCCCATCTCTCCGTCTCTCATTTTTCTCTCTCTTATTTCTTCAATTTCCCTCTCCTTTCTCTTTACTATGTTTATATCTCTCTTTTCACTCTTCTCTCTTTCTACTTCTTCCCTTCCCACTCATTCACCCTCTCTCGTTTTCTCTTTCTCGCTAGCTCTGTCTTCTTTCTCACTATTTTCTATATTTTCCCTCTCTCTCTATTCCTACCTTTCCCCATCTCTCTCACTCTTTCCTCTCTCCCTTTCACTTTCTCTTTCCTCGCTCTATTCTATCTTTTCCTTCCCTTTTCTCTCTCTATTTTCTACATCTCTCTTCTTCCTCTTTCATCTCTCCTCTTCTCATCTCTTTTTCACAATTCTCTCTTTTTTATCTCTTTTCTTCTATCTCTCCGTTATTCTATCTATCTCCATCTTTCTTTCTCTCATCTCTTTTTTATCTGCCTTCACTCTATTGTCTCTTAATTATTTCACTCCCACTACTCTCTTATCTCTCCCCTTATCTCTCTCTCTTCTATCCACCCTTCCCCTCCCCTCCCCTTGCCCTTTTCCAACCTCCCCATCTCTCCTTCTCGCACGCCACACATTCCGGATACGCAATTTCCCTTCCACCTTGATTTTTCTTTTCAACCAGATCCATCGCTGAATGGTGGAACAATTGGATTTGTGACCCGATTTTACTTCCACCATCATCTTTCTTTAGTCCGTTTGTTCATATCTGCCCTAGGATAAGCCCCCATTCAGCGGGAATAATTTTTGTGTCCTTCACTTTTGTCAGATCTTTCCTTTCTTTATCATTTCCACCATTATGCTAATTGACTCATCCTCCTGATGGCATCCTTCAGAGTGAGTAGCCCTCATACACGTGCTACACATTTCACCAGATCTCTCCACTGATTCACCGCAAAATGCGGAGCAACTCAAGAAAAATATCCGTTGAATATCCTTCCAATTCTTCTTAGCTAATTCTAAACATTATGGCCAACTGAAGAGAATATTGGAAAATAAATAAAGAAAGTGATAATAACGAGAGAAAAGGATTGAGTGAAACATGAGAGTAACAAGGATTGACGACCAACGTTGGCGAAAACACTCGAATGGTTTCTATTCCGGGACGCAATGACGCCATCACCAAATCGCTCCGATTCTTCCTCGATATACCCTAAACCTCTTTACCAAAGCTCAGAGTGATCCTTCATTTTCATTTTTAGTAACCCAGATATTATATATAACGACAACCATCCAACCAACCTGGTTTAGGGCATGACCACTTAAATGGTATATGACCCCTCACACTTATCTATTACATCAATCAAGGTTAGAGCAAATCACTCCTTAATGGGTAGCGGTTTGCATTAACTCACAAACCCCATCGGTTGCTTCTATATGAATCCATAGCGTGCCGAAATAAATATCTTCAGATCAAAGAATTACTTTAACAACTTATCCGAATGTCAAACTATTCACCCAAGTTTTACAAAGATCAATCTATTCGAATGATGGCAGGGCTTTGTAGACTTTAGTTAATTTTAAACCACTATAGCAAATTGATATTAATGGATATACAAATAACATATTTCCTTATCATTTGTTAAACTATTCTTACACATTTCATACAAATATATCATACATTCAATGTAAATGACTGCCTTAACAAATATGAAGCCACACTCAAATTTCTTTCAAAGGTATTCTTCGACTTGGAAAAGCATTTAGGTATCTTTGAACTTAGAAAAGAATTTATGTCTTTTTTGACATAGAAGAGGATTTAGATATCATTCGCTTTAAAAACGATTAGGTATCTTACGAAGTTTAAGTAGTCTCTTAGGTAAAGCACAAACACTCGCCTCAACACAAATTGATGTACTTTTGTTAGCAAATGTCAAACCATTGCCTGAATTTCAAAAAATATAATAATGTTACTCGGCAAATGTCAAAGCTCTCGACTAAATTTGGAATATACCAGCCAGTATCAGTTTGGCAAGTCAATCACCTACATCGGTTTGTCAAGCTAAATCACTCACCCAAATTTCATACAGATCTACGTATATCTGTCAAGACAAATCGCCCTCAATTTCATACCTCAATGTCTACAAATGTCAAATCACTCCCCGGTAAAAGTGATATTTTTTCCTCAATAATATTTTGCGTATTCCTTTTACGAGAAGAAACAAATAAGAAAATCAGAATACATTCAAGGAAAGAATAAGTAGGCTTTCCATTACCCCCTAACGAGCAGCTGAAACTATTCGCTACTACCAGAATTACCATGAGAACTTCAACTTAATGACTACATATACGAATCACCAAAAGTTAGAACGAGAGTGGATCTAAAACGCTATCCGGACTTTGTAAAGTTAAATGTGTATATGTGTATATTTTTATGCACATACATCTATGTGATCTAAAACACAGGTGCATGTGAGAACCGAATGTAGATGGAGAAGAGAAAGGCATTAATGAGGCGAGGTTAGAGAAGCCGGGTGTTGATGTTTAAGTAGTTTCGATCCAGGCGCCAAAGTCCTCCACTCTCTTGAACCTTGGCGCAGACAAAAGGGTAGGAAAATAATTACCATGGTGAACAGGTCCTATTAGCATTTAAGTTAAAATTATAACTTTGTGATAGAGGATTTGGATTCTCTATTTCTCACCCTCATCTTGATTGTTCTGTTCTTCTTATTCTTCCCTTTAGTGAATGTCCAGACCTCAGTTGCTCACTCGTTATTAACGCAGTCTTAACCATGTCTGCTGATTCATCTTAGTTTTATCAATGGACACAGATGTCTATTTTGTCTATCTATTTTGCATGATAGATGTCACCTAACAGATTGGATACTGGACGAGCTCTTGTTCCCTTTTTATTCTAATTGTTTGTCTTTTTGTAACCTAATAGAAGAAACGCACTCAGAATTATACACAGTCATGCAGACACAGAAACACAGGGATAGAGAAATAAGATTGATAGGCCCTGTTAGCTTTTCTGATCTTTTATGTTTATTAAATTAACCTCGAAAAAGTTTTATCCAAATTATTCCCTTTTAGGTGATACTAGATACTTCTACTAGATAATTTAGCCGAACAGGCGGAGGTTTGCTGACAGGAGCTAAGACCTAAAAATAACCGAGAGAGGAACACATAAACAGAGGCTCAGGAGGAATCAAATTTAGGCACGAACAAATCTATATAAAAGCACGAAGGAATTTGGATAGACGTTAAAAACATATTAAAAGGAACAAACAGATAGAAACCTTTGCCCATTTTTAATATCAAGGCAACGAATGTCAAATAAGTTATTCAATAATATCGCCAAAGAATGCACAACAGTGAGGGAACCATTAAGAACAATAAGTTCCAACCTCAGACAAAAGATTTATGCTTTCAGCCAAATTTATTGGATTCACGCGCAAGATAAAGATAGGGAGAACTGATTAAATCCTTCTATTGTGTAGCTTATATTTATTGAACATTTATTGGGAGTCTTCGCCATTAATGGTAAGAAAGGATACTTACATCAGCAGATAGATTACGCCGAGCGAAACGCTGACAAATCAGTCGTAAGAGAGGCATTGCAAATGAGTTTCGTTCTCACAAATCAGTGTGTTGGTTTGTGTGTGTCTGCAATGAGCAAATAAAGGAGAAGGCACATGCACATCAGCATAGTATCATGGCAAGAATATGTGAAGAGGAATGGTTCATGTGTAATTAAAGCCCATAGAAAAGTTAGTTCAGGAAGCAATCCGGAATAACGGCGTTACATTGGGATAATACGGCGTAGCCGATATAAAGACCCTCCAACCTACACACGTCTGAGAGATGCTAGTCCTTGATTAAGGTGGTTATTTGATGGCTGGACTCGAATTTAGGTCAAATGCGATGGATTGCATAAGCTGAAACTACCCATGGTTTGAAACTCACATTAAACTCTAGTTCAACACCACAAGTGAAAGGCCGTTTCATTCTAGTCTAAAAAGGCTCTGAAGTTGTCATCATTTGGGACCGTATGATTTCTTCAGTACTCAGGAAAATAGTGACTGATCTAGTGTAAAATGATTTGTTATCTTTAAAAGTATTTATCTATAGAGAGACTTTGAAATAGTTTTGAAGTTCTTTCAATTGGGAAAAGGATTTAGCTATTTTTCTGCTTGGAGGAGATTTAGGTATCTTTGAACTTGAAAAAGGATTTATGTAACTTTCGAATTGGAAAATGATTTTGGTTTATATCAACCTTAAAAATTATTTACATCCCTTTAACTTGGTAACGGATTTAGATATATTTTGATTTAGAAAATGTTTTAGGTCTTTTAATTGATGAAAAAGGAATTTGGTATTATTTTGTTTAGATAATGATTACGATATGTTTGGCCCTAGAAATAATAGACTTAGATATTCTTTAACTTGGAAAAAGATTTAGGTCTCTTTCTTCTTGGAAAATAATTCAGGTATCTATTTAATTCGAATGGGATTCCGAATTAGAGAGGATTTAAGTATCTTTCATTTTGGAAACGGATAGATCTTAAATTTTCAAAACAATGCACGGTAGCTTCTTAAATGACTAACAATTGTCCATGTTAGGTACAACTCGAGTTTTTTTGTGTTTATTTCGGAAGATCGTATTATTCCCTGATATGAAGCGCTTATAAAACTTGATTTAACGTATATACATTTATGTTCCCCATCCATGCAGAAGAACATTGTAATATCGAAACGTGTCCAGCGCCAAACAAAGATATTAGTTCTTGAACTTAAAATTATATCGTAGAAGAATTGTCAAAGCTTCTCAATTTTCACTCATGAGAGATCTGTTTCTGCCTCGTTTTCCTGCGACTTTGATTGAGGTGCCTAAAAATATCTTGGAATGCACTAGAGTGAATAAATATGGTTGTGAATAGAATTAATGAATATTTATGCTTTAAAATAAAATTTATTCCCCCATATTCTCTTCCTATTACCTTTGTTCACTTCTGAATTCCTCAGTTTTCCCTCTTCTTATACAAACCTAAAGTCAATCTTAGTTTCTTAGCTGGTTCCTAATTCCGTAACTACTTGATGATCCTTGTTTCTTTATATGATTGTAGAAGAATCGTCACTCCCCCGTTCTCTTGCGGTGGAGTCACGAGGCGATTACCGCAAAGATATCCGGCCCCAGGCACCGTCGGGTCAAGCGCGTAACCACAGCGCCGCACCACTCGTCGCTATAAAAGACCTAAAGGTTAAAATGCAAGATCTCCCCCAGGAGAGTAAGATTCAATTTCACGTCAAGTAGGAAATTGGAGACGTGTTTCTCCCAAGCTCGAAGGCTAACGAGGAGCCGATGTAAGACTTGGTGAGAAAACCGTTTGGCATAAGAACCCTCCTGTGCCTGTCATCAAGCCTCCCCCCCCCTTTTAGCACTCCCTCAGTTGGGTGACGACGTATAAATAAGGAACACTGAGAAAAATCGAGGTAGAATACGTCAATCTCCAGGTGACGAAGTCCCCGGATTAAGACCGGGCTACCTAGAATGGATCAGTAGAATACGTCAGTCCCCAGGTGACGAAGTCCCCGGATTAAGATCGGGCTACCGAGACTAGATAGGTAGAATACGTCAGTCTCCAGGTGACGAAGTCCCCGGATTAAGATCCCGGGCTAGCTAGACTGGTTTGGCAGATCACTTGGCTCGCCAGACCAAGAAGTACCCTGCAAGAGAGGCAGGGGTACCTACCTTAAGGGACTAAGAAGCAGCTTATCCTCGAGCTAGTCCCTGGTTTAAACCGAACGCTAAGTTAACTTTGTTAAGTTCAACTTACTCTCGTCAGAAAGAATCCTCATATCCTGGTGCATCTTAAACACCAGGGGTATTATTCGTCCTTATTAAGGAAAGAAGAAGGAAAAGGCTCCCCCTCGAGCCCGTTAGTCGGTGGCCAGACCAATCTCATAAGTTAACTTCGTTGAGGAACCAAGTTCAACTTATTCTCGTCAGAGAAACCCCACTTCGTTATCCTCGCCCTTGAGGAAGACTGGAACTAAGAAGAAGCTCATCCTAGAGCTAGTTCCTGGTTACCAAACCGACCCTTTAAGTTGACTTATTCTCGTCAGAGAAACCCTCCCTCCTCGATCCTCGCCCTTGAAGAAGACCCTCCCCGAGTTCAGTCCTCGCCCATGAGGAATTAAGTATCGAAGGAGAAAAGCTCCCCCTCGAGCTCGTTACTCGGTGGTCACACTGAACTCCAAGTTAACTTGTTTTAAGAACCAAGTTCGACTTACTCTCGCCAGAGAGACCACGACTACTTTGGTGCCACCTAAAGCACCGAATTGTTCTCGTCCTTGAAGAACCCCCTCCTGAATACTGTGTGGATCCCCCAGCTGCTACCCTCGCCAAAAGTACCGCGTGATTCCGCCCACCTACATCTGGCTAGGCGGCACGCGTCGTGAGACAATAACATTCCTGACGTATTTAAACTCCAGTAGAGTCCGTAAGCCTAAATCTTATATATTGAAGTGTGTAGCGGAATTAACCAATTTTAGAGGGTCAAACTAATTGAATTAATTCTTGTGTATGATAATATTCGTAGTATTTCTGTGGTTAATGGTTAATTTTTGTGTATTAAATTGTTAAAGTTAAAATATATGTTTATTTTGAGAATTATCGTGCGTTTCTCTATATCCTTACGTGTTTCCAACGGTTCTCTTCTTAAGATATCAATATTAGCACTCTTAGCACTCTTAGAACTAAAAGGGGGGCATTCTACGACAATGATTAATGGTCACCTAAATTCTAAAAGTGTTCTACCTATTTCTCTTCACTTCTTCTAAAAACCTACCTCCCTTTACATTTGTGGTTTTCTTCTCAGTTGCGAGTGGTTGTCTGGTTGTAATTGCAAACTACTTCCCAATAGAATTCCTCCACTCGCCCCAATTACTTTTCTCTCTTTGTGATTTTTATTTCCCTTTCTATCCTTTAGTATTATCATTTGATGTCTGCCAAGTTTAAGTGATTTGTTGTTTACAATTTTGTTTTCCATTAGATTTGTATTTTATGTAAGACCCTTAGTAATTTTTAATCAAGTTGCTGAGTTCAATATATCTGATCCTTTGTCTATTTGTTTCATTTTGTCAAACCGTTTGCCTTTTTATCTGAGGGACTTATCGTAGCCTCTTATTTGTGTGTTAGCAGAGCTTGTCTCATTGTGATTTGAGAAGTGATTGTGTCCTTTGAACATTAAGTTCATAATCTTTTTGTTTATTATAATTTGGAACGTGATTATTTTAATTATGATGCCAATATTTGTTAGACAGGTTCAAATTGTTTTGAGTTCGTTCTCTCTTCTTTTTATATCTATTTGGTTCCTGCCCCCGTGTTCAAGAAGCTGGTAACTGTCTTTAACAAACTCTTTCCTGTTGAAGAGTCGGTAATCGATTTAATTTTTTGTTCAATTAGGTCCTATTCATTTCCAGCTTCAGGTTTGTCTATTTCGTTCCTTCTTCATATCATACTCTTCACTTCCTTTGTCTTGTGTAATTTTTCCTGACGAACGTCTACCGTGTATTTGCTCGCCAATCGTTACATTGATTTCTCCAATCCACCAAAACTGACGGTTTTCTTTTGTATGTGCATCTTTTGTGCTTTAAGGAAGATTTAATCTTCTGGATTTAAATGAGATATGTGTATCTAAGGTTGGTTTACTTGCATGACAGACATACCTATTTTATATTTGAAATAATAGATAACTGAATCTATCATATATTCCTATATGTTCTGGCAAAAATGGTGGTGTTTTAGTGCACGATGAATCGTACCACTCTACTATGTGTGTTGGGTTAACCATTAAAGAAGTGAATGTGACTTTTAATAAAATTTAGTAAAGAACAAAAAGAAATGGTTATAATTCCAAATAAAGAAAAATTATTAATGGATAATGGGTAGGTGATATTTCAAGAGAAACAGTCAAATCCAATGTGTCTATTATATTGGGAAAATCACGATAATATCAGCGGCTAAGGACATATAAACTACAAGGGGGAAGAAGCAAATTAATAAATGAAAAAATAAAAATATTTGAAAATTAAACAACAGACATTTGATTCTTTTGCAAATTAATGGATCGAGAGTATAGAACCCGGAGCTATTGGTAAAATTGGGGAAACTGTTAATAGAATGGCATTCACTAATAATCTTTTTTATTTGTCGACTTTTGTATTGAAAATGAGTTTTACCAAATTCCAAATGACATTAATTCGAAACCTAAAATGAAATGGTGTGGTTGCTGGTACAACGCCTATCAGTGGTTTTATTTTTTCCTTAGAGAACATTTGAAACTTTGCCTCTCAGTCCATAAGAGCTTCCTGTTCACCATTTTGCTTTTCTCATAATTGCATTATATTTATTCTATAAAGTTCCCCTTGCTTTGTAAATTTGATAAACCTGATAAACCTCTCGATGGGTTGCCCGTCTGTTGCTCCCAGATCAGCAGCAAACAAGGGCAGATCTTTCGATGGAACTTTTAAACAAGTAGAGTTGGACTTGTCCATAAAATTTTGGTGAAATAAGGGAGTAAAGTGGAGAAATTAGGTGAGGTCAAAAAATAGAGGTGGTGTGAGAGACAGAATAAATAGGTCCGGGTGAAAGGGTAGCTCTCTTGTTTTGAATTTTTAGTGGAGAGAATTTGGTGGCAGCATTCAAAAAGAGATGAGAATAAGGAATAAATAAAAAAAAGGAAGAGTTTTGCTATATAAAAAGAGTCCTTAAAAGACCCAATGCATGTTTAAACAGACGAATATTATGGATTAAGGAGAAGCCTTCTGAAATGACATCGGTCGTGAAGTGTCTCAACAGCTCTCCATCTAATTGGGTCTCTCGTCATTATTTTAGCGGCGCGACCAAACAAATGGTGTAATTCTGACCTTTGTCATTGAAGGAAATTATCTGAAAATGACCCCATATCTGTATTTCGGAGATGGACTAAGTAGATGAGGTGAAAAAATAAAAAGAGAGAATTACGCATAGGAGATAGGGAGAATAGGTGGTGGGGAAATAAAGAAAAATTAAACGAAGATAAAGTGTATGACGGAAATAAAGACACGATCAAAGAAAGAGGGGAAATTTAGGGAAAATATTTCCTGAAACGTGAGATAGTGATGTGAAAGATGGAAGGTAATGAGACGAGAAGGATCATCTGATAGAAGTGAAGTGAGTGGGGGACGAAGGGTGATCCTATTATCTCTCTGTTGTAATTGCAGAGTAATAAAAATAATTGGGTATCTCATTAAGGTCGCAAACTTCTCCTCGTCAAACAAAGAATTCTTTCGGAGTCCGCAAAATACAGGGATAAGAATTAATCATGGCGTTGGGGCGAGACGCGAAATTACTTCCTTTTTTCACTTTCTTCAGCCATTTAATCTGAGAAACCAGAATGGGTGCCTTATTTACGAATTGGGTCATTACGTGCGCCTTTATTCGGGTAATTTAGAAATAAATTCAATCCTAGGGGCGTTCCTAAAGTCTTTATGATTCAATCCTAGTCGTGTTCCTAAAGTCTTTACGATTAAATTTTAATGCACTTCCTAAGGTATTTGTGATTATCAAGGGATGCTGATTGAGGAAAAGGAACAGATTTAATGCGTTTACCACCATGGATCCCGGTTCGAATACGAGTCGGAATCGGTTGCAAGCAGTATTTATTTCTTTTTTTACAGAATTTAGTATTTATTTATTTTTACTTTAAAAGTCATGGCCAATTAAAATATAATAATCTGCCACTACCCTCAGCATCTCCTGTATATTTAAAACCCCGTTGCTACTAGGCTTATACCTGGTAGCTTCATTCCCTCTGTTACATATACACAGAAACTTAATGTAGGCGTAGCTTCTAAAGCAGTGGTTCTCAACCTTTTCCACTCTTGCACCCCTTACACCAAGTAGTTCTAGAACCTTAGTTTCCACCTTCGTAAAAAGATAATCTAATGGATATCAATAACAGACGCAATTGAGTTTTAATTTATATTTATATTTTTCATTTAAAACTCATTTAATTGAGTAAATTGTATTTATATTTCTAGAATTGCATCATTGAAGCCAATAGACATAATTTCTCTCCAGATCCCAAAGAACAGCCATCTTTGAGTGCAAGATCGTCGTCCCCTTGTTACAGGTGTCTCGCAGCTCGTCTTATGAACCGCTGTTCAAAAGGGAGTTCGAACGGGTTCCATTTGCTTTTCCTCCTCTTAAATGCGGTACCTAATGAGGGCATCTCATCCTGTTTGTGACGATAGATCTGAAAAGAAAGTGATGAAGATTGAGGAAGCGAAAATGCAGGGAAGATAGTCACTTTGCGGCAGATGCTCTAGATTTGGGGGCATGGAGGGTACAAATTTGAGGCATTGTGGCGGGGAGGGTACGTTATCCACCAGATGGATTTTTAAAGTAATTCTGTACCGCTAATCTTTAATCAGAAACCCAATTTCAAGTAGCCATAATGATACTTTTATTTCATTCTTGTCCTATGTGTTCTTCTTCTGCCGTCTGTCCCTCTCCCCACTCATTTTTCCCTATGGGATAATCTCTCATTATTTCTGCAATTTTCTATTATTAATTTTAACTAAAAAAATAATTATTCTTTCCTTAAGTATTCTCTAAGGACCATCTACTACTCCAGATGAACAATTAAATATCTTGGATCTCGAAGGCGAAGATGAAACCGAGTTAAGGGACACCAGCATCCTCTTCTCTATAGATGGGTGAGAAAAGCCGAAGAATAAACAGGTAAGAATCTCGCAAATACCCATCGTAATTTGTGTTGAAAATTCTGCCCAAACCTTTATTAGATGGTTGCATAAAAGTAATGATTTTCTAGTCTTACAACTTTCCAGATTCACAATTCAAAACAAAGTCTATCGATGTATTTGCAGATTTGTAAAGTAATTCTGTTTCTCAAAGTGTGAAAGGATTCAGACTGAAAGAAGTTGCTTTCAATTGCAATGAAATTAAGTTAAATAATTCTGTAAATCAAAATTCTATTTTAAAACAATAATATTTGATATTCCTCGAAGGATATATTAAAACTTTAATCGAGTCCAGATGTGGCGATAATTATTAAAGGAAATGGAGTGAAAAGCCATGGAATATGTGCTCTTGCTACAAATGGTTTGAAGCGAGTTTGTATCAAGTGTAGAGCGAAAGAAGTAAGAGATGAAGTTAGTTTGCTTGACATCGAGTTACATGTGTTACTGACGCAAAATGATGGAAGAATGAAACATTTTGTGGAATGATGTAACATAAATGAGAAGAAAGTTTGAATAATTGGTCGTTATTTCAAATGGGATTCAAATGAGTGTTTAAATAGCCGCTGAATTACTATTTTAATGGAATTCTTAAATTGTTTTAGAAAGGAATATATAAATTAGGAGGCAGAGTGCAGGGTAGATAATCTCGGATAGAAGAAGAGAATGGTAGAGAGCTTGTAAATAGTAAGTGGCACTTGGGTTAGATGGAAATAGCAATTTAAGCTAGAAAATGCAAGGAATGAATGTGTGACTAAGCATTTATGAATATTATATATTCTACTCTGGCGATGGAAGAATACGGTAATTGCGCGAGAGAGACTGAGTAATAGATTTAAAGGAAGAGTGCAGAATTGTAGGGAAATTAGTCACGTTGATGTGTTATAAAAATGTGTGGTGGGATTACTGCTCCTGACATATTAAGATAGTATAAACAAATAATTACACAGCGGTTTAAAAAATTAAGAAATTGTAAGTCGTCCACGCTTCCAGTTCCACTTCGATCCTTCAGGATCTCTGATAAGCTGACGCAGTTGAGGACCGTCAAAGATGCCGTCCTTCAACTTCTCCATGGGACAAATAAGGAAAGCAGCCACCATCCTTATCTACAGTTTGGGTGAACTGTTTGACCAAGCCAAGCTTGATGTAGAGCGGGGGAAAGAGCATCCTGTCTCTGTCCACCAGAAGGTTGCTCATGACGTTCCACACTAAACTTGGACCCTACTCTACCGCATGCACAGAAAAGACGGGTACTTGCTGAACCCGGACTGTTGTCCCATCAAAAAGTTTACCATCTTCAGCTCAAAACAAATCAACCACTCAGACTGATCATAACGAATTTTCGGCATCATCGCTTCATATTTCTCCTTCAGTGTAGTCAAGTGAGCGACGGGTACAGAGGCAAACTGGTTGCCGCTGTGCCGCAGAACACATTTCAGTGATCATTTGCTGCTGTTAATGAACAGTGTCCAACCTTCGGGCTGGCACTGTGGCTCTCCAAGCTTGTGCAGAATCTGCGAAATACCTGTACAGTGCACCGAGCACTTCTCTTCAAAGAAAAAATGGGAGGTACTCTTGATCTACTTTGCAGTAGAAGGTGATGCGAGCACTGTCAAAGAGAAGTTTTTTCCCTCACTCTGGATGCCAACAGTTTGCTAGGGGACGTTGACAAGCTAAGATCGCCAACTAGATCATTTAGCTCCTTTTGGTCAAAGGGATGCGTAGCATCATCGTCAAAAAACACTTCTTAATTTCGTTGAACACTGAAGGAATCCTCGTTACTCATGCAGGGTAAGCGCTTCTTATTAACATTGTGACTGGATCCCCGTTGGGAAGAACGGTGTACTGGCTGCGGATGTAACAGAATACATTCTGCTCATTTTTCAAAGTTCTTCGAGTCGAATCCATTTCATTTACCTGCAAAAGAAAAATACCACTTAGTCAAAAATTGCCGCATGTGAACTCTTCACAATTCGTTTATTTTAAGAAATAAAAGAAATAAGAAAAAGGTATTACATCATCGCAATAGAAAATATCTGTAAATGTACCCCCCCTCCCTCCCCCAAAAAACCCATCATTTGGAGATAGATCAAAAAGTTCATTTAGAAAAACCAATGTGATTTTTGGATTCAGAAAAATGAAATATAAAATTATCCAAAATCAGCTAAAAATCCTTAGACACTAAAGCTGGTGTTGGCCAGTGGTATCTAATTGGGATTGACCAAGGTTTTGAACCGAAGCAAGGCAGCGTGGTTCATTTGGTAGGTACCGCCAGTCGGTTACTCGCATCGTAATCTCGAACTCCGACCGGATAATGAAGTTCACATGAAGATCAGAATAGCTATAACTGATAACGGCGGTAAACTAGGGATCACTCCTCATTGTAGGGAGGGGGGGAGGTCTCAGACTCGTGTTTTTGATGCCACCCATCGATGGTGGAACCCTTCGTGAACCCCAGGTCTGGCGCTGGCGCCGCGTCAGGGTATGAGTACCATCACAGGGGAGACTGTACTCCATCTACAGGGTTCTGGAGCAGAGGAGAAGGTGGGTATATTATGCCGTGAATGCCGGAGGGTGATTCGTGTGGGGCTACTTAGCACCGCGAAAGTATCAGGGTATCTTCCAATGGGCGCCCCGCTCAGGACCCCGCCGGAAAGTTTGGGTTTCCACTCGAAAGGAACAAAACCCGCGCCTCGACGTCAGAAATCCCTGTGGAGAACAGTGTTTTAATCTAGTTGTTTTGCTGCCCTGTGGGACCCTTTGTGGGTAGTGTTACATAGACTTTTCCCCGGTGATCCTTTGTGAGGAGTGTTACATGGACTTTGCCACGGGGGTCCTTTGTGGGTAGTGTTACATGGACTTTGCCCCGGGGATCCTTTGTGGGTAGTGTTACATGGACTTTGCCACGGGGATCCTTTGTGGTTAGTGTTACATGGACTTTGCCCCGGGGATCCTTTGTGGGTAGTGTTACATGGACTTTGCCCCGAGCATTCTTTGTGGGTAGTGTTAAATGGACTTTGCCCCAAAGACTCTTTGTGGGTAGTGTTACATGGACTTTTCGCCGAGGATCCTTTGTAGGTAGTGTTAAATGGACTTTACCACGGGGTCCTTTGTGGGTAGTGTTACATGGACTTTGCCACGGGGGTCCTTTGTGGGTTATGTTACATGGACTTTGCCCCGGGGATCCTTTTGATTAGTGTTACATGGACTTTGCCCTTGGGATCCTTTGTGGGTAGTGTTAATTGGAGACGGTCCTAAGTGATCCTTTGTTCATAAATAGTTGTTGTGGTCGCTTGTTATACCTACTGTAGACCTTTCCAACAGGCTACATGGTGCGTGCAAGCGTGTTGCCTTCTTTAGTAGAACCTGTGTACATACCCATAGTGAGTGTGTATCTTTAAAATGTGTTCATGGGCAAAGGAGTGAAAGAAATACAAAGATTAAAAGCAAAGGTGTGACTATGATAAAGGAGGGTAACTTTGTGTTATGTATGTTTGCAAGGGGATTGGTGATCATGTATTGTGAGATGGATTCATGAGTGATATGGTGTCGGTGATTGAAACGTTTTCAGATGTGTGTGAGGGATAACGTGTGAGAGAGAAAATGGGGAAGAAACTAAGTTGAGGGGAATCAATAATAAATATGGGCATCCTCCATTCTAATTGGAAATTGAGTGAAATTAAAGTGTGTGAATGAAGTGGAGTAACGTGGAAGTGAGTTGAAGTGCATGGGAGTAGCTGAATCTGACTGTAAATATAAAGTACGAGAATGTATATACTCAGAGATGCCAAACATATTTGAGTGGTAGTGTTTAATACCATATTTAATGCATGGTAGTAGAACTGTAGTCGGGAAGAAAGAAAGTGAAATTGTAAATAAGATGATAAGTTAGGCGATGAAAGGAAAATCTTGAACTACAAAAGAATACTAATAAAGTGGTTGGTGTCTTTAGAAATGGTAGTAAAGTATTGAAGATATGAGTCCACTTATGGTACTTGCGAAGGTGTATGTTAGTGTGTTGGTTAGAGAAGACGGGTAAGTCGGCCCAGATGAAAAAATAGATGACTGTGTGAGAGAATGTGTGCGAGAAATGTATAAGGCAGGTGTGGGTGAATCCTGGCACATCAATGTAACCAAGCACTGTTGGTCCATGGTGTGCTCGAGAGGTGAATCTCATGGAGGTGCAACAGGTGCAGAAAGGAGAGTGAAGGTGTCTCCTGATCATCTCTATGCTATTAATGGCGCTCTTTATAGCCACACCTTCACAGAGCGCTATTCCACCAACTTTGAAAGGTATGGCAGAAGAGGTGAGTCTTCGAGCCACTCCTAAAGGTAGAAAGGAGGAGGGGAGGAGGAGTATATTGGAGTGGAGAGATCATTCCACATTTTACAGCCAATAGAGAAATAATCAGGACCTCTAAAGTGCAAGTGACTACGAAGAAGAGTAGGTAAGGGTGCAGATCAAGAACGGAGGGGTCTTGGGGGTCGGGTTATGCTTAAGGCGGAAGCCTAAGAGGGTACTTTGGTGTGTAGGATCGTATATGGAAGAATGAAGCGTTTGCTGGCGAGTGTAGTTCGAAATGGACGGCCGATGCAGATCAAAAAGTGGCGTTCGCCTGAAAGAAATGTCTCCGGGTGAGAAAAACGCAAATTGCAAAGAGTTGAACAAGTTGAATGAATTGAATAGTGAGAGTTTGGGATCCAGCAATAATTGAGTTGCAGTAATCCTCACCCTAGGTAACGAAAGCAAGGGTGGTAATCTCCCAACTGTTGTGCTCAAGGGTGAAGCGGATGCGGCTAAGATTACCGATAAATCAGGGATAATTGAATAGTAATTGTGACGCCACAACTTCTCACATTTGCAGATAGGCAACATAGTTCAAAGACACGAACAGCATCTTATGGAATACCCTCATGTAATACTTCAGTTTTGTCAGATTGAGTTTCACAAAGTTGTCCTACATCAGTTCAGTTATAATGTCGTATTCGGCACGACACACCTCTCTTGTCCGAGATACATCGCCTCCAATATGAATAAACGGAGTAAGATATGACAGATACGAGCAAACTGAGCTGAATGAAGGTCTAAGAAAACCGAGGAATTCACTCTTTCGATGAAGAAGTATGCGATCGACGGTACCAAATGTTGCCAAGAGATCAAGACTTACCAGTTTGGCAAGAGGTTGGCCAGTATCAGCCCCATAACTATGGTAGCTAGTTAGTTACATTTAAGAGAACTGATTAAGTGCTGTGACTTGCCATGAAGCCAGAGTGAAGGATTTCATGAATTTTGCGCAAGAACATCATGTGATTTAGAATCCGCGTTGAACTACACCAGCCTCTTTTTTAGTTTAGAAAGTACTGGGGTTAAGATTGGGCGGCGGCTTGTCGGTTCCTTTGGCTTCAGTTAGGGTTTTAACGATTCGGAGAACAGAAGAGTCTTTGAAATCATATGGAAGAAGAACCGAAAGAGGTGAGATAGGAAAAGGTCTTTTTCGAGGGAGGAGGCAGGTCTGTTCTTCAGGGGATACTTCGGCGGGAAAGACGAGTTCGCATTCAGAGTTACTCGGTGTCGAGGGACTGAGATAGAAATAATCCTTATAACAGATAGGAACGATCTTCTTAGAAGAGAAAACAAAGAAAACGGCCTGAGTGATGGGGCAAGAGACAGGTGACAGGGAGGAAGAAGCTTGACCAATGTGTGTATTGTATTTGTAGTTAGCGTGGATACGGCTGGTGTGAGCTTCATGGGAAGAATTGAGAAGAACAAGGTAGGAGTGAGTAAAATTGAGTGAAAAAAGCTGTCTCCCGTCTCCTGTACTCTGAAGTGAGGCAGTCTGAAGGCCCTGATCTGTGTTCTATTTTCTTATGGGTCGAGGAATACCAAAACACAGTCGTAAATACCTCCTAGGTCGATGCTGATGATGATAACTGTAGAGAATTTAGGATTCTGGTAAAATTTTTAACTAGTCATGAAACCTTTAATTGGTGATAATAATATATCCATCTTATACCAAAAAGAAATGGCACACGATAATTAAGAAAAGGTTCCAATTAGTATTATCATCATCATCATCATCACAATACTAATAATACCCAGTCTCTCTTTCTATTCTTTCTTCCTGTTTCATTCTGTCTGTCTGTTTACTTCACTCTCTCCACTATCTCTCTTCATTGGCCTTTTTCTCTGTCTCAGTTTCTGTGTTTGTTTGTCTTTCTCTCTTCTCTCTCTATTACGTATTTATGTTTTCTATTTCGTTCCTTTTATCTATAGTGTTAATCATTAGCATTGACTGATGTGCTCTGTAAACACTTTCAATATTTGTTATGAAAACACAGATCTAATTTACATTCACAATAATATATGGAATAATATTTTACTGACACTTTGCGTCATTTTTTAGCACAAAAGTGTACATTTATAAAATATCAAATTGATTTTTGTTATATTAGGTTATTCGAAAATTTAAGCCGCTTTGTATAAATGTACAAATATTATATTTTTATTGGATATAATCAATTCTATATCTACTATTTTGTCCAACCGTTTCCTATTTTTTTACATTTTTACAACGCGGAATAAACTTTCCCCATAAGAAGCAAATTTAAAGAAAGAAACCAATACTAGGCTTATAAATTCCTAAAGACTCTGAATATAACTAGTGCGTCGGTGCATAAAGGAAACTCTTTAAAAGGGCTCTTGAAGAAATCAAAGGCAACTCCAATTGCAATGAATATTAAAATATTCTGAAAATATTCCTTTTTTTTTGCTCAGAATACCTTTTTTCGATATGAAATCTTTCAAGATCTTACGAAAACGTTCACTACAGAGATGTATCAAGTGAAATTCTAAAGAAATTCTCTACAAATATTTAAAACGAGATGTCTTGCCAGAAATAAAAATTATTTTAAGGAATATTACTAAAATAGAATCTTATCTACTTATGGGAAAGAGTTTTTAGTAAGTTTAATAAACATTAAGTATAAAAACATTAAATAAGAAATTTGAAGAAGAGTTTTTTTTAAGTTTTCCACATTTTTCTTTCCAGATTTACAATCTTGTGTAAACTGCAGGGCATTTCAAAAGCATATCTTTTAAAACAAAAGGAGGCAAAGAGACTGGTAATAATTTATGAACTATAACTCTTAAGTTACTAAAGAATTCACCAAAGGAGATAAATAGACTTATTATGATTAATAACAAAGACTTTCAGGTCTCCATCCTTCAAGCTTCTCTTCGACGTGGTTCGTCCACAAAGAATAAAGATGAACGTTCACAATATTGTGGATTCTGGATCTTGTAAAGATGAGGCATCCAAAAGTATTGTTCGACACTAATATAATCTAATCTAGAATAAGCTTGGTTAGTTTTAGGGGAGGTTAGGTTGGGTTAAGTTACGTTATATTATGGTGAAAAAAAATTGGGATTCTTTATATTTACAAGATCCTGGATATATACCAATCTTTTCAGAAAATCAAATTTGGCTTTAATCACACGTTGCGCCTTTGCTGTCACTTCATTGCTGGGGGAATCAGGTTTTCTTTTTATGTAGAGGCGAAAGCTATGTTTGTGTCCGACTGAAAGTTTCTACTTGAAATTCTTTCCAACTTTCTTCACAGTCTCTCTCATATAAAACAAGGGCAGGAGCGTAGTGTCATGGCCAAAAGATTTGGGTGAAAAATTTCACCCAAATAATAACCCTATTAAAAAATCTCCCTAAAATGTCCAGGAAGAGCAACTCCTACAAAGGAAGATGAATTTCGGTAACGATGCAAGCGTTTCCTCTTACAAGAGAGTGTAAGGTGTAATAGTACTTGAGTAACGAAGTGGTTCTGACGCTAAAACCACATATGATCAGTTCATGACCCAAGAAATTCTTTAAATCTTATCACGATCGAGATCTTTGGGCTAATCCTCGAAGAGGCAGGTTGGGAAGTGGAGATCCACAATTGACGAGGATCTCTGTCCATTCTTGTAAGCCAAGAATGGACAGCCATCGATCAGGATTTGGTTCGGAAGTTGACGGCATGCACCCAAAGCGAAACCTCACAAGGAGCTCACCTCTCCCATTTTGGGAGGGAGGAGGCGGTATTTGATATATGACATTCATAGCTATTTTATTATCCTGTAATATGCCACAGTAGCATTCAAAATGTTTTAGTAAATAATATGATAAAATGAAGCTAAGTAAACTCAAAATTAGCATATATATATATATATATATATATACATTTATATATCCCCAAAAGTACTGTAGCGTGTTTAATATACGAAACCTGGTTTCGCATATAAAATTAGTCCTATTACTGTGGTTTTATCCCTATAGTTACATGTACGCTACTATACTTTTATGGATATATATGTGCTAATTTTGAGTTTGCTTTGCTTAATTTTTTCAGCGTCTTAGTCATATAAGCGATGAGGGCTTAATGACACAGGTTCAAATCCAATTTCTTTATTTATTTTCATATAATGATTAAAATAGTTTTTCCTATCTTTTCGTTTTCTACATCTCCCATTTTCCTTCTTAAGCTTTTATTGGTTCATGTGATATTCTCCTAAGAGTTTTTTCGGGTTGTGTTACCAATTTTCATTTTCTTGGGCCTTTAAATATATATATATATATATATATATATATATATATATATATATATATATATATATATATATATATAAGTATATCAGGTTGAATCCTAATTAATTTCCATTTATTTGAAGCAGAATGTAAAGGCTATTTTGAACTTCCTTTGTTTTAAACTAAACCATACATTACTTGTTTAGAAGGACCGTTCACCGCGCATTCTTACATCATCAGTAAACAAGCGTACATCATAATTTAAACTAAAATATCATGCCCTAAAATGAACCAATTGATTTCCATGTAAAAATTTTCGTGCTAAATGTTAAATGGCGATTTAAAAAAGTGGTGAATATACTATTAATCGAAATTATTTATCGTTCAACAATTCATGAATAAATATATTTAAAAAAAACGGGAATTACTTATGACTCAACCTAATATATTTCATGAACGCGAGAGAATAATCAAATGAAATGAATCCTTCCGCAAAGAAAAAGAAGGTAAACGGAATATTTTTTGTTCTCACGCGTAGCTAAGTGGTCTAAGGCGTTGCTTTAACTGAGATCAAAGTGGTGCTCGCAATTAGTAAATGACTTTTTTAGAGAGAAATATAAATCCGCATATCTTCTGTTTCTTTGTGGTATGACTAATTATATATATATATATATATATATATATATATATATATATATATATATATATATATATATATAATATAACCACAATAGTGAAAACTCTGTCAACCATTTACTAAAAATTAATTACTCTCCAAATCATTGCGTACTTTTATATAAAAGCTGACTGCATTATTTTGAATATATATGAAATTAAGCTTACTGCTTGATAATTTGATTTTCTTTTTTATCTGGTCTTCTATTTTTGAATATGGGAACAATATTTCAAAGTTTTCAGGCCATTGGAACAAAATTAAAAAATAAAAACTAATTAAATTACTTCCTTAATACTTCGCGCGTCTATCTCGTTTACGCCAGTTGCTTCATTTGGAATTAATTTATCAATTTCCTTTTTTAAACCGTCAACCGTAACAATTATTTCATTTATTTTGGTAATATTAGTATTTCTTTTTCAGGCTTTCACTATTTAAACTCGAAATATCCTTATTAAAAACTGAACCTACCACAGAGCAATATTTCTATACCATTTTCACAGCTTCAACCAGTGGAAATGAAAGTGTCTGCAAATCCCATTTTGATACCAGATCAGAGTCACGCTATGGAAAGAGAAACATTTTTCCATGATTTTGGAAGCTTTAAAATGTTTAACCGAAGATTACTCAAAAAAGATAAGCACTAGAAGATAGGCAAATATTCCGACAAATAAGATACAAAAGCTAGATTTTGTTTTATAGGATAAGTTTTTATACAATATTCCTAGAGAAAGTCGCGTTCACAAAATGATGATAGTGAACGGGTATAAAAACGTGACTAGCATTTCGAGGTAGGAATGTGACAGATATGAAGAAAGTGCAAACGAAACGCAACTAGCTGATGGCTAAAAGACAACTAAAACTCGGAAACTTAACAGAAAGAAGGTACTCAATTACAGAGATGTTATAGAAGTACAGTGCACAGTGGTTAGTTTGCCACTTAACTTCGATATAAAAGAAAATAACAGAGATAGTTCAGTTATAAAGGTCTATTTACCAATTTTAAAGAGTTGAAGCCTTGTACGATTTATTCATTTTATTCAAGCAAATCGCCGTCGGCCTCAACCACAGACTGCCGAAGTCGTCGGAACCTGCTGCAGGCCTTTTCGACAGTCCCCCTGGTTAACTGGATGAAAACTGTGGTAACTTTGGAGCTATATTACAGATTGATTGTAAACGGAGCCTTATTGGCCTCAACCCCTTCCCCCCACAATAATAGGGCAAGGGGTTGCAATCTAGAGAGTAGGAAGGCAAGATTTCCGGAGTGATGTGGTTAAAGAAATTGCTTTATTATTCTTATACAGTGACTAAGAATAATTGACTATGGGAGATTTCTAACACTTGAATGAGTCAATGAAACTAGAGAATTCAGGATACACAAAGTTATCGATTGGTGATAATTTGCTACTGCAACGGCGGTATGAACAATCTAAACACGTGTTATTAATAGAATCCAATTAGTTATGACTATCTCTGATTTTGCGCATAAAATTAATTATTTAAATATATTAGATATATTTAGACTAGTAATAAATAGTTAAACTGGACAACGTATGTAATCATGGCCAAAGGCTTGGAGACTACCATAAATCTTCATATAAGAAAGTTAATGGAACTAAACAAAGGTTGCAATTTGTTTTACTATGTTGTTATCATAATTTGAAGGTGAATTATACAAAAGAATATAAACTAAACTTATACAGTCATTTGGTGCACGCAGTCAATATTTAAAATTATGTCTCTTGCATTCAAGACTGCTTCAATTGCTTTTGGCATGCTAGAGACCAAATATGGGATGATATCTTAAGTGATATTTGTCCATTTTGTTCAATAAACACCTGAATCTGCTCACAATTCGATGGCTTCGGTTTATTAGCCGACAGTTTGATTATCTCCCACAAATTCTCTGTCAATTCCTGGACCAAGGTAAAAAAGGTTCAATAATATTTTCAGTCAATAACAAGGTGCTCGCTCTTGTCTAAAAATACTAGTATCGTCCCCAAATTGGTCCTGAACCTTTGGGAAAAGGTGCTGATAAAGGACGCATTGGTACCAGTTTGTGTTTGTGGTAGTATTTTTGGGTAAAATTCTTAGTGGTCCAGTTCTCTAAGATGCAAAGCAGCTACAAGCAAGGGTAGTATTAGGACTCGTGAAAGCGCTCCTCTTTTCTCATCATAATGAGCGATCTTCCAGGAATTACAAACAAACGAAAGAGACCTTCTTCAGAGAAAATTACTCTGTCTGAGTCTTAAACAGTTCATTCTTTGTATTTACTGCAATATTCGAGCCTATCCCTAAGGTATTTCTTGGTAAGATGAGGCTTCTTCTCTCCCTTTCTCAACTTCTGACCTTTGTCGAAAAGTCTTCGCATCACTGCACGCTCTGAACCGTTCACATCTACTTATTTCCAATCGAGAGCAAGTTTGGCACTGTAGGCAACCCGATCCTTGGGCTAAAAAAACACCAGAAGACGAACTTTGCGTTCATTAGAAGCTTTTAAGCGTCCAGAAGACTTCTTCACAGGGGAGTAGCCAGCTTGTTAAAGTAATAAATAATTCTAAAGAGAGTTCTCTATGATACAATGCCTTTTAGAACTATTTATTTGCATTTCAGGCCACTTTAAAGCAGAGCAACGATGGTTGAACTTTTTTATTTGGAAAAAAACTTTTCTCGAATTGAAAAAGATTCAAACATTTATTTTCACAAAATATATTACGAAAGCGATTCTAATTATCCAGCAGCATTAATTTAACTAATATTTGTCATCCTCTTACCATTCTGATCAAATTACAAAGTTCAAGGGACTAAAACTCACCCTGTATAGGAACAGGAACAGAGTGAGGTTTTGGATTCGTCGAAGGAATGCAGTTCTTTCTTATTTTTTGTGAAATGGTGAATTTTAATAAAGAGGAAATAATTTCTATATCAAAATAATTATTTCTGGCACGTAAATTTGAAAAGAACGACTAAAAAGATATATATTAGTCTCAAAACCTTTGCTTATGACTGTAGAATAGATGAGGAGAAAGTAGCATAAACTTACGTTTGTCGCGATGGAGAGTGACACTCATTGTTTCTTTCTTACTCGAATGGTCTCGGGAGATTGAAACCCATCTGTGAGATCGAGACCATTTGAGAGAGTGAAACGAAATTGCCACTTCTTTCTGGTTTGATAATCGCCGGGAGAATTCGACGTCATAGCGAAAGCTTTGTGAGGTTGGCGTTTTCTTTCTCGCGCAAAGATATTAAGTGTTTTCCTTCGGTCCCCTCGGTTAGAACGAGTTTTGTTCGTTGATCATTTGGTAGAAATCTATCCTTCTTCCCCTTGTTCGCAGAAATTTGTCCCAATAGAGATATGAGACCAGCGGGAGCGAAAGGAAAAGAATACTCTCCTCTTCCGCACTCGACTGCTACCGCGTAACGTGACCTCGACCGAAGAATTTCGGCAAAGTTCGAGCATAGGTAGACATAGACCGACCGATGGTATGCCTCATTACCCGACTTTAAAGCAGGAGAGTAAACTAAAGGGACGATGCCCTCCTAAATAAAAGAGGGGATTTAGATGCGAAAAAGGCCCTCTGCCCTTGTTATGTTTGTTTCCCATTCTTAGGAAATGGCTGGTTGGAGGTTAGAAGGTTAAGGCGATTAATATTGACCATGTACTCTACCGCATTTCTCAAAATGACGTAAACTTTGGGGTGTGTTTTAGTTGGAATGGCCAGAGTTATGTTGCAAAGTTATATGACGTCATCTACACAAATTAAAACGTAATAATATGTTTGGAGATTTGTGGGAATGTAAACGTCCCGATGCGCTTAAATATAAGGAAAAAATCGGTTCTGCAGATGAACTTCGAGGTGGACGCGTCTAAATCGCCGGGAATTCGCAGCCGGGTGCCATAGACGTGTTCAACCATGGACCGTGCCAATATTCTGAGACTAAAGAGAATCACGGAGAAGGATTCCACACATAGTATGTTGCCTGTCACTCTTATAGCCACCTTTGAATGGCACTAAGTATGTTGAATTAGACCTTTACTCTCGAGTGGGTCTGCAGTCATTTTAATGATCAAGATAACAAGGGCACGTGTGAGTTTCTTCCTTAAGCATGATTCGAATTCCCACGGGGGCGTGATGATAATGGTTGAAGTGTCCCGACACTTTGCCTGTTTGGGCATCCATGGTTGCAATGGGAACGGTTTCTTTCTAGCAACAGAGTAAAGCGACTCTCATAGCGAGGAAATATGCCTAAGTTCTCAAGGTGAATTAAACACATTTAGAGGCTGGGCCGTACTGTTTGAGAGCAGTAACGGTGTGTCGCTGTACTTTGACTGATGGCATTATACGAAAATTCCTGCCCTGCCATGTATCCCTGTATGTATCCCAAAAGGGTACATACAGGAATATACGGCCCAGTCAAATGATACCTAAAATGCAAGCGTTTAGGGACAATCAAGTAGACCTGCGAGGATGGAGTATTTGCTCTGCATGTCTGCTACTGCATGGTTATTGTCATTTGTGGAAGGTAATTGTATTTTGGAGATATCTAGACGAGATTGAGCTTTGCTTACGACTTAGGTGAATTAAGAAATTTTATCAAACTGGCGATATGTGAGTTTTATCATCGAAACCAACCCGGTAGGTCGTCATCCGATGGGTCTGTCGTGAGAAAGACTCTAACTGAAGACTCCACTCTGTTTAACCATGTGTGGGCAACCAAAGCTTTCTTCACACGTGTGAAAACATTGAATGCGATATAATACTTGTTTTCAATTAGTATTGGAGTGAATAATTGGTTTATAATATCTATGAAAAGTCACAGACACAATGCTGAAAGCTGCCCACAAATCCTCAAGATAACGGAACTTGGTGACTGGGTCATCGAATAATGATTCTTTGTAGTTACTTTACAAACTCACCACCAAACGGGGTGGTTATTTTTTCAGGTAGGAACAAGAGGAAACGCAATTTCCAGCCTTTTCCTTAAATACATATGTGATGGTACCAACAATGACCATCTTCCTCATGGGCGAGGGAAGAGGATCAACGGCTGTTGGAGAACCAGTGACCATAGCGTGTAATAAACAAATCCGGCGGCCTCTGTGACATAAATAGGAAACAATAAAGGTTTCCATCTTTGATTCGTATCTTAAATTCCCTTGTATCTTCAAGGCGAGAAAGCAGAGGGAAAAAATAGTTGTCTTGTTTCATACTAAATAATGATATTTTTTCATTAGACTTCATTTTTATCTCTTAAAAGATATAAAGTCAGTTTCTGTAAAAAGAATTATTTTTTAATAACGTTAGTTATTTTCATTTCCTCTCATTTTATAAAAAAATAAAAGAAATTGTCATTGTTTTTCTTGGTCGGGTAAATTTTTTTCACTATAATATGTCGATTTTTTTAATGAGTATCTTTACGTTTCTCGTGTACTAATACGTAATGAGTTTCTTTATTGGATTTAGGGTCGTCTCTCTCTCTCCTGAATCTATTGTCACATTTTAATGCAATGTTATCTTTGTGTCAAAACGTTTACATTTAAATACATTTTACTTGAAGTTTTGCTTCATTTCGAAAGATAAAATTTTACGTTTTATTATTGTTTCTATTTTGAATTACATATAAATTGGGGCACCATCAATTCTTCAGTGATTAGGGCCATTTAGGGTGTTAATTAGGCCCTGGATTAACACAATATGAGCTTGAGAAAGAAAATTAAAAATAAATTATAAACGAGATAATATTACGAGGAATTTACAATAAATATGAATACAAAAATAAAACTATGAGAATACCCACCATTTTTTTAATGGGTTTAGACCTATTTAAAAAGTTTTTAGTGTTAATGCAAATTCTTTGTATTATTATTCTGTTTGTTATCTATTTCTTCTTTCTTTTTCCCCCACTAAGTTCACATGCAGCTAGCCCACACTCCTCGGATTTCCATAGACCATGCAACGATACTATACAGACCTCTGCCCCTACAATTTGATCAACAGGGTAGGAATAAAGAAGAAGTGCAGCAGTACAGAGACGAAATCCTAACTCCACTCACAGGCATGAAAAAGACTCAAAAGAACTGAGAGAATTACAAAGTGACGAACAGAAGAATGAAGGAGCCGCAAAAGGTCCCGCAATCAGTGGAGGCAGACCCTCAAAAATCAAACACTTGCGTCAAAGAAAAATTGTAGAAAAGTTATCCGTAACTTTTTTCATTACTTTCTTTCCTCGCACTTTTTTCTAACGAAAATCGATGGTTCAAAAATGAAAGTTAGATTGAATAACCCACATTCACAATGCCTTGCATCCATTTTTAAAAGCTAGATAATAATAATAAATTGAAGCTATTTTGTTTGTTTTTTCTCTCATCTGGCGCTCTTCAGCGAGGGCACAACCTAGTAATTCGAAAGAGAAAAGGTAGAGAACGAACACTAGAAAACCCCGTATTATTCACTCATGGCGGGGCTGAGGAAGAAGAGGAAATGGAAGGCTCTAGCAGAAGCAAACTCCGTCTCTAGACTAAACCAAATTTATTATCTTGCTTTAAAAGGTTCCCTAATTAGAAGTCTTTAATTATACTATTAGGTGGAGAACCACCAATAGATATTTATCTTCAGGGGAACCAAATATTAAATCATGCTTTAGTCTTATTATTCTAGGTAGAGGAATATTGATAAACACTCATCTATGTTTGTTCCTATAATTCCTGTGGGTTATTCAAGTGGCATTCATGGCAGGCTTCACATGTAGAGGTGTTCCTGTCACAGGAAAGAACAGAAGGGTTCTTCCTGCAAATAATCACCTTCTAGTTATTAAATGGAATTTAATTACAGCAAAGTCTTGAAGCCCATTTTTAAACATTAACTTTATAATAAACGGAAATGGAGATCATTCCGTGTTTGTGAAATTTTATAACCCAAGTAATTTAGGGAGTATGGCCCTGTTGACGCGTTTGTCTCCGAATTCAAATCTATTTTGGCGAATGTTTGCTCTAAAATCCGTCTCGACGAGAGGACTGTAATTAATATTACTCAGGACCTTTTGTCTTTTCAACGCCTCAGTTGGGGCTGTAACCGTCTTCCTTCGTAGCGTTTATTTCTATGCTCAGAATTTAGTTTAGTTACTCAACGTCACTTCAGTTCTAGCAACGCTACGTCCACATTCAACTAAAGTTTTGATGAAGGGCCTGATGTTATCTGAGTCTTTCTTATCTCCTTTGTTAAAATAAAATATAGGAGTTACGTTGGCTCATTTATAATTAATTGCTACAATGCCGCCATTAAAATATTTAACAAATCTATTTGTAGAGAAACAACGATTCATCAAGAAAGAAAACGAAGATTAAGGACCAACCCAGCCAAGAAGAATACGGAAGTCAAGAAAAGTGAAGACAAATGTTTGAATGGCCAACTTTAAAGAAAAGGGAATTTCAGTCAGGAAGAAGAAAATGTATCGAGGAAACCAAGTGAAAAAGCAAGAATAATATTGATAAATAAACTAAAGGGATGAGAAGGATATGCCCCTCCCCCACCCCCATATTCTAACGTTTATCCTATATGCTCAAGGCATGAATATCGGTAAACCTGAAACCTCAAAAAGACACTAAATGATATGCTCGATAAAAACGGTATGAAAAAGATGTGGTTACTTGAGATCCCTTAAACCTTTGGAAATAATGTACCTGATTGGGACTAATACTCTAAAGTAAACCGTCCGAGAAGCAACGAAACGCCACTAAAAGCACTTGGAATACGGAGGAAACAAGCTCCAATTCTACAGAGGAGCCCACAAATGAACAAGAGGATGGAGGCAGCTCAGTTAACTTTACAATAATGGCCCTTGTTCTTCTGGAATGCTTTAATTCGTTTGGCCATTCTGGAGACTAAATTTCCGATGATATCTAGACTGATATTGCTCGATTTTTGTTCAAAAAACACTAAAAAATAATCACATTGGATGGCTTCTGTTTATCGACCGAGATGTTGTTTATCGCCCACAAATTCTCTATTGGGTTCAGATCTACCGAATTCCTGGGCCAAAGTCCAAAATGTTTGATGTTATTTTCAACCAAGAACTTTGAGATTGCATTTGCATTGTAACAAGATCCGCCATCATGACGAGGAAAGAAAACGGTTATTATTCCAAAACTGGTCCTAAATTGTTTGGAAAGGGGCTGAGGAAAATCTTTTAGGTAGCATTTTGATTTCAAGGTTCTGTTCTTGGGCAAATTTTGTGAGTGCTCCAGCTCCCTAAATTAAGAAGCAACGTCAGGCATGGGAAGTATCCGAATGCTTCACCGGACTCATGAAAGTGTTCTCTTATTCTCCTGCCAACAAGGAATCTTCATCTAACTCCAAACCAGTGGAAAACAGGTTCTTCAGAGAATATCAACTTGCCCCAAACTTCAACAGTCCATTCTTTATACTTGCTACAAAAGTTGAGCCTATTCGTAAAGTTCCTGAAGTCTCTGTAGGGGTGCGAGAATTTATGAGAGAATTTCCTTCCAACTCGATAATATAAATGGCCGATAAACTTACCACCCAAAAAAACGGACTAAGGCTAGTCGTATGGCTAGAGTATTGGCGTTCAAATCAAGAGGTACCTCGTTCAAAACTCAAGAATCCCAAAACTTTTATGAATATCGCTCAAGAAAGAAAACAAGAAGAAAACACATGAAGGTCTAACTAAAAAAAAAACAGACCTAAAGAAGAAATCAGCAACTCAAGATAATGGGAGAAAAAATGAATATGCATCAAGAAAAAAAACGAAGATTAAGGACCAACCCAGCCAAGAAGAATACGGAAGTCAAGATAAATGGAAGACAAATGTTTGAAGGGCAAACTTTAAAAGAAATAAGGAATTTCAGTCAAGAAGAAGAAAATGGATTCAAGGAAGACAACCTGCATCTAGGAAACCAAGTGAAAGGCAAGAATAATATTGATAAATAAATAAATGGGGATAATAAGGATATGCCCCTCCCCATATCTCCACCTCCCATTTGGCCTCGCTGAAGCGTTCACACCTGTTTCTTTCCAATCTTGAGCAAGCTTAGGACTAGAGGCAACCCGATTCTCGAGCTGGGGCAATTTCAGGAGTCGATCTTGATGTTTATTTAAAGCTCTGGGGGGTCCACTAGAACAATTCACATAGTCATTTTAAAGTAAATCATGATCCTAAAGATGGTACTCCTTGATCTAATATCCATAACAACTCTCTCCTTGCATTTTATGTCACTGGTGCAGAGCTACAATGGTTGCGCTCTTTTCTTTGGAAAGAAGTTTTTCTGGAATTAAAAAGATTCCAAAATTTATTTTTACTAAAGAAGAAATCCAAAATAATTCATTATTAAACATCATCAGTCATTTACTACGGGTTTTTTTAAGCCTGCGTGTGGAATGTCTCCAAAAGAAATTGCTACAAATCTTGCAATACCATTTTATTTCAATTAACATAATTGTAATTCAATATAAAACAAAGAGTAAAACAGTAACGGAGTAACGACCTTTTCTATTTTGTCCTTCTGAAAGATTTCTCCATGAAAATCGATGATACAATGAGAACAAACCTTCGTCCAAAGCTCCAGAAGTTAGAAAAAAACTCAAAGTAGCACCCAAAAAGCATTAAATTACCTTCATTCTATTGGATATTATGGAGGTGCAGCAAGAATAAACGCTCTTTTAACCATGACCAATATTTATAAGAGGAATCAAAGGGTTGTAGAAATGAGCGACAATATTCAGAAAATTTGGCACAACTTTTTTCATAAGCACCAATGCTTTCAAATGGTCAGCTTGTAGAAGAAGGTTGTTTATTCATGGAATATGGGTATCTGTGTCTTATTTACAAAAGGCACAAAATAATGGCAGCAACAAAGCTACATCAGACGAACTCCAGGGCTAAGTCAGTCCCTTATTATGAACTCAATAGATCATGTTTCAGTAATAATAGACTAGACTTTACGGATAAGGTACAAAAATCTAGTAAGAGGGTCAGAATTGCAGAATGCCATGCGCCAAACATGGTCGGAAGTCTCACATGTTGTAATAAACTATTAATAATATACTTTAACTCTTTATTCAATTTTTAAATTTATAAATAAATGTGCTTCAGTAATAATTTGTGTATTTATTCACATAGAACATATATCTTTAAACCAAAAATAATTCTAACAGAAGGAGAAATTATTGCAATAAGGTAAACAAAGTACTAATAACCTTTTGTCCTCAATATTGAGTTAAGGAAAGAAATACATATTCAAGTGAAAATGTGTTTGAGTCGAATAAATCGTAGCGTCACATCCATTCATGACTCAATCCATCGCGTTGTGTAAAAAGCTTCCTTCGTTGGTCGTAATATTTTTCTCTGCTTGATCGTTTGGCGCCTCTTCTGAGTTGCTATTAGCATACTTCTATCGCACTCAATTTGCCTTCATAACTTAGAGACGTGACCAGAAACTTATCAAACTTAAACTTAGAGCAAACCTTTAGAATTTTAGGGTGAAATAAAAGATACTACTTGATATTTTCTAGTATATTTTTGTGATGAATTTATTGTTTATCCTTTATTATAACTAAAAATAACCATTTACACTTAAAATAATTGCTTTCAAGTACATTTCGGTATATTTTTTAGCCCTTTTTTTGGTATTCATTCTCGTAAAATTGGTTAGGAAAAATTACGGCGAAATTCTAAAGCCTCTGTGACGAATCTTCCGATTAGATGTTTTAAATTAAATGAGAAAAGTTTAGTTATTTCACTGAGAAGGTTAATGGAAGGTGTCCTATTTGGGGGGCTAGAAATGGGTATAACCATTAATATAGTAGTTCTTGAAAAGCGACCTCAAATAATCCCTTTTCTTCAAGAAGTCATTACGTGAGATAAAAGTACCAATAAGGTGAAAGTAAGTGTTTGTGGTATCCACAATGAGGCAGGAACCTTTGAGTGGTTAACGTCTAACTCCCCCAAAAGAGGAATTGTTGCGGCAGGAAACGAGTCACGAGCGAGATAGAATTATAACGGGTGTTCCAATAACTTGGAACGATTTTAAATGTGAGTTAAGTTTAGGTGTCTAATAATTTTTGCCTTTTTCTTTCAGATTTAACAACTTCAGTCATTGGCAGTTTCAACCATGGAAAGATTAACAATCGAACAACGTGTTAAATGTATCGAAGCCTATTACGAAAATGGACGTTCAAACAGAAACGCATTTCAGGCACTTCGCGATTTTTTTCGTCAACATAATCGACCATCCGAGAGTGCAATTGGGAAAATTGTTGGTAAATTCAAACAAAGGGGGTCGGTGGCAGATATGAAAACGCCATTGCGTGCTCGTTTACGCCGTTCAGCTGAAAACATTGCTGCAGTGCACGAGAATGTGGCCGAAGATCCAGACACCTCTATTCGTCATCGCGCGCAGGAATTGAACCTCTTCGAAATTTGAACAAAAGATTTGTCTCTACACGCTTACAAAATTCAATTGACACAAAAACTGAAAACTGCTGACCATTCGAAGCACCGTACATTCGTCAATTGGGTGCACGAGCAAAGACAAGTCGATGATTATTTTTCGGAAAAAATCATCTTTAGTGATGAAGCTTATTTTCATCTTGGTGGATTCGTTAATAAGCAGAATTGTCGCATTTAGGCTGATGGAAATCCTGGGAAGATGGTTGAAAAGCCACTGCATCCAAAAAAGGTCATTGTTTGGTGTGCATCTTTTGTAGCGGAATCATTGGGACGTATTTCTTCGAAAATGATGCCGGGAATTCTGTTACGGTGACAAGCGAGCGATACCGTGCCATGATAACCAACTTTTTATGGCCTGAATTGAATTCTACAGATGTCAAAGATTTGTGGTTTCAACAGGACGCGCCGCACGCCACACAGCGAATGCAACAATGACTTTATTGAATGAGAAGTTCCCAGATCGCATCATCTCTCGAAACAGCGAGGTCAATTAGCCATCACGATCGTGTGACTTGCCGCCTTTAGAATTCTTCCTTCGAGGTCATCTTAAAAGTAAGGTCTATGCCAACAAGACAAGAACAATTCAACAGCTGAAAAATGAGATAATAAGGCATATTGGTGAGATCGAGGAGCTACTATGCAGAGATGTCTTCAAAGATTTTGATCATCGAGTGAAAGTGTGCCGCCGAAGCCTTGGCAGACATTTAGGCGATATTATTTTTTACACATAATTGCCATGACTCAAATAACATGATCCAAAAGTGAAATCAATAAATTTTGACCGATAACACTGTTTTATTTACTGCTAAATTCGATCCGTCTTAATGCAATACCCTTTAGAATTAAGAAAACCGAAGACCCTACTTCCTATCTATAGCGAGTCGCAGAGAAAGTAGAGATAGTAGGGTAAGGAGACTTTTCGATGACCCCTACCACAAAAAGAACTAGTTTATTGATATTATGGTTTTATCCTATGTTCCTTAATAACTAAGTAGGTGTTCCTCAATTTTAAGTCGCATTCACGCGACTCTAAATATTGCTATTTCGGGTAGTCGATCGGATGGTCACGTTTGACTTTAGAATGTGTTTTTGGCAATAACATCGTAACTATTCGGTCAATTCTAACGAAATCGGCAACCATTATGTTGTTTTACGTTCTTTTTCGAATAATATAATTATCAAGATCTTCCCTGGATTAGTCCTTGAATTATTGAAAGCTCTGGAAGTCGTAAGTTCATATGATCATAAGTCAGAAAATTGAGAGCACGCGACTTAGGTATGTTGACCTTGTTTTTAAATTTGTTGATTAACCTATTTTAACCAAATTTACTGAAAGAGAATTCCAATTCTGGCAAAGCTTTTATGTCGATTTCTGGCCATTTGTTCACGTGATATTTTCAGCGGGGTAAAAAAGATATCAAATTATATATTATCGCGAGCATTTACAAATTTTTAAGACGTGTAGGAAATAGCTGTGAAGGTGTTTCTCATGAAGCCAAAATAATTTGAACTCTTTGAGTCTCTCTTCATAGAGTTCGTTTTGCAGCTGCAGAATGAGCTTTGTCTCCATTCACTGTACTCTCTCCAATGTGGTGACATCCTTTTGCAGAGAAGTAGACTAAAACTGAGCTTCATATTCCAGCTTCCGACCCAAGATCGATTTGAACTATGAAATACTATTTCTTTACTCTTATATTCGAGATTTCTCTCAATAAACCGTTTGAATGCAGTGCTTTGACAATCTGAAGTCACTTAAAATGAATTTACCGAGATCACTTTCTTCTGGCACGTTTTAGAAGCGATGATCGCCTAACGTTTAATCAAATTTTCAATTTCGAAAGTGGATGTGCATTACTTTATATTTCTTAGGATTCAAATTAACTTGACACATAAAAGACCAATTGAATATCTCGTTGACGGTTTACTGTATTAACTCTACATTAGAGTCGTGTTGCGTTACATGACCTATCTTAGTATCGTCCTTGAATTTATCAATCATGCTTAATAGTCTTAAACCTAAGTCATTTACGAAAATAACGAATAATACAGGGGTCAAGACTCTCCCCCCCTTAGGTACATCGGTCATGACCGGCTCATCAACTGATTCTCCTTGATCAGCACACATTGCATACGGTCTGTAAGCCAGTTTTCCATCTATCGTGAAGGACTCTATCTATCGCTGGTCATGATCGGCTAATCAACCGATTCTCCTTGATCAGCACTCTTTGCTTACGGTCTGTAAGCCAGTTTTCCATCTATCGTGAAGGACTTGATCTATCGCCGGTCATGATCGGCTAATCAACCGATTCTCCTTGATCAGCACGCTTTGCTTACGGTCTGTAAGCTAGTTCTCGATGTATCGCAATGCCCTCGATCTATCCCTGTTCATGACCGGCTCATTAACCGATTCTCCTTGATCAGCACTCTTTCTTGCGGTCTATAAACCAGTTCTTGTTCTATCGCGATGGCCTCCTCATTAATTCCTGCATTCAAATGTTTTCCCAAAGTGTCCGTTGGGGACCGCATCGAAGACCTTTTTAAAATCAAGGCTCAAATAATGTCTTTAGAATGGAACGAGAAAAACACGAATAGTGAGCAAAACGTTACAAATCGATGGCAGCAAAATAGGAGAAAGATACCTAAGGAAAAAAAGAAAAATAATAGAAAGGAATCGAAAAGTGTTGATAAATTTGTAACGTTTTGGTCGCTATTCTCTTTTTCTCGTTCCATTCTAAAGACATTATTTGTGCCTTGATTTTTAATCTTGAGTTATTATTATTGGCCATCAACACCGGTGGTGTATGACAAAATTGTGTGTATGGAGAAAACCGTAAAATAAGTGGTTAAGCTGGAGATAGTGGACATGTGTGGAAGACATATAGCCAAACGTCGTCCTACAAGCATTTAGATCAGATGAGAAAAAATGCGTATTGGGACTGGAAGAGCACAAAATTGTAGAGGTGCTAGCTGCAGCAAGGTCGCCTATAGTGCACATGACCTCGCCTTATGTGTAGGTGAAGGAATAGATAAGGAAAGTAAAGATAGAGGTCAATAGAAAGAGAAAAGGGTGAGAAGAGTGTAAACATGTTACCCTTTCTATCTCAGCGCGAACGAGGAATGAATGGACGAAAGCTGGTCGACAACTAGCCTACAAAATATCTGAGAAAAGGCTTGTGGAGAAAGTGTTGATAAAAGAGTAAACTGGAAATGTCTAGAAGAAATAAAGACAAGGTAGACTCAATCGAGTCTGAGATACTGAAGCCAGAAGGCTTCATTACTGTAAAACTAATGACTAAAAAAAATGAAAAGTGAGATGCGAAAATGAATTCAAGTTAGCATTGGTTTTAAACATAAAATCTGACGGTTCAATTAATGTTCATGTTTCATCAATCAACTGATCAATCAATCATTTAGTGAATTGAGCAACGATCTCAATTGAAGAAAATTCAACAAAAATCATGTTTTTGACTTTCATGGTTGCTTATGGCAGTGGACATTTGCACACTGTAGATGGCACAATAATGGCATCATAGGCCATAAATTCGTCCTCGAGCCCAAAGAAGGCTGGGACTCCTGTATAAAGGGTATAGAAAGCTTTTCATTGGTGATTTCTTGTTCATTATTTTTGTTCCTCTATTATTTCTCTCTATTCAATATCATCCAAGAAAGCGTTAAACCCATTAACGAAAAACAAAACGCTCTGATGTGAAAAAAAAAACAGGTAAAATAAACATCGAAATAAAGGTAAATTATAATTTCAACGAGAGAACAAGAATTCGGGTGTTATCGGTCTATTTTCCATTAAAGTTTGCGGTCACTGATGTTTTTACCCAATAATGACTGCAGGCCCGAGAAACTTCTCTCGTAGAGTTGAAAATTGTAGCAAAGGCCTTAGAAAAGCGAAATAGTAGACTATTGAGAAAAATACGATAAATAACCTTGCCTTTAACGCTAATTGAAGAGAGAAAAAACAAGCTAAGAGTGCAAAGAAAATAATTTCTAATATTAAAAAAAGGAGTTTAACTTTAATTTTAGATGTACCTTAAAGATAAAATTTGGGAGATGAATGAAAACCATTAAATTAGTACTGGAAAAATAGGAATACAAAAATAATGACAATATACACGAAGAAAATATCTAAAATATCTGCATTGGTTAAAAATGTTTTCAAAATAATGAGTGAAAATTCTTTTCACCACACCGACCGGAAGTGGTAAGGAATAGTAAAAACTGAAGATAAATTAGAATGAGAAGTGGAGAGGAGAAGAATGCTTTAAATAGGGAGTGGAAACCAACGAAGGTATTTGCCCTGAAGGTTTTTAGGAAGAGGTCTGTAAAGTAGGGTAGAGAGGGAATGAAAATGCCTTAGATCTTCCTACAGGCATTAAAACCTGCAGGACAAACTGCAGTAGTTCGGCAGAGCACGCGATCCTTCGGATGTCAGCTGCACCTTGGTTTCCTAGGGTTCTTCTGACCCACACAGTCCCTTAAAGGTGTAAATAAATATACGAGGGGCAGTCAATAAGTTCGCGAATCGGTAGGGCAAAACAGAGGAAGGCGGATGGCTGTTTGTCGGGGTGTTAGGACAAGTTATGATAAGTCAAGACCTGCAGCCGCACACTCCTGCCTCGTCTATTTAAGAAGCAGTAGCTAAGCTCAGATCGCCAGTCACAAATTTTTCAACAATGGAGAAGGTTGAGCACCGCGCAGTGGTCAATTTTTTTATCAAAGAAGGCAAGAATGCAAAAGATATCGATGAACGCATGGTTGCAGTGTACACCGACACCGCTCCTTCCTATGCAACCATTGCTCGCTGGAATAGGGATTTCCGCCATCGTGAGTGATTCCTTTAAGATGGCCCCCGTCCAGGACGCCTGTCGGACGTGACCAACGAGGACAATTTGGCCCGTGTGGAGAGGATTATTACCGAAAATCGACGGGTGTAGGTCGAAGAAATCGAGTGAGAACTTGGAATATCATATGGAAGTGTTATTAACATCATCCACCACAATTTGACCATGATCAAGGTCTCTGCCCGTTGGGTCCCTAGAAACCCCACGCCCCATCATCGACTTCAACGTCGTCAAAGTTCACAAGGCCAGAGTTGCACAAGCTGCGCTGCGTGAGTGCTGTTTTGAGGAGCTCAACCATCCCCTCTGCAGTTCAGATCTGGCCCCTAGCGACTACTTTTTATTCCGTCAGCTCAAGGCTGCACTGCGTGGACGCAAGTTTAGGGACGATGAAGATGTCCAGCTCGCCGTCCAGGAGTGGAATGAACAGCAGTCGGGAGATTTGTGATTGTCGGGAATTCGAAGCCTCAGGGACAAGTGGCGCAAGTGCATTGAAGTCGAGGATAGTTATATTGAAAAATAATAAAACCCTTTTCCTCATATCTCGTTTCCTTATATCCGAATTGCAAAACTTATTGCCTGCCCCTCGTAGCACCCGATTCCTATGAAAGTTCAAATTGGTGGGTATAAAATATTATGCTTAGCTTTGTGTTTGATACGACCAAGAAATGTTTTGGTAGGGTGGGTATTTGGAGTGGCTTTGATGGCACCGACCTCAGTTTACGGAAAATATGTTACAGTTGAAGTTTGAAGACTTTAAGCGAAGGTCTCAGGTTGTTCTCCTTTTCTGTTCCTGCTCATAGTGGTTTCTGTGGTGTTCTTTCCGGTTTCCTTTTCACCTTCACCATGGCCTTCATACCTGCATGTCGCCTGGGCATCTTCGATCAAAGGGGATCAACAAAATGTAAGATGAACCAAAGATTCGAAGAACGACAAAAACAGCCCCTAAGGAACACAATTCATTAAACTTTGCTAGGAATGAATGGCACGTCCCTTCCTCGCGACAAACCAGGCTGTGGAGATCCTTCAGTATTACGAAATTTGGTGGAGAATTCTCGCCACGAGGAAGAATTTGAAAACCCAACTGGATGAAGGATATGTCCTCTGAAAGCGGGTCAAAGGCATGATTTTTTTCTAATCGGGGATTAATTATAGAATAGGTCAGGTTTCTACTAATTAATGATGGAACTGTTGTACAAGAGGTCTGGTACTTACTCTATAATCGAAACACTAATATAAAAGAAATTCGAGTCCTATTAAATAATCGTGGAACTATTCACGAGTCACCTACACCAGAGTCGATCGATTATTACCCCAGCTCCTACGGTTAAGATCCTCCCCATGTCTTTATGATTTTAAAGTAAATATGACGATCTTATTTTGGAATTATCTTCCTCTCTCTTCCATTATTCTTAGTGACCAATTTTTCTAATTTTGTCTTCGTTTCTTCTATAATAGTACCATCGATCCGTTCTTTGGTACAAATATTTTTTATGCTTAATTAGGAATCTTATGGGGGAAAAAGCTTGTATTTTCGATCCCGCACTGTGATGGATAGTTAGTGGATGATAATAACAATAATGAGGCGTTTTGCATGATGAACCTCAAGGCAATAGACCTTGACCTCACGTCCTTCTATTGACTAAAGAAAACCTTGAGAGAGAACATTCTACGTTCTCGTGGCAAATGCAGAAAAAATCGAAATCACCCCTTCTGCTGCAGAGACGAGACTACAAGAAGCAATCAGTAATGGAGCAAAGCCTGAATGCAGAGGGTTGGGATAGAACTGAGGGGGGGGAGATGTAGGAGTAAGTATCGGTATTAAAAGAGTTGCATACAGATAGAAAGACCTTGAAGGTGATAATGTAGAGGTATGCCCTCAGCGAAGAAGAAGAAGAGGAGATGCAAATTTTAACCAGTTGAAGAGGTCGAAAAGTGGGAGCCGGTGATCCAGCGAGAAAGGAGTTGCAGTAGTCAAGATGGGATGTAAAGAATCCAATACTGACAATCTCAATGTTGTTGTGTCCAAAGTGTCTCACAACAGCAGAACTTACATAAGAGCGTCTCAGAAGTTACATAAGAAAACAATGAGAGGATTTACAAACGTTAGAAGCTTGAGTTTTGAGAAATAACTGTATCTCTAAAGAAGGCATGGGAGGCGATAATGTCTAGATTAAGAGCAATATTTTTTGCCTTGTATCATGTAAGAAGAGTATCTACCAGTATCACTTCAGTTAAGTCATGGTTGTTTTAGAAAGTTGTCCCATAGTCATTCATTGATGATGTTAAAATCGGATAGCAAAAGAGAGGAGATAAATGCCAAATAGAAGCCGACCAAAGAAAAACCCTTTCGGAACAATAAACTGTATCATCGCCGGCTGCAATACATCAGTATGGATCGATTGAGTACAACAGGAAACATACAAACTTCATCAGTTGAGGGTAGTTCCAGAGGCCCCCATCAATTCACGGAACTGGAAGAGAAGAAAAGTGTAGTCAATACTTGGAATCGTCGCTGGGAACTCCAGAAGTACCAGAATGGAAGACGGACTAGCTTCGGCTACATCAGGAAGATATGATTCAGTGCTCTGTCTTGCCTATAAATCAGACTAAAACATCTGATCGTCCTCTCAAGAGGAAAAGTGATCTATAATCTGGGTTAACACCAGCCTCCTTTCGAAGACCTTAGAGAGGTTTAGGAATAAAGAGTTTCGGGGTAGCTTGTAGGTCTATTTGGTTTTAGGTTTGGATAGGGCGAAGAGCAAAACTTATAGAGTCATTTGGTCCTATTCAAGACTAGAATAAAGTATTAAAAATATCAGTGAGGTAGAAGAAAGATGGGGAAAATTAAGTTGAAGACTTTTTTAGAATAAGTTGAATGAAGAAGAGTGGGTTGCAGGAAAAGAGAGAGTTACTCGGCTTTAAGGAATGGAAACAGTGAGCATGCCAGAAGGAGTGTAGACTATCTTTTCAGAGGAAAAGAAGGGAAGGTGAGCAGCAGGGATCGAATTTCAGAGGGAGAGAGAGGTTTGCAAGTGGATTGAACAAGGCGTGTGTTTTTTTTTATTTCTGCAAAGATACGGCGATTGTCTGATTCAGTGTTGATTTGAAAAAAATCAGTGTGAGTGAGTAGCTTGGGAATAGGCGAAGGAGGCAGATTCTGTTTTCGAAATAAGGGCATCGGGCGTACGAAGCACTTTCTCACATGCACCTTTGTTCACTAGCCTTCCAATTGTGGGATAAGACAAGAGGAGAGGACGTGTGAGATGGAGTGGACAGCTTTGATGACATCAGCAGAGGGGATGACAGAATCTAACGGGAGAAGAACATAGACAAACCACCTTATCATTTCTCTTGCTTAATTGAAGAGAGCCGGGGGTGGTTATTGGGTGGTAGCGTATGTTGAAACAATGGGTTCAATCAGAAGAGCTTAACAAAAGCGAATGAGGACGTGGTTAAAAATAGTCGTTTCGGGTAAAGGAATAGACGCCTAGATCAAGTGTATTATATGTGTATGAGTGAAGGCAGCATTAGTCACAGAGTGTGCTTGGACGTCGACTACTCTCACCGCCTACCAATACTCATATGAGCTTGCTATGTTAGCACGATTCTTAGGGTCAGAGCTTGCAGAGAGATTCGCCTGAATGGCGGGCCGAGTTGGCAAGGCCCATCTTAGCTCGAACTGGGCTGAATTGACAAGGTCCATCTTAGTTCAAACCCGTGGGCCGAGTTGACAAGGCCCATCTTAGCTCGAACCCATGGGCAGAGTATGTGCAAATGATAACATTCATAAATTTTTTTATCCTATCGAGACTTTTCTCTTAACCTCTCAATGACTTAGGAGGTCATAGTGCGCACAGCGAGGCATCGGTTACGATATGGCCCCTCAGTCAGAGACTACCTGCCATTACTGAGCAGACTGCTTTCAAACGCTTGTTCGTTATCCTATCACCCACATGACATGATGTTGGCCAAAGGCAACATGATCCATCAGAGAAGAGCATTACGTAGTTTGACGGGTAGAGAGCTAAAGTTGTCCCATTTATCGGAGGGAATCTGATGGTGAATGTTTCGAACCCTTCCGAGGTATCCATGATTAGTTCTGTAAAACACTCAATGGTTAGCGGCTCAGTCTGACGCCGCACTCTTGCATAAATTTGGTAAAAAGAGTGGTTTATGCAAAGGAACTCGTAGACTACTCTGTAGAATACAACACTGAAGAGCTGGATAAACACTAGGCGGTCAAATTTGAACGTGTGATGAATAACCACGGTGGGTCTTCGAGAGCCACCCCTAGACTCCTCATCACGTTCGACATTAACAGGCTCCCTGAATCGGTCCGTGCAGGCAGTATCGCAAGCTAATGAAGGCGTACTTGCCTCGGAGGTGCTACCACTTTCAACGCTTCGGCCATACGAATCGGTCATGTATACGTGCAAATTCGAGTTTACTCGAAGTCTCTCTAAGTTCCTCCAAGGCCATACAAGATATGTCCTTATAGTGTATGACGAAGTGTGTCAATTGCGGAGAACAACACCTTGCTTCCTCGAAGCAATGCGGCGCCTATCTTCTGGAGAAGGAAATCTTTGCCGTTTAGGATGTGGATCGCTCTCATTCTACTAAGAACTTGTTTTTAGTGATTCCGGCGCTACCTAGCACATCTTTTGCCTCAATTCTAAAAAAATCACCGAAGTTTTGTTCCCTATCCAGGCTTACGAGCACGGTCGTTTCCGCGCCCATTCGGAACCGTACTGCATGTTCTGTCTCCCACTTAAAAATCACGCCCAGCCTCGGCTAAAATCAGCTCTCACCCGACTTCAGCGGGACCGCTTCCGGTAAGGCTAAACAACTGTTTTCTAGGCCTAAAAGCAATGAAAACTTTTATCAGAATTCTTTTGAAAAACAAACAATCCTCACAGTTCTCTTTTTCATTCTTTTTTTGCATTTATAACGAAAAAACAACAAAAAAAAGCCATAACTGTACTTTAGGATTTGTACTTAATTTTTTCTTTAATAATTACAAAACATTCGATAATCATATTTATTTTTTATTAACTTTAAAAAAGGTCTTTGCTATAAGTTTCAAATATACGTAAATATCAGACCTTTTGGCAGTTTTTCAATCTGTAAGAAAAATAGTTCAAAGAAGTTTCATGTCCTGAAGCCGGTTCTCAACAAACACAAATTTAGTTCTACCATTAAGAATCCAACAATTTGGGCGTGGCCAAATATTTCGATATTTGTGAAGGAGTTTGAGCATGATCGGAGGAATTAGGGAAGAGTTATAAACGCCCAAATGATGCTCATCGTCTCCAAAGAGGGAAGCGTTTCACCAGTAATGGGAGCAACTTTTGATTTTAGGAAGATTAGGTGGGAAAAATCTGGGCACACGAAACATATCGAAAGCCCAATGACATTCTTTTTAGGGGCGCAAATGATTTTAAGCTCAGCCTTATCTTCGTCTTCTAAGGCGAAATGCGGAAACTTCAATTACTCCAACTTGACCAAATCGGAGGAAATTGATTCACACAATTTAAGCTCCGGCGCGATAGCTTCTTGATCCCCCTCCATCTATTTTTTGGCCGATAAGTTTTGTTTGAATTAAAAGCCTACCAGGGCTGGTCCCATGCAGGAACTAACCTAAAGGAGCGAAAACTTTTGAAATTTGGGAGAGGATCTTTCTTTTTGGTTTCACAATAGCATCAAATTAGGAGGCGAATGGGTTACACTTAATAAGTCACTTTCCACTTCAAAGAGGTAGCCTAGAACTCTTTAGAATCTAGAATCGTGTCCAAGGACCTTATTTTCTGCTTTAAAGAGGACGGGATCTAAGGGTTTTATCAGTGTAAGTCAAGGATCTTAGCTGAATTCTTCATTTTTTAACCTGTGATTCGAATAAGTGTAAATTTGTTTGAAAATATGAGGATCGGATTTTGTAACTTTTAAATTGTTTACATAAGGTTTGAGTACTAAAGTCATTATAGTATTGACTAAGGTAGTGATTGAGAATATAGTTTAAAATAAAATGTAAGCTTGTTAATCCAAAGGTCAATCAGCTATTACGATGTGTTACGAGTCTGCCATTTTTCCTCTAAAAAAAAGCAGCGCCTCTTTTTGTCCGCCTCCGATTTTAATTTAATTTGAAAAAAAGCCTTTTTTATGTCAGCGAAAAGAGAATTTGTTTGAACCAAATTCACGAAGGAGAGAAAATAAGGACCTTAACAGGTTTATGTATAGCGGGGTAATGACCCTCGTCTAGTGAAGAGAAAGATTTTACTTTCAGACTACAATTGGACACGGGACGTTATTTTGTGGAGATTTGTTATAATGTTTTTATAATCAACCTAATGAAGAAGGCGTACTCATTCTCCAAATTACATCGAATAAGTATTTAAACGGCAATTTCAGATACACAAAGTAGAGAAGGGCCTCCCTTTCCCCAAAATGCTTGTTCTGTTTGCCGATAAAAGTTTTGAACTTGTAAATGTGTTAAGATTTTTTGTTGGATTGAAGTCAACCAAATTGGCAACTGATACAAAAATATAGATTCTGTAATAGTAAAAGTCGATTAGACAACTGTCAGTTCTAAACTTCTCGCTCTTTCCAAGGTCCACTGTTAGTGTAGAGTTTAACACTTACCGCTGACTCAGACACCAATCCTAATGTCACCACTTCTCCTAAATCTAGTCACAAAGGATCTTCATTTTTGAGTGTGCTGCGATAAAGAGCTAAAATATAGCTTCTAGAGTGGCATAATCTACAGGAAAAAGAAAGAAGCAAAGGATCTGTAGTGATGTATCTGTAGGACGGTGCGGGCTACTGCAACAATTTCATTGCCATAACTCGTCGCATCTCCTTATTCTTTTAGCAGTAGTGTTAGAGTTTGAAGAATGAAACAAGGAATGTGAGACTTTACATAGTTTGCAATCTGAAAGGGGAGTTAGAAATCTTTGCAGAGGGGAGCGCTTGATTTAGAACCTTTTGATTTAAAAGTATTCGAGTTTAAACCTAGACTCTTTCGAGAGCCCTTAAGGCAGGAGGGACAGTGCGATTTTCCCTTTTCTTTAGAAGCCTCTCATTCCGGAGGATTGTTAGTATTCGTTTGAAAGATTTAAATGAAAATGGAAGTTTTCGAAGTGGCTTTTTTGAATACGGGAATTTTAAAAATGTTTAGTGCGCCCACAGGGGCGTCCCTTTTGAATTGTTTAGCAGGCCCATGGGGTGCGTCCCTTTTGAATTGTTTAGTGGGCTTTAATTTACCTAGGGTAAGAATGGATGCTGCCTAATTATAAAATATATCTGCAAGCGTTGGATGGTCAGTTTTGGTAGTTAGCCGAAATTCGCGTTTGAATATATTGGGAAGCTTAGCGTAGAGAATGTGTGAGAGTAAAAGGTTTGATGAGCTAGTATGTTCAAAAAAATCTACGTCAAAGTTTTAAACCTCGTAGATTATGGATCATACTTCGTTTAGCCATAGGGTTCGACTTTGTAATTCAGAATCATAAAAGCGAAGTGCTTTTAGAATTTTATCGATCTACACTTTTATGATTGCTTTTGTGCCTTGAAATTCCTCCTTTAAAAGTTACATAGCTTTTTCGTAGTTCTGATCTCCGATCTCAAAGAACCTGACTATGTTGAAGTCGTAATCGGGCAAATGGCTCTTCAGATGCCCTGGTTAGTTTGAGTTAGAAATATGCTTTTAATCCCTAAATAAATAGTTGAATTGCGATAGGAACAAATTACCAGAGATAGAAGAACATGGGAGTATAGGGGAGGGGGGGGGGTAGAAATGGGGAAAGGCTGGCAATGGCTGCCTGAAATTTGTTTGAGATTAAAGGGTGGTGTAAGAGGGGTTGAATCATTTGGATTTTACGGAGGTTACTCTTCTCTCTTAGCAAGAGCTTTAATTTGGGATTTGACGTGATTAATTTTGAGGAGAAATTTTTCTTTCGAGTAAGGAGTGATTCTCTTTCGCTCAACCGAGAGATAAATATTAGTGAATGATTTTATCGCTTAATTCATCCATAGGAACAAGTCAAAATGGAAGTCAAGATTACAGGCTTTTGGTTAACCATAAAGGAGGAAATATTAAACCATTCATTAAAATTTAAATAAAGATTACAATTTTGAATATTTTTAAAGGTTACAATTTAAAAAATAAAAACATATATTTACATTATTATATTGAAGGCTAAGTAACTCATTAAATCAATTTAAGACGATTTTTACAATGAATAAGTATTTATAGATAAAGAATTCATCTTTCATTTGATTTTATGTATTTCATGTTCCTAGCTGCCATGGTCATTCAGATATTGCTTCTCTAAAACGGTAAAATTTTGGCAGAGGTGCAGCCTATTTACACACACATATATAAATATATATATATATATATATATATATATATATATATATATATATTTATGAGAGTGGCTGTCACATAATAACCCGTTCTTTGGAATTAAATGAACAAAAACAAAAAAATAAAAGAAAAATCTCTTTGTATGCTATTATCAACCTATCCTGAGGCACCGATCACCTAAGGGGAATGAAGCCCACTTAATTACCTCTCAAAATCTATCACCACGTAACCAATCTTTTTCTCACCTCAAATTACCTCAAAATCCCAACTGGGACACCCTGTAAATTCAATTTCAGGGGCGTGTGTACAAATTCGTTCCTGAAGACTGTTCGCGAGTTCCTTCCACCAACTAGAATTTTGGCTTGGCGATGGTGTAACCAGGGCACTCATTACTCCATAATTCCTGTTGTTTGTAATTATTTCTCTCATTCCAAGTTTCTTATCGCTCTCTTTTTCATCAGTGCGTTGTTGCCACACTTCGCCACCATTATTACCACATTAAGAATTCGGCCTCCAATGGGTATTTATTTACGTGAGAACTTCACTGTGATACTTCAAACATCATTTCAAAATGTCATTCCTTTACAGATCCTCACTACTTTTCTCTTTCATCTGACCATACCAAAGGTTCAGACTTATTCTGCTCCTCCCTAACAACTTAATTTGCCTTTTTGTAGAAGGAAACCTCCACATCCTCACTTGCTCTACTTTCACTCATTTAGAAACCTAAAGTTTGGCCCAGAATTCTTCGCTGGTTTCTTTTTTTTTGGTAAATACGCCGCTCCTTTAAAGCCACTTAGTAATTCTAGTTACCGGAAGTGTCCCAAAGCCCCGAAGAAGATGGTAACCAGAACGGATTTTAGGAAAAACGAGAGTGTTTAATTGTACGTCACACTTTGAAGCAAAGGATGCATTAAACTAAAGTGGAGTAAAACAGTTTTGATTTACTCTTTTGAACCAAAGTTCGGAAATGGGTTTGTGTTTGTTCCATGCGTAGCAATGTGTCCTCATCCCTTTCAGGCTACAATAAAGAAGTAAAAAAGAGGCTGCCATGGCCTCGTCCATTTCAACTTATCAAAAGCCAGCAAATAAGAGGCTCCGTCTGATAGGCTAATTTTGCTATAATTGTATTTCGAAGTTTCTTGAAAGTGGACGTAAAAGAGAGAGAGAGAGAGAGAGAGAGAGAGAGAGAGAGAGAGCGAGCTCCTTATTCGCAGGAGCCTCTTTTATGTGTTCGATGGAATCAACGGAATACATGTAGGTTTGGTCACGAGCATACAGAAGTTTATTTTCTCATCTGCTCACTCAGGCATATACACAAACGGACATGAAAATATATATATTTTGATACAAGTAAGATCAATACCGTACCAAATACACACATACAAATTATATATTCAAACTTACAAGTTGTAATATAGATCCAAAGGGCGCCTCAAATCTGCAATTAACTACATTTAATGTGATTTGAATTCATTGAACTAGGAAGCCTAGTTGCAATTAACTAGAGAATAGAGAGTTGAAATAGACAATAAATTCAGACATTCGAAATGAAGATGAAAGTGTAAAACAGGGAATAAAATCCATCTCCATTCATAGCGCAGAATGTGACAAGAATTCGTATACACGGGTAAGTTTGTGAGTGGAATCAGTATACATAGGGCAGGATATGATTGGATTCCGTATAGATAGGGCTGATTGTTATGGGAATCCGTATAAATAGGGAAGCTTTAATCTAGCATCCATAAATATTGGGGAGCTTGTGACTGGCATCCCTATAAATGTGGAAGCCTGTGGCTGGGATCCGTATAAATAAGGTTACTTGGGACTAGAATCCGTATAGAGAGGGCAGCTTGGAATTGAATCCGTTTAAGTAGGCCAGCTTGCGACTGGAATCCGTATGCAAAGGGGACCTTATAAGTGTAATCCATATATATATATATATATATATATATATATATATATATATATATATATATATATATATATATATATATATATATATACATATGCTTATATAATAATTTTCTGTCTTTCAAAACATTTTGAAGACAGAAAGAAAGATGCAGAAACCTTGTATTGCAGACTATATAACAATATAGTACAAGAGAAAGAGAAATTGGACGAAAATGAGCAATGAGACAAGAAATAGGAGGGGGGTTTTAGAGGCAAGAGAAGGGGACATTAGGGATTCGAACCAAGCTCATTGAGTCAACGAGCAACTGCTTGTTTATTCTGAAGATTTTTTGTCTTCCGCGTGGCCGAGTGGTCTAAGGCGTCGTTTAATTCAGATTAAAGCGTTTGGAAAGCTTATCAATATGCCATCTTGCGACTAGAGTCCTTATACATGAGGCAGCTCCTTAGAGGATTTCGTTTACATAAAGCGACTTGTGAGAGTAATGTGTATACATAGGACTGAAATCCATATTTGTGCGGCAGCATGTAAACGGAATCCGTATACATAGGGCAGCGTGTGCCTAGAGTCCGTATGTATAGGTAAGCTTGTGACTGCAATCCGTATAGATAGAATAGGTTATGATGGGAATAACTATAAATAGGGAAGTGTGTGAAAGGAAGGCGTAGACATAGGGCAGTTTGTGACTTGAATCCATATATTTAATGCAGGTTGTGAGTGAAATAGTTTAAATAGGTCAAAATTTTGACATAAATCCGTATACATAGGTCAGATTGTGAGTTGAATCTTCAGGTTATATTTTTAATGGAATCCGTATAAATTGGCAGTTTTTAATGGAATGGGCATAAATAGGGCAGCGTCTAAATGGAATGTGCGTATATAAAGCAGCATTTGACTTGTAGCCGTATTCATAGGGCAGTTTTTGCCTGATATCCCTATTAATATGGCAGCCTATGACAGAATTCTATATATATAGGGCAGATTGTGATTGAAATCCTTCTGTATATCGGGTTTTGCAAAAGTTCTGTTACACGCGTGTTTTCTATCTTTGGAGATGTTTACGTGTGTGATAGAAAAGTTCCCCTCCAGCAAACTTAAATTCCTACTTTTCCAAAATGTGTCATTGAAATGTCTTATCCATTGTGTGGTGGTGTGTCAAAAGGAAAGTGAAAAGAATCGAGATCTCTGCTCTCCTGCACGCGGGACAGAACAAGTCCGACATCGCTAAGCTGCTTCACGTCATCTGGAGACCGTCCACAGATTCGCGGAGAGTCTCTAAAACTGGTAAGACCTCAAAGATCGACCTCGTTCCGGCAGACCTCAAGTTGTCGACAGTTTGGCTGTGAGAAAGGCCTTCGAAAGTGCTGCAAAACTCAAAATGACTGAGTTCGCGAAGAGGAACATCTCCGTGGTCACTGTGTCTAGGGCCGTCAAGGAGGAGGGCGGCAAGAGCTTGTGGTCCGTGAAAAGGCATATGAACACCGACCGTGACCTAGAACAACATCAGGAGCGCTGTCGTCACCTTCTCAACGACTTGAAGAGTCATGACAATCAAATTCCATTTTTTTCTATTCAAAAATACCTTTACTGTAGATCTGGTTACCAAGAATAAGAAGGACAGCCTGGAAAGCTTTGCCAGGAAGTTTCCGAGGTCCGCTACGTGTCCATAACCAAGCAGAGGGCCGACGTGATGATGCTCGGCGCGGTAGCTTCGAATGGCGAGAAGATGACTCCGGTGTGAGTCGCAGCAGGTTACAGGCTCATCACAACCGATTATAGGGATATCTTAGCCACATAATTCCTGCCCTAGGTGAGAAAGATGATGGAAAAGGCTGACTAAGTCTTTCAGCAGGACGGTGTTCCGGTCCAAACGGCCAATAACGTGGAAGAGTGGTTAGGGTTGAACATGAACTTCTGGTCAAATGACTTTTGACTGCCGCAGTCAACCGACCTCAATACCATCGACTACAAGTGTAGGCGCATGTTGAGGCCAAGGCCTCCAATGTCCACCAAACCAACGTTGACGAACTTAAGTCTTCCTTCTATCGCGTGTGGACCAGCATGAGGAAGGACTTCGTCAACAACATCTACGCAGCCTTCATAACTCGAGTGAGGCATCATTGATAGATTTTACAATTTCAACACATATTTCTATGTCGAAGAACGTTTCTAACTGAATAAAAACTATTATTATGACCTCTGGTGAGAGCGTCGTAAAAAGTGTGACTCGAACCGATATACATATTCAAGATTAGGAAGAGAATCCGTATATATAAGGCAGCTTGTGACTCAAATCCACATGTATAGGACAACTTGTGACTGGAATCAATATATGCATATATATATATATATATATATATATATATATATATATATATATATATATTATATATATATATATATATAGCTATATATATATATATATATATATATATATATATATATATATATTTATATATATATATATATATATATATATATATATATATATATATATGTGTGTGTGTGTGTGAATTTGGGAAGTGTATCTCCATTATGGCAGGTTTTATTGAAAGCGACCGCTAATCTCGTATAAATAAATTTCTTTTCAATCTTCTCGATTTGTCTTATGTTCGCCTTTTCTTCGTGGTTCAACCCGTGATGAAGCCTACCAAAGTTTATTAGAGACTGATATTTATTAAATTCAAAAAGGTGGAAGTAAATTAATGCATCTTAACGCATTCTCTAATTACACTGTCACGTTTCGATACGACATGTATCATCTTCAGAGTTAAAATGGGAAATTCATACATGTATTCCAGTTTATATGTTATAAAAAATGTGTTAACAAACTGACGAACGGAACCTAGTCATGTGTAGGCGAACTAGTGAGCTGACGAGGTGCAGGTAGGGACTGGTGGAAGAAGGGTAAGTGATTGGCCTAAGAGCAAGGTGGAAAAAGGGAGTTAAGCTGCTTGCCAAAGGTGAGTAGCGTCTAGGAGCGGCGGTGCTAAATGTACCTTGTCCCTCGATTTCCTCGTCTTGCAGTTAGCAAGAATTCATGGGAGTTAGATTGTATATTCAACCTTGGTTGGTTTTCTTGAATATATATTGCTTCAAGGAGGAGTAATTGGCCTTTGTTGGGAGCATAGTCTAAAATTTTGTGTTTTCTCCCATCATTTTTCTGTTAAGGCAATTTCCATGTATTTCTTGTGTGTTTTTTAGCTGCTCCATTCTTGAGGTGTATGTCATTCTTCTTGAGAGTGTGGTTTCGTTTATTAGGATATACGAGTTAGGTAAGTGCTCACAGTCTCCTAAGGTACATGTGTACTCATATATCAAATAGGTCCTTTGTTTGGGTTAAGGTGGAGGTTTTGGGTTATTTTTCCTGAAAAGGATTGACGACTGTCAATTTTAGTAGAAGATAGTGCGATGTTTTTTTCGGCATTCTTGAGTTTTATTCCTTGGTTAATAATGGGCTTGATTTCTCTCTCGTCTACATGGTGTTATGTTCTCATAGTGTTTTTTAAAATAGTTCTATAATGTTTTCATTGTCTCTGTTTCGGTTCTTCTTGGGTTCTGACAGGTACTGTAAGGGAATGGTCACTTCCCCCCCCCCCCCCCTCGTTCACTCTTGGTGCAGTTCCAAGGCGGTCACCGCAAAGACATCCGGCCGAAGGCATCGGCGGGTCCCGCGTGACCGCAGCGCTGCACCAGACCGTGCCATGAAAGAGGTCACCCCCCCCCCCCCGTTCACTCGTGATGCAGTCCCAAGGCGGTGGTTACCACAAGGACATCCGCCCCAGGCATCGGCGAGGCGAAAGTTTGACCACAGGGTGGCATAACTCGGTGCCATGTAAGACCCTAAAGGTCAAAAAGGTAAGATCTCCCCCCAGGAGAGTGAGATCCAGTTTCAGGTCGAACAAAGAAATTGGAGACGGTTTTCTCCCAACCTCGATGGCTAACGAGGAGCCGATGTTTGACTTCGTGGGAAAGACCGTTTGGAAAGAGAACTCTCCTGGGGCCGTCCTCAAGCCCCTCCCCCCTTACCACTCCCCCCCAGTGGGGGTGCGAGGTATAAATGAGGAACTCTGAGGAAAATCGTGGTAGTATACGTCAGGCCAGGTGACGAAGTCCTCGGTTCCAAAACCGGGCTACCTTAGACTGGATAGGTAGTATACGTCAGGCCAGGTGACGAAGTCCTCGGTTCCAAAACCGGGCTACCTTAGACTGGATAGGTAGTATACGTCAGGCCAGGTGACGAAGTCCTCGGATCCAAAACCGAGCTACCTAGACTGGATTGGTAGTATACGTCAGTCTCTAGGTGACGAAGTCCTCGGATCCCCAACCGAGCTACCGAGACTGGAGAGGTAGTTTACTTGTGTCGCCAGACCAAGAAGCACCCTGCAAGAGAGGCAGGGCTACCTACCTTAAGGGACTAAGAAAAAGCTCATCCTTGAGCTAAGTCCCTGGTTGTCAAACCAAACAATAAGTGAACTTTGGTAAGTTCGACTTACTCTCGCCAGAGAGATTCCTCATATCCTGGTGTACCTTAAAAACCAGTGGTATTCCTCGTCCTTGAGGAATTAAGAAGAAGAAGGAAAAGGCTCCCCCTCGAGCCCGTTATTCGGTGGCCACACCAAACTGTAAGTAACTTATTCTCGCCAGAGAAACCCCCCTCCGTCATCCTCGCCCGTGAAGAAGACCCTCCCCGAGTTCAGTCCTCGTCCATAAGAAAATTAGTAACGAAGGAAAAGCTCCTCCTCGAGCTCGTTACTCGGTGATCACACCGCACTCCAAGTAAGCTTGATTCAAGAACCAAGTTCAACTCACTCTCGCCAGAGAGACCACGACTACCTGGGTGTTGCATAGAGCACCGTATTGATTCTCGTCCTTGAAGAATCCCCCCCCCCCCGGAAGAACGTGTGGACCCCCCAGCGGCTACCCTCGCCAAGACGACCGTGGAATTCCGCCCATCTACACGCGTCAAGTGTAAATATTTCTGAGGCCCTTTAAACTCCACGAGTCCGTAAGCCTAATTCTAATATTATTGTTTTGTCTAGAGAAAACGTGAACTTAATTTTGTGGGTCAACTAATTTAATTAATTCTTGTTTATAATAATATTTAGAGTATTGCTGTAGTTAAAGTATAAAGGTTGTGTATTCAATGGTTAAAGATAAAATATAAGTTTATTTTGTGAATTAGTGGGCGTTTCTTTTATATCCTGACGTGTTTGGCAAAGGCTCAGTTCATTAAGATATTCTTATAATATCAATATATTAGACACTCTTAGCACTCTTAGAATAGAACAAAAAGGAGGGGCATTCTACGACACTAACTAAATAAAAGAGGTGTCAGAGGTCAGGTCAGTAGGGTTCTTAGCAGAAAGAATTCTACGACATATAATTAAAGTGGTGTCAGGTGTGGGGTTATTATTAGAAAGAACCCAGCAGTGTCTAATTAGGAAAGAGCCAACACGTAAAGGAAGATCAGGAATAAGAGAATAATTGACGAGAGGAAAATTGGTAGAGTTAGGGGTGGTAACAATATAAAGGTAATTGGCAGGTCAAGTGGTAAATTTGTTGTCGGGAGTGATATTTCAATCAGCATAGTAGTGGGATTAAGGGTAAGTTATGCTGAGCGCTACCTGGTGAGTGGCGGCATAATTATCTGAAAATACAGAAAGGAAAAATCGACGGACCAACACGAAATGGATCCAGTCAAAAGATTTTACCAACAAGCCCAAAGTCTGGGACTTGAAGGCACAGAAATGCATGACTACGTCATGGCAGAATTAAGAATAGTTTGTGTAGAAGAAGAAAGAATTTGGGATATAGAAAAAGAACAAGAATTAATAAAGTTTGAGAGAGAAACAGAGGATATAATAAGAGAGGATACAAGAGAACGTGAATTAATGGAAATATGGATGAACCGGAAAAGTGAAGAATCCCGAATACAGCGGAAAATAGAAACAGAGGAAAGAAGAATGCTGAGAGGAGGTAAAACAAGCGAAAGAATAATACTGTTGAAAAGAGAAGCACGAGAATTCAGAATAAGGACAGAAATGGAAGATGAAGAAAGAAGACTAAAGATAAAGCTGGAAGATGAAGAAAGAAGAACTCTTCGGGAAAACGAAATAGCGAAAGCAGAACAAGAAGCCGAGGAAAGGAGAATGAAGATGGAAAAAGAGTCAAAAGAGAGGAGAATAAAGATTAAAAAAGAAATAGATGAAAGGAGAATGAAGAGGGAAATAGAACGTGCTCAAGCGGAAAGAGAAGAGAGAGAAGAAAAGGAAAGATTGCTCGCACTCGAAAGAGCACCTATCGAGAATCTGATAGAGGTCGAGGAAGTTGGAGCTCGGCCTGGACCTAAGAAAGGACCATCGAGGGAAACCCAGCCAAATGGGGTAACGATGGAAGAAGGAGAAAGTAGGGATGAGGTAACAGCAGGAGTACCTAAAGGAAAACCTACGAGGAGAACCCAGCCAAATGGGGTTATCAGGGAAGAAGAAGAAGGTAGAGTAGAGGTACGAGCAGGTGTACCTGAGGAACTACCTACTAAGAGAAGTGAGTCAAATGAGTTGACAAGGAAGGAGGAAAGAGGTGCTTTGGCTAAGCACCCAGGTAAGACTAGTCAAATGGTAGACGCGGATGAGTATCCCCTACTCCTAGTAGTCTCCTCCTCGAACGTAACGTCCACGGAGTTACCGCTAAATCGCCAAGTCGTAGTGAGCGCCAAGCCCATTAACGACCTCTCAGGGAAAAATTTTCTCGATCCCCAAAGATCGAACCCAGACACGATCTTCCCGTGTACCTGGTTAAAGGAGAGCTATGGGACCTACGCTCCCATCAATTATGCCCCGCTGCAACAGGCCGCTCAAGCCTTAATGTTCAATTTAAAAGTAGTCAAGTACCATAATATGAGTAAGTCGAGTAGGTTGAAATACCGCTACCATTTAGTAATATACTGGGGTAGACTCAATAACCCGAACGGCCGACTCAGGCGCGGTAGAATAATGGTCACCGAGCACCATTTTAGGATCAGCTACATCAAAGGAGCCGATAATGTACAGCTGCTCTATAGGTGGAGACGAAAAACCATGGAGGGTTATTTCAGTACCTAATGAGCGTGAAACCAGGTTTTCATTTGTTGTTCGTGTTAATATTTATCGGTAGGATTTAAGTTCTCAAAAACTTAGAAATGTAAGGAAGTAGCTTGTTTTGTTTTTTTTTTGTTTGCGGGTAATCGATGAATTAAGGTTTTTTTTAATTTTCTATGTAAAATTGTATTGCGAGTAGGTCTAGCTCGACACATTGCCTGTGTAAACGTGCGCGTGGGCGCTCATGTGTAAGGAAACTTAATGTAAGGGAGGGCTCAAAGAAATACAACTTTGCTAAGCTCGACTAGGTTGAGTAAGTTGTTTTGAGTTCCCGGGAGCATCCCCCGCCCCCCCATTATTTTCTTCGGTGGGAGGTGTGTAAGGGAATGGTCACTTCCCCCCCCCCCTCGTTCACTCTTGGTGCAGTTCCAAGGCGGTCACCGCAAAGACATCCGGCCGAAGGCATCGGCGGGTCCCGCGTGACCGCAGCGCTGCACCAGACCGTGCCATGAAAGAGGTCACCCCCCCCCCCCGTTCACTCGTGATGCAGTCCCAAGGCGGTGGTTACCACAAGGACATCCGCCCCAGGCATCGGCGAGGCGAAAGTTTGACCACAGGGTGGCATAACTCGGTGCCATGTAAGACCCTAAAGGTCAAAAAGGTAAGATCTCCCCCCAGGAGAGTGAGATCCAGTTTCAGGTCGAACAAAGAAATTGGAGACGGTTTTCTCCCAACCTCGATGGCTAACGAGGAGCCGATGTTTGACTTCGTGGGAAAGACCGTTTGGAAAGAGAACTCTCCTGGGGCCGTCCTCAAGCCCCTCCCCCCTTACCACTCCCCCCCAGTGGGGGTGCGAGGTATAAATGAGGAACTCTGAGGAAAATCGTGGTAGTATACGTCAGGCCAGGTGACGAAGTCCTCGGTTCCAAAACCGGGCTACCTTAGACTGGATAGGTAGTATACGTCAGGCCAGGTGACGAAGTCCTCGGTTCCAAAACCGGGCTACCTTAGACTGGATAGGTAGTATACGTCAGGCCAGGTGACGAAGTCCTCGGATCCAAAACCGAGCTACCTAGACTGGATTGGTAGTATACGTCAGTCTCTAGGTGACGAAGTCCTCGGATCCCCAACCGAGCTACCGAGACTGGAGAGGTAGTTTACTTGTGTCGCCAGACCAAGAAGCACCCTGCAAGAGAGGCAGGGCTACCTACCTTAAGGGACTAAGAAAAAGCTCATCCTTGAGCTAAGTCCCTGGTTGTCAAACCAAACAATAAGTGAACTTTGGTAAGTTCGACTTACTCTCGCCAGAGAGATTCCTCATATCCTGGTGTACCTTAAAAACCAGTGGTATTCCTCGTCCTTGAGGAATTAAGAAGAAGAAGGAAAAGGCTCCCCCTCGAGCCCGTTATTCGGTGGCCACACCAAACTGTAAGTAACTTATTCTCGCCAGAGAAACCCCCCTCCGTCATCCTCGCCCGTGAAGAAGACCCTCCCCGAGTTCAGTCCTCGTCCATAAGAAAATTAGTAACGAAGGAAAAGCTCCTCCTCGAGCTCGTTACTCGGTGATCACACCGCACTCCAAGTAAGCTTGATTCAAGAACCAAGTTCAACTCACTCTCGCCAGAGAGACCACGACTACCTGGGTGTTGCATAGAGCACCGTATTGATTCTCGTCCTTGAAGAATCCCCCCCCCCCCGGAAGAACGTGTGGACCCCCCAGCGGCTACCCTCGCCAAGACGACCGTGGAATTCCGCCCATCTACACGCGTCAAGTGTAAATATTTCTGAGGCCCTTTAAACTCCACGAGTCCGTAAGCCTAATTCTAATATTATTGTTTTGTCTAGAGAAAACGTGAACTTAATTTTGTGGGTCAACTAATTTAATTAATTCTTGTTTATAATAATATTTAGAGTATTGCTGTAGTTAAAGTATAAAGGTTGTGTATTCAATGGTTAAAGATAAAATATAAGTTTATTTTGTGAATTAGTGGGCGTTTCTTTTATATCCTGACGTGTTTGGTAAAGGCTCAGTTCATTAAGATATTCTTATAATATCAATATATTAGACACTCTTAGCACTCTTAGAATAGAACAAAAAGGAGGGGCATTCTACGACACTAACTAAATAAAAGAGGTGTCAGAGGTCAGGTCAGTAGGGTTCTTAGCAGAAAGAATTCTACGACAGGTACCATCGGTCCATTTTAATTCTTATAGCTGTCTGTATTTCTTTATTGGAGAATCCGTTGTTAACGAGTACCTGGGAGGCTCTCTCAAGTTTACTGTGCGTATCATTCCATGGTGCACAGTGGGTGAAGGCACGGTTAATATACGATGTGATCACGCTTGTTCGGTAGCATTTAGGGCACTCACTGTCGGCATTCATGCAAAATCATGGCTTGGTGTCATTAACATATACGTTGGTCGTTATTGTTTCATTAATATTGATAGTAAAGATGTCTAAAAGTGGTAAATGGTTGTTTTGGCTTTCTACACAGTATATAATATATGGTAACTTGTGAATGGTATCTGAAAATATAGGGCAGCTTGTGACTTGAGTCCGTATATATAGGACCGCTTGTGACTGGAATCCATAGACATTCGCAGCTTCAAACTAGATCAGTATACATAGGAAAGCTTCTGAGTAGAATCTTATAGATAGAAGAGAATTTAACTGGAATTCGTATTAATGGAGTAGTCTGTGACTGGAATCCGTATAGGTTTGGCAGCTTGTGAAAAGAATCATATCTAGGGCATCCTGCGTCTCTAATCTGTATACATATCGCTGCATGTGACCGAAATCTATAGACATAGGGCAGCTTAAGGCTAGATCAGTATACATAGGGAAGCTTCAGAGGGCAGCTTATATATATGGCAGCATATGCCTGAAATCTGTAGATATAGGGGAGGTTCTTACTGGTATCCATATAAATAGAGAAGTTTATCACTAAAATGCGAATATTTGCTAAAAAGGATTTGAAAGTTAAGTAATTGGAAAAAGGGGCTCGCACTAAATATCCACTGCGAATCTGAATCAGTGTGTTGCTCGCTCTCACTGATTGAATTTACAAGACCTTTAGACACCATTTACCGGTAGGTATCTACCTGGTGATGATAAGTATTCCTTTATCATTATCTTTAAACAACGCCGTTCGTGGATCATTCGAGGAAGAGGAATTTCTCCACAACCGAGAGGATGACTTCATCCCCCCAGAAGATCATGTTCAGTGTATGGAGGGATATTCAAGGAATTGTCCATTTCAAACCGTTAGGTAACAATCAAACAATTAATCTTAATCTCTACTTCAATCACTTTGTCGTTTCAAAGCCGCTTTAGGCCAAAGGCGACCCTCCATATTCAACAGAGGGGTGTCATCCTCTACTACGATAATGCCCGTTCTTCCACAAATCGAATGACCAAAGATCTCTGGGAAGAGATCGGTTAGGAAATATTGCCTCATCCTCCATATTTTCCTGACCATGCTCCTTTTGTTATCACTTATTTAGTGGATTACAGACCATTGGGACGGTGTTAGGTCGACATCAAGAGAAGAGGTTGAAAACGAGTTGATTCACTGAACATTCTAGGAGTTCGAAGTATGCCTTAAATTCTGAACAATGATGATCTAATATCTAATTTAAATGTATTATCTTTATCAATCTACTATTCAATGTACAGTAATCAATTTTTGTAACATTTAATTAAAATATTGTGTTAAAAACGATTTTTTTTATCTTAAAAACGTATTTCGGATCAGAAATATTAAGAAATCAACTGAAAATATCAGAAATATGTAATTGAATAGCTATAAGATCGGATTTTTAAAAATCCGTAGAAATTTGTTCTAAATCAGTTAAAAATATTTCGACAAATTACAAATATTTTTTGCCACCAAGTTTTATATAATTATCTTTTGAAGATATTTGGGACAACCCAATAAATACTTTTTTCCAGCCAAGAAAGATATTTTTTGGATGAGAAAAAGTGAAATAATTTAGTCAATGTTTACCCAAAATATCCATTCATGAGTTAAAATTGCTCACTCATTTCATGCAAATAAGATTAGTGGAGCCTTGCAACCACCTTTTTACCTATTTTTCTTTGCCAGTGCGTAATTTTAGAGGCTAGCTGACCAGCTTTCGTCCACTCGTCTCTAGTCGGGCCTAGGAAGAGGGATTTACTCTCTCCATCTTAGCTCCAATGGAATGGTGGTTGCATGTGATATGCCAGTCACTCCACCTTCTTTTACCTACTTACATCCCACACTTTTCTCACTTAAGTCATACACCGCGGCTAAAGGTTTTCGGAAACCACGAAAATTCGAGGAAATTTGATAAATATAAAGTTGTTAGGGTTTTATTTATATATAAGTTTCCTAGTGGATTCATATCCGGAGATTGAGGTGGCCACTACATACATCACCCTGATATTGCTGTCCCAGAACAATTGTTGGTGGACGCAGACTTGGGACATGCTAGAAAATCACATTTCGGGCATTTTCTGAGAGGTCGGGCTGAAGGCAGCATGCAATCTCTAAGGACAGCTCGGTACTTCCCCAGGTATGCGGTGCCATCACAAATGGTGAGAAGACCCAGCCCTGAACTTGACATGCAGCACCATACCATTACAGAACGGCAACCATGCTTTACTGTTGAGACTGTGTACATTCCATTACATTGCTCCCCCTCACTTCCTGCGGCATCTATCTTTGTCTTTGGTCGAGAACAACTAGATCGTGGACTCGTCGGACAATAAGACACGTACAACTGACGTATCATCAGTGGTACTGCGCTTCTGCTGAAAATTAGGCACCGGCTTCTGGCAAGATTTACACGACTTCACCCCTTGTGCAAGTAGTCTGCGCCGGACCGTTTGGACGGATGCATTAACTTGGATGCCATCTGTTCATTCATGCCGCAACTTGAATGCGATTTCTTAACGATTCCCTTGGCTCATGCTACACAGAGACCTGTCGTCACGTTACGTACTGGCCCTGTGTCGTCCATAACGAGGTTGGTGTTGTGTGTTTCCCCTGTCTCGGATCCTCTTCGACTCTTCTGCAACACCGGAATGTGATTCGCCGACTCTCCGGGCGATTTTTCCACAGCTAAAGCCATTCTCGTGCAGCGTGAGTATCAGACTTCTTATTCTTTACTTATAGTTACGTGTTTTCGCCAGTATCATATTATTATCAGATCCTATATTCATAGGCTATCATATAAATCAGTAAATATGATGTATTATAGGAAGATATTTTGATTGTAACATGCCGCATACTGATACCAGCATTTCATACATTTTAATAGCATCTACATTTTGATATTAAAATAAAATATATAAGGAATTTTGTACTTTTATTTTTCTTTACAGATGTATAGGATTATTTCTTTATTACTTTCTCTGTTAATCCACGGACCTTCCTTTACATTAGTCGGTTTCTTCGCTTTAACCTGACGAGTTCTTGGTCTATTCCACGAAAATTACGATATACAATTTCGAAATAACTGTAGCTTAAAGTGTCCTACCACTCATCCCTAAGAGGTTATTCCTATGGGATCTCACCGTTGACCCGTTATTTGAATAAAGGGAGTCTTTTGCTTTTATCTTTTAGAATTTAAAAGGAAAATGCAAAACTTCCTCTTTCAATTGCCATTTTCTTTTGTTCATATTTTTTTTTGCAATATTCACCATAATAATTCTTTATCATTTCTACTTTCATCGTTATATTCTTCTTCTGTATGTTCTTTCTCTTGCATTTTCAACTCTTACTATAATGATGACTGTCTCATCAGTCTGTTTGGGTCGGACGAAAAGATTTGATAGCCATCACTTTCCATGACCCCATCGAATGTTATGAGTCGCTTGTAGCAATCGGCGTTATCCGCGTCATTTTGCGATTTGTTTTTATCTCCATATCCGCTATAGGTATTTCACCCATCGTCTGCTTGTATCTTTGTTATTTGGCACAACCATATTCTCTTTGTTTACAACAATGTCAAGGAAAATCCATTGACTGAATGAGTCTCTCCTTTGATCTGAAATTAAGAATAAGAGGTGAAGTGGTAATGCAGCAATGCCACCACAGATTGTCCCCTGATGAGATTTTGAGCATGACCCCTACTATCAACCCCTTCTGGTGTGGTGGCAATTCAAATGGCATCACATGGCTGAACCCTTTGTTTCAAATCAGTGTGATCTCATGGTCCTACCTGCTTATTTATATTGTTTTCCTTTTATTTTCGCCCTGGTAGCCTTTCACCCACCTATTCCTTTTACAACTGCGACCATCAAATCTGTACTCACCACATATCGAATCAACCCAACGGTTTAGGTTTAGCCGTCATACGCGTCTCTATACCTGCTTCTTGTTCCCCTAAATGTGTAAGAAGAAGAAAATCTTCTGTCCTTCACCCTTCAGTGGCCATAAATTGCAATACTGGCCGCAACTTGACGCAAGAAGGTTAAAATATGCTTTGTAGGCCACTGCTTGAATTCTACGAGCAAACAAATGAGACTATAGTCTCTACTCACGTGAAAATAGCTCACATTTATTTGCATAAAGCGATGTTTCATGAAGCGAACGTGTTTTGAACATGAACAGGGCGCTGAGATACGAGCTAAGCTGCCTTGCCTTTCGGCTCGTTTGCCTCATTTATAAAAAATCAGACAGTTTTTTGAAGGAAGTTAACCGACGGTTTACGTCAAAAAACTTAGCATTTTCCGTAATTTAGGAGAGAAATGGCTAAAAATCTCGTGAGAAAAATTCCACAAATTTGCAAAGATTTACTTCCAGGAAATGGTCAAAATTTTCTAAAATTTACTTCATGTAGATTTTCGAAATTCTAAGAACATTTAAAAAAGTTTTCTCTATTCGTTTAATGAATTGGAAAGTTAGGTCTCTTTGCAAGAATTGTTCCGTAAAAATCTTTGCATATATGTTTCAAATATTCTAAGTAATAATAATACAAATCATTTATTTCATTCGGTACATTTAATTTCTGGTTAATTAACAATTATTCTCTAAATTTATTAAAAGTCATAAAAATGAACTATTTTCTCACCTTTACACCGCCGTGGCCACCTTTCTGGGAGGAGAATATTTAAGCTTCTGCAATTTCTTAATGATTGCCATTTTTTCTCTGATTTCAACAATGTTTTCATTTCAAAGTTTGCAATGGTGGGGGATAATTTCTTCAAAGATATAACTTTAACTCTAGAAATTTTCACACATAGATGGATCGACGCTCATAAATTTTACTATCAAATCCCACTCCCTTTTATTCATTCGATTGGATCAGCGCACATCAATTCTACTATCAAATCCCCACTCCCTTTTATCCCTTTATGCCCTATTAAGGATAAGATATCCGCCATATTTTCTACACCATTGACCTTTCAAATCGATGCGGTGATTTGCGTTGCAGCCTCTTGCCCATCAGACTTGATCCCTTGGTGGAAAGCCAAAAGCCCCTCCCATCACACACTCCATCCATGCATTGCACTCATACACGATACCGTTCACTTGTGCCTCATTCATCTCTTCTCTCTCAAACACTCATTCCCATTTCAATGAATCTTTTAGATCTACCAACTCTTCGCGCACCCTGACTCACACAATCGTTTACTCCCTTTTAGAGTCTATTTTTACATTCTATTTTCATTCCCATAAGACTTTCATTCCTTATTGTATCTAACATTCCGTCCCCTACACCCATTTCAAAATGACCATTTACACTACTCTCACATTCGTTCTTTTCTTCACATTCCACACCCTTGCCCCGGCCCCATCCCAATAAACAGACTTTCGCGTTAACATTTTTTCATACAACTTCTTGGTATATTCCAAACTTAACCCCTTAGAATTTACACCACAAGGATCGCCCTTGACGATTTCTTACTATTTACCACCTTGTCGTCGCATTCTGCCTCACCTCTACATCCATCATTCCCGATACATCCTAGATACTTAAAACATATTGCTTGTTAAGGACTACAGCACAGGATCTAATATCTAACGCCACCCTATTTAGACCCACCTAAACATCCTCTCGCTCGTTTTTGCCTTTACGCTTATGCCCTGTGTAAAACGCTTGCATCAACATTAGCACATTCCTCTTACTCTCAGCTAAAAACACCATGTCATGACCGTAGACCAACATACACATCAGCTTTCTCTTTCAATTACCCATAAACACTTCAATCTTCTCCTATTCTAATGTTTATGGAAGTTTTGCTGGTCTATCGGATAATGCGTTGGATTTCCATCCCTGGGTACCGGGTTTGATTCCAGGTGAGACGAACACAAATGATTTCGGAGCTTCGAGGGAGATGCCGCTGCTGTGGCGGTGCTTCGAGGCTAAGGCATACGCTTAGACATTTTCGGCCTCGTAAGTCATCATACATGAAGCCAAGTAATCAGAGGCAGATCATCTTGGGCTTGCCCAAACTAATAACCCCCATGTTAACTTCGGAAAGAGGGGAGATGGGGTATTCCTGTTTCCCAAGGTTTACTCTAAAGGCCAGATGATAGATAATGAACTGTCAGCGCAAAATTCCATCGACTCATAGCTTCTCCAGTGGCTGCCAAAGGAGCTTGGGCAGCACACGTTAACACCGGAAAGAAGGCTGAAAAATGCTACAGACTTCATTCGAAGGATCGAGGATATGAAAATTCGGGATGAGGAAATCTTGTAGCTTTCGTATCCTCCCTCGACATATTGCTCGGGAAATGGTAAACCATCTGCTTAACCACAATATACAACAAGAGTTCGACCAACACATTAACGACATCTTTCCAGAAATTCATTGCCCGGGTCAAACAGAATACAAAAAGGCTCCCCATTGCTCGTTATCCTGGTTCCTGGTTATAAGAGACATCGACCAATCGCCTGAAACTATAGTTTACATAAACAAGGCCTGCTGACCAAAGTCGTGTGCTCTCACTTATTCTAATTTCTGACTTTACGACCTTAAAACTTTTAATAATTCCCGGACTAACCTTGAGAAGACCTTAGCAATTAAATCATTTAAAAGAGAATGTAAAACAACATAAGGGTTTCACATTTCGTTGGAATCGGCCGAATAGTTATAATGTTATTACCAACCCCACAAAAAACAAAACGGGGACCGACAGACCGACCGACCGACCAAGTGAGATATAGAGTCTCACGCAACTAAAAAGAAACACCAATCGTATCCTACATAGATTTCAATAGTTTAAATCCACGTAATCAAAAGAAAAGCACAGCGTGGACCCTATACAGAAAAGCCACCACACACTAGAGCAATGCTGAACTTCGTACAGAGAAGGAAAAGAACCTAAATAGTGTTTTTGAGCCAATAATTACCATTAAAGATTTGTACGGAAAGTCAATATAAAACATAGAAGAAAAATGTTAAGAAGGTCATGCTCCATTACGTTAGCATAACCTAATCCAACCCCAAGGGCCTTAGGTGTCCCACTGTCAGAAATTTTTCATAATTAGGGTAACATTATAAAACCTTTTGGTCTCGTACACAGAGAACCGGCGTTTCCGATTTTTGGTTTATTTTCATGCTTTCTGAAGCCGCGACGGGTCACCTCCAACAGTAGTCCATTTCTCTTTTGGAGGAGTTTTTGCCCGATTGTGTTAGATTTTTCTCTTCAAGTATACATGGTCACCTCTCCCACCCACCCCCCAAAAAAAGAAACCGGGCTCCAACTTTCGATAGGCCTCATTTCTTAATTTTCTTAAATGACTGAATGAAACTTTGGTGACAACTAGTTTATTGTGTTTAAAAACATCATATTAAAACATGAGAGTCTTTGGACTCTTCTTCTTTATTCTAGAGCACGTGTTTGAGATGACCTCAATTTACCTCTGTGCATTTCTTGAGGCGCAGCACAAAGTTGTCCATGACGTTCTTACAAACCGACCGACTAATGGCTCTGATCTCCTCCCCGATGGCTTCCTTGAGTTTCGTGATGGTCCTGGGTCTTCCTGCGTACACTCTCTCTTTAAGGTAGCCACAGAGAAAGGAATTTGGGGGGCTAAAGTCTGGGCTGTGAGGTGCCCACTCAAAATCAGTCTTGAGACTGATCACACGGCCGGCCACCAATGTTCTCTTTCAGCCAATCTCGGAACAGGTTTAAGGTGAGAGAGCTTGCTCCATCTTGCTGAAACCAGAACTTCCCCATAAACGACGGGAACAGGGTCTGAAGCTCCCTCTTAAAGGTTTTGAGTACCTCAACATACCGCTCCTTGGTGACTGTCACTGTCGCGCCAGATTCCTCGAAGAAGAATGGTCCGATGATGCCTGTAGCTGAAATTACAGTCCATACCGCGCACTTAGGGGAGTGTAGGGGCTTAGTGGCTACCTCATTAAGTCTGGAGTTTCCCCAGAAGACATTTTTCTTCGAGTTTACTTTTTCTTCAAGATGGAAGTGAGCTACATCTGAGCTCCAAAGGATTTTAAGGAAAGTTGGGGTCTCCTGAATCTTCTCCAGTATCTTGATTGCCATAGCCTTTCTCTGCTCCTTGTCTGAGGCTGCAAGGGCCTGCAGTCGAAACATCGCCTTTTTGCTTCAGGTGAAGAACCATTTGGATTTTTTTTGACGAAAGCCTATTGTTTTCCCGGTCTTAAGAAAGCATATTGCTTTCTTCCTCTGTGAAGAAAACTTATTGTTTTCTTCCTCTTGTAAAAAAGCCCTGTATAAAGAAGGTCTATTGTTTTCTTTCTTTGTAACGAATGCCTCTTACCTTCTTCCCTCGTCACGAAAGCCTATTTTAAGGAAGGGCTCTTATCCTTTTTCTCTGTAGAGAAGGTCTTTTGTTTTCTTCTTTTGTAAAGAAAGCCTATTGTTTATTTCCCTTTGTAACAACTGACTATTATTCTCTTTCCTTTTTAAGGAAAGCCTATTGTAACGAAAGGCTATTGTTTTCTATCTTTGTAGAAAAGACCTATTCTTTTCTTCCTTTGTAACGAGCTTATTGTTTTCTTCCCTTTGTAAGGAAAGCCTAGTGTGAAGAAAGTCTATTGTTTTCTTTCATTGTAACGAAAGCCTATTGCTTTATTCCTTTTGTAACGAAAGCTTATTTTAACAATGGTCTATTGTTTTTTGTCTTTCTAGAGAAGGCCTATTTATATCTTCTTTTTAAAGAAAGCCTATTGCTTTCTTCCTTTTGTAACTAAAGCTTATTTTAACAATGGTCTATTGTTTTCTTTCTTTTCAGAGAAAGAATATTTATTTCTTCTTTGGTAACGAAAGTCTATTGCTTTCTTCTTTTGTAACGAATGCCTAATTCTTTCTTCCCAACGAAAGCCTATTGCTTTCTTCTTTTTACCGAAAGCTTATTGCTCTCTTTCCTTTGTAACAAAAGCCTCTTAGGAAAAAGGTCTATGGTTTGTTTCTTTGTAACCAAAGTCTATTGTTTTTTACGCTTTGTAACGAAAGCCTCTGAAACGAAGATCCATTGTTTTCTTTATTTGTAGGGAAAGCCTTTTGTTTTCTTCTTTTGTAACGAAGATCTATTGTTTTCTTTCTTTTTAACGAAAACATGTGGTTTTCTTCCTTTACTAACAAAAGTCATTGATTTCTTGCCTTGTAACAAAAGTCTATTGAATTCTTCTTTTGTAACAAAAGCCTAATGCTTTCTTCCCTTTGTAACAAAATCTTATTGTAACAAAGGTCTATTGTTTTCTTTCTTTGTAGCAAAAGCCTATTGTTTTCTTCTTTTTTAACGAAAGTCTATTGCTCTCTTCTTTCGTAACAAAAGCCTTTTGCTTTCTTCCTTTGTAACCAAAGCCTATTTACGTTTTTTTTTCGGTTGTTACGAAGACTTATTGCTTTTTTCCCTTTGTAACGAAAGCCTATTCTAAAGAAGGTCTATTGAATTATTTGCAACTCAAGCCCATTAATTACTTTGATTTGCTCACAGGTGTTTGCCCTTGCCTTGGTGGATTGTCCTTGGCATTTTTTGAAGATACATGTGTTTGTCCTCCCTTTTAGAAGAGGATTATTTGTCTTGACACTTTAAGGACGATTGTTTGTCCTTTAAATTTTGGCAACCCTTGTTTTTGATTGTCTTTTGAGGACGATTGATTGTCCTTTCCTTTTAAGGATGATTGATTGTCCTTTCCTTTTGGGCACGGTTGTTTCTTCTTACCTCTTTGAGATCACTTGATTGCCCTTACCTTTTAAGGACACTTGTTTTTCCTTGCATTTTGAGGACACTTGTGTTTGTCCTTACTTTTCGACGACACGTGTTTGTTTGTTAGAATTTTTTGTGTCTTTTGCTTCTTAAGAGTGAGTTTAAATCTATTAAGACAGAAATAGTTACTCAAGAATTGGGTTGTCCTCCAATTCTTTTTGGCGCATATAATTTGATTGTCTCCCTTCAGCTTATCTGCCATTGCCATTTTGGCTGCCATCAAAGACAACCCTTTTGGATTACGTTTCCAAAGAGATTTATATTTATGCGGGTTTCTTCGAGATTTACACCGCGAAGAAGAACACGACGGTGTATGAGCTCCTGAAGTGTCGGAGATTTCTAAAAAAATTTACTATAGGAAAACAACCAGGAACCAGGATTGGATCTGTTGAGTATTGATTAAACATTTCGCAACTGTATTTCATAGGATTCAGTTCTATGTCCTGCCTTTCAGTAGAAAATTTTTCACCAACACCATGGGCAATACATTGACTAGGGTAAAGCACAAATTAGAACTGACCGATCCATCTGGAGTTATCTACAAGGTTAATTGACTCTTATACAAAAATATATAAATAAATATATATATATATATATATATATATATATATATATATATATATATATATATATATATATATATATATATATATATATATATATATATATATATTCAGTTAGGTAAGCAGAGACTGAGAAGCTGTCGCAATTCATTTTATGAAGACCCCCTTATAAAGTAAATTGTCGGCAAAAAGTACGAATTATTAAACTTAATTACAGCAGCTTAACAGTTTCTGCCTAGCCTGAATTGACTGACGGCACGTGACTGACATCACATTGCTAAAATATAGTTATAGAAGAAGATATATAAAAGTAAATTTTCTGAACTTCACCATTTTTTTTTTTTTTTTTTGTTGTAAAAGAATTAGTAGAAATTACTTAGCTTAGCTTAGGGAAGTCGATCGAGGTCGATAATGACGGATGTCGTCAGTGCGGTCTCCGACCTTGGTCAGGGTCGGTTTGCTGAGGACATCAAACCTGCATTAGATTTGAACGGGTAAGAAGGCGTCCTCACTTCAGACCCGTATCTTGACCAAGGGAAAATGATTCCTGGTGACAGGAGAGGATTCAAGATGACCAGGCAATAGCTTCGCCACTCCTCCCTACGGAGGGGGGAGCTTGCGTTAGCTACTAAGATTAAAATTTAAACTCTAAAAAAAAGCAGCCATAGTTAAATTATTAGAAATTTTTTGAACTTCACCAATTGTAAGTCTATTTCTTTTAAAACATTATAAAGCATTGGATAATCATATTTTTTTCTAAACTTAACCATTTTGTATTTACAACTCTAAAGGAATTCATAGAAATTACCTACTAAGATGAAATTATTATTCAAATACTCAAAAAATCCCCCAATTAAATTATAGTGTTATTGATGATTATATTTATATATATATATTCTCTCCCATCCTATTCACGTTTGCCGTGCCCGTATTCTCAGTTGACTGTCTGAGGAGGGGAGAAGTTTGGACATATCTCCCTTGGTGCTGCAACAGGTCAAGGCTGCTGGCTGCCTCTGAAATCACTAGCGGGACAGTGGAGGACAAGGTGTAGGGTTAGGGAAGGGAGCGTAGTGAAGTCTGAGATGGGTAGGGAGAAAACTGCCTGGCAAATATCTTTAGTTTGTCAATATCGGCATCAGCGGCTGAAGCAGCTCAGTCATTAGCTTCATGAGGCAGATAAAAGAACCCAGTTGGTCAGCGGCCAGCCTCTCGTACATCAAACTGACTCTAAGTTTTAGGTGTTTTATTTCAGCAACAATTAAGCCAATTTATCTTTCAGGATTTCATTCCGGGAAAGAGAAACCTCTGATGTGGTGATAGGGAAGAAATAATACTAAAGAAAAAAAAAGACTGACCACGGATCATTTCACGGACCCAATATCTTATCAAATATCCCAGATTCATGGCCTACGAAGAACAAATCCAAATGTAACGTTCTTATTCTAGTTTATAATATAGTTCCATATAATCTGTACGAAATTCTATCACCTCATACCCACAACTGACTCCAACATAGTCATACAATATGGATACTGTTTCTCTAATTCAGTTAATTTGGTTAAAATTTGGTCCAAGTTAATGATGTGAATTTTATTACCTCAAGCCATTAACTTGATTATTATATTCTAAAGTAGTACATGGTAGGCTGCATCTTTGCTGTATTCAAAGCTTGGGCCTATCATGCTACAAAAAGGTTAAAAGGAAACAAAGTTTGGACGGAAACGAGGTGAGAAATCCTGGTTCAATATTGACTGTAGTCTGTAGGCCTATTATATGACAGGGGAAGAGAGGTGAGGAGGTCGGAGGTAGGAGTGTCATTTTTGGTCTACAGTTGGAGGTCGGGTCAGGTCGAGTAAAACTGTGCATGCACCAGGCCCTGGTCTTACTCTCTCTCTCTTATCTCTCTCTCTCTTCCCCCCCCCTCTCTCTCTCTCCCTCTCTTTCTCTCTTTAACCAACCAGAATTTGCTTTTTCACTCCTGGCCCTTTTCATTCAGGTGCCCACTTTTCCCCATCTCTCTACACATACCTGAAATTTATTAAACTTTGTTATTGGAGTAGATATAGGTATTATTATTATTTATTTATTTTATTTATTAAATTTTATCTTATTTTATTAAAATTTATTTATTTTTATTTTTATTTTATTTTGGTTACAAAAGATTTGGTAGGTAACTGCGCGATTTTGCATAGTTTCAGAATGTTAGTGTTTTACCTGCGGCGAAGCGCCACGTCTAGGCGTCGCTTTTTTCAAGAGGAAGAAAGTTCATTTGTACCCATTTAGAGACATGAAATGACCAATATGACCATGGGACATAGGGTTATTCATCCTGGAGGTTTTAAATCTGACATCGGATTGGGCTCTGGGTGGCGCCATCTAGTCGCAGCCGCCTCAATTAACCATTCAAAGGCGCTTGTAATTGATTTGAAACATTTGAAACCATCAATGCAATAACCGTTTATCATCTTATCGCAAAACTCCGCAGGTCCTTGCAGTAACTTTGCCTCTTGTTATGATGAAGCAGCGCTATGAATCTGGAGCTCAGAAAAGGCAATAAAAGCAACCAGGGATATTAGGGCGAAGAATGAGGCTGGACGACACCAAACCTTGAGATCGATGAGGCTTTTCATTCAAAGCCGTGTCACAGTCAACGCAAGAAGCTGATGAGAGAGAAGCTGCTGATAGATCCTAATGCGCCTTGGGTGTCTAGAAACGAACATAAAACTGCCCCGCTAAAATACATATGGCCTTCCATTGCGTACTTTATCTATCCAGGGCTGGATAACAGTTTCCAGCACCTCAATGTATCCATCAGCATTAAATATACGACCCTGTGGAATAAAGTTGGGCGGCATGACATGACTTTCGCTAAAATCATCATAATTGCTGGAAATCTGGTCTGCCTCACTCTGGGTACTTCAGAAGGATCTTCACATAGCCACCTCTCATTTCTTTTGTTACGCATCTGATTGGTCAAGGTTTTATCACTATGCTTTGCATAGCACTCTAATGTCGATCAAATGGCCAAAGCAGCCGAAATTATATACCTCAATCTGTATGTTAATTGGGGGACAGTCCCACATATTCCGATACCTCTGCCTAATTTATCTGTCGCAGGTTCGGATACCGACGGAGTGTTCTAACAATAGGCCGGACCCATGTAGTAACTGTTCCCCTACGAAGCCGGACGGAACTTCCAAAGTCTGAAATTCCGATGTGAGACAACATCAACTTTACCTCGTCTCCTCAAGCTAGTCAACCACACTACTTCGCTCACAGTTTTTGGTTTACGTTTCCTTTATCATAGTTCTCTCCTCTCTGTATTGCTTCATTCAACAATCACCATTTCCAGTTCCGTTTGCAGGAATTTATTGGCCTAAGTCTTCCATCTTTGAAAAAGAGGCCTATTTTACACACTATGGTTCACGGAATAGAGAAACCAGGAAGGCCTGTCTTCTTCCGCCACTGTCGTCTGGCGCCAAAATGACTCGTGTTGACTCAGGACGGCGCAGTGGATTCGCCCCTCCCTAACAGTGGCCCAACGAGGCTGGAAGCTGTTCGTAACTCGCCTACGCTACTTTCGTTATTTATTTTTCCTTGCTCCTTTTTATTCACTCTATTTCTAAGAGGGTGTTGTGTAGCGTGCCGAGAAGTGCAACCGAGCGGTATAAAAGCTTCGCTTGAATGAGTCTTTGTGAGATTGCAACCTTGTAAATATTTCTAGGAATATGAAATTAATAGGGAATATTTATATAATGTATTAATCGATATTTGAATATATATGGGAGATATAAGAGTGATAATAATGAAAAATAACTGCTATTTTTTTTACTTTAGTAAATGATCGATTGGACCACTCTTCTGTTTACAAACTAATTGGAGCCTCTTCCTTCATACAGGGATGCTTCATTTTACAATATTAATGTCACCTTCTTTCTATGATTGTAGTGATTTTCTTTCACTTCAGGTTTCGTGAATATTTCGTGCTGCTCGCCGTAAACCTTCTCTTTCAGGGAGTCCCAAATAAAATGATGTAGCGGGTTGCAGTCTGGGCCATGCACCGGGCACACCTGTCTCGTACTAACTTTGGGTGTATAATCATTCAGAAATGCCTGTGTGGCCTTACTTGAATGTGAAGGTGCTCCATCTTGTTGGAAAGAAAAATCATTCTCTGGATAAAGACGACGACAGTCTAACAACAACACTGTCCTTGAAAGTTTTATGTAGTTTGCCCTAATTAACTTTTGCTTTTTCAGTTTCAATAAAATGAACGTCAGTTTTACCGTTCCAAGAAACTCCTACACATCTCATCATTATTTTTAACATCTAGATGTCTCATGATTCCCACCTCACTCGAGCAGCACATTTTTACCACACCCGTAGACTTCATTCTGTCCGTTTTTTGATCAGCTAATCCCAATCTATTTTTTTAAAGCTTTGCCTATCTTAACTTATATAATCTCTAATACCACCCAGCTAGACGAGCGCCAAATACCATTCTCGGTAACCTTGCAACCTTACTTTTAATTACATTTACCCCACAAAACGGTCGTTAGTTGGTCCTTTCATTCAAATTTAAGGTGATATGATGTAAATCTTTCGGCGGTTTTTTACCATCGAACAGCAATTACCTCATAGTTGTATTATTATTATTTTAATAATTAAAAACGATAGTGATAATAGCTGATTGATCAATGGAGCCACACTGCATCGTGCCCCCCCTGGCGCGATGCTGGGGGTAGTACACGGGATCGTCCACACCCACGCGTGGGGCCAAGCTATATCTTACAGTAGTAATTAAGATGATAGCTACTCATTGCTATACAAACCATCACTCCGTATATTGAAATTTACCTAATTAATAGTAAAACTTATAAAAGAAACTGATTTTGTCCTTTTTTAAAGAAGCCGATCTCTAATACTTCGAATAAAAAGGATTATTGCCAAATTCGGCAAAAGTGGAGTAAAAAAAAATCCAAAGTAATTTTGGGAGAGAGGAGTGCTATCATAGAGCAGATGAGTTCAGGGAGAAAATGAATTGAATTACTGAGAAAAAAATACTTCACTTCCCTCGAAGTTGTTCTCCTCCCATCCGCTTAGCATCGGATATGCGAGCGAGGGAGAAAATGAAGGTAGCTCATGAGTCCTCCTATTCTTCTGTAGGATTTTAGACCAGACATAAATTATATTTTAATATATCTTTTTTACCTCTTATTTTTACATCCGACAACAAAGTCTGGCGGAGATCATGTGATCATCTGTGCATTTTATAATTTTATTTATGTAAAAGTGATCTCAAAATGTTATACATCGAATTAGATGAATCTTGGTGGAATGGTTGGCCATGGGAAGAGAAGGATTTATGAGATTTAAGGACAAATCAAGATTCGGATGTGGCTTTGGGATTCTTTAACATTGCAAGGTAGTGCATTTTCTGACATATTCGCCAATGCCATAAAACAAAATGGATTAGTCAAATTAAAAATGCCCTGGGATAGATAACTTTGACCTTATACACACATAAAAAGATTATCCTGATCAGGATCCCGTTCCGGATCTGTGGGATAAAAATTTATATTTGGAGGAGAAATTTGTAGTCACAATACAGTAATACAGAGTTATAGAAATATAGAACTCCCGCTAATGTTTTGAGGATCCTCCTCACCAGCGTCCTCCTGGACGGTACCTCTTTCTTAGGGTTGAAGGTGTGCCCCATGTCCTTGAAGCTCTAAATGTCCCCAATCTGCAGCGGCATCATGTTGTCCACCACAAACCTGACAATTGCTTTGTCGACGGTGGACTGCAGGACGGCGGTGCCCTGGGCCATGATGCCAAAGGTCTCGGTGATGGGCATCTGCCGCTGCTTCTCGCTGGTTGACTCGCCGTCGTCTGATTGACCGGACCGGTTCCTGCTGCGGCCGCCAGTCCCAACATTGGCCTCGCAAGCTTCATCAACTTGTTTTGCCTCGACAGGATAAATCCTGTTGAAATGGTTCTTCTGTTCGGCAGGAGCAACATCTCGTGACCTCTCGTCCGACAGCTGGTATGAGACTAAAGCTGAGCGAACGTTTTGAGAAGACGTCAAGACCGGCCCTCCCGCACTGCGTTCAGGATACGTTCGGTTCCCAGCTCGGACCTACCTATTTTTGCCTCCATGACACGCGTGACTCGCCCTTGTGCTAAACTGGAACCAAAAACATAAATTATTAATTATCGCTAGTTTGGAACCGAAAGTATCGGCGATGCCAAGGAATCGATAACGCGAAAAAAATATATCGGATAACCAATAACCCGATATCGTTATCGCGATAATTTATCGCGATAACGCCCACCTATGAAAATAAGGGATGCGAAGATTAAATAAGGCATATTCGTAGGCCCTCAGATTCCTCAACTTTAGCTGATGAGGACTTCGAGGCGAGAATGGATGAAACTGAGCTAGCGGCCTGGCATGCATTCAAAGATGTAGGCAAAGGACTTATGGGAAGCCTGTAATGGGCCTAACGAGAGCGTATATTAGAGGGCTTAATCAAGTGCTACCAAGATCTCGGATGCAATATGTCACTGAAGATACACTTTCTTCATCGGTAATTTACAAGAAAATTTTATGAGTTGGGAAATTTTTGAGAGAAAATTCGAATTCATCACATTCAATTTCATAATAAAATGCACATAAGATTTATGTTTTTTTCCTGATACTGAAGTTTGTTGTAGAGTGACATTTGTGGGTATTTATTTATTCCGTCTAAACCGTAATAAACGGTTCATGAATTATGGCGAATGAGTTTGTAAGTATGTATGGGTATGAATACTTTCTGGAACAAGTGTAGGTTCAACGCTTTGATAACTAATCGACAAATCATTACCTCCAACCGCCACTTCACTAGGATAATCCTTACCTAAGTAGTACCCACCGCAGACTCCACATTTCTCTGCTCCCTTCCATTATTGCCAAAGATCGCGTTTTTTGCGATTGGAAGTCATCCAGGCACCCACTTTGGGGGCAATTGTGAGCAATGTGTCCTTTTGTATCATGTACGTAAGACCCAAGCCTCTTTTAGCTTTGACATGAGCGCAATCAGCCGCCTCATGGCCTTTCTTACATTTAGCATAATAAACTAAGTGCAACCACCGGACATACCCAAACTTCTCACAATAGTGATAATTTACTGATCTGCACCTCAATCAATTTCTGGACGTAGCTTGATTCCCCCCTGAGCGTCTTCTTTTATCCCCCTCTGGGTGATCATTATAACTCCACTAGTGCCCATGTCCCCCTGCCTTAAGCGACCCTTAAGGCTTTTATGTGAAGTTTCAATGAACTACCACACCAACTTTTGCAAACTAAATGCTCTAAATTATTCACTTGGTTCTTAATTCCTCAACCGCCATCATTGTATACTAGACTTCGTTCTGTCTCGCGCAACTTTCGTCCATCCAAGAAATAGATCGAGTAGTTGGTCCAGTCTTGAGAAGCGTGAAAAGGGAAGCACTGGTCTTGTTTCTGTAGTAATTCTGTCCAAGAGTGACCAAATTTCCCATTGAATTTGTTTACCCAGGAAACATTCATGTTCCACTTTTCCATCTCTCTTAATTCCCCCTAAAATCGGACCTAACCATAACATAAGAAATTGGTCCTGATAACGTTCGCAGACAAAACATCCTGAGTTCACGTCTTTCCAGTGGTGTTATCTTCGGAGTCCCTTACCACCAACGCACTTCCACTCTTGCATAACCAATTTATGTAATATTTAGCACCTTCCTAGCTATTTTTTAAGTACTCTACCTTATTTACCCCCCCCCCCCTCCATTCTTAACACTGCATTTTCACTCCATATTTCATCGAATCTAGTATTCAAGTTCACCATTGTCATTAAAACCCAATCTCAGACACCCAAGGACTAGCTAATCCCAGGCTCCCTCCGATATTAGTATCTTACAAACACTCTATCACGTCCACCATCTCTTCAATCATGCCCATCAGTTCTTTAAACTCAGCCTCACTCACTGGTTTACCTCCAACCATCCTGCTAACTTACAATTAAACTGACTATTTAACTAACTCATAAACACTTAACTATCAAAACCCCTTAACTATCAAAACCCTTTACTTAAACCATTATGTTGCGTATCAAGACCTAAGTTTAGCATCAAATAGTGTCACATTACAGTAAAAGAGAAGAAAAGGGAAAGAAGATAAAGGAGAGAAGGTAACAACGCAGATTAGGAGCATTATCGCTTTCACAGGAAAAAAAAACATCTTTACTTATGTATATAAAAGTGCTATAAATGAATAGGAACTTAATTTCCGTCACAAATGTAGTGTAACTGTGATAGACCTAACAAACCCTCCAACCTAACCTTAATGTGTAAAAGAAACTGTAATGAAAGAACGTAAACAGCGGACCATAAAATTTTTAGTCACGTGCGACTCTAAATCTCACTCTGTCGGTCGTCATTCCGTCGGTCAGAAGGTCCCCGTTTTGCTTTTCTTTGTTTTGGTAATAACATTCTAACTATTCGACTGATTCTAAAGAAATTTTTAACACTTTGTTATTACTACATTTTTTTTCGAATGATATAATTGCCAAAGTCATTCCAAGGTTAGCCCTGGAATTATTTGTTTTTGCAATAACATCATAACTATTCAGCGGATTATAACGAAATTTGAAAGCCATATGTTGTTTTACATTTTCTTTCGAAGGATATAATTACCAATTTGCTCCCAAGGTTATTCCAGGAATTATTGAAAGTTTTACAGGTAGTAAGGTTATAAATCAGAATAATTGAGAGCACGCGACTTTGGTCAGCAAATCTTGTTTCATTTCGGGAAACTCAATATTTATTACATTTCCGATACTATATCATTCTCTCTCGAATAAACAATACTATTCCAGTCTGTTCAAGAGAGTCAACTACAATGTTCTAAATAAATGATTGTAAAAGAACGAAGTCAATAACAAAGAAAAAATAACGCGGCCGAAACGAAACACCGAACACAACTTCAATATTCAAATGAACGAAACCGAAAGCAAAAAATATGAACGAAGTCGAGTGACAATTACAAAGTGGAAACACGAAGTGTAGCTTTAAATTTTTTCAATTATTTTCAAAACACAATCAAATATTAGATCAATCTTAGACTAAAACGAAAGAAAAGATTATATTTTATAGACTGATGTAACTCTTAATCACTTGAATCTCATTTGGAGACGATGACACGGCGAAGTCTCGGTCTGGCCTGAGCACAAGTGGCACGTTGGGTTTCGGGGGATATTTTCTCCCAGCATCTTTCCAGTTTGCAATTCACAACTTCGACATTTTAATAAGATTTGTTACAGATATTCTGCTCAAACAGTGACCACACTCCAAGGTGTATGGGATTCAAATATGGGGAATTGGTAGGCCATAGTTCCATTTATCAAAACCCCATAAAATATCCTTGGCACCAATTTTGAATTTTTCTGTTGTGTGTGAAATTGCTTCATATTGTTGTAGAGTTACACTCAGGGGATGGCTTTCTCCTTCAACATCCCCACATAAACATAATGATTGATCTTTCCCCTCCCCCTTCCCATTCAATGAAGATGAGAGGTCTATTTTGGGCAGTTGATGTTACGCCCGCTCACACTATTACCTAAACTGGCTTCTGTCTCTCGAGAGATGTCGGCTATCGAACCTGAATCTCATTTTTACTTTGTGCTGAAACAGGTTCATCCTATGTGTTGTTGGCGGCCTGGACAGTAAACACTTTCTGATCCGTCCACAGAACTGGAGGTTACGAGTCATCGAGGAGCCGTTGGGGAAGCAGCTATGCTGTTTCGACTTGGTTCTTTATGGAGGGGTTGTCATTGACCTTTCTTGAATGGAAGAAGCTTAAGAACATCCTTCGATACCTTTTGCATGGTCACATGACTGTCTTCGGCCTACAAAGCGAGTTGTTTTGTAGGCCATCGTGTTATTGATAAGGGTTGTAGTTCTCACAGATCGAATCAGGGTGGTCTTCCCTCTTAAAAGACCACTGCCTGTCTCGTTAAGCCGTTTGAAACCTTTAAACAGCTCTGATCTGCTCACTGTAACGTTTACCACTTTGAAAAGATCGTCCGCTCTCTTCCCGCTTCTCTTCAGTCATAAATGTAAACGAGTGTTGTTTTTTATGAATTTATAATGATTAAAAAAATTCAGAACGTAATTAATCAAAAGTATGTCTGCATATTTCAAAATGGCTTCTAGACTTGGTGTTTACGACCTGTATATATATATATATATATATATATAATATAATATAATATATATATATATATATATATCGCATACATAAGTATTAGTGATTATGGTTCTAATATGTACTGATACTGAAAAGAGCAAATAATAAAAGAAAAAAGGGACAGATCACTAGAATTTTATGGGTGAGGGGCTCTTTATACCCAACTAAAGCAATTTTAAAGCAAGGAACAAAAACTTTGGGGTTCGGGAAACCGAGGTAGTGACCAATGGCGAAGTAAACAAGACGTGTTTGGTAACCAGCAAGAGCCAGCATAAGGGATTCCGAGGATCCCACCATGCAAGAAAAAGGAGAGGAAAAAATACCCACTTTATTCGCATCCTTTGATGTCATACCTTATCTGAATCCTTTCTATCTATCCCAATCTCACATACCCCAACTTCACTCGCCACCACTTGCACGACTTCTCACGTAGTATATTTACAATTTACCTAAACAAAGTTAAAAGAGTAAAAATAATGAGACTAAAACCAAAGATAAAAGGGAAACGTTAATCACTGCTAATTCCGAGCGCTTTGGTGTCTTTACTGTCCAATATCTCTTCGAGGAATGAGCGCCAAGATATTTGAGGAAGGTTTACTTCCATGTGAGGAGGGACGAGGTGTCATCAATTATGACGCCAAGTGGGAGGAGAACGAGTTGATTGAGCAAATAGTTTGCTTTTGTTTGGAACTTTAATTAAATGCATTGAAATGGGATATAAAGAGAAGAGACAAAGGTTTATAATAAAGTTGTCGATGAAATTTATGCAAAAGCATTCTAAAGTTTTTCTTGAAACTTCATCTCTACAATTTGAAGTGATCAAATGTGGACATTTGTACAAACAGAGCAATTTGAGGGTTATAACTACACACATTAGCTTGACGTTGTTTAAAGCGTACATGTAAATCTTTACCTGAGCGACATATACCTTTGGACAATCATTACATTTTATGAAATGAATAATGCAATGTTTGGAAGAAGAGGTTTTACAAGAGCAGAATGCAAACTCGAAATGGATTGAAAACAACGATGATATCAAAGTGCCGAAAGAGTCGTAGGAGTTGTATAAAATGTTAGTCAAAAGAGAGGCAGAGGATGTTTGCTATGGCAGGATTTATCATTTATAACCTTTCTCAATATTATTTTTTATTTTTATCTTTTATTTATATTATAGATATTTCAAATTTCATCTTTCATGATTTCAGGGGAGGTAAAAACATAGAAGTGAAAATATTAAGTTTAAAACTCTTATTAATTAATGTGTTTGAATAGAAATAAACAGATGAACTTTGGTGCGGAGCTTTGATACATTTTTTATTTGCAACCGTAGGGGGCAGGGGGAAAGGGGTCCTCGAATTAACAAACGGACGGTACCTTCATTTTCTTTCTCAGCGGTGAATTTTAGAAACGGGACGAGGCTATTCGAGCTTGTTAAAAATGACGACCAATAAATGGTACGTAACTAAAAATATATAAAATAAATGTTAATTTTGTAATTTGCATACTTAATATTCAGTAATGAATGTTACATAGTAATTTACCATAAGGAATATCCTGAATAGGTTCAATGAACTCTACTGCCTTTCAAAAAACTTAACAAAATTACTATTTAGTATCACAAGAATATAACTATGTTAAATACTTAGAAATGAGAGGTTCCTTCAGTCAAAAGAAGGTCCTTCAAATGCCAGGAAATCTTAGTTACGGTTGCGCATCCGATTCTACCTCAGAGAATGAATAATGAATTCAGGTTTCAGTTAAATATCATCTGAAATGAAAGGAAAAGCGGTAATGCTTTGCCCCAATTGGTACGAGAATAAAAGCTGCACTGCGCATACCTCCAAAACGTCATTAGTGGAGGTTAGAAATAGAAAGCTAGGTTAATTGAGGTCTATAAGTTCCAAGAGATGAAAAGCAAAGCAACGATAATATATATATAAATATTAGTGTTGTTAGGTAGCATTCTTTCCTGAATGCAAATTTGGTGAAGACCATTGTGTATTTTGCCTTAATTAATTTCCATTGGCAACTTTCTTTTCTTCTAACTCTCTTTTTCATTCCATCTTGTAGATGGTGGATTATTTGTCCATTATTCATCTCTTTTTGGAATGAATGGCTTTGGTAAAACTAAGATAAATGCTAAACTTTCAATCTTATTCGAACATCTTTGGAGCGTTATGGAATTTCTTGCCTCCTTTACCGATGTAGTGAGTGGAGTGAGGATCTGGCAGAGTGAAAGTTCTGATATATTTATTGGAGAAAAGGGAGTATAAGATTGTTTTTCGCATTTACATTTATATAAAGTCCAGTTTATACACACAATGCCAAAAATAAAAAAAATATTATAGTTAAAAAGTGTTGAAATAATGTTCGAAACTATCGTTGAGAAGGCAAAAAATTTTGTGAGAGGCAAAGGTACACAAAAAGTGAAATAGATCCTCCTGGAATAATGAATTACGCTGGATCTCACAATTTTTGGTAGTTTACAACATTTTTGCATTTAATTTGTACACCACTTGTAGAGTTTTATATTTACACTAAAAGTTGTCTTTATTATTATAATCTTTGATTCATGATTTGCCAATTTGCACCTTTGATTATACGTAACACTTCAAATTCACATGCTAACTTTAATTATTTATATCTAATTATATCTCTTACTTTTCACTGCTAACTCTATTTAGATTTTATTTCACTATTCATATATCTGTTTAGCTATTATTCACTTGATTTTTACCATTACTATATTACTATTGATACTAATATTGCTATATATTCTTCAGTTTAAAATTTTATTTAATGAATACTTCCTTTTATATTATTGAGTTCACTGATCTGACTTTGATTTGCTAAATTTATGTTTCATCTCACTTTACTCTTGAAACTTTTATTTTGATTTGATTCACTATCTGAATCTTTAATTCTATTACTTTCTAAATTCACAATGCACTAGTCCTTTATATTGACTCTTATCACGCTATACATTTACTTATTTGACTTTTCATGTTAATACACTGTTAATTATTCGAGTTTCACTTTATTATTTGTCACTTTTAAAAGATTTTTAAGGGGTATTTATTCCGCCTTGGTTAAACGTAACTTTAGAGGAAATGGGCCACTCCTGTGAGTGGAATTTTAAAATAGTTTTAATGTGCAATTCCAGCTTGTCGCTTGACTGTGGATGGCCGGCTTATCTTCGTTTATTAATATAGTTTTTAAGATGTTCAGCCTTGATTTATTAACCTCTTTTCTTTTAATAATTGTGTTATCAACGGCCATATCTCTCGTTAAGTTAATATTATGAACTCTCTCCATATGATTCTTAGGCCATCCGTTTTGTAGATGCATGGTTAAACGTTCGGAAAGTGTAGTGGTTGTTATGACAATATATTTTGAGTTTTTATAAAGCTTATAAAGCAGATGAACTCGTAAACTATGTTGGTTGACTTGAGATTCGAGTTTAGTCAGATGTTGTTTTTCATCAAGAGATTGCTGGCTTTTGTCGTTTTATAATAAATGATGAGTTGGATTTTATCTGTTTGATTTATAACCTTGATGTTACGGTTAATAATTTTCTTGATGTTTTTCTCATCTATTTTATAGACCTATAAAATAGATGAAGCAAACATCAAAGAGATTATTACCTCTTGACGATGTGTTGTCTCTGTTGTGGTATCTCGATATTATTTACAAGTGTCAGGAGTATCTGTCCTTCAACTTTTAACATGTTTTTCTCCCTAGCTTCTGGACTTTCATGTTGAGTGGCTGTAGCTTTGCTCTTTTGTGCAGTTTTGTCTGCCTAATTTGGTTCATTCTTCGTGTCCCAGCTATTAGCAGGGTAGCCTTATTCTGTAGTCTCTGCATTAATCTGAGAGAAGTACAACTTGCCGCCTGCGTCACCACTGAAGGGTCACTAATTTTGAGCGCACTAGTTCAATGTGTATTTTTTTTATTTTATTGGCGTTGAGGCTTCAGAATTTGTATATCTTCCACAGCTTTATTTTGGCTAAGGAGATTTAGTTGTTTAAGTAGGCCTTGTAACATGTCTCGGTGATGCGCAGTCCCGGGACTTTGCCGTCGTTGTGGTATGAGTAGAATTCATCTTTGATGAAGACGTCTTCAAGTTTCTTGGGGTTCACTGGCAGGATCTGGAATTTTTGGCAGGTGGTCTTAATTATCCACTTCTCGTATCTATTGAGGTTGTAAATTTGGGTAACTCTTTCCTTTGCCTTTAATCCAGCGTTCCGATAAAATTTGGGATTATTTGTGCAATTTAATCTGCAAATTGGCGATACAACATATCTTCTCGTACTGATATGAGCAGGTCCAGTGTCTACACGAGGTACAATAGATGGCTCAAACAGCTACCTTGTGGAACACTCGCCTTCTTTTCTATTTTGATCATCCGTAAACCTAGATTTCTATTCAGGCTCTCTTCTATATGATGTAATCAAAAATGACCATTTCCAGAAAGGGGTTGAGCTAGAGGTTCAAGGACTTATGATGCAGGCCTCTCAGTCAAAACTTATTGGAAGCCTTGTGTACATCTCGCAGTAACACGTCTACGTGCTTTCCGTCAGCTCTGCAGTACGTGGTGCAAGAAACGTCGTTTGGATTGGCTCAAAAAGGTGGTTACCGCAGATGAGAAATGGTGTCTACACTCAAGCATGGCACGCGAAAGAATAGAGAAAGGAATAATTGACTTAAAGTCGAAAAGGACAATTTACAAATTGCTTAACGTGAGCAAATCGATTAAAGAGGCTCTCTAATTTTTTTTGGTGCTATCCACTTTTCTCAAAGACCAGATACGAATAATTAATTGAGCTTTAAAATCGTCAGCTTCAATAATTTCAAAAAAATAATAGGCCCAATTGAAGAGATGGTGGAATAGCATTTTCAAAAATAACTTAAACTTGGTCAGTTTCAGAAGTTTAAGTAATGGCATCATTTTTGAACATGTGTATTAAGTACCTTAATCCTGTAATAGTGAATATTAAGGTATTCATGACGTAGTAGGAACCATAATTGTAGTGTATATATTTATGTTTAATGAAGAAATCGTTGATATTATTAGTTATTTTGACATAATTTATCTATTTACACTATTTCTATAAAATATATTTGAAACCCTTTAAGTATTTTTAACTCTCATAATTTGAGTTTTAAAAGGTAGAAAACCTTTCGAGTTTTTTTATTCTCACAAATTTTAAAAACATGGAACGTTTTACATAGATCCTTTTGAGTCCTTTAAAGTTATTTAATACGCTTTGAAGCCTTTAAACAAGCAAGATGGTTGAACACATCGCGAAGTATTTAATAGAAAAAATACCTTTTTTGCCATTTGTTTGATACAATTCTTGAAGTTTCGAAGCACTTAAAGATGTGCAGTTGAAATATCAACCTAAGTTTGAAAGTTTTTACTAAGTTTAATGGAAAAGATGATATACACTTTTAAAATCCTTGAATGATTTTGCATTTTGTTACCCTTGAAGGTGATTTGATACGCTTTAAAATAAATGATTCATTATAAGCCGTTTAAGACTCTTAGGATGCTTAAGGATGGTTTATGGCTTTGTAAACGTTATTTCGTCCATTATTATCGTCCTTTCTACGAGCAAAATGATCCCCTTTTGCAAAACCTGCGTTCATTAGATCCTCTGTTTCAGTTTCATTCACTTCAATTATATTTTATAATCATCATATTTTTTTGATTATTTTTTGTTTTCTTTGACCTGAATTTATTACTAAATGTACGATGACATCAGTGTACAAAATATTTAGTTCAAATACAATAAGATAGAGATTCCATTTCAGTTATTTTCCCAAAATATTTCTAGGGCCTCTCTATAGATAACTATCTAATAATCCCATGAACCTTTCAATGAATGGGTTAGGGTACTATTTGGCCCTAAAATGAGTAGAGATGTGCAACTTGAGGGACCACTCTCTAAAAATCCCATGAACCGTTCAAGGAATGATTATAGATGTAGAATTCAGACACCACTCTCTAATAACCCTAAGCAGGACTATTCTTATTATTTCTCCTGTTCAATTAGCATCTATCTCCTCTCCCTTTTTCATTGAATTTAAATTCCGCATTGCACCCCACATTTAACGCGCCAAGTGTTCTTAATAAAAAACTATCACAACCAAACCCTGAACGTTTACAACCATAACATCCAATACTTTCCTTCTACGCTTTTCCTATAATCAAGCAGTATGCATATCGTACCATCTCCTGCCAATTTTTACCAAATTTATCGGAAAAATATAGATTTTTCTTTTATTCGCCTCCGATTAATCCCTATTTTATTTGCCAAATTAAGCACGAAAATCCTAGATTTTGGAAAACCCTGAATACCTCCATTTCTGAAATGATCCTGAGATTATTCAGGAGCGATTGGGAGATAAACTTGAGTTAAAGAGATTAGGAAAAGAGGATGTGGTGAAAGGAATCTTGTAGAAGTAAAGTGAAACTATCGATAGGTTTATTATTGATATTTTGTTTGAAGTTTGTAATGTAATTGTGACTTAATTATTCGAATTAAAAAACAAAATGTTCCGTTTTATTAAGCCACGCTATGAGTAAGCAAACTATCCACACATGCAGTGTACGGATATGAGTGTAAGTCTAAGTAAGCAAACTATCCACACATGCAGTGTACGTATGGGAAATATTGTTAAAAACTAACAAATTAGAAGAATAATTTTCCCGCCTCTTTCCCGAAACAGATCTTCAAAAGGTAGAAAACGTCTGTGGAAGTCGTGTTTTTTTCATATAGCCAAAATAAGCGAAAACTAACAGAGGCACGAGCAATTTATACATTAATGGAGAAAGTAGAGAATATAAGTGTAAAAGTGTGTAACATGTACATACCTGAGTGGCTGAGACAGGAACTTAGGAGAATAGTTAGATGTAGTGGCGCAATTTTCCCGAAATTTACCGTTTTCTGGGAGCAAAGGTGACCTCGTCTGGAGGGAACGCACATATCTCAATGACAGCTACACAGTTCCTCACTCATTGCATTCCACCATTACAACGAATAAGGGACGTTGGAATGGATAGATTATGCTGAATACCCATAATTTTTTTTCAAAAGCAATAACCAACGAGAAAATCTCCCGTCTGGACTTTGTAAAGAAAGTGAAGATTGAGGAAAGATGGATAAATGAGAATGTGTGGAAGATCTTCGGATCCTCATTCATGCATTGAGACTTGGAAGGGCATGCAACCTTAGGCATCGGTGTAAGTGGAGTGAACGATTGGTTCATCTTTTTCGCAAGTCTTTTTAGCGGGCTCATGGGCGAAACCCCTCTGCCAAACTTGCTCGATTCAGTTGCGCTCATCGAAGTTGATAAACCTCAAGGAAAAGACGTTCACCGAGCCATTTATTGTCCTATGAAGGGAGTTCTATTCCGTTTTTATGAGAGGTTTATTATAGATGTCTCCCCAAGGATTATCTGATCGATAAAAATTAAGCAAGATACTTTATAGTGGTATAAATTATATAACTTGCCTCCCATTAAATCAACACAGATGTATTGATTTAATTTCCAGTCTTACAAGTAAAGGTCTAAATTCACTAGAAAAATCCAAATCTGGCGCCAGATTTAGGTTTTTGATAGGCTTGTAAGTTAGATTTTCTCTTCCGCCAATTTTAAGATCAGGAGGACCCTCAATATTCTTATTTCTTCTTAGAAGGCGCTTTTCCAGGGTTTAAAACTCGAGTTCGTAATTCTTTAGCTCAACGAATTCAGTGTGTTTTCAAGAAAAATTACTTTATATCTATTCTATAGGCCTTTCTACATTGTATGTTACCCTTTTTTGGCGCGAAATGCCATCCTTTGTGAGTTATTAGCACGTGAAATTGGTATTTGCCGAGTTAAAAACGCGCCTTTGGAAGCTAAATTAGACGCGCGCGACTTGCTTTCGAATCGCGACCATCTCAAAAGATCTTCACTAGAAGAAACCTCTTTTGTAGCTGTTTTCGGCTACTACTGAGAAGCATTTTAAAAGAAAAAATTCCATTCTGGGAATCATTTGTGTTTTTGAAAGTTGGCTGAGAACCTAAAGACTTGTCGAAATATTTTGAGACTAATATATATTTATATTTTTCATTTGCTTTTTAAATTTACGTAAAAGGGATAAGTATTTTAATAAATAAGTTATTTCTTGTTTATTTTAAAGTCAGTATTTCAAGAATAATAAGAAAAACTGAAGTCCTTAGCTGAATCGAAAATCTCGCTCCGGTAGGAGGTGAGTTTCAGTGCATGGAAGTTTGCTATTCAATCAAAAGGGTTAAATTATGATATAGTGAGGTTAAATTAATTATGTTGTGTAGTTATACTCTATTTGGTAGTTGTTTGGTATAATTAAATGTTTAAATCTTTTCAATTCCAGAAATAGTTATTTGCCCCCCCCCAAAAGTGCATCCATTGTTGCTCTGCACCAAAGTGGCCTAGGAATCCAATAAGATAGTTGCTAAGGGCATTGTATAAAGGAGTACCAGCTTTACGATCATTAGTGACCTTAGAAATACCCAAGAACATCAAATGAACCACCAGATCACCTACTGGTATGTACCCAGCCCAAGGATCGGGTTGCTTACAGTGCCAAGCATGCTCAAGATTGGAAAGAGACAGGTATGAACGCTACAGCGCGCACTGTGAGTTGGAGTCTTTTGACAAAGGTGTGTAGTGGAGAGGAACTGCGAAGAAGCCTCATCTCACCGAGAAGAATTTTTCGGATAGGCTACACTATGGTAGGTAATATAAAGGATGGTCATTTAGGGACTAGGGCAAAGTTATATTCTCTGATAAACTCTTTTCCACTTGTTTGGAGTTTCTGGAGGATCTCTCTTCAAGAGGAGAAAAAAAGAGATCTTTTACGAGTCCTATGCCGGGCCTACATTGAAGCATTCAGACAGTCTTAATGTCTTGTAGGCCTTCTCATCTAAGAAAACAGAACACTAAATACTATGCCCAAGAACGCTGCCATGAATTAAAAATGGTACCCAAACGTCCTTCATCGGGATCTTTTCCCAACAGTTCAGGACCAAATTAGCGATGATAACTGTATTTTCCTCCCTGATGGCGCACTTTGTCACAATGCAAAAGCAATACCAAAGTTCTTGGCTGAAAATCACATCGAACTTTCGATCCGGGAATTCACTAGATTTAAACCCAAGAGGGAATTTGTGGCAATTATGAAGCTGACGTTTGATTAACAGAAGCCATTCAATTGTGAGCAGTTGCGGGCGGCTATTGAATAAAATGGACAAATATCTGTCAAGATATCCTCAAAGATTCGGTCTCCAGCGTCAAAACGAATTGAACCAATCCTGAAGAACAAAGGACATCATTGTAATTTTGACTATGCCCATCAATTGACTGTATGTAATAATAACACGAGTTTTGGGCGCTAATTTATTTTAAATTTCACTTCAAATTATGATACAAACATTTTAAAACAAAATGAAATGTTTGATTAGTTCGATTAATTTCTTCCGATGAAAAATATAGACTCCAAATATTTGTTCCTGTCTGTAATCTTTATCGACTAAGTTTAGTCTTGTTTACACTCCCTAAACTTGTAATTTTACAAAAGGGGAGCACGAACCATTTAAGTAAAATATCTCAATACTACTTTCGTTTAAATAACCCCCTAACCTTTACATCGTAGTTAAATGAGCGTCTTACCTAAATGCGATTATAATCATCACCGTAGAGAATTGGAATTTCTTGAAACGTTGCGATCACTCTATTTTTTTCGGAGGGTTCTACCGACAGAATTATAAATTTTAATTACAAATTGCATTCAATTGCGATGGAGCCGTTAATCTGTAGTAGTACACTCGATTTTCCCTTGTAACTCTTGCTACGAATGATCTTCTTGATCTTCTGGAACGTCGTTTTCATGATTTTATTTATGTATAAATTTGTGGGGTTTGAAGTTTATCTTGTCCATCACTTACCGTTTATCTGGAAAAATGCCCCGTTCATCTTTTATCTCAGAACTTTTATTCATTATATTTTCAATAATTCCAAGGGTGTTTAAAGCGGCAAATGTGACTCCGATTTTGAAAAATAAAGTCATAAAAACTAATCCTGAGAATTTTAGGTCAATTTTCTTAAGTCCCGTTGCTGGAAAGCTCCAAGTCTTTAATATCAGAGAGCGATTTGGGGCGCATTTGGAATCCAGAACTTTAATTAACAAACCGATCATCATAAGATGTTTGACACTGATCTGCTTAAGATACTTCTGATAAGGTAAAAGTTCTATCATATAAAAGATGTGTTTAGATGGATAAAAAACTGTTTGGCCAACCGTAGGTGGCGATAAATGATATTAACTCGAGCTAGTAGGCATCGGTCATTAGCGGTGCATCTCTGTAATAATTTTTTGGTTCATTGTTATCTATATTAAAGATCTTTACAGTAAATTATTACCCAAACTTAAAAAAATTGTGGATGATACAAAATTAATATATAGAGAAAATTATCAAAACTAAATAGAAAAATGGAATCGTCTGAAAATTAAAGATAAAGTATAATCTTAATAAAGTGGGCCGAAAAAGTTTACAACACACTCATACAAATGCACATAAACATACTTTTATTTAAAGCAAGTTAATGAAATTTACAATGCACGTGGAACATTATGTAATAAATACAATGTAAAGACCAAAACGAGTAAAATAGTGAATAGGAAACCATTATTAAGATAATAGTGAAATTCTAAAACGCAAAAGACACCTTCATATAAATATACGTCTGCAAAAAGTGTCATTAAAAACTGCGTAATTCCTTCAAAAAGAGTCGGACCGTTAACATCTTCATCATTGGGAAAAAGAAACGAATCACTCAAGATCTTCGTGAAAGCATTCTGGTCCTTCATAAGAGTGAGTGGTCTTGATTACAACTTAAAGTACCTCTAAATTCAGTTAGTACCATAATACAGAACTGGGATTCTCGTAATTTAATTCATCCTTTTGATTATTCAGGTCACTCTCAGATGTTAAGAGAGCATGCAGCTCGAAAACTTGCTAGAACAGTATGTGATAAACTACAAACTTCTCTTAGAGAGTAGTAGGAAGTGGCATAAACAAGTGGAGTTGAAGTTAGCAAAGATACACTAAGTAAGACGCTGCATCTTTATGATCTCTTTTCTCGTACTCCAAAAGGGTTTCAACTCCTTAAGGAAACTCACTGTAAACCTCATTTGGCGTTTGAAAATGAATATTTAAATATAAATGTTCATTTAGAGAAAAAGTGTGAAGTTGGCGTGCCACAACAGTCAAATTTGGGGGTGGATTAATCATGCTATGGGGTTGTTTTTTTCATAAGAGGTAGAAAGAATGGAGTTAGTCAAAGGAAGAATGAACAAGAGAATTTGGAAATAAATTTCTTGTCTAACCTTAGCTCTAAACTTGAAACCATGATGGGCATTTCATCAAGAAAATTACCCCATACATAGAGCAAACCAAACTAGGAATTGGCTGCATAAAGGTGAAATTAATGTTTTGGAATGGTCAAGTCAATCTCCTGACTTAAATTACATCGAAAATCTGTGGTGGGAATTTAAACTGATTGTACAAAAAGGACATCGGCGTAACTTCTCTGATTTGAAGAAAATGTAAATTCTCGACCATTTTCGAAAGCTGCGGGGGGAATTTCACAAATACTTTCCCAAGGTGGACATTTCAAGGGAAGAGTTATCTTACATCAGGAATCCATTCACAACAGAGGTTCATAGTGTTCCAGAAGATCTGAAAGAGGAATTTTTGAACTAAAAAATGATATGGTGGCTCAAAATATGTACCAGCGGTCTACTATAGCAAAGTTTTCTGCCAGTATGATTGGTACTTTTGCCATTTGCATCATATTGCATGTGCGAGAGTGGATTCTCATGTCTGCTGCACATTAAATCAAAACAGAGGAATCAGCTTGCAGTGGAAAGCGATATTCGTTGCTCCTTATCAAATACCACTCCTAACATTGAAGAGCTTGTGAGTAAGAAGGGAATCAAAAAGTCTGGTTGCAAGGAAAAATGAATTAAGCAAATTTGAGGAAGAAAGTGTTTGTTAATTGTATACTCCTGCATAGATTCAAATTTCTGTTTGTTAGAAATAAATTTCACGGCAAAATGTTAGATAAGTATTCAATTTCCAGGAAATTATGTTTGTAAGAAATATATTTCAGATTGAAATGTTAGCTGGCTATAATTTTATATAATTTTTAGAAATTGTTTGGACGAAATGTATCCAAACCGTAATTCTTTTTGTGTATAATTATTCATCCTAACTCAGAAATGAAATAGTGCACGACATTTTTTTTAATTGAGTTGGTGGGTATTTGCCTGAAACTAGTTGAGAACCACTGTGCTAAAAGAATGTCTTTGCTGCACATAAGTTTATTTCAGCTAAGAACCTTAACACATTCTCCCCATTCTCTTTCTTTCCAGGTATACTAAAATATCCAGTTATCCATTCTGTCATTCTTTAACCCATTTTTCCATTCATATCTCCTACAACCATCAACCGATACACATTCACCACTCGTCACAAGTCATTCCAGAACTTCTCTTTCTCACTTTCAATTCTCTCATATAATTATAGAGGTCAAACACTGCAACCGTACACAATTTTGCCGTTCCAAATCTGCCCTTGACTCACATATTTCCGAGCGTTCACATTCGGACCCAACATTTGTATTTCAGTCCTCACTCAAACACACTGTCATACCATCTTGATTCCTACCATCCTGATCCACAAGTGATCCTACTACATTCCTTCCATTTCCTCCATTTCATGAGGAATAAAAACTAGAGGAGAAAAATATTGAAGTATATTCATAAATGTTCTTAATAAAGTCTTTAATAAACAATCAAAGGCATCGTCTTCATCCTTTGGATTATATAAATGTGTATATCAATGGCAGCAGCAGCAGCAGCAGTGGCAGCGGCAGTCTGCGTCATTCTCCTGCTGGGTAAGGAGTCACTTGCAAGCTCCAGTGCTCCCTCTATCTATTTCTTCGCTCTATAAAAATCCATGAAAAGGATATCTTGGAAGATAGATTAGTACATAGAAAACACGAAGAAAGGTAAGCGGAAGATAAAGCTTCCATTGCGAAGAAAACGCTTTTAAATGAAAACGATAATGAACAAGGCAAAAATTGAAGAGTCCTTTTTAATATACATATTTCGAGTCAACTTTAATAAAAGTTGTTTATTATTTCACCCAATCGAGATAATTTCTGTGCCCGCGGAACGAAATTAGCAGATGTTGGTGAATTTGGGGAAAGTCGCCGCTGATAAATGGAAATAGGGAAGATATTTTAGACCCTTTTAATCTGTAATGTGCTTCGTCCTTTTCAGATACCGCTGAAACCCCAGGGCCTAAAAGATTATGACCCGTTAATTCTCCTTCAAGTTCAAAATTAAGAGGGTTTATGAAGTAAATAAGTCATTTATCAATTCAGTGAAAGAAAGTTTGACTAATTATTATTGATCAAGAAGATAAAGGAGGATTTTAAATAAAGGTTTAGATAGAAAAGGCGTGAAATTACTTAATATTTCTAACATCCGCAGCATAAGTCATAAAATCAAGAAACTTCATTTAAAATTTCAGCACCAATCATAGCGAATCATAATATTAACTCATTGTTTCATTATTCGCTCAGCTTCGCTTAGAAATTATTGTTTCTTTCTGTCGTAATCTATTTGGTTATCATAAGTTTTTATCTCACGATTTATCAAATTATTTCCCAACTTCAGTCTCTAGATTGGTTTAACAGGTAATAATAACCTATTTAGAAAACTGTTTGATGATTTTGAAACTTCGCTCCTCTTTCCTCATCTCCAAATTCAGGAACACCGAACGTCCAAAATCTCGACGAAGTTTGCGCTTTGATCGCCATGGCGGGTTCAACCAATCCTCTGTAAGCGTAAGCATGGGCTATTCACAAGTATATTCGCTTATTCAGGGTTTGTTTGGTTGTGTTACATTGTTTAAAGTTTTGGGAGAGGGGTATGTTGACTAGAATTGAGGAATCCTTAATAAAATCTGTTTGTAAGTAAATTTTAATTATGTAGATATTGATCATCATAAAATATATTTTTAGAAATCGGGGATTAATTTATAGGTTTTGTAAAATACTCGTAATAAGAAATATCATTATTATAATTGTTATTATCCTGTGATCTTATCGTTTTACCCGTAGTTTGGTGTGCATTTCTCAGTAATCCATATCTGAATGCCTTCCCTGTGAACTCTTTCATTTTAACACAGCTGTAAAATCTCGCGCGAGGGGCCATCTCGCTGCAATAGAAACTCACCAACAACTTCCACGCGTTTTTTTTTCTTTTTGATAGATAATTGGGCAATTTCGTTGTTTTGATATTTTTCTATCTTTATTTTTCTACCTTCGATATTAATTAGGGTAAAGTTTTAGGATAAAATGATAATTTGATTTCCACCCAAGGGACTCTCCTCTATTTTTTCCTCCCTAATTCTTCTTACTTCTGCTTCTCATAATTCTCTCATTTTTTTAAGGAAAATCGTGCGCCCGAATGCCTTTGTCTCTCTCTCTCTCTCTCCCAAAGCAACAGAGAAAAATCTATTCATTGAGAAAAGTTAGAGCGATAATTAATGGAGAAAGCTAAATGAGGATAATAGAGTGGTCCTAAACCTTAAATCTAACTACAGAATAATCATGTCGTTGGTAAACAGTAGGAAACCAATCAATAATGGTATTAGACTTATGAAAGGAATAAATTACGTTTAACAATTCAAGGATATAGAAAATAAATGACCATTTTGCAACGACATTCACCAAGGATAATGTGACTTAACATACACTTAATGACAGGCATTCGGGTCATAAGCCCTTGAAATGAATAAAATCTGAGTTAATGATGTTTACTGTCGATAAACTGAAGAATTTAAATCGTCTGTTCCGGGCATAATCATATTAAGAGTCCTATAAGTAATAAAAGATTCAATAATCGTTCGATTAACGCATTTTATTTATTCCTTATTTGTAAGTGAAATGTTTAGGAAGAATTGGAAGCAAGCTTACATAAGTGACATGTTCAGGAAGATTTGGAAGCCAGCTTACATAAGTAAATTGTTCAGGAAGATTTGGAGGCCAGCTTAGATAACTCCAATATAAAACTAAGAATACAAGAGTTAACCAGCAATTGCCGGGACGAGGCAAAGTGTTTGGGTTCGGACGTCAACTTCTCCTGCAATTATTTTTTTCCGCCCGACCTCAATCCTCTCGACTAAAGTGTGTAGGCACATATTGAGGGCAAGAGATGCAAGGTCACCCACATCAACGTCGATGAGCTAAAGTTCTCCTTCAAACACGTGTGGACCAGCATGAGGAAGGACTTCGTCCTAAAGTGTGCGCGTCTTCAAGTCTCGCCTAGAGCGCGTGCTCGCCGCCGAGGACGGCCATATTGAATAATATTACATTATAAAAACATATTTGTTAAAACATTAAAAAAAATGTGTCCTTTGTTGAGATCGTCATAATAAGTGCATCACGTCTTTGCAAAAGCCCGTTATATATATTTATATAGTGCCTCGGAATTTTGATTACATCAGTTTGAATAGCTCTAACGTTTTTATCAGCTTAATAATAAATGAAATTAAAGTGAGGAGGCAAATGAAAAGGAACGCTGTGATCGTTGCCAGAAAAGCTCACCATAATGACAGAAATTTCTCGCTTTCTGTAAGTGGCCCGATCATTCGTTGTCAAAGACAGAAAAGACCTGGAAGGTGCTGATAGCGATTAAACAGCAGCAAAACGCAAAACACATTCAAAAGGGTTCTATTACCATCATAACCCAAGAATTTGTGTTACTTTTCCAAGAAAAATTCCAGAAAACGCAGGAAAGTCGATTAGAAAGAACCATTAAAAAGGACCTACAGTTTTCAGAATACACCATCAGAAGAATTTCAGATGAAGATTTCCGACACAAGTCTTATGTGATACGGAGAAGTCCGTTCATTTGAGCTAAGGCGATCGAGAATCGTTTGATCCGTTCAAAGCGCTTCCTCTCCATGTTGAAACATCAAGAAACTGGAATGCTTTATTATTTTCTCTGATGAGTAACACTTCAACCAAGATCCAAAGGCAAATCCAAGGAATGACAGATGGTGAGGCAGAGGGCTAAACGAGGGCCTAAATGTAATGCATACCAAGTTTCCAGCCCTTTTGATGGTTCTGGGAGTCGTTAGCAGTGAAAGAGATCTCATACCCTTCACTCTTTTTCACGGGGCTTAAAAATCAAAGTTACTGCATACACTAAAGTTTGGGAGAAGACTGTCATGCCAAGGCTATAAAAGTGCGCAACCGAAGACCATACATCTTTCCAACATAAATGCGTCATCTCATCAGGCTAGACTCAACAACCCATAAGTGCAAATTTCCACGACCATGTTCTCCCTGACACTTGACCTCGTAGTGATAATGGGGTCTAGCATGAACAAACCAGGGCTAAGGTTGAAATTTAGGAACCTGTTAATGGAAATACATTCTAAAATATTTCTAGAAATATAATTACTGCATTTTATGACTGGTTTAGCACTGTTCTAGTTAATGCTATGGTTAAGTTGTACATATGTAGAAAAAGAGCAGATTGTTCACTGTGATTACGTACATTGGCTTGATGTTGCTTAACCCGGACATCTACATAGTTCTTTCCCGGTTTGTCCATAATAACATTTTTGGCAGTTGTTTTGCTGCCTATCCAGTAAACAAGGATCCTTCTATAGCTTTTTCAAATATCTTGTACTCAACTAGATAGACAGATATAAGCGGGTGATCACATATGCCTCGAACAAATTTTTTGACTGGGAGTAAAATAGATACGACATTGGACGACATTCATATTACCAATCAATCATTGCATATATGTTAGGGAAACAAGGTCTCCTGACAAAAAATTGCGTGCTCTAACATTAGGGTTTCAAATTTTGTTATGGGCTCAAAAGTTATGAGGTTATTGCGAAAACAAAATAATTCCATAGCTAACCTTGAGAGGAGTTTGCCAATTATATCATTCGAAAGATAATGTAAAACAACATAAGAATTTAAAATCTCCTTAGAATTGACCGAATAATTATGATGTTATTCCCCCAAAAAATAATTCCCTGGATATCATTGGGAGGACCTTTGCATGATATTCGGAAGAGAATGTACAAGCAAATAAGTGTTTCTAATTTCATTAGAATGGACTGAAAAGCTATGATGTCATTTCCGAAACAAAAAAATTCGCTAGTTAGCCTTGTTAGGACTTTGATAATTTAATCATGAGAAAGTAAAACAACATAAGCGTTTCAAATTTGTTAGAATCGGTCAAATAGTTACAATGTTATTACAAAAACAAAAAAGGCAAAACGGGGACTGACTGACTCACCCACCGCATAGTGAGAGTAGAGTCACCAGCGACTAAAAATACCAAATCAAATAAGAAATTATGCATTTAATTGAAATAAATTTGATAGTGAATTTAGAGCTTATGTAGGATATAATTTTAGGGGAGATTGCTACTGCTTGGCACACTGAGTATTGTACCAAAAATAAGAAAACCATGATTGAAATGAGTTCGCCTTTTGAGATGTTTATATGAGGCCACGTAGACTGAAACGTCTGTTTTTCTTTGAACACATCCTTAATGTGTGTCACGTACAAAGACTCCTTCTCTCCTGGATACATCGCAGTATGAGGCTCAAAATAATAACTCTCCTGCCTCACTGGCATCAGTGCAGCCGCACTGCCCATACTGTATATAGGTTACGCCCGTGCGCTCTTCATTACAGTCTATTGACGTAATGCTTCTTAACCTACCATCTCTGGTGCCCTGACCTCCATTTCGTTGCTAGGGGATACCCAGCATGCCCCGGAGGGTCTGATGGCCATTGGGGCAGAACTTCTGTCAATCCCTCTCGACTTTCAACAGGTAGAAAAGAGAGAGAAAATGTGTCAATGAAATGGAGCAGATGTGTGGATGAGCCCGTGCCAACGAAGTGGATCTAATTCCCCCGTTTAAAAACGTGCAATGAATTTCATTTACAATAGAATTTCCTTTAAGGACCGTTTCAGTAAATTTATTAATGAATTTTAAATAATTCTTTTAATAAATTTAAAAATAGTTTTACTCTTTTAGACAAATTAAGAAGATCACGAAAAAAAACAAGGATTGAAACAAGGAATAAATGGGCTTTGCTTGCTGTATGTACCCTTGGTTTCCTGATCGAATCTTCAATATCTTTATTACATTTTTTGGCAGTTTTTATTTTATTGTGGCAATTTTTTATTTTATTAAATTTCTCGGAATTTTTATCCTTTGGAATTTTCTGTTAGTTTTTGATCTTTTTCATTTTCGGTTACTATTTCTTATTGCATTTTCTTGAGTTTTTTTCTTATTACATGTTACTCTTTTCTGATAATTTTTATGTTATTACATCTTAGTAGTTGTTACTATCACAATATCTAGATTATTTTTTATCATATAACATTTTCTGGTAGTTTTAGATACTTTGAAAAACTGGCAGTTTTATTTATCTAATTAAATTTTAGGTATTTTTTTTATTATTTACATTTTCGAGTTTTTTTTCCCTTACTACATTTTCTGGTAGTTTTTAATTTATTTCATTTTCTGGGCTTTTTCATCTTATTGCATTCTCTGTTTTTTTCTCATATTACTTTTTTGTCGGATGTTTACCTGATATCTTTTTCTCGCAGTTTTTAATATTACTTTTACAGGCGGGTTTATCTTGTTATTTAGCTGTAAAGATTAACATGAGTTTATAATAAATCATCTCCATTTTACAGGTCTTTTTGCCATTGGGAAAAATAAGTTTAAATGTAATATAGTAATAGATTTCGGCAAACGAGTAGTATTAGTAATATCAGCATTCGTTGAAGCAGTAATAATGGAAACTAATCATGGATTGCTTGGCCCCGAATCTATGTTTGGAATTAGCGCCCAAAACTCTGAAAATACAAACAATTTTCTTAATTAAATACAAAATGTGGATCCTTTTCCGATGCTTCTCGAACCCCACCTGTGTCTGTGTCTGTTTGTGTGTGAGTGTCAAATTAGTTTGGTTGTAGAGGTGGTGGGACAATGAGCATGGATGCTCTTCGGTATATTAAAAAATCACTCCACTGTGCTTAGGATTTTTAAGGTCTCTGATACAACTCCGATACACCGTTTTAAATGTTTTATTCCTTCAATTTGTTTCATCTCTTCTCTTTTCTCTTCTTTCATCCTCTGTTTTCATGTTGAAAAAAGGCGACTTCGAACACCGCGGCTCCTCTTAAATTAGCCAATAAATCAGAACACCTAAGGAGCAGATCTCGCTAGCCAGGTAAATATGGGATGGATTTCTGACGTCAAGGCGCGAGTTCGATCTTAGCGAGGGGGGACACAAAAGTTTCAACTTCTCTAAATGCTTCGTTATGTAGATAACTAATCACAACACCTTTATTACTTCCCTCACGTCTTCACAGCACAAGACAGCCACAATCTCTTTTCAGCTCAGATACTCTGCAGTCGGAGTACTAGTGGCTCTTAGTTTGTACTTAATTCAGCCCCAGACGCGAGACTGGTGCCCCCTACCTGTGAGATGAAAGGTTATACCATTGCTGTTTGGCGTCAAGACACAAAATAAGATTTGGCCTCTTTCGCCCAAATGAGGACTGGTTCCTGGTGCCTTCGGCCTAACTGAGGCATTGTCCTCCTGATCTTTATGTAAATTTACTTATCTGATCGGAGAATCTGTTTCAAGATACAAGGGAAGAATGGAGTGACATACCTACCCACCGCTAATAGATTAAAGGCTCAACCAACCATTTGCGTGTGTGAGAATGAAGTTGTAAAATAGAAAATGAATTAGAATTCTAAATCTGCTTTGCAGCGAGTTTCTCTCCAAATTCATTCGTTTCAATTAAAACGAAAGGAAAAATGCTCAAATACTCATTATCCCAATTTTCAATTTCACAAAAAGCTATATGCTTGAATATATATATATGTATGTATATATATATATATATATATATATATATATATATATATATATATATATATATATATATATATATATATATATATATATATATATATATATATAAGGCAACAAAAAACAGATGCAGTTTTTATTTATTAATGCGCCAACGTGTTTCGAGGGTCAGAGTCTCCATCAGGGCAATGAAAATAGCTCAAGGACATTTTTTCATGTTAGAAAAAAGTCTCCTTTTTTTAAATTCAATTCTACTATATTTGTAAAATCCGTCCGATGCTCTTTTTGAGAACTGTCCAAAGATCATTTTGAAATCAATTTGAGTTTTTTAATCATTCTGATCATATTTTTTAACATTGTTAGAAGATCTTTTTGTAGTCGAATCGAAGATATTTTTGAATCCCTCTGGGGATCTTTTTAAACATTTTCTGAACATCATTTTCAAAACAATTCTTTGATATTTTACTCCACCCAATGCGATCATATTTTTTAATCAGCCCAATGATATTTGTGATCATTGTCCGAAGTTAGATTTCGAACCTATTTTTAAATCGGGCCGATGATCTTCTTGAGCGTTGTCAAAAGACCTTTTTTAACTTAAATCGATGATATTTTGAAATCCATTCGATGATCTTTTTCACATTGCTCCCAAACCTTTTTAAACTCAATTAGATAATCCTTTTGTAATCCAACCCAATTTCTTTTAAAACATTATCCGAAGATATTTTTGAACTAAATTCGATGATATTTTTTATATTGGTCTAAATGATTTTTAAAAATCTGTCTGAAGTTCCTTTTGAACTCAATATGAGGCTTTTGTATCTGTCTGATGATTGTCTTGAACATTGTCTGAAGATCTTTTAACATAATTCGATAGTTTTTTCTCTCTACGATGATCTTTATGAGCCCTGTCCGATCATCATTCTGAACTTAATTCTATGATAATTTTGAATTCTTTCCAAAGAACGTTTGTAATACACTCCGAAGATTTAAAAAAAAATAATTTGATGTTAATTTCGGAATACTTCTGATGATCCTTTCAACACTGTTCAAAGATCTTGATGAACATAATTAGAGGATATTTTTTTTTATCAATCCAATATTTTTAGTAAAAATTGTCCGAACATCCTTAAAAATTTAATTCTATGATATTTTTAAATTGGTCCGAAGATCTTTTAAAACACTGTTCGAATATCTATTTCAAATCAATTCTAAGATATATCTTATTTGTCCAATTATGCTTTTATATCGGTCCGATGATATTTATGATCATTTCTTAAAATCTTGTTGAACTTACTTCGATGATAATTTTGAAATTCTTCCGATTATATTCTTAAACATTGTGCAAAGATCTTTTTGAACTCAATTGGATGATAATTTAAAAATCCTTCCGAAGCACTTTTTAAATGTAAATATATTATATTTTTTTAAATCCGTGTATCGTGGTATATCCGAATATATAATATAATATCTATTATTAGTATGAAGGGACAGAGCTCAGGCTATTAAGGCGAACCATCCAATGACTAAACGCTACGTTAATGCACCGATTAGAAAGGTCAGGTTAGGCGCGGGGTCAATACACTTAACAAATCAGGTCGAGCTCGAGGTTGACGAGATTTGAATAACGAGGCCGAGAGTGACGTTCAGGTTAATTAAAGATAAATATAAGAAAATATAAATTTATTAACAAGTTAAAAATGATCAAAATTATATAGAGGAAAATTAAAGGTTGGATAATGATTTATCGTTACCGATGGGAAAGTCTAATTTCTATTAATTAGATAAAAGATACCTGCTCAGATCCAAGTGGGCTCACAACATTAAAGGGGGAAAAGGGGGGCCTTATGGATCGGAGGGCGACTGTTACTTCAATCGGGCTTGCAGGAAAGTAGGGGTTTGGCGAGACGATGTTGTCGACGTCTTCAAAGGAGAGATCTTCGTCAGGAGAAGAGTGGTAAGGAAGAGTAGGGTCGACACCTTACTTCTGGGGCTGTGAAAGCTTAAGTTCTAACCTTAACTGGGTCTCGAGGGGGGAACCGGAATCCTTAGTGATTTTCAGGAAAGGTATGGCGACTGCCGAATAACATTGATGGGGTTTGGTGCTTCGAGAACTCGAAGGAGTAATTCGGCGCAGCTGTTTCAGAAGACGGCGGGGTAAGAGGCTTGCGTTTGACCGTCGATGCCTTACCGAAGAGAAAGTGTCCAGCACCTATGACTTTCCAGCGACCATACCTTGGATCCAGTGCGACGCCATCTCAGGAAGCAATTTGATGTAGCTAACCCTCTATAGAGACTTAGGCCCTCCTGGAAACGGGATCATAACTTTGTCCTTGTAAATGACCACCCGGAACACCTTGATGCGAACCACTTGGAACTTGGTCTTCAAAAATCTCTGCACAATTATGGGGGCATAACACGCCAGCGGTTGTTATAATGGTTCAGCACCTTTTGTCTTGGCAGAGATTTTTCTCCTCTTTCAGAAGAACTAAAGCATGCCAGGACGCTTAAGGAGATGCCTTAGTTTGTTCACAATTTTCTCTGATGTCTTCATTGACCTGCTCGAATCGTAATCAAGGATGGCCTGGGTTTCGGCGACAAATGCGGCAGTTCATTTCGTATCAGAACGATTAGAGTGATGTTTCCGAGCAGACGTAACTTTTTTACTTCACAGCCTGACTTCACCAACTCTTTCCTGATCATTTACACCGTCATTATGTTGACACCGAAGCACTCGGAGATTTTCACATTGGAGCTTCTAGCGCGAATCCCTAGCAACACACTTTGCCTTTTCAAATTTTCTTTACAAGATTCAATTCAGCCATGGTATTTCTTCCTTCACCAACGATGCACAACCGATTCCACTATGATAGTAAAAAGAGAGAACCAACGCCAGGCAACACGGAAGCGCGGAATATAAAGTTTCCAGCGGCGGCAAATTACTCACCACTCCCTGCCGAGAGACATTAATATTATTGGGAAAATATCTATTGGAAACGGCCTGAAAATATTTTGTATCCAGTAATCCGAAAAGTATGTGAAATTTTGTTTTTCATTTGTTGTTTTACCAAATACATTAAAATTTTTGGCTACGTGATAAATAAACATTTTAATACTAAACACTTCTTTTACAAAATAAAATCCAAAGTATTTTCAAAGAATGGCAGAGCAACCAAGCAAAGAGTTATTCAAAAAAAGAAAGAAAGGAAAATGACGTCTTGCAAAAGGCTCAAATCCCTTCTTATGAAATCTTGAAAATAATCGCACAAAAAAACAAGCCTCAAACTTTACTTGAATTAAATATTTTGCCTTCTTTCAAAATAATTGTGAAGACAATGTTCGTAGATGAAACAGAAAAAAAGATTTAGAGAAATTCTTAATGTCAAAATAAATCTGTTCGAGGGTGTATTTATTAATGTCTTCTGATATCAAAGAAAATGTATGAAGTAATAGGCTTCAAAATTCGCTTCTTTTTTGCGAATTGTTGAATTGACAAACATCACTCAAAAGGCAAAGCTAGTAATTTTATTTATATATTGATAGGGATAAAATAGTAAATCAGTTTTATTTTTTGTAAAGAATTGACTGTTACTACATAAAGTAAAGAGATTTTTCGTATTTTAATATTTATTATGTTGAGAACTCGCAATTATGAATTTCCTGTGATGGCATTCATTCAGAAGGAGCCCCATTTATGATAGGTTTGAGTAAAGGTCTTGTTCGTATATGAAAGGAAAATTTCATTTTTTATTACAACTCAATTCTTTCTACTTAGAAATCTTTGTAAAAAACCTTTTTATTATGTATTTTTCTAAATCAATAAAGTTGTCGTGATAGTAAATTTTACTAAAACTAGAACGGTAAGATCCCTTTTATTTGAGGAAATTTGCATCGGAATAGAATCAACACAAAATGCTTACTTACGAGGATACACGCCAATATCAGGGAATAGATACGGCGGGGGAAGGGCAGGAGCTTCGACAATAGCTGCTAATTTCTTCGAAGGAATATATGAAAAATACTTTTATGAATGCTTTTAATGAAAGCTCGCTATTTTAAGGCTAGAATATTTGGTTTATATATTTCACCACCTCAATATCATGAATACAAATATTCAATGCAAAAATGAAAATATTGTCACATCTATCCATAAGGTAAAGGCATTTCGCAATAAAATATATAGATATTTGGAAAAGAAATACTAAAGCTGGAAACTTCGAAATATTTTCTTTAGTTAAAAAAACTTGCGTGAGTAATGTAAATTAGGACAAAGTTGAGCATTTGACAAATGTAGAAGAGAATTTAAGCTTTCATTTCCCATCAATTAAGATTGAAATATGCAATTGGATTGAAACTCATGTCATTGATGAGATTTTAATAAATGTTTCTTCAACATTAACTGAAGTAGCAAAACAAACTGATACCCTTTGATGGTTGATTTGAGGGACAATATAATGAGTTACCTCTTAAAAATATTTAGGTTTCTATAAGAGAAATATTGTATAGTTGAGTAGTTTTGATTTCTACCATTTCATTCCAATTTCTAACTTCTTACTTGTATTCATTGGACTTTTGTACACTTAACAATATTAAGTGCAAATAGAGAGAAGTTCTTGAATGTATTGATGAAGAAATAAGAGTGTTCATCCTCCATACGAACCGACACTTGAAAAAATCGTTATATCTTATCAATCTCAAATTCATCCTATTCTTAATTAATAAAACAAGGTATCTGTGTAATATTTTCCTTATTTTGTACTTAATCTAATTATGTACTTTTTAATATAATGAATATAATTGAAGCTTAGTTTTATTAATATTTATAATCAAGTGTTCCAAAATTATTTGCTTGATTTGAAATGCGCCCTAAATTCAAAATGACTGAGAACCACTAATTTAAATTCTTGACCGAACACTTTTCCTGAAAATTGGCTATTAGTGTAACAAATTTTTTTCTTCCTCTCATCAAAATGAAAACTAGTGGTCCGTTGTTAGGTACAAAAAGGTCTCGGCCGAGAAAACTCGGCGTTCACTCAAAAGGCGAAATTCACCAGATACATGCCGAGTTATCTCGTAAAATTGTAAATAACTTTTTACATTATGAACAATATATCTCGTGATGATCCGAGAAAGGGTTTATAACATCCATGCACCAGATAGAGTTCTGCGATTTGAAAATGATTAGTGAAAAGTTAATGATATAAACAATTATTTGATTCCTATTGTACCAGGCTAGTAAATATCACAACAAGTGTAGATTTAGTGGTTGCGGATAAACCTATTTGTGCTTAAAAAGCGCCTATTTTGCACTAAATTGTTGAAATAGAATTCTTCTTTAGCTCAACGCCACTTTTTCCTTCATTAAAATACTGAACCTTGACGCTATTTTTAGAAAGGTCGAGTCAATTTAAGGCCTTAAATTAATTATAGTTTATAGATTTTTAATATTTCTGGAAAGTTACAGCTAGTAGTGGCCACAACTTATGTCAGATTTCATAAGAAGTGAGAGTGGGAAGAAACCTCGCCCAAATATCTACTCCTGTACCACAAAATGGGTGCGATATTTCGCTTCCTACTTACAATCAGAGCATTGATGCGCGCGAACCCTACTTTTTGAGAGAAATTAGTGAGTGTGATGAGTGATAGAAAATATTTTGATAGGTTAAAGTTGAGAATTAATTTCCTGACTGAGCTTACCCTGTTGTAACAATCTGTACAAGAAACATTGCACATTTATGACATCGTCAATCATACAGTCAAAGTACCTCTGTGATTCACTCGTTCAAGAGTTGGTAACTCACCTCAAATCCAAACCAGTACTCCTCATTTTTGTCTGGCACTGTACCCATCATTACGACCCAGACCTGCGCTCGAACTAGTTCTTTTCTCTTTCTTAAGTCTCTCACAGATCTACCGGTGCTGCTTCTCTTGTATCAAAGAGATTAAAGGGCGTAACATTTTTTATTGCCCTGCTTACAGTTTCGAACACTATAAATACTCTTTATTATGTAAAGATATGTGGAGGAGAGATATCATTATTTATTAATTTATAATGAAATGGATAGAACAGAGAAATGAGCAGGAAGGTTTTCGAGCAGAGGCTTATAAAACACGGTAAAGATGGGAAAAATGAAAATATGAGGAAGATAAATATACTATCTGACAAAGGAAGGAATCTGCTGGATGTAATGTGACCTGTAAGAACGTGCAACTCTCCCCCCTCTCACCTCAATAGTTACCCACAAGAGAGGGTGCACGTGCGTGGTAGACAAGTGGTAGATAGCAGGCCAGCCGAGTGCGAACAGGGCCCTTGTTGAGCAAAATTGAGACACATCAAGTGTTTAATCACCGAATGGTTTCTTGATATGAACCAATTTTGCTGCGGCTGTTGTGTGTTGTTAGGCCTTGGTTCGAACCCCACTTTAAACTTAGAAATGTCACAAAAAACAAACGTGGACAAAATATGGCCATAAAAACAAATGTGGTGAACAAATAAACTTGAAAACACTCAAACACCCAAATAATTATTTCGATGTCATTTAAATTTACCTTAAATTTTTTATCTCTTACATCAATCTTGTTTCTACTTTTCAAAATATACCACTTCCATTTTTAAAAGGGAAGAAAAATAACTATAAAATGAGGAAAAGATAGTTGCGCTGATAAAAATAAATCGTGATATTTTTTCACTCTTAATCCATCTCGTTCACTCTTGTAAACCGCTTCGGGTAAATTAAAAACTAATACACCAATCTGCCTTCAGACAACAAAGAGAGAGAGAGGTAAAAACAAAATTTAAACGACGAGTAAAAACTAAAATGTTTTCGCCATTATTTTAAAATTTAAAGACTAACTTCACCTCCCGAGAAAAATGTGAGAAGTTTTTTTTTATTAAAACAATAAAAAAGAACACAGAAAAAGTACTTCGACAAATTGCCAACTCTTTTGTTTTATGGCGCTAAAAACGTCGCTTCTTGGAGCTTTGACAGATAAAACTAATTTTGAGCTTTATTTTCAAAGGATAAAGGCTAGTATTCACTATTTTTATTAACGATATTTTTATGCTAACACCTGTGTAGATTATTTAAATACTTAGTGGGACATGAAAAAAGTTAACCATAGCTAAATTTTGCCAAGCTTTTGCGAGAGCCTAAAAGTTAAATCGAATCTGTTAATAAAAGATCCGAATATTTGAGAAGGGAGATCAGATCCATCAAAGGGACTCGCAGGTGAAAAGGTTTGGAAACTTATAATCCCATTATTTCTACTTCCAGAAACCATTTTTTCTACACATCTATTAAAACTACTGTTTCATCTAGTCTCATTTTTGATATCCTCAATTTCAGTATCTAGTTTCGAAACTGAAAAACAGTCAGTGCCGCATACCTCCGCCCACGCCATTGCCATTTAAACTCAAACACTTCTAATATAGTTCCAAGCCCGAGTCAAGAAACAAAAATCTTATACTTTTGTGCATCAGAAACCCTTCAAAGGTGAAATACTGTTGAATGTTTATTCACCGCCCAGAAACTCTAATATAACGCTTCTTTATTATGATGATAACAAATTACAGCTCAGCCAAGAAGGAAATTAAGTGATATCATCTAATTCCCAGACCTTGTAAAATATCTGTAGCAGTAGTAATCTTATATTAATAATTAGTAGTTTGCGAGATATAAAAAAGATTTCCGTCATAGTGGAATGCATCGAAATACTCCGGAATACCCAAAGACCAAAGTAAGTAACACAATAAATTGTGATTATTCAACAAAAAGTTGATTTTCGATAGAATCTGATTCGGATCATGGTTTGGATTTACGTTAAAATCTAATCAACTCGTCATTGGTAAAATAAACTCGACTCCTCCACAAGAATTCATTAAAATGAATTGCTAACTTTTTAGAGATCTTGTATCAAATCAGACAAATATAAATAGTTGGTCACATAACCTCTACTAAACTCTATTGCCGGAAGTAATAAAATTTCGGATGTTGAAAATTTGGGTAAATATGTTAAATAGTGGACCATTTCAAGTCAGGTGCGGCTATATATCTCAATATCTCGCTCAATCAGACGGTAGGTCGGTTCCTGTTTTGGCTTTGATTTTCTGGTAATAACATTGTAACTATTCCGCCGATTCTAACGAAATTTGAAACTCTCATGTTGTTTTACATTCTCTTTCGGGTGATATAATTGCCTCGGTCCTCCTAAGGTTAGCCCGGGAATTATTTCTCCTTTGATAATATCATTGTAACTATTCGGATGATTTAACGAAATTTGAAACCCATATTTGTTTTAAATTATCTTTCGAAAGATATATTAATTGACAATGTCCTCCAAAGGTTAGGCTGAGAATTATTTGGCAATAACACGATAATATTCGGCCGATTCTAACGATATTTGAAACACATATGTTGTTTTACATTCTTTTTCGAATAATATAATTATCAACGTCCTCTCGTTGTTATTCCGGGAATTATGGGACGTTTGAAGGTAGTAAGGTCATAAATCAGAATAAGTGAGAGCACGCGACTTTGGTCAGCGGACCTGGTTCTTTTCAAAACTACCCACCTTAAAATTATGATTATTTTGGTGCGGTTTGGTTATTAACCATCTACAACGATTCATCTTTTATACCAGTAACCATGATGAATACCTTAGGTGAAAAACCTTTGGCTAAATCTTAATCTTCAGAATATAATAATGAAGTTTTAGAGATAGACAGTGAACCAGCCTTTTTAACCACACTAACATTCTAATCATTCCAAACCTTAAACTAACAAAATAGCGAATTATTATTTTATATTTTCTTTCCGTCTCAACATCTCATATTCCTATTTCTAATATTTCCTAGTCTCTTTGGATAAGGATATTAAATTCTCAAGACCAAACCTGGAAGAGGCCATCGGTCTAAAGAGCTTCCTTCTAAAGGATAGCAGGAAAGTGTTGGACATCCTATTTACATACTTTCGCAGCCATTACTGAAATCAAAGGACGCAAATATCTACATTTTCATTTCCGTCCCCCAAATATTGAACGCTTGTATTTCTATCGCAAAAGATAATCCAACGTTTCCAAAATCGGGGCACGATAATCGATAGATATAAACTATGTATTTGTAAAGGTTATTTGGATGAATAAAAGGAAAGTTATCAGCAGATAAGCAATTTACTAGAAGAATTGAAGTAGCTCAAAGGATCCGAACAACAACAGGAACAAATTTCTATCGCAATATAACCACAGTTCTTGAACTGGTTTTGGATTCCACTTTAAGGGATGTTGGAATGACTTAAATAAGCGGCAATAAAATGGTTTAAGATGAATAAGAACTTCCCAAACACAATAATTTGTTATAGGTCAAACCTGCTACTTGTGGACGCGCAATGCCGAGAAGGAGCTGGACAGACACCCCTTTAGATGACCAGTAAAGGCCGCTTTGGTTCGGAATTAAAAGTTGCAATTGTTGAACAGATAAATTAGGTTAGAGAGGAAGCAATAGTCACACGTTATATATGATTCCTTTAGACAGATCATGTAACACCTAAACACCATTTTTGTATCTTATATAAGGCCTAGGCATCAGAAGTTTAAAATAGGCCAGACCATTACTAATTTAGAATATGCCTAGGCATTTATAGCTTAAAAATAGGCCTAAAAAGCAAAGTAGCATCTGAATTACTAACGGAATATACCTTAAAAATGCCTACGTGTCATAAGCGTTTAAAAGCAAGCAGCAAAATTTTAACAAATAAAACAACCCTTTCTTTAAAAAACGACATTAATTTATTGACAATCCAACAAAAACAAACCATAATAATTATTGTACCTCGATATCTTCCATCATTATTATCATTCATAATTTACCCCTTCGTAAACCTTCATTCCATGAAATATTTAAATATGATGATAAAAAGTCGAAATTGGTGTCATTTCCATGAGGTAATCAGATGGTCTAAGATTGGGTGAGTGTTGAGGATGAGGAAGAACTCAAGAAACGTAATAATTTTTCTTGGGTTCCTAAAAGTGAAATTCACAAATAAACATTAAATAATCAATTCATGATAAATAAGTTTACTTAGTTTGTATTTTCTGCTTCGTTTATATGATACTTCTGGTTAGTCTCGCATCAAATTCCAGCATAATTCGACTAACATAACTGGCCTCCATTTCCCTTTATTCCTACTCTCCATTTCGCTGTCTTGGTGCAACCTGTCCCCTGACAGCTCGAATATTCTCTAGAAAAAAGAAATATAGGAGAAGACCAGCACCTGTCACGATCCAATTTTAGATATTTTCTGGGTAGTGTTGTTGAAAAACAATTAATAACACCTAAGAAGAAGAATGATAATGTTGTGATAGAACGGGTTGAGGCCGCGTTAATTTCAACCACTATCACATGTTATTTAAAACCACGATGCTCCCCACGTGAATCTTCGCTTTGAAGCTTGGCGCCTTATCGCAGCCACCTGAGTCAATGTTTAAACAAGGAGGTTTATTATCCCCCCTTCCGTTCGCCCCATCCGCCGATCACGCCAGATTAAGTTGGGCTAATGGGCAAATGAGGCTTGTTCTCAGGCTCGGCTGTGCATTCCCTCGAAGCTCCTACTAGATTGTCCCCCACACCAAGGAGATGTCTCGACTATTTAGATGGAAACTTTACCACTAAGATCAGAGATCAGATTAGAGATCCAGATTTTCTTCGCGAGACATCACTACGGTCCAGTCTCACCTTGTGCACCAAAGGGCCCTCGACCTCAAGATCGAACATCACTTGTTCAGAAGGAGGACAATATCCCTTGAGTGCCAAGGTTCGAGCCTTTCGTGACGCCAAGTCCACAAGGCTTCCCCTGGTTGTTCAGAAAGAGAACAACTTTAGAACAGCCATTATTCTTTTGAGCCCGTTAAGAAACGGTTCTCACCCCCCCCCCCATGTTGTTCAGAAGAGAACAACGTAGAACAGTTATTGTTCGTTTGAGCCCATTCGCCAAGAAACGGTTCTCACCCTTTCCCTGTTGTTCAGAAAGAGAACAACGTTAGAACAGCCATTGTTCGTTCGAGCCCGTTGACAAGAAACGGTTCTCCCCCCCCTGTTGTTCAGAAGAGAACAACGTAGAACGGCCATTGTTCGTTTGAGCCCGTTCGCCAAGAAACGGTTCTCACCCTTCCCCCTTTTGTTCAGAAAGAGAACAACATTAGAACAGCCATTGTTTTTGAGCCCGTAGACAAGAGACGGTTCTCCCCCCCCCCTGTTGTTCAGAAGAAAACAACGTAGAACAGCCATTGTTCCTTAAGCCGTTCGTCAAGAAACGGTTCTCATTCCCAAGAATGAGAACCACCCCCCCTTCGGCTGGAACTCGCCAGCAGACCGAAATTCCATCACGTTGCCTTCTTCTGCACAACAAGTATAAATTACGTAAGCCGAACGTTACCTTTGAGTATTTAACCCTTTTGTCAATTCTGTCCTGTGCTTTAAATGGTTAAGCGAACCATCCCATTCCTTTAACTTTATATTTGTTTAACCTTTTTAAATCTTTTAATCCTCGGATTAACTCGATTCCCCACGACCCTTTCCATTCTCTGTTTATGTCAATATTTTCCGTTTTGTGTGTTGTTGATAGTTATTATTAATAAAACTCTATTTTATTAATGATAACAATATTATTATCCTTGAGCTCAGTTCCACTTCTTAAGCATATCGAAGATACATAATATCGGCCAGCCAGACATCCACGCACTCTAAAGATAATTAAATAAGTTCCCTCAACGAATAGTTATATATGGTATATCGTCAAGAGTCCATTCTCCGACATATATATATATATATATATATATATATATATATATATATATATATATATATATACTATTTAAATTTGGTATCAAGTGTGTAAGGTTTAACGCTATATTTTTGCAAACACTGGTCTCAGTCGAGTAAAGCATAGTGTTATTCTTTTATAATAATAGAGTATAGTAGTTCCCTTTTGTTTTAACGATTGCTATCCCCTTTTTTGGAAACTGAAGAAGCTGGAGTAGCTCAAGGAACTGTTATAATAATTTTTTTGTGTTTTTTTTTGGGGGGGGGGATTTTAGTCAGTGGTTATTTTGATCGAGAAACCAAGTACGAATAGGTCAGTGCCCATATTTAGGTAGGCTAATTCTATAGAAGGCATAATTCTTGTTGCAAGGAATTTTAGTTGATTGACTATTGCACCCCCAAGTGCAAAGATGACTCAGTTCGAAATCTTTAAAGCGCAAGGAGAATCCTTTGGACTTTCCGGAAAATAACTAATTGAGTACGTTCAAGAGGAGCAAAGAACAGTAAAAGAAAGAGAAATCCAACGAGAAGAAAGAGAAAGAGAATTTCAACGAGAAGAAAGAGAGGAATGGAAAAGACAAGCTGAGCTTCACCATCAGATTGAATTAGCTCGTGTTGAAGCAGAGATACAGTCAGCCAGTTCACGTTCAGAAGCCCCCATCAATCTCTCACTGAAGCTCCCCAATTTCAAGGATGGAGAGGATTTCGGAGCATTTTTAGCCCACTTCGAGAAGATCCTCGAAATCAATAACATGGATCTGGAGCCTGAAGGTGTAGTCAGATTACTTCCCTTGTTAAATTATAAATTGCGCGAAATTTTTATATCTTTACCATCTGAGTGTACAATTAACTACAGCACCTTTAGAGCTGAGTTATTGGCCGCTTATAATATGACTCCCGATTTCTACCGCCAAGAATTTCGAGGAGGTCGTATTGAACCCGGACAGACGTTCCGTCAATTCGGATACATTCTTCAGAGGAATTTTAAATTTTGGTTAGAATCCTCAAAGGTTGATCCGAACTACGAGTCCTTAACAGACTTCGTGTTGCGAGATCAATTTTTGGCGTCTCTCCCGACGGAGATGCGCGCGTTCGTCAAGGATCGTCGGTGCCAGACCTTCAAAGAATGTAACAAAGAAGCGGATGTCTATGCCACCAGCCATAATTTATACCCAAAGGAGAATCGAACTTCTCACCAAGCCCAAACCAGGAAAGAAGGAAGGATTCGCGCCTCTTCCCAGGAAAGCTGACGAAGTTTCCGGGCTCCGTAAAACCCCAAAACTTCATTCCCCAAAACCAACAACGGGCCTCCAAACCTCCCGTTAAGTTGTCTTCTCTATCTCTCTTCCCGAAGCGACCAATCATATGCTTCACCTGTGGTGTAGAAAAACACATGAGCTGAAATTGCCCCTAAAATTCTAGGCTTAAAAGCGGACCAGCCCACCAAGTTCACCAGATTAATGCCACCCCGGCTCCCCCGGTGGTGCAGACCCAAGCAGCAACTTCTCCCCCTCCGTCAGACCACCAGGTAAATTTTATTTTTGATAAAAGTTCACCGGGAACTTTGAAATTTGAGGAGGGCAGCGTGAACGGCTGCCTAATATTGACTCTAGTCAGGGACACAGGATGTACGTGTTTCATCGTGTCCGACGAACTCCTCCCCCCAGTGGACCCTAACCACGAAAAATTTGCGGTGGTACATGACTACCTTGGGCGGGCGATCCGATTCCCCGTCGTTAGATGTTACCTGCAGTGTCAATATTATGATGGCTGGGCTGAAGTCATTTCAGCACCCATAAACTTTTGTTCTGTACTTATAGGACAGAGCCCTCAAGTAAGCTCCGACCTTGTGTCCCAGGCCGCCCTTCCTCGAGGTCGAGCTAAGAAGGAAGCCCAGGAGTCCGTCCCCCTCAGAACCCAGATACCGTCCGAATTCTCGGAGATCCTTAACCAGGAATTTAGGACGGCACAAAAGGAGTGTGAAGCACTAACATCCTAATGGGATTAGGCCCAAAACCAGGACACGGAGACTGTCCGTGGACCCACAGTCATCAGGTACCTGGAGGAAGGTGGCTTACTTTATTGATCCGCCGAGGACAGTAATAACGCTGTTACTACTGTCCTATGCCTTCCACGATCCCATGTCCCTATAGTGCTCAAAGTGGCTCATGACAGAATTTTTTCCGGTCATTTTAGTCACACTAAAATCGTCCAGCACATTTTTAAATATTTTTATTGGCCGGGTGCTGCAGCTGACATTTTAAAGCATTGTCGATCGTGCGATGTGTGTCAGAAGACGTCCGTTAAGGGGCGGGTCAAACCTGCTTCCTTACAAAGGGGACCAGTCATTACTGAACCCTTCTCTAGAGTGGCCATCGACCTGGTTGGCCCTATCCACCCCCCTTCGAGCGAAGGGCACAGCTACATTTTCACCTTGGTAGACTTTGCTACCTGTTTTCCCGAGGCTGTCCCCCTTCGCCGAATCGACAGTATTTCTTGCGCCGAGGCCCTCATTTCCATCTTTTCAAGGGTAGGCGTCCCCAAGGAAATACTCTCCGATAGTGGCCGACAATTCCCCCTCTGAGTTGATGGAGTACGTAGGGAAGCTGCTCATGGTAAAGCCCCTTTTGACCACCCCCTTCCGGCCACAGACAAACGGGATGTGCGAGAAATTAAATGGAAATTTAAAATGCCTTATTAAGAAGATCTGTGCCGAGCAGCCCCGCGAATGGCACCGATATCTCCCGGTCTCTCTATTCGCCTATCGGGAAATTCCCCACCGTGCATTAGGCTTCGCCCCGTTCGAGCTCCTTTATGGACGTAATGTACGCGGGCCACTCAGTATTTTAAAAGAGTTGTTAATCAAGCCCCAACTGGATCAAGAACTCCAGTCATCTTACGCCTATGTCTTGGACCTACGCCAGAGGCTCGAGAAATGCGCAAACATTGCCTATGAAAATGCCGATGTCAATTTGGAAAAATACAAAACCTATTTTGATGTCAGGTCCGAAGATCGTAAATTTAAGCCCGGTGATGAAGTACTCCTGCTCCTTCTCACAGCCAGTAATAAATTACTGAGCCAATGGAAAGGTCCGTACTCGGTCCGCGAGGTACAAGGACCGGTAGATTACCTCATTGGTACCCCAGCAGGCGATAAGCTCTATCACGTCAACTTATTGAAAAGTACCACCGGCGCGCCCATGGAGATACCTTCGTAGCACTGGACGAAACATCGGCGCTTGAAGAAGATTACCCCGCGGAGTCCCTTAATGTAATCCAGACAGTGTTTATTCAACCTGATACCGATTACCCTCTTCCTTCCCTACCAGGCGAGCCTTTTGAACCCTCTGACCTGGATATCAATGCGCAGCTGACACCACATCAAAAGAGTCAGCTACAAGAACTATTATGTCAGTTCGACGACGTTATTTCAGAGAAGCCTAGGTGTGCTACTAGTTTCAAGCATGATATCAAATTAACAACCTTAGAGCCCGTCCGTTCAAAACCCTATCCCATGCCGATTCATTTACGCCAAGCCTTTAACGCCGAAGTTGATAATTTAATTAGTTTAGACATAATAGAACCGTCCACCTCTAGTTATTGTTCTTCAATCGTCATGGTCAAGAAACCTGATGGCTTTTATCGGATGTGCATCGACTTTCGGAAGTTAAATTCGGTAACTGTGTTCGATGCTGAGCCCTTCCCGTTGGTAGACCAAAACCTCCACCTTTTTGAAAACGCCAAGTTCATCTCAGAACTCAATTTGTTCAAGGCGTATTATCAAATCCCCCTCCGGCCCGAGGTTAAAGCATATACCGCCTTTGCAACGGAGAAAGGCCTTATGCAATTCAAGCGCCTCCTTTTGGCCTCGTCACTGCTTGTAGCAACTATAACCGCCTCATGAGAAGGTTGTTACATGGACTTCCGAACGTATCCTGGTACTTCGATAATGTCTACGTTGCTACTCGCGAATGGAGTCACCATTTAACCACCCTATTAGCTCTCTTCGAGCGACTGCGCAGTCTCACCTTGTGCACCAAAGGGCCCTCGACCTCAAGATCCACCATCACTTGTTCAGAAGGAGGACAATATGCCTTGAGTCCTAAGGTTCGAGCCTTTCGTGACGCCAAGTCCACAAGGCTTCCCCTGGCTGTTCAGAAAGAGAACAACTTTAGACAGCCATTGTTCTTTTAAGCCGTTGACAAGAAACGGTTCTCTCCCCCTGTTGTTCAGAAACAACGCAGAACAGTTATTGTTCGTTTGAGCCCGTTCGCCAAGAAACGGTTCTCATCATTCCCCTGTTGTTCAGAAAAAGAACAACGTTAGAACAGCCATTGTTCGTTGTAGCCCGTTGACAAGAAACGGTTCTCCCCCCCCCCGTTGTTCAGAAGAGAACAACGTAGAACGGCCATTGATCATTTGAGCCCGTTCGCCAAGAAACGGTTCTCACCTTTCCCCCTTGTTGTTCAGAAAGAGAACAACATTAGAACTGCCATTGTTCTTGAGCCCGTTGACAAGAGACAGTTTTCACCCCCCCTGTTGTTCAGAAGAAAACAACGTAGAACAGCCATTATTCTTCAAGCCGTTCGTCAAGAAACGGTTCTCATTTCCAAGAAGCCCCGTCAGGATCATTTAATTCCCCCCCCCTTTGGCTAAAACTCGCCAGCGGACCGAAATTCCATCACGTCGCCTTTCTCTGCACAACAAGTATAAATTACGTAAGCCGAACGTTACCTTTGAGTATTTAACCCTTTTGTCAATTCTATCCTGTGCTTTAAATGGTTTAGTGAACCATCCCATTCCTTTAACTTTATATTTGTTTAACCTTTTTAAATCTTTTAATCCTCGGATTAACTCGATTCCCCACGACCCTTTCCATTCTCTGTTTATGTCAATATTTTCCGTTTTGTGTGTTGTTGATAGTTATTATTAATAAAACTCTATTTTATTAATGATAGCAATATTATTATCCTTGAGCTCAGTTCCACTTCTTAAGCATATCGAAGATACATAATATCGGCCAGCCAGACATTCACGCACTCTAAAGATAATTAAATAAGTTCCCTTAACGAATAGGTATATATGGTATATCGTCGAGAGTCCATTCTACGACAAATGTATATTGTTTGAGCTAAATTTGAACTTTTGATAAGTAAAAGACACAAACAGGAAATTGTGACACAAAAGTCAACTCTCACTGACTCCGTTATATACCGGGTATTGCAAAAGTCATGTTACATTCGTAACGAAGCTCTCTATAAGGGCAAAAATATAGTTTTGATGCAGTTAGACACGTTCTTATGTTTTAACATATCAAGCCATGTGTTTAAATTGTAATATTAATCAATGTGGCGGCCCTCGACGGCGAGCACGCACTCCAGGCGAGACCTGAACGCGGCGCACAGGTCGCGGACCGAGACCTTGCTCAAACTGGCTCACACACGGTTGACGGAGGATTTGAGGTCGTCGACGTGGCTGTGGCAGACCTCGCAGGTCTTGGCCTCGACATGCGTCCACACGCTGTAGTCGAGGGGATTGAGGTCGGGTGACTGCGACGGCCAAAATTCCTTGGACCAGACGTTCGTGTTCGACCCCAACCACCCTTGCACGGTCTTGGCGGGGAGGGGCCAAGGCACCCGGTAATACAGGTCGGTCACAGATCAAAAGAAGTGTGATTTTGGAAATCTAAACATTATAATCGAGATTTGAATTAGATTTTAATGAATTATTTTCAAGAAATATCCCGTGTGAGACTTGACAATGATAGATAGATAAGATAAAAGGAGGAAATTAGTTCCCCTCGATACTCATTATAACAGATTTGAATTAGATTAGAATGCATCTATCTTATAATCCATATATCTTATAATGCATCCATCTTATAATGCATCTATCTTATAATGCATATATCTTATAATGCATCCATCTTATAATGCATCTATCTTATAATGCATCTATCTTATAATGCATCTATCTTAATTGTGTTTTGCTTTTCACTGTTATTCACAACGCGAAAGATTATTTATTTAGTTATTATTATTTATTTGTTTACATTTATATTTTTGGTCGTTATTTAGCTAGATTTTATTCATTATTTCAACTGCATATTTCCTTTAGTCATCTTTTAATTTGCTTTTATGCTGTTTGTTTATTTAAAAATGGACGTAACTAACGAGGGCATTTTTCCCTACAAGATTTGAAGAGGTTCTTGAAGAAAGTGGTGAAGTTAGGGAAAAGAAGATGACAAAAGTGTGTAAGCTAACAAAGGCCTTCATCGGAGAAAGAAAGAGAGGTAGAATAATAAAATAAATGGAATTGAAGAACAAATGAAGAAAATACAGAGTAATAAAAGAATAAAAGGAGGAACCGGGTAAAGACGAAGAAGCACAGCGATTCATAATTACGAAATTTAGACCGATTGAAGAATGGGAGAACAGGAGAAAGAATTAAAGAAAATGAGGAATCAAAGAGGAAATAAAATAATAAGAGGAACAATAAAATAACAACAAACTGAAGAAGACATAAAAAATTAAGAATATGAGGAAGCATAATGAAAGAAGAAAACGAATAGGAATTAAATAAAAAGTAAGATAGAAGAAGAGGAATGAGATTGACAAAGTAATTAATAAATAAAGAGAAAGAGAAAGCAGAGGAGAATATCCCTTCCCAGGCGAGACGCGTCTTTCCTCCACGACACCGAATCTAATCATGGAACAAACCAGGTAGATGCACCTGTTGTCACGGGCTTGCCGTTCTGATCTTTATGTGAAGTTCATTATTCGGTCGGAAGGCCTCCACTTTTTAAAAGGGATGGATGAGGATGAGGTATTCCAAGTGCTACCATGTCGGGAAGGTTGCGCTCCTTTTGACTGTTTGGAGCACCGAAGTCTCCTCTCTGTGTTACTCGATTTATGCCCTTCCCACCCATTTTCACTTTCCCTAACTGCACCTCTCCTCTTAAAAGCCCCCTCCCATCACCTGATAGCGGGGGTCAGCCGTTAGTTTTTGCCTTCGAAAATAAATAAACTAAATCCTGGTAATTTACGCCAATTCAACCTGTTAATGGTCGCCAAACGCTTTAAAAGGTCATCACATGTCAGGGTCACCGGGCCTCTTGACTGGCCCCATGAGGCCTATTTCGGGAAGATGGTCGGAGGAAGGCCCGTCTATGAATCCAAATTGCCGCTTTATCGAAAGAACGCGCCATCGCCCAAGAGGCTTCGATGTGGCGTCGCAGATTTTGCAATGTCGTGATTCTCTCGTCAGCTTGCGGAGCCTTGATCCGGCCCGCAGGAAAAGGGAAGTAATTTTGTAGCTTTGAGTTCACTGAGTGAACGTGAGGATGTAGCCCCAAGTTTAATGTGTTGGCGTATATTAGTTTATCTAAGTTCGATGAGTGGATGTAAGTTCGTAGCTCTAGATTCATTAATTGGATGTATATTAGTACCACGAGGATTAGTTCGCAGATGGAAGTTCGTATCTCCAATTCCTGGGTCGATTTCGATGCCTTCTGGGAACTTGAGTAACGAATCCCACTTTGAAGCTGCTTGAAATGGAGGTCAGCCCTACCATTCCGAGTAGTTCATGCGGTCGTTGTACTGGTTTGGAAGTTGTGAAATTAAAATATGTACCTCTTCGCTTCCAAGTTTTTTAAAGATTGCATGAGATAAAGCATTTATATTCTCTCTTATTTGCTTTTATAAGGTAACGTTATTGTTTCACTTAAGAGGCGCTAATAAACTTAGGTATGGTTGAAAGAAAGCGTCAAACCTGTTCAATAATTTTTGGGAAGTCTAGCAATATTTAAGTGTTAATGGAATTTGGTGTTGTATTGCCAATATGAACATTTTAATGATTTAAATTGATTCCTCTTCTTCTTTTGCACTTTCCTCTTATTGCATTACTTTTCAACACGAAGAGAAAATTACTTCCGGGAAAAAAATTTCCACAATTTGCATGAAAATGGTATTTTAACCACCTTGGTAAACCTGGGAGTGGTTGAAAGGTGTACTTTTTCTACCCCCCAAAAAAGAAGTATTTCTGGAATGGTAAGAAATGGAAATTGCGAATCGAAAGGTTAACAAATCAAAATTAATAACGAGGTTTATTGCCTCACTGTGTTAGTCCAACTTAAAATTCTTAGTTACACTTTATGTTCGTAATGTGAAATAAACACAAAACCTGAGTCACGAACAACTTGCTCAATAAATATGAATGAACGAACAACTCGTTAATTGTGGAAACCTTGAGTTACTTGACAAATTTTGATTTAAGGACAACCGCAAGTTAGTTAGCAACCATTGATTTTGGCATAAACACACATTTAATACTGGTTGAATGACCTCCACTCTTTTCCATGCATTTCTTTCAAATTACCACACAAGAAGTGCAAATTCTATTCGAGATAAAAGCATTTGATATGATTAGGGGGCGTCACACAGATGAGGAGGCAATGAGAATTTCTCCAAAAACTCTCTTAATGCAACTTAAGAAAGGTAAAATTCTAAATTAATTTAGGAAAGAATAAATTTTGTAACCTCCAAATTTGCTGACGAAATTTTTGAAGGAAATTTCTACTAACAAAATTCCACAGACACAAAAATAAATCCTTTTTATTGTAAATTTAGAGACAGACGGAAACACTGAAAGTTTGTCTCCGTTTTGGCAATTGAGAATTTCCAGGAAAATTAAAATGGTAAACGAAAAAAATTATTTGTTAAAAATATTAAGCAATAGGAGAATATATGAAAAGGCTTAATATGTTTACCACAAAATGTACCATAACTGCTACATTAAGAGGTCATATACTTTATCCCAGATGTGTTGGGTAAGGGCGATGTTCCTGGCATTCGGCCAATAATTTCGCAGTCAACATTTCAAAGGACTCACGGCAATAAGATTTGAGTTCCCCACAAAAAAAAACGACTTCAGTCCAATCTATTCGGTAAAATACCGGGTGTTACAAACGACTTATTAGCCCATGAAAAACAACTGACAGACTGATAAAAAGTAACGGAAGCATCTAAAGGTAATAAGAGAAATAATTTTATTTGTATTTACATAAAAAAATATTTATACGTATAATGATTACACACCTGTGTAAACCTGTTTTTCAGATCCTTCGTTAAAACTGATCGTCTCCAAAGAGAATAGTCAGAAAAGGGAGTCCAGATCAGGGTTAAACCAGTGTAAAATAAATTATAATTAAATCTGGATCCCCCCTCCAAATGCAGCAAAAATCTATAATATTTATTTAATTCTAAGCGAAATTCGGGGAATGTTATTTATTCATTGCTTTAAGGAGGAGATTTGGAACTTCGGAAATATCATGAAATTATATTGTTATTAGAGCCCAAGTTTCCCTCTCTATTTTATTCGGTAATTCCAATTGTGTGAAAGAAGAGTAAATCTATCATTATCACACAGATTAGAGGAAGACACATTTTTATGTGCACAGATATGTACACACACGAGATAAAATATATTTTTCAGTCGAATTTTGCACACATCACGAAAATGAAAATAATTTTAATGTCTTCATTAATTAGGATTCCTTAAGGTCATTTTCAAAAACAATTAATCTATGCTATTTAATTTATGGTCCCATACCTCCCCCCCCTCCCGCCACCAACTTAGCCAACTGCCCCAACATTTAAAGGTAATGCATTATCACATATTTTTTTAATTTCATCCACCATCTTGCTAATCTCCAAGGCATCATTGGATGATTTTGGAGACCTATTCCAAAAAATGACATAGCAAAGGAGGGACATAAATACCGTTCAAAGGAGTAACATAAATATCAATCAAAGGAGTAAAATAAATATTGTTTAAAGGAGTGTACTATCAAAGGAGTGGCACAAATACCGTTGTATAAAACTGTTCAAAGGAATGAAATAACAGACCAACATAAATACCATTCAAAAGCGTGAAATACCAAACGATCGACATAACAAATGAGTGACATATCGAAATGGCATATGTCCTTCAAAGGAACGACATAATAAAAAAGTGACAAAATTAGGATTCAAAGGTGTGACATAAAGACCATTCAAAGGAGGAAAGTATCTAACAAGTGACATAAATAACATTCAAAGGAGTGAAATATAGAAACAATGACACTTTAATGAAATGGAACATTTGTGGTGTCAATTGGACCAGCGAGTGAAGAACCGATCTCCTCCACGAGCGTCTCTGAAAGAGACCACATAAGCAGACTTTGCTCGAAGGAGGGTTTCAAACTCCCGTCAAAAAGGTGAATGAATGAAGGTTTCGACGGAGTGAAGCCATTATTAATGGTGAAAAAGGGACAACTATATAAAAGAGACATCTATATAAAAGGGATAATTCTATATAAAGACAACTTTATAAAAGGATAAACTCTATACAAGGAACAAATCTATAAAGAGGAAAACTCGATAAACGGGACAACCCTATATAAATGTTTTAAACTTATAGTGACCATTAATTTATTGAACTCCCGAATGTGACGTCTCTGAACTGCTACTCCTACAATACTTAACCTTGTTTTTTTGACCGGCGGCTAATTTTGTAGGCTAGTCGCCTACAAGCTTTCGTCCACTGATCCATTGTAGGGGCACTGAGAAGAAAGGTTTACCCCCTCTGTTGGTTTCAGAGTATGCGTATTTATTCCCACTCGTGTTACTTTTCTATTTCCGCAGTTTTCTTTTCTATTTCTTCCAAGGGGGTCTCGAGTGTAGCATGTAAACCATGATGGAGCATAACCTTTTGTATTGCGTTTCCCCTTGCCCCACATAATGCAGGTTCGTTCTCTTCATGTCCTAATTTATTCAGTATGAACTGCGGATATATATATATATATATATATATATATATATATATATATATATATATATATATATATATATATATGCCGTTAGGTAAGGACAATACAAGAATTCCTTAATCCGTATTGACTTGGACATTATTCATTATTTACAAAAAAATTAGATTGGTGAAGAGCCGTAATAAAAATCCCATTCTCATTTTCTGTTAAAGTAAACGCCAACTCTTAAAAAAAGGTTAGTAAAATCTTTATTTTTAGAGAAATGGATGGTGGCCCAGTGGTAGATGTGATGCTCCCAAACAGGGTTGGGGAACTTCAGGAGACTTTACTAGCGGATTGAGGAATTCATACTCTTCCCCCTACCTAAAAGAAGTGACATGGACGTTAATGTTCACTTCTTTCTCCGTCTATCTCCTCCTATATACAGAGAGGAGAAATAAGTATTCGTACACCTTCAACATAAAATTTTAATAAACAAGGGTAAAAAAAGTATTCGTACAGAAACATAAACCTTACGAAATTCATTTATAAAGCGCAAGAAATACACACTATTCGCTGTGACGGTGTAAAGAAGCTTCTAGAGGGTTCAAATAATATCTACAGCAGTCAACAAGAGCTCAGCAAAGATTGGAATAATTGTTGCCAGTTTAGCGCGAAACACGCTAGATTTGGCGCGTTTTAACATTACTTAGCGCGAATTATTTTTATTTGACACGACCGCGCTATTTTAGCACTTTCGCATTTTATTTTAGCGCGTTTTGACACGTTTTTGCAGTTTTAGATTAGATCATTTGATAATCCATTTTCCATCAAGGCCAAATCTGTTTTAGTGCTGCAAAGGTTTGTATGTTCGTACAAAATTGCTACTATTTACCTCCTAGCTGTTGTACACTTGTACAGAGCCTACAGTAGATTACGAAGCCTGATATTTTCGGTACGTTTAAAAACGTTTTTGAACTGGCTGAGAACGCCATCAATGACCATATAAAAGACTACTCCTTTAAAACGCTGCATTTGAAGCTGTTTCTTAGGAATTTATCTCATACAAATATTAAAACGGTAAATATAGAATAAAATTCAAGAAAAAATAATTTAGTGATCTACTTTAGTTATATCAGGTATTACTCTCAAACTAGAATCCAATTATTGTATCCTTCTTGGATTTGATTGGATTGCAGGAATGCAATGCTGAATCAATTTGCAGTGCAATTAAGGAAAGCTTAAAAGAACATTCCCTTGGTTTAAAGAACTTAGTTGGATTTGGTACAGACAACGCTTTCGCCATGACGGGAAATAAAAATGGCTTTCTATGCGCTCTTAAACGGAGAAGTTCCTCATTTGACTCTGATCAAATGCATTTGTCATTCTCTCCAACTTGCAGTGTTCCTGCTGCAGCGGAATGCTTACCTAGGCATTTAGACTTCATGATTGAGGAACTTTATAACTGGTTTTCGCATTCCTCTGTCGGTCAAAAAAAAATATAAGGTGCTATTCGCCTCAATAAACGACGGTAATTTACCGCTAAAGCTTATCTCGCTTAGTCCGACCAGATATGGCTCTCAATAGAAGTTGCTGTTTCAAGAATTTTGGAACAGTGGGTTGATTTGCGTTGCCAGTTCAGTATAGCAAGAAATGAAGTAAGATGCTTCAAAGGTGAAACTCTATATTCTTTGCTCAACGACAAGAAAAACTTTGTTTTTTTCTGGTGTTTCTTAAACAAATACTTCCTTAAGTTCAAAGGGTTAATGAAGTTTTTGAGGCGCACATAAAAGATCCGACAAAATTATTGAGGGATCTCCAATTTCTGATCAATTCTATTACTTGAATGATTTTAATAGCAGGAAAAAAACTCAGCAAGATGAGTGTCTTCGGAATTTATAAACCCGAAACATTATCTCTGTTATCAGTTTGAAAATGAAATCTCGCAATGCAACTTTCCTCAACAAGCAGAAAACGAAATACTTGAAGGAGAGATAAAATTCGTCATAAGCTTGGGCAGCAAATTAAGCAGCGACTACCAAATATTATAAAAGTTCTAGAATTCCTGAAAATATTTAGTACTACTTATTGCCTTAAACCCACAGAACTGCCAATCGTAGACCTACGAAACATTTTTATAAAAATGATGAGACCATAAATAAAATAGATTTTCAATGGAACCAGCTAAGGAATTATCCCAGGTTGAAGTTTCGAACACCATTTCATTCTCGATAGAAGTTTCTTTCTATAGGGATTCTGTAGGGGAAAATCAGTAAAAGGCACTCTCTTATATTGCATTAAGACTACTTATTCTGCCGCATTCCAATGTCGATGTGGAACGACTCTTTAGTGTCATGAACATTGTTCATTCAAAGTTGCGCAACCGCATGAATTTAAAAACATGAGAGAAATTTATCCGTAAAATATGGTCTAAAGCGTAGTGATAAATGCTGCTTCAATTATAAATTGCCAAATGAGATCTTGCGGAAAATTAGAACGATGGATGCATATGACGCCTCGACCTCAGAAGAAAAGGTTGACGAAGACTATGACGATTTGGAAGAAAGCAGTGATTTCGAAATCTTGGATTGTGAGTAAATTAAAGGTAAATTGCTTTACATTCATTTGTTTAAAATTGATTCTAGATTTTAACATATTGCTTTAACTTTTCTATTTTAACGCGTTTTAACACAAGTTTTGCGCTATTTAGTGCGTTTTGGACCACGATCTTGCGCCTTTACCTTTGACACATTTGGCAACTCTGATTGGAATGGCATTCAACAGTCTACGTTCCCTCGGTAAAGACGTTTTCATAGCGAACAATAAAGAACTTTCCAATGACCAGAAATAGGCGATTCTGAAGCTCCACACTGATGGGCTGAGCTACGGGTAGAGATCCGAGCAGCTGAACATACCTTTCAGCACCATTGGCTTTGTCATTCTGAAGTGGAAAAAAGTGGGAACCCTAGACAACCTTCAACATTCAGGTGATCCTTGAAAGATTTACCCCACAGCTTCTTCTGTAATACTCAGAAAGATGAGAGCTGGCCCTATGATGACTCTTTAGAAATTGCAAGATGACCTAGTGGTGGCAGGAACGTTGGTTACAAAGTGAACAGTCAGTAATGAACTGAACTGCCATGATTTTAAGTTTCGCAGGACAAGGAAGACACCTTTGCTGCTGAAGAGACACACAGCTGCCAGGTTGAAAGTCCCACGTGAGCATTTGGAGAAACCTGCTGAGTTTTGGGATAATGTCCAGTGGTCAGACGAGACAAAAAAAAATTCTTTGGCCGCAACGATTGCCGTCCTGTCTGGAGAAAAGTCGGCGGTGCCTATGAACCTAAGAACACCATCCCTACCCTAAAGTTCGAAGGAGGTAGCATCATGGTGTAGGGGAGATTCTTATCTAAGAGTACCAGCAATATCTACAAGCTTGGACTTGGAGAGGAAGAGATTTTTCAACAAGATAAGGATACCAAGCGTACTTCCTCAACTATCGCAAATGGTTCTGTAAATTCAATATCAACGTTTTAGAGTGGTCTAGACAGTCGCCAGATTTGAACCCAATAGAGAAGTTGTGGCGAACATTGAAGAACAAGATTCATTTGAGGGGTCCAATGAACATCAAAGAATTGACGGTAATTTGAAAAGAAGAATTGCCTGAAGTACTAAAGGAATGTGGCAGTGAAGAACTACAGTGAAGAACTACAGGAAACGATCGATAGCGGTGAAAGCCAACAAAGGTCACGCGACTAAGTATTAATCACCAAATACCGATTTGTACAAATACTTTTTTCTCTGCTGTTTTCATTAATTTCAATTTTATTGAATATTAATCCTGTTTCTTGCCTTTTTGTACACATAACTTTTAACCTTACATTAATATGCATCTATTGTGTGAATTTCATGAAGTTTGATGGGTTGAAAGTCTATTGAAATGGAATTGTGAAGGTATACGAATACTTATTTCCCCCCCCCACTGTATATATATATATATATATATATATATATATATATATATATATATATATATATATATATTTATTCCAGACATTTTCCTTCCTCTCATATTTACCACTTTCGTTAGATATGACTCTTTACAAACGCTCAACTGCAGCTGCCCTCGTTGGTTTCACTTAAAAGGTTTTAGAACAAAATTCCTCCTCACTCCTTTTTATCATTCTTTCTTAGGAGAGATTAGTCCTGACTAAAGTGGAAAGAGGAAATTAACCCATTTAAAGATTCCAAATTTACCATAACGGTGATGGTGTTATTATTAGTGAATACTAAGAAGGGAAAGGAGCGAAGTTATTTCGCCGCATTTCTCTCGCGGACGTTGGGGGACGTAGGGCTCGCAATCCTCTAAATGGCAGCTGCAGCGCATCTCTTTGCAATGTTGGCAAGTAGTTGGCCAGTGTATAGAGTTACACCTCCTGGCCCCAGGTATCCAATAGTCTCACACTAGATTGAGACTACACCCATTGGTTTATGTGCAAAATGTATCTCATTGATGTGTATGTTTAAAATGTATCTCATTAGCTTGTGTGAATGTGTACAATGTATCTCATTTGTCTGTTTGTGTACAATGTATCCTATTGTGTGCGGATGTGTACAATCTATCTCATTGGTGTATGTGTCTGTATACAATGTATCTCATTGGTGTATGTGTATGCATACAATGTATCTTACCTGTGTGTGTGTCTGTGTACAAACTATCTTATTGGTGTGTGTGCATACATTGTATCTCATTAGTGTGTTCACTATGCATTTCAGTAGTGTATGTGTATGTATGCAATGTATATTATCGGTGTGTGCATCTGTGTACAATATATCTCATGGGTGTGTAATCTATTCACATGTCTGTTATCTTTGTTTAGAAGAAAATTTAATTCCTGATTCGTTATTGTGAGAAATTCACTCATGAAGAAACAGAGGAAATATTCGCCTGCCTCTCAGTCAAAGAGTGCATTATAATCCACACCACACACTCTTCACACACGTGTAACATGCTACAACTGACATCCTAGAATAGTGCATGTCCCCCTGGATTAGGTCCCTTTACCGAACTTAAAATGCTCAAGTTACCACCCAAAACTACCACTCCATAACTTGTGATACTCCCAAAGCCTCCACATTCCTCTCAGATACTCGGTTAAGATATCTCACACACACTCCTTCTTCTTCCAAACTTCGCGCAATCAGTTTTTCTGCGTATATGTGTGAGTATAATGGCATGGGTATTCTTCTATATCTGTACGCATCCATGTACGTATAATTCTGAGTACAGATCTTAATTCCTCTTCTCCTTCGATGCTTCGATTCAAGCATAAAAATATGCCACAGATTCAGGAAAGTGATCAGGCTCCGAATATTAATTAATTAATACGACTACACAACACACACCGTCCAATCCTCATGCTAACATGAACATAACCTCATTCTGTGACATAATTTGACCACCAAAATCACCTTGGTTATGTTTATGCATACATGGGAAATACCACATCACCGATATAAACATGTGAATGAATTGGTATAAGCACGACCCGGAGTCACCCTGGACTACACCTGTTTTGCGTATATCTGAATTCAACAGGTAACCCGTTCCTCGTTTACGTTTTCTCCCTTAATACAACTCATTACAATACGATTCACCTCGGTTAATAGACGTTGGGTCGTATATAAAGAACCCGCGCTGCACAGACACACCCGCGTTTCGAAATTCCATTTTGAGACGGGTCTCTTTCAGATGGCGAGAAATGTCTCTCCTGTAATTGGCGATAGGACGCAAATATATAATACCTAAATGGGCTCCTCAGCCTCCTCTGCTAGTAGACCCATTACGGGTCTTCCTCATTGTCCGCCTCAATGAGAGACTAATTTGCATGCGAAAGAAGGAGCCGGAGCACCGAGCTCCTCCTAAGGCCCACTTGAGCGAGATTCGGAGCTCCGCTCTCGGTTGATTATTTCTTCACTCGTTTTGAGTTATCCGCTTGGGCCTCACAGTGCTTCGGTGCAGGCTCGAGGAGGACCTTTCCCTCATTCTCCAATGCACACACAGTATTTTCATCCCTGTGCACACAATCATTGCAGACAGGTGTGTTTCTTCATTTGCTCGTGTTATTAAAGGAAAGCTCCAAATATAATTACCTCATATCTTGTATAGGATGGGATTTGCCCGATCTAATTACAGAGGACGACAATCATAATCCAAAATATAGCATTTTATGACCTGGAGCAGAAAAAATTGAGGACCCAAATTGGAATTAATTAATTAAAAAGTTACATAGAATAAATTAAGTTTTAGAGAAGAAGATGAGTTCAGGGTCGGAGTACAGAGACCGGGGCCAGGGTCAATCACTTAAGTTTCACTACCAAATTCCGAGACCTCTTTTTTCCATCACGGTCTATTGCAGGTTTTATCTTCACCATTTTTTTGGTTAACTTTGTTCTAATTAGTATAAAGAGACTGCTGGTTCGTGACGTCCGTAAAATTCGAGTGGTACATATACCACGTCCGCTAAAGGATTATTTAAACCTTTGAATATTTTTTAAGGGAAAACAAACAAGGGCATTTCTTACACAATGATTATACAAGACGTCCGTGAAGGAAGTATTAAAGTTACGGAAAGTGAAAATATATACAAGATAAATATGCTCTCGATTGTAAAGAGGCAGGTGTGAACATTTCAGTCCCCTCAGTGAGGCGGAGACTTTTCGACCAGGGTCTTAAGTTGAGAAGCGCCGCAAAGAAGAATTGAGGGTTGATTACTCGGGGAAAGTGACATTCTCTAATGAAGGATCCATCCGCTTGTTTGGACCTTCTTGAAGATTACTCGGTAGGAAGAGAAAAGGAGAGCGCTTTCAAGAGTCTTCTGTCGTGAGGAAAGTGAAGCATACGGACACTCCATGTCTTGGGTTGGCTCTCATCTATGGACACTGAAGCACTAACAATTTTGCCAAAGAACATTTCCATGAACTCAATATGGTACCAAAACCTGCTACATCAGCACCTTTTCTCAACAGTTCAGGACGTATTTGGAGAAGATAGCTGCAATCGCAGCATGATGGCACACATTGTCACAAAGTAAAATCAATAACAAAGTTCTTAGATGAAAATAACATAAAACATTTGTGAATTGTGCTCAGGAGTTCGCCAATTTACACCCAAAATAGAAGTTCTGGGCGATAATTAATCTGTCAGTTAATAAACAGAAGCCCTCCAATTGTGAGCACTTGCCTGTCTTCCGGGAACAAAAATGGAACAATATCATTCAAGATATCATCGCAAATTTGGTCTCAATTATGCCCAAAATAATTGAAGCAATCCTGAAGAACAATGTACATCATGGTAAATTTTGACTTCGCGCATCAATCGGCTGTATTGATTAATAAAATGGGTTTGGGCTCTAAATCTTGGTATACTTCACCTTCAAATTAGGATACAAACATACTGAAACAAATCCCAAAGTTTGATTAGTTCTATTAATTTTCCGATAGGTATGAAAAAATATATTAGTCTCAAAACCTTTGACAAGATATTCTTTGAAAAGTGTCTCTGATAGAGTTCTAGCGTTATTTCATAGAACATTGAATAAAAAAGATAAAGATGAAACTCATAAGTATTTGAAGAGATGTGTCAAGAAATTTATAACGATAAGTATTAATCACGGTTTAGTCAGAAAACAACATGGTTACTTCATAGACATTTGAACAAAATATTAATAAGAAGTATGTAGGCCATTTATCTGTAAACCTTGAGCCCATCTATGGCTTAATGAATTTACCAATTTCTCGCATTGATCGGCAAGGGTTTATTCCATTCTTCTTCTCTTATTTGACAGAAATCTTCAACATTCCTCAGTTTCCGTGTAAATAGATTCTCATCTAGAATCTTCCGAAGGTTTGGTATCCGGTTTAAGTCTGCTTCACCGTCTTTACTGCTTGGTACGAAGTATAGTCCTGAGTGAAAACAGGCTCTCCTACTCCCTGAACCAGATTCCTCTTGTGCGGAGTGTTTACGTTTCCACATAAAAAGATGAACGGACAAACTACATCGGTTCAAAACATGCTCCACCCCCTTACGCATTCTTTTCCAGGACTTTGCCTTCTTTTGTGAGCATGATGATTCATTCTTCACCCGTATGATACCCTACATGCTGGTTTACATCAGGTCGGAGCAAATTAATGTGTTTAGTTGAGTAAATACACTTCCCACTCTTTTGTACTTCACAAGTCGTGCTCAGTAGCGAAGGCCAACCTAGCCGATTTAATATTTTACTTATGAGAGGTTTCTTAGCAGGGAGGACAAGCTATGAGTTTTACCTCACTCAAGCGACGTGAGACAGTTCGGTGAGACACATTCCAGGACAGGTTCTCTTCAACTTGAGGTGAATTACCGTCTGCGGTTTCATATCACTATATCATCGCAATGTTTTTGAAGGCGACATGTTTTCATTTTCCCTTCCTGGAATCCAGTCTCTTCATAGAGCGTTATTATTTGTAGAATCAGACTTTTGACCGATTACATTGCCTCTATATGTCAGATAGTGTGACGCTTTCTCTTTTCCATTGGAGGACCAGCTTTACCAATGAGTATTCAACTTTACCTCGTCTCACCAACCAAAGAAATAAGTATAACATCAGTATTCATATACAATGCATGTGACAGAGTGTTGCCATGCATACATAACGATTTTTCTGTGTAGTTGAGAGATTTATCCTTTTCTATGGATTTTTTCCTCTTAACTTTTCAGCCGATCCCCAATGAAATGAAACTTAAACACTATCAGAGGTAAATTCCAAAGAATATACTGAACAATTTTATGGAAATTGAATCAGTGTTTTCAAGAACATGAACATTTTGGTATTTGATTATCTACATTTGGACGGTACTGTGTATTTTTCGGAGAAGGAAATTGACCACCAAACCATGAGACAATATAACATACAGAAGCGTCTTCAAATATAGCTCAAGCCTAACTCCACTTGTGCATACCATAGCCCATATGAAATCTATGGTTCAACAAGTCTCCTAAAGAGAAGAACAAGGTAAAGACACAAGAATAGGACAAGTCGAAAAAAATAAAGAAACAATGCCTTAAAATTAGACTAAGATAAATATCCCTTCTGTCTTCTATGATCAGCTTAATAATTACAATGCACAAGAAATACAAATTCCCCCCCAAAAATAAAGAGATATTTGCGTCCATGAATAAAAAGAAAATTACGAAAATTCGCACATCTTTGAGAGCCGGAAAATGGTACGGCCTCATAAATTCTGGTTTTATATGAGGAAGCCTCAAAAAACATATGTACGACATAACGCATTAAACGTTGATTCAAAGCCCTAATCAGCGGGTAAACAAAGAAGTTTCTTTCCAGGTTCGCAGTTTTATAAAGGTCATGTTTACCTAATTACCGAATAAATCATCTTCACAGGTTTCTTCTTTCTAGCTTTATGGATCTGTTAACTCACATAAACTAAATAATCCTCATTTAGATTAACATCATACCATATATCCAACTGGTTGGGACATCCGTTGATTCCTGTGGATTCGCTAATTTCGGAAAGCCATGGCATAAATAATATCTGCCTCATCAGCAAACATTACGTTCCTAATGGTAATAAATTTGGTTAATTTTAATGCTTACTCTTCCTTTTTTACTCCCGTCCAAGTTAATGACTATTTGAGCTTTCTTGAAGAGCCCCACCTGCACTTTTTTCTATAACACTCAGTATTTTATTTATATAATTTCTCTAATCCTTAAAAATATTAAATTCATTTTTAATGGAACGTCTTTCCCTCGAAGATTTGGTATGGCAATGGGAAAATGGTTATACAAAATTCCTGTTGAAATTTAGATGGATATTTTTCATTTATATTTTTATTACAAATCAGGATTATTCCTTTAACTATCTTTTATAAGGAGAATATTTATAACAATTTTTTTCTTGAAATATTTTTCAAAAAACAATTCATTTTTTTAATTATTTTAATTCTAAAATTACAATTTTTTTTATTTCTTTGCCTTTCCTTGATCCATTAATACAAAGAACCCCTAAGCGACCCGGTTAGAGTAGAGGGAGGCTTTTGCATGCAGTGGGACTTTATAGCCCCCCCCTCGGTACTCGGGGTCCATGTTCGGAACTTCCATCACAACTTAACCTCACGTGCAATCTAGCCAAGTGGAGTGACTTCCCTACAGGATTCCTCCAGTTGGGGGTAGGGGGTCGTCTAATATCACCTAGGGTATGACTTACCACTGTTGCCCTACTGAGGGGCTAGAGCTTTAAAGGCAGAGCCGCTCTTCATAGCGAGAGGCCTTTTAATCTCCAGAGGAAGGTTTTTGTCCTTCTTGTCCTAACTCAATCCTTTTATTCTCTTTCGAGTTGTCCTTAGGGATGGATATTTGAGGGATTCAATAGACAAGTTTCATGCTTCAAATGGAAATATTTATTGATTAAATATTTTGGGCAAATTGGTCAGAAAATATTGGTTACCTTTCCTATTTTGTCCCGACCTAATTTCACTTTTCCGCTGGTTACCAAACAAAGCGGTTCTCAAGGACCAGAAATTGGCTTAAAAGAATTTGGTATTTGTGTTCAAATTGGATCATTATTTCTAATTGGTCTATTACCATCAAATTGGAAATAAATTCACACATTTACCGCAATGGAATATTTCTTTTTACTATCATTAAAAGCAGGTAATTAAGGAAAGATTCTATCCTGCAAAAGGACTCAAGGAGAAAACTTTAGGGGGAAGATTTCAGCAATCCAAGCAGGGAGCAATTAAATCCGTCAATTTGGGAGAGATGTCATCATTTAGTGTAATCCGAGAATTCAATTTGTCTGCCATCAGAAGAACCTGAAAAAAATGCAAAATATTTTCCAATATTTAGATGCGAATTGACAAGATAAATTCTCTTCTTCTTTAACCTTTATTATTCCATATCACACAAACATAGATAGACATTCGGTATGTAAGAAGGTAGGTAGGTAAGTGTGTATGTAGGTATGTAAGTCTATAGATACATAGCTAAGTATGCGAATCAGTGGTTATGAGTAGGTAGGTAAGTAGGTATAGGTAGATGATTATAGGTAAATAGATATCTCTGCAACTACACATTTCATTCGTTATCACTTAAATTTACGAACCCACTTACACTCGTTTCATTCTTGGGCATAATAGAGAAATTGAATTTACTACAAATGGAGTTCACCTTAAAGAGATTAGCAAAAAGAAGAATAAAAGGAAATAATATTATTAAAAAAGATAAATATACAAAAATATATTTAATCTAAACAGAGAGATAAAGAGATTGCTACAAGATTCTTTTCATGCCTTCATGTTCTGAATGGCTGTGCAAATCTTAACCTCTTTTTTATATTTTGCTCAAGAATACACACAATCTAAGAGGAATAAAATTGATTTTCAATCATTGCGCCGTGGAAATTTTGAGGAGTGTCAATCCTCTACCCCCCTCCCCGCTCAAAAAAGGTCGGGAGGAAGTGTTTCCAAACCGCTATTAAACAAATAGCGCATTTGATCGGTTGCTATTAAAATTCCACTATTTCTAAAACCCCTCGTCTAATATATTATTTATTTGGGGCTGATTTGTAATATTTCTTTCGTGTGAGTGTATTTTGTTCATTGTATTATTTCTTAACAAATATTCATGGTTCGTTTTTCTAAGTTATGGTAAAACAAAGATGATACTGATTCAATTGTAAATGGCGGTAGTTCTAGTGGTGGGGCGCATATGTGTGGTAGTGTCACATCGAGGTCAGTTGTGCGCCAGCAGATACAAAGACTGCTTGCTCTTTGTAATAAGTAGAGTAGAAGAATCCTCTGTTAAATGTGTTGATGCAGTCAGAAGATGAACAACTAAACTATGAATCCAACTAACATGTAAAGAAGAGTTCGTCCAAGGCCTTCTTCATCTTTATTCAAGAAGCCAATTAAATATTTTGAAAGCCTCAACAGACTCAACAATTGTTCAAAATCACAACTATTTTGGAGGAAAGTCTAGAAAAAAGTTATGTTGTGGATAAATCGATTATATAAAAGATGCAATCACATCCAAATGCAGAGGCAGTAATATTGACAATAAACTATTGTCTGTTGAAATGTATGAAAAAGAGATTTGAGTAAAACTGAAAATTCTTTCTCATTACTTGATTTATGTAATTTGGTCTTCGTGAGAGAGACGCTTGTGTTTTGCGAGTCAGCAGAATTAATCTTGCCAAAGAAGTTGAACTTACGGAAAGAAGAAATCACAAAGGAATGAATCTAAGGCACTTGTCTATGAATTCATTCTTGTTTTACAACTGAACACTCACAATCCCCTTGTGGGTGTGGCTAATATTTTTGTCCAATTAATGAAAGCTGATCCAATGTTAAAATGTATTGCTTGATTAATTACTTCTTCGAGATACAAAGGGGTGTTTCTAATATGTAGAGTCTGGTTGGGGGCAACTTAATTTTAAGTAATAAAAGTGTTGCATTAAACCAAAATATAGTATTCATGTATTCAGTCTCTGACAGAAATTCATAATTGGAAATTGTTTGGATACGACTAGTTCTTAGTTTCGGGCTAACTACTAGTCTTTTACATTACTTTTTAAGTCACTAAGCACAAAGGTCCGTGAACCATTTAACAACACCAGGTTACGATACATAATTCGCAAGCATTGTATAGTTTTTTTGGAATGAGACACCATTACACTTAGACAGAAAGTAGAGAAGCAAATGATACTTCTGAACAAGATTTCTTTTTCTCGGAACCCACCTGGCGACTGCCTCCTTGGGCATAAGTCGCCGTACTCACTACAGCCTATTACTAGGCTATTTAAAAAACAAACAAATAATAAATAAATAACAAATAATAATAAAAAGATCTTAGGCTAAAAACAAAACACAAAGGTAACAAGAAGGAAGCGCGCTCCAGCGTAGGGGGTAGGCGCGCCTCCTCCCGGTGCAAGAGCATGCAACCCACAACAAAAAGTCAAATAAAGTGGAGAAGGCCAACCTCCTTCAAAAAGTCGTTAGGTCCATAAGTCAGTTTGCACGAACCCGTTCCGAGTTCAGGGGAAACCGGTAGCGAACACGCTCGTCCCGGTATCTTGGGGGGTAACAAGCACGAATATCGCCCAGACTGGGACATTCAACAAGAATGTGCCAACAGTTTGGGGCACAACGCAGTCTTCGAAATAAGTCTTATGCGAGCGCTCCATAAGATGGAGGTTCGTCCCACGAGTGTGTCCAATTCGGAGATGACAGAAACCAACCTGAAGCGGTTGGACATTGGGGGATAGGTCCATGGTAACAGTCGCAGCGCAATGGCACACAACTTTTAGTTCCCATCTTCTCTGCTACGCAGCCCGCAGTACTGCCCGTATTCCTGCCATGTAAAAGGTGTGAGGAAGAGCAAAATGCTGGTCTGGTCGCCTAATACTCGCGGACTCTTTGGCACCCTCATCGGCTCGCTCATTCCTTGCAATTCATACATGTCCAAGAACCCAGCCAAAGATAATCTTGACATCCGCCAGGCTCGCAAAAACCGTGGCATCAAGGATATAGCGAACAAAAGGATGCCGAGATTCCAATGCTCCGTGAGCACTCAGGGCGCTTTGTAAGTCGTTATAAATTACAATCCGGTCTCCGAACAGGGCACGTCGCGTTAACTCCCGTAGCGAGGGATGTATTGTAACCAGCTCAGTCGTGAAGACAAACGCAGGGCCTGGCAAAGAAAGCCCCATGTAATACAAACATTGGGTATGCGGCGTGGAAACCGACCCCCTTTTGGGAATTGAAGAAATCCGTATACACTTGCATGGTTCCAGCGTGACAGAAAGTGTGCTCCAAAAAGGTCGAACACAATACGCTCAGCACTGTAGATGCTTTGGAAGCAAAGTCGTGGCAAAAAATGTTAAAATGTGGTACCCTCCAGGCTGGCGTCCTTGCAGAACAAGGGATCCCACCGGGCCAAGAAATATACCTAGCTATTGAAGGATTTCCTAGTCCTATAACCAAAGGGCTTACGGTACGACTGGCGTCTTTCGGTGGCATAGGCACCGTCAAAATCAGCTGCGGATGCAGTGAGAGCTGTTAGCGACTGAGGGAGGCACTCTTCTTGCATGTACAGGCAACTGATGCATTGTGTACGGTGCAAAGCAAGGTGCTTTACCACATCAGCGACAAGTAGGCTCTCAATGGTGGGAGTGCGGAAGGCACCGGTCACCAGTCAAATGCCAGTGTGGTGGATCGAGTTCACCTCCCGCAATACATGCTTGGCTGCAGATGCATAAAACTTGCGTCCGTAGTCGAGCTTCGAACGAACAAAGGATCGATAAAAAAGTAGGCAGTAGCCCTAAGACGGAACGAATAATATCCATGGTGCGGGTACAAGAGACCCTAAGGCTGCTAATATGAGCCTCTCAAGTGAGGTTTCGGTCAAATACACTTCCAGGCGCACTCAATTGAGAAAAAAGTCTTGGTCAAGGTGGAGCCGTGAATAGCGGCAGAAGAGCATCAATTTAGTTTTGGCCAAGGAAAACAGAAGTCTGTGCGCTTCGGCATACTGAGAGATGCGGTGCAATGCCTGTTTCAGTCGACACTCCAGAGTTGGCGCTCTGGGCCACTCCTAAAGAGATCGAAAGGTCCTCCATGTAGAGCATAGCGAGAACTCCTTTCCGCATCATCGTTGTGATGCCGTTGATGCTCAAGCAAAGAGTGTGACAGTGAGGACATTTTCCTGCCGGAAACCCTCTTCCTGCTCCATTGGGGCCAGGGAGGGCTATCCCCACCCGTACGCGGAGTCGACGATCTCGCAAAAATTAAGATTAAAAAATTGAGAGGCGTCATCGCCCATATCTTCGTGGAGAGTCTTCATGATACCGTATCGCCCTTCGGCATCATAGTCCTTCTTCAGATCGAAAAACCACCGTGGCGTAGTGCTGTCTACAAAGCAGGCTCGCAGACGGCATTTTCCATTCGGGGCAGAGCCTCGGACTTAGAGTGGAACTTATAGAAGCCGCACTGTGTAGAAAACAGATAGGCGTCGCTGTCCAGAAAAAAAGCTAATCTAACATTTCCCAATTTCTCCATTAACATGCACACGCATTAGGTTAGAGAGATTGGATGGAAACCGGCCGGGTTAGAATGATCTCTCTCCGGCCTGCGAAAGCGACCACAGTAGCGATTCGCCAGGAAACTGGGAGGATACTCTCTACCCAGATCCTTTGAACAAATTTAACAGAAATTACATGCCTCGCTCACCCTGCTGTCGAAGCATGAGGTACGAGACATCGTCTGGACAACGGGTGGTGTCCGCGCACGAAGCGAGGTTGAAACATAACTCACTCAGAGTAAACCTGTCGTTGAAGGTTTCTCCGCCTCTGAGGGTAAAGTCCATTCAGCAGCCCTCTGTGAAATCACAACGCGCATTAAATGCTGGCCGAGCAGCCTCCTGGCTAGAATGGGAGAAGGGTCCTGCGAGAACTTGCTCTGAATCTTAAAGATTGGGAGAGGGGTCCTGCGAGAATTTGCTCCGAATACTTTTGACTCTCCTCCGCACCTCTGCTAGAGGGGTCTTCCCGTTAAGTGAAGATACGTATGTTCGCCAAGAAAAGCGGCGGTCGTGCTTCGAAATGTACCGGAACCTAGCCCTAGCTCGACGAAATTCACCGACAGTGAAGTCGTTAGGGTGGCGCTTATAGCGCATGTAGGCATAGCGCTTCTGTTTGAGTGATAGCCAGACGTTCTAAGAATAGTAATTAGGCCCACGATGATGAAGTTGTCGGAGGAGAACTCAACGGGCTCAGCTACCGACCCAAACTCCTCGACTGAGACAGAAAATTCAGTCATTTCTTGAAATGCGGCCCACCACCGGGATGGGCTCTTAGGCGGCAGTGGCCAGGAAAATGATATTTGAATGGGAAGGTGATCAATACCAAGGATGTCATTGACTATCCCCACCCTAAATCGAGCTGTGCATCCGGAGAGCACAATGATAGATCCAAGCAGGAAAATGAAGGGATTCTCGGGTAGCGATGCGTAAACTCATCTACATTCAGGACACCTATCTACAGCTCGTCGATCAGGTGGGCAAGGACTTAACCCTTGAGGTTAACCGAGTAGTCTCCTCAAGGGGGTATCTACCATTCAGATCTCCGAGCAATAGAATGGCCTCGGCATCCGTTTCACGACGCGCTGGAAGTCTCCTACGTCGAAGACGGCTCGCGGTGGAATGTACGCAGAAATAATGGTATACCTCCTATCCTGGTGCAGCTGCACAACTATTGCGTAAAAGGAGGTATCTAAAGTCAAGAAACGAACGGAGACATCATGTCGATCGTAAATTGTGCATATTCTTGCCTGGCTCGCATCTCTTGGTAGTTGGGTCGCAAAACCATTATATCCCGGGAGGGTGAGAACTGGGCACGCGCCCAGCATGGTATCTTGCAAAAAGATAGCTAACGAAAACCGGAGTAGACGATCCTCTGCAACTCCTCACACCTGGCCTGGCATCCGCGTCAATTCCATTGAAAGATTCTAACCGCCAAGCCTAGTTTCAAGAAGATTCGGTGGCCCTCTTTAAAAAGAAAACCCACACAGAAATGGCCGTATTCTTCCGGGAGGCAGAACTCCGAGTGCTGTTGGCCGGACAATGTGCTGAAGGCGCTGTCGCCTTCGAAGAATTATCGGGTGAGGTTGGGCTCGCCATTCAAGACCTTTTCTTCCCCCGCCTCAAGACCTTAGGCAGGCTTCGGAGCCGTGGTTCCCTCTTTTGGATGATCCACCCTCTCCGAGCCACCCAGCTTAACCCTGGTTGTGGGCGTAGGAGCAAAAGCTCCTAGGGTGCTTTCTTCCTTTCGGGGGCAGCTTTAGGAATGCCGAAAGATGGCCTCACGACCCACTTTAAGGGATGTTGCTCCCCGTGATCCTAACGAGTCGGTGGAGGCACGCGGCCCTTTAGCCATACGGGAAATGGTTACGCTAGTGGAAGGGGAGTGCCTGGTTTTATCCTGGGCAGGATGTCAAGCCTTTGTGCCACCAATTTTACCAAGTGGGCGCCCGGAGTATGTAGAACCCGTAGAAGGGTTCTAAATGGGCGAGGAAACGACCTTGCTCGTAGGCCTGTAGGGGCCAGGAGTTGAGGGCGTCTTTCTTAATATTAAGTCTTCAGACGTCCGACGTACCGCCGAGCGCGCCAGGACCAAGTCCATAGCAACGTGAAATAAGAGACGATCCTTGGCCTGAACGGCCAAGATTTCCTTCTCAAGGAGATACGCACCCCATTGCTTTGAATAAGCGGAGGGCGGCTTTCTCCAATTGACACAGTTGGCTACACATGGTTAAATATTAAAATATTAAAAGAAATTTAATTTTAAAATAAAAAAAATAGAAATTCTGAAAGGTGATTTTTATCCGAATTTAAAGCGAAAAACAAACGAAGTAATCGTCTATAGGCTCTCTAAAGAAGGCGTTTGGAAGGCACCAAACACAAACTGTGACCAGTGTGCTAGAGCAAATCCTCAATCTGCCATAGACGTTCGGATGCGCATGAGTAAATCTCGCACCCGTCGTAATGTTTTGAGTGCAAATAAGAGCAAAGAAAATCCTAGGTAATCATTTTACCATCACTGGATATGTTGAACGGTAGAAAGCAAAGGATTTATTCGATGCAAATACAAGAGCTTTTAAGGTTGTGAATGGCTTAGGTCAAAACACGTAACTAACGCATCGGTGCGAGTCTACCACGTCAAGGTAAGCTTCACTTAGAAATTGATTTGGGTCAGAGTGTTTAGCATGACAGCGGTGGAAGTACATAACGTTGATCTTGGCCGAGGAAAACCGAAATCCTTGTATCTTGGGAAGTCAAAAACGAGGTTCAGCGCCTGTCGGGATCGCGGTTCGAAGGAAGACATTTAAATCCTCACAAAAGAGATAAAAAACCCACTGACAATGTTCAAAGACCTATTAAACCTTTTATGTGCATAAAAAACGTTACTGTAAATTTAATGAATGTTTTCAATTTTATACATTTTCTTTTACACAGTTTGATAATAATTTAATTTCTTACCCAAAATAAACATCTCATAAGTATGTTTCTATGACCAGAGTTACCATGAATAACTTTTGGGTACAATTTTAAATTTATTAGTTGTAACTGGAATTTCTGAATGGCATAACGCTTCGTTCAGGCAGAAAAAAGTAAACTAGGTTATAATATATGGGTGACAGTTGTGGGATGAAGAATTTTGAAACACTTTAAAATTCAAGTCACACGTTTGTAAGTTTACTAAATTTTTATATAAATATTTTTCAACTTAAAAGTCAATATTTAAATAATTAGATATTAACTTTTGAAGAATGAAATAATATATTCTCACAAAGATATTCAACTACTTCTAATAGTGTTGCCACACTTTTGATTACTTTTTACGATCATATTTCTCTTGCCTCGGCTATTTTTTAGTGTCAGCTAGCATTCTCCAAAAGTGTTTTATGGTCTAGAATTCTTCCTATTCTGAGATTGTAATAGTTGTTATGATTAAATAAGACGTGTAGAAATTATAACCCATACAAAATTACAAATACTCGTAAGTAAAGGAAAGCTAGTTCATATTGTATTAGAAGTGAAAGTTTATTTAATGAAGAAAAGGTTGCTAATGTATTGTTTATGAACAAAACCAAAAGCTTTTAGCTGTGTGTGAGATTGAGATATCCTCTTGAGCAGCGGAGGTGCGTTAAAAAGATTTGGTATTGAAAACGGATCGTGTCGTTTCGCATAGGCCAACGATCCCCTCCGATTCAAATATCACTTATGGATCAGGAGAGCTCAGTAACACATAGTGTAAACTATCAGCTTAAAGAAAGAAAAAAACGGATTGGAATCCTTTTCGTCGTTAAAAAGCTATCTGATTCAGTCTCCTTATCCTTTGGGTTCAGATCATTTACTCTGACTTGTGTGTGGGAATATTTAGTCATCGAGAGAGTAAATGAAGTGGTTTTAATATAGAAGTTTGCGAACTCTTTAAAATTAAAGACTCCTAATTCCAGTTCTTAGATCGGCCTCACTGACCTGATGCCTGGTACTAATCACACGAAAATTCTCACTGTTTTTTTTTAAAGTAGCTTTCTCGGTCCACTTGGAAGAGGATCTACTGGACACTGTAAAAGGAATGGCCCTAAACTCCTACATGAGCTCCGAGGGCTGCTATCAATGCTAATCGCGCTACAAGCACTTCAAGGACTTTGTGAAGATGGTTAAACTTGATATGCGACTCCTCTGATCCTGAGTTGAAACTTTTGGTCGATTGGCACAGTTTGGGTCGCGTTTCTTTAAACCCTTTTCAGGAGAACGGCCATTGTTTGCGCCCCGCTGAGCATAGGTGAAGCGGTCAAATCCCTCTTATTGCAAGCGTTTTCTCAAAGTAGTCTTCAAAATACCCAGCTGTGGGTTAAATGCTCCCTCCCAGCTTGGCCTTCTCAAATCAAGAGAATCTTTGGAAGAGGGTGGCTGCTTTGTTTTTCGTAAACCATTCACGCGTGGTTGGTAGAGTTGGTTCCGTTTTGGGCTAGGAGAAACTAGCCGGGCTACAGTGACCCTTGAAGAAGGTAGATCCCACTGAATATGAGCTAATACCCTCATAAGCATGAAAGGATAGGGGTGTATAATGACTTTCATAACAGAGAAGCATAGGAGTGCATGATTGCGCTGCCACGACACGACTTGACTTTATATCTCCTTAGCCTCTCGAATCGCAATGCTTAAAAGGAGCCGTTTGGGATTCAATACAATTTACCAATTTGGGTGCGCAAGATAAAATTTATTCTGCACTGTCAAAGAAACGTTGGGCAGTTCATAAACTACAAAGGGCTTGGCAACATAGGTCGAGTTCAATTGACCCGGACGGGCGTTAGGTGCCATTGGATCTGCAAGTGGGGGAAAACACCCCTTAGTATGAAGGTAACCGTTTGAAGGCAACTCTCACAGGTGAAAAGTTAGCAAAAAGGAAATCATTAACCAGATCTTACGGGGATAAGTGAAACCCTTTTAACACGAGTCAGATGGATCCCAATCCTGTGTCGGACTGATCTCAATCCTAGAAGTTAATTTTAAGTGTTTAATTCGATATCAGAGGTGGTAAGCGGGACTGGTGAATTTTCTGGCTGGTAATAGAGAACCATCCATCCGAGGGTGTATTCGGAGTTGGTAGGGTGTGAGACCGGTTACACCCACCAGCATCACTCAGTCCACATATTTTACCCCTCATCAGCGTGGCGTCCCACCGAGATTTATTCGTATTAAAAATAAAATTAATGAAAAGAAATATGAGGACATTAGAAAGGAAAAGTGGGGAAGAAAGGAACCACCTTACAAGACAACCATCAACAGGAGCCCAGATAGTGAGAAGAAGCCTTTTTCATCCCTGACCGAACCAGTGTCTCGTGGAGATTAGCTGCTCAGCGACTAGCCTGCAAAGTAAGTCGCCGGGCGAAAAAATTGCTGAGAAATGTAGTGTAATTATAGTGACAAAAAACTGAAATAAAGATGCCTAATAGGAATAAAACCCAGGTAGTTTGGGGAATACCACATGGCTAGGGTTGTATGGCAGTTTTTCCGAATATAATTTGGATGAGATGAATAGAATTCTTAAATTTTATAACTTGTATTCTTTAACCCCGTCATGGCGCTTCAAGATCATTTTATCTATTTAAGAGAATGCAAGTCCAACCTTGGTTCTAGTTGTTGTCATATGAGGCCACGATGTGTCCAAACCTGACTGGGAATATTTAGGACTAGTTTTCAGTATTAATTATATCAGACCCTTTTAATATGTGAAATGTTCAACATCTGCTTTCGACTAACAAATAGAGAAGTTGCTTCTCTAGATCTCGAACCTTAAAAGGTTTCAGAACTTTTCCTCTTTCGTCTTTTTATTTCTTTGGAAGAATTCGAAGCGGAACTCTAATTGTTTTTATTCAAATGAGGTAACCCTCGCTAGTGGAAGGACCTTAGTGATGGTAATAATCGAAGTGTAAACTCCTGCCTAAAGGGTAAATAGAAACAGGGGGAGGGAGTCACCTTTCATACATGCGTGTATCTAATACTATCAGAGTTCAGGCCAACCATCTATGCACAGTTCCGTAGTCCTACTAAGAGTTTCCCTTGAGGCCCTGGGCTTTCACATGTACACTGCCGAGTTTGGATTCGTATTACCTTACAAGACGCAAAACCCATATAAAGTGACAGTCGCCTAAGTTCATGTGCGCCGTAAACTTGCAGATAAATTATCCGAATAAATGACTATGAATGAGTTAGAAACAGCTTTTATCAGATGTGACGACAAATGAAAGCAAAACGATTTGGCTTCATATTATGAGTCGTTACAAGCACAAGAGTGGAAATATCTCGAAAGCTTCTGATTGGTTTATAATATAATAATAATAGATGTATATTCGTTCAATACTTTGATGAAGCCTTCGCATGGTGCCAGTGCATCGACTAAGAAAAGGCCTGTAAGAAGAGGGAGTTTGTAGAGCAAGCTTTAGAACGCTAGGCGAGGATAAAAAGCGTATGAAACAGTCAAACCCTTACACAGATTACAGGCAATTAGAGAGAAGGCACAATCATCCATGCAGCAGAGACGAGGGTGATGAAGCCGTATGCGGGAGGACACCTCTCGAACGGAGCGCTTTTTGTTGCCTGGACAAACCCAGTGTGGAAGACATGTAAGGTGACTTAGGATTTTAAATGTGGGTAGTAGCACTATAAGTGTAATTCTAAATTTAATGGGCGACCAGTGCAGTTACAAACCAGTGGTGTGGCAGAAAATAATATTCCTCGACGGAGGAGAACTTGGGCCACAAAGTTCTCAAAAAGTTTAAAAGCACTAATTGTAGTGTTGGGGATTCCAAGAGGAAGAGAGTTTCAGTAATCAAGGCGGGATGTAACAAATGCATGGATGGAAAATGAATGAATTATACGCGGCATAACAGTGAAGAGTTAATAGTGATCTCATCCGAAAGCTTCAATGAAGGTAAACCACTGAGGATTTATGTTTCTGTAAGACATGACACGACAAGACACGAGACACGCTTTACCACATAAAGAGAATAGTCTAAGTTGGGCGCTACTGCCTCATTTTCCATACTCCTCTGATATGCCTCCTTGGGATTACCACCTTTTTTTCTTTAGACAAAATCAGATTTGTGATTTTTTGATAATGACGTATAAAAAAGACGACTCAACGGTTTTAAATTGTGACCTTGAGTTTATTCAAGAGACAAACAGGGTGCAATGGGTAACTCCTTGCATGAATTCAATATAAAAGAAAATAACAGAGTGTTCATTTATACAAATATATTTATCAAAATTACACGCTAAGGATTTCAAGGATTTCAAGGATTTTACTATTTATTGTATTCAATGAAATCGTCGTGGGCCTTTTCGACGCTACTCTTGCTTAATTGGGTAGAAACCGTAGTCAACCTAGACTTAAGCCCCACCTTAGTGATGCTTTTTTTGTCTCTCTCTAAACTAAGCCTACCACAGAATAGTCCCATTAGTTGCTGCAGAATTAGCAGTTGGGAGGTTTTGTGTTCTGAGTGCTGCGGTGAAAAAAGTTGTGGCGCAGCCAAGAGTGGATAGTCTCCCTTGTGTGGTGCACCTATGACCTTCCAGCGACCATCTCTTTGATCCTATGCGACGCCATCTCAAAAAGGAATTTGATGTAGCCCACCTTCTATAGAGTCTGAGGCCCTCCTGGAAACGGGATCATAACTTGCTCCTTGCAAATGACCACCCAAAACACCTTGATGTGGACCGCTGGGAACTTAGTCTTCATGAATTTCAGTACATTTATGGGGAACATAACAAGCCAGCGGTTGTTTTAATGGTTCACCACCTTTTGTCTTGCCAAAGATTCTTCTCCTCTTTCAGAAGAACCAAAAATGCGAGGAGGCTTAAGGAGATGCTTCAGTTTGTTCACAAGTTTCGCTATGGTCTTCATTGACCTGGTTGAATCATGGTCAAAGATGGCTTGGATTTCCGCGACAAATGAGGAAGATCATTTCTTATCAGAACAATTTGAGTAATATTTCCGAGACTCCGTACCTTTTTTACTCACAGCCTTAATTATCCACCTCTTTCCTGATCATCAGCAACGTCGTCATTTTGACACCGAAGCACCAGGAGATTTTCGCAAAGGATCTCACGATGTGAATACCATGCAACACACTTTGCCTTTTCCAATTTTTGTACAAGATTGAACTCAGCTATGGTATTGCTTCTTTTGCCAACGATGCACAACTAATTCTACTATGATAGTTAAAAGAGAGAACCGACGCCAGACAACACGTATGCGACGAATTTAGAGTTGTCAGCGGCGACAAATTACTCACCACATTCCGCAGAGTGACATTAATTTGGGGGGGGAAAAATCGATGGAAACGGCCTGAAAATATTTTGTATCCAGTAACCCCAAAAGTATGTGAAATTTTGTTTCTGTTTTGTTGTTTTACAAAATACATAAACCTTTAAATACTAAAAACTTCCATTTAGAAAAGAAAATTCAAAGTATTTTCAAAGAATGGCAGAGCAACCGAGCAAAGAGTCATTTAAAAAAAGAAAGAAAGTAAAATGACGTCTTGCAAAAAGCTCAAATCCCTTCTTATGAAATCTTGGAAATAATCGCATTGAAAATCAAGCTTTAAACTTTACTTGAATTAATTATTTTGCTTCCTTGCAAAATAATTACATATTAAGACAATGTTCGTAGATGAAACAGAAAAAAAGAAGTAGAGAAATTTCTAATGTCAAAATAAATCTGTTCGCAAGTGTATTTATTAATGTCTTCTGATATCGAAGAAAATGTATGCACTAATAGCCTACAAAATTCGCTCCTTTTTTTGCAAATTCGTGAATTAACAAACATCACTCAAAAAGCAAAGCTATTAACTTTATTCATTTTATCGATGGGGATAAAATAGTAAATAAGTTTTATTTTTGTAAAGACTTGCCTGTTACTACATAAGGCGAAACGATTTTTCGTATTTTAATGTTTATTATGTTAAAAACTTGCAATTATTATCAATTTCATGTGATTCCATTTATTCGGAAGGAGCCCCATTTATGGTAGGTTTTAGTAAATGTCTTGTCTCATATATAAAAGGAAAAATTAATATTTTATCACAACTGAATTCTTTCTACATAGAAATATTCGTAACAAAAACATTTGTATCTATTTTTTTAAAAATTAAGTTGTCGTGATGGTGAATTTATTAAAACTAGAACGGTAAGATCGCTTTTATTTGAGAAAATTTGCATCGAAATGGAATCAACATAAAATGCTTACTTTTACACACTGATATCAGGTGTTTGATAAGGGGAAGAAATCCGGGAGTGGGGGAGGGGGAGAGGGGCATGAGCTTCGACAAGAGCTGCTAATTTCTTTGAAGGAATATATGAAAAATGCTTTTTGCGAATTTTTTTTTAATGAAATTTCGGCATTTTAAAGCTAAAATATTTTGTTTACATATTTCAATATCATGAATAAAAATATGCAATGCAAAACTGAAAATATTCTCACATCTCTCCATAAGGTCAAGGCATTTCGGAATAAAATAGAGAGATATTTGGAAAAGAAATGCTAAAGATGGAGATTTCGAAATATTTTCTTTAGTGAAATATACTTGTGTGAAAAATATAGATTAGGACAAAGTTGACTATTTGATAATTGTATAAGAGAATATAACTGTTCATTTCCTATCAATTAAAATAAAAAAATGCAATTGGATTCAGACCCATTTTATTGAGATTTGAAAAAATGTTTCTTCAACATTAACCGAAGAAGCAAAACAAACTGATACCCTTTGTTGGTTGATTTAAGAGGAAATATAATGAGTTACCTCTTAAAAATATTTGGGTTCGAATAAGAGAAATATTGTATAGTTCAGTAGTTTTAATATTTACCATTTCACCTCAATTTCTAACTTCATACTTGTATTCATTGGACTTTTGTACACTTGCCAATATTAAATGCATATAGAGAGAAGTTCTTGAATGTATTGAGGAAGAAATCAGAGTGCTTGTCATCCATACAAACCGGCACTTGAAAAAATCGTTATCTCTTATCAATTACAAATTCATCCTTATCTTAATTAATAAAACAAGGTATCCGTGTAATATTTTTCTTATTTTGTAGTAAATCTATTTAGGGACTTTTTTAATATATTGAATATAATGGAAGCTTAGTTTAATTAACATTTATAATCCAGTGTTTCAAAATTATTTGTTTGATTTGAAATGCGCCATAAATTCGAAATGGCTGTGAACCACTAATTTAACTTCGTGACCGAATATTTTTCCCCAAAATTGGATATTAATGAAACGAATTTTCTTCTATGGACTCGTCAAAATGAAAACTAGTGGTCCGTTCTCAGGTATAAAAATTCCTCTGCTGAGAAAACTCGGGGTTCACTCAGAAGGTGAAATTCACCAGATACATGCCGAGTTACCTCGTAAAATTTGAAATAACTTTTTACATTATCAACAATATATCTCTTGATAATCCGGGATAAGGTTAATAACATCCATTGACCAAATAGAGACCTGCGGTTTGAAAATAATGAGTGGAAACTTAATGATATAAACAATTATTTGATTTCTATTGTAACTGGGTAGTAAATATCACAACAAGTGTAAATTTAATGGTTGCGGATAATCCTATTTGTGCTTAAAAGGCGCTCATTTTGCACATTATTGCTAAGATAGAATTCTTATTTTGCTCAATACCATTTTCCTCTTCATTAAAATACTGAAGACGCAGCACTTCACTGTGACTCTTTTCAACTCTTTTATATTCGGTTTGTGTCGCATTTTTCTCGTGTAATCGATGGCACTTCGAGGCTATTTTTAACAAAATCGGCACTGTTGTTTGGCACACGAATTTCGTCGAGTCAATTTTAGGCCTTATATTCATTATGATTTAACAATTTTTAATAATTTTGGAAAGTTACTCCTATTATTGGCCATAACCTATGTCAGATTTCATAGGAAGTGAGAGTGAAAAGAAGCCTCGCCTAAATATCTACTCCCATGCCACAAAATTGGTGAGAGATTTAGCTTCATCCTTACAATCAGAGTATTGATGCACGTGAACCCTACTTTTTGTGAGAAATTAGTGAGTGTGATTAGTGGTAGAGATGATTTGATAGGTTAAAGATATTTATTAATTTCATTACTGAGCTTACCCTGGTGACACAATCAGTACAGGAAACAATGCACATTTATGACATTGTCAATCATAGTCTCAATGTACCACCGTGATTCACTCCTTCAAGAGTTGGTAACTCGCAGCAAACCAAACCAGTACTCCTCTTTTTGTCTGGCACTGTGCCCATCATTTCGCCGCAGACCTGCGCTCGAACCAGCTCTCTTCTCTTTTTTTCGGCTATCACAGATCTACCGGTGCTACTTCTCTTGTAATAAAGGGATCAAAGGGCGTAACATTTTCATTGTCCTCCTTACAGTTTCGAACCCTATAAATACTCTGTATCATCTAAACATATATGGAGGAGAGTTATCATTATTTATTAATTTATAATGAAATGGATAAAACAAAGAAATGAGCAGGAAGGTTTTTGAGGAGAGGTTTATAAAACACGGTAAAGATAAAAAAGAGAATCTGCTGGATGCAGTTCTGCCTGCGAGAAAGCGCAACCCTCATGCCATTCACCCCCCTAGTTACCCACAAGAGAGGGTAAACGTGCGTGGTAGACAGGTGGTGGATAGCAGGTCGATCGAGTCTGAAAAGCGTTCTTGTTGAGGAAAATTGAGCCACATCAAGTGTTTAATCGCCGAATGGAGTCTTGATATGAGCCGATTTTGCTACGGATGTTATATGTTGTGTGGCCCTGGTTCGATTCCCAATTTAAACTTAGAAAGGCCACAAAAAGAAACAGGAGCAAAATATGAGCCATAAACACAAATGTGCTGAACAAGTAAACTTGAAAACACTCAAACATAATTCATCCAGACACTGAGAGTACAGCACTCAAATAGTTATTTCGATGTCATTTAAATTTACCTTAAATTTTGTATCTCTTACATCAATCTTCTTTCTACTTTTCACAATATACCACTTCCATTTTTAAAAGGGAAGAAAAATAACTATAAAATGACAAAATAATAGTTGCGCTAATAAAAATAAATCGTGATATTTTTTCCATCTTAATCCATCTCGTTCACTCTTGTAAACCGCTTCGAGTTAATTAAAAACTAATCCACCAATCTGCCTTCAGACAACAAAGAAGGGGAGGTAAAAAAAAACTAAAACGACAAGTAAAAACTGAAATGTTTTTGCAATGATTTTAAGATTACAAGACTAACTTCACCTTCCGAGAAAAATGTCAGAAGTTCTTTGTTATTAAAACAATCAAAAAGAACACGGAAAAATACATCGAAAAATTACCAACGCTGTTTTTTTATGGAGCTTTGACAGGTAAAACTCATTTTTATCTTTATTTTTAAAGGATAAAGTATACCTTTCGGTATTTTTCGTAATGTACTTTTTATTAATGATATTTTTATGCTTCCCCTTGAATCAAGCTTTTAAATACTATTGTGAGACATGAAAAGAGTTAACTATAGCAAAATTTTGCCTAGGTTTTGCAAGAGCCAAAAAGTTAAATAGAATTTGAATAAAGAGCTTGAACTAATAGAAGCCAATTATTTTCCTTTATTTGAAATAATTTGTAAATAAAAGATCCAAATTTTGGGGAAGGGAGATCACTTCCAAGTTTTTTAAAGATCGCGTGGGATAAAGCGGGATTTTTCTCTCTTATTTGCTTTTATTTACGCGTTTGTTTTGTTCTTTTTCTCTTGATTGTTATTTTTGCAGTTACAAGGCGCTAATAAACTTGAGTATGGTGAAAAAGAAGGCGTCACACCCGTTCAATAATTGTTTTGAAGTCTATCAATATTTAAGTGTTAAAATGGAATTTGGTGTTGTATTGCCAATATCAACATTTTAATGGTATCAATTTATTTCTCTTCTTCTTTTGCACTTTCCTCTGATTGCATTACTTTTCAGCACGAAGAAAAAATTGCTTCTGGGAAAAGCGTTTCAACAAATTGCATGAAAATGGTATTTTAACCACCTTGGTAAACCTGGCAGTGGTTGAAAGATGTACTTTTTCTACCCCTAAAAAGAGAAGTATTTCTGGAATGGTAAGAAATGGAAATTGCCAATGCTCGGAAGGTAAACAAATCAAAATTGATAAAGAGGTTTATTGCCTCACTGTGTTAGTCCACCTTAAAATTCTGAGTTACACTTAATGTTCGTACTGTGATATTAAACACAAAACCTGAGTTACGAACAACTTGCTCAATAAATATGAATGAACTAACAACTCGTTAATTGTGAAAACCTTGAGTTACTTGACAAACTTTGATTTAGAGACAAACACAAATTCGTTAGCAACCATTGATTTAGACATAAACACACATTTAATTTTGGTTAAAAGACCTCCACTCTTTTCCATACACAAGAAGTGCAAATTCTATTCGAGATAAAAGCATTTGATATGATTAGGGGGCGTCACACAGATGAGGAGGCAATGGAAATTTCTCTAAAAACTCTCTTAATGCAACTTAAGAAAGGTAAAATTCTAAATTAATTTAGGAAAGAATAAATTTTGTAACCTCAAAATTTGCTGACGAAATTTTTGAAGGAAATTTCCACTAACAAAATTCCACAGAAACAAAAATAAATCCTTTTTATTGTAAATTTAGATACAGATGGAAACACTGAAACTTAGTCTCAGTGTTGGCAATTAAGAATTTCCAGGAAAATAAAAATGGTAAAAGAAAAAAATATATTTTAAAAATATTAAACAATAGGGGGATATTTTAGAAGGCTTAATATGTTTACCACAAAATGTAGCATAACTGCTACATTAAGAGGTCATATAGTTTATCCCAGATGTGTTTGGTAAGGGCGATGTTCCTGGCATTCGGTCAATAATTTCGCGGTCGATGTGTCAAAGGACTCACGGCAATAAGATTTGAGTTCTTCGCTAATAAAAACGACTTCATTCCAATCTATTCGGTGCAATACCGGGTGTTCTAAACGACTTATTAGCCCATAAAAAACATCTGACAGACTGATAAAAAGTAACGGAAGCATCTAAAGGTAACGGGAGAAATATTTTTATTGGTATTTATATAAAGAAATATTTATACGTATATTGATTACACAGCTGTATAAACCTGTCGTTTAGATCCTTCGTTAAAACTGATTGTCTCCAAAGAGAATAGTCAGAAAAGGGAATCCAGATCAAGGTTAAACCAGTAAAAATCTCTGATATTTATTTTATTTCAGAGCGAAATTCAGGGAATATTATTGTATTCATGCTTTAAGGAGGAGATTTGGAACTTCGGAAATATCAAGTTTTCCTCTATTTTATTCGGTAATTACGATTGTGTGAAAGAAGCGTAAATCTAACATTATCACACAGATTAGAGGAAGATAGTGGGTCCACACATTTTTATGTGCACAGAAATGTACACACACGAGATAAAATATATTTTTCAGTCGAATTTTGCACACATCACGAAAATGAAAATAATTTTCATGTATTCATTAATTAGGATTCCTTGAAGTCATTTTCCAAAGCAATTAATCTACGCTATTGTATTTATGGTCCCATAACCCTCCCCCCGCCCCTCAATTTGTTTGAGGAGGCTTGGCCACTGCCCCAACATTTAAAGGTAATGCATTATCACATATTTTTTTAATTCCATCCACCATCTTGGTAATCCCAAAAGGGATCATTGGATGATTTTGGAGACCTTTTCCAAAGAGTGACATAGCAAAGGAGGGACATAAATACCATTCAAAGGAATAACATAAATATCAATCAAAGGAGTAGAATAAATATTGTTCAAAGGAATGTACTATCAAAGGAGTGGCATAAATACCGTTGTATAAAACTGTTCAAAGGAATGACTTAACAGACGGACATAAATACCATTCAAAAGCGTGAAATATCAAAAGATCGACATAACAAATGAGTGACATATCAAAGTGGCATATGTCCTTCAAAGCAACGACATAATAAAAGAGTGACAAAATTAGGATTCAAAGGAGTGACATAAAGACCATTCAAAGGAGAAAAGTCTCTAACATGTGACATAAATAACATTGAAAGGAGTGAAATATAGAAACAATGACATTTTAATGAAATGGAACATTTGTGGTGTCAATTAAACCAGCGAGTGAAGAACCGATCTCGTCCACGAGCCTCTCTGAAAGAGACCACATAAGCAGACTTTGCTCGAAGGAGGGTTTCAAACTCCCGTCGAACAGTTAAATGATGAAGGTTTCGATGGAGTGAAGCCATTATTAATGGTGAAAAAGGGACAACTATATAAAAGAGACATCTATTTTAAAGGGATAATTCTATATAAAGACAACTTTATAAAAGGATAAACTCTATACAAGGGACAAATCTATAAAGGGAACAACTGTCTAAAAAGGACAACTATATAAATGGGACAACTCTATAAAAAGAACAACTAAAATGGTTAACTATAAAATGAAAACTATATTGAAGGGCCAACTCTATAAAATGGACTGCTTTATAAATGGAACAGCTCTATAAAAGGGACAACTCTATAAAAGGGACAACTCTATATAAAAACAACTCTAAAGATGGATAAACTCTATAAAAGAGAGATCTCTATAAAGGGAACAACAATATAAAAGGGAGAACTACGAGGGGCGGTCAATAAGTTTGGCGAAACGGCAGGTCAAATCAGAGGAAGGGGGATGGCTGTTTGTGGGGGTGTTAGGACAAGTTATGATAAGTTAGGACCTGCAACCGCACAATCCTGCCTCGTCTATTTAAGAAGCAGTAGCTGATCGCAGATCGTCAGTCACAAATTTTTCGAAAATGGAGAAGGTTGAGCACTGCGCAGTGACCAATTTTTTTACCAAGGAAGGCAAGAATGCAAAAGAGATCCATGAACGTATGGTTGCAGTGTACACCGACACTGCCCCTTCCCATGCAACCATTGTTCGCTGAAATAGGGAATTCCGCCATGGTTGTGAGTCCCTTGAAGATGACCCCCGTCCAGGACGCCCGTCAGACGTAACCAACGAGGACAATGTGTGGAGAGGATGTTCCTCGAAAATTGACGGGTTAATTTCAAAGAAATCGTGCGAGAACTTGGAATATCACATGGAATTGTTATCAACATCATTCACGACAATTTGGCCATGACCCGTTGGGTCCCTAGAAACCTCACGCCCTATGATCGACTTCAACGTCGTCAAATTCCACAAGGCCAGAGTTGCACAGGCTGCCCTGCGCGAATGCGGATTTGAGGAGCTCAACCATCCCCACTACAGTCCAGATCTGGCCCCTAGCGACTACTTTTTATTCCGCCAGCTCAAGGCTGCACTGCGTGAACGCCGGTTTGGGGACGATGAAGATGTCCAGCTCGCCGTCCAGGAGTGGATTGAACAGCAGTCGGGACATTTCTGGTTGTCCGGAATTCGAAGCCTCAGGGACAAGTGGCGCAAGTGCATTGAAGTCGAGGGTAGTTATATTGAAAAATAATAAAACACTTTTCCTCATATCTCGTGTGCTTATATCCGAATTGCAAAACTTATTAACCCCCCTCGTATAAAAGGGGGAACTTTATATAATGATCATCTCGATAAAAGAGACAACACTATATAAATGTTTTAAACTTATAGTGACCATTATTTTATTGAACTCCCGAATGTGACGTCTCTGAACTGCTACTCCTACAATACTTAACCTTGTATTCTGAACGGGGGTTTAATTTTGTAGGCTAGTCGCCTACCAGCTTTCGACTAATGATCCGTTGTAGGGGCAGTCAGAAGGGGGTTCACCCCCTTTGTTGGTTTCATAGTATGCGTATTTATTCCCCCTCGTTTTCCCTTTCTAATTCCGCAATTTTCTTTTCTATTTCTTTTAAGGGGGTCTCGAGTGTACCATGTAAACCATAATGGAGCATAACCTTTTGTATTGCGTGTTCTCTTGCCCCACTTAATGCAGGTTCGTTCTCCACACGTCCCAATGTCCTCAGTATGAATTGCGTATATATATATATATATATATATATATATATATATATATATATATATATATATATATAAATATATATATAGTGTCTTTTAATAAGGTTGCTTGATATCTAAATGTAAATAAAACAAGTTGTGTGTGTTATATGCACTTAATTTATTTAAAATTTAAAAGTACATTTTATGGCTTTAAGTGTGGAATATAGCGTCGTTCAAATGTCCGCCGCGGCTTCGCTTGGTAGAACGTATTCGGGGGGCCAAATTTTCGATGACTTTGTCGCATAAATCTGGTGGAATTTGCTGGATGTTGTTCGTTATGTTGAATTTGAGGACATCAACTGTTTGCGGATTATTCGCACAGATCTACGATTTAAGGTAGCCCCAAAGAAAGTAGTCTAATGGAGTTAAATCGCATGATCTCGGTGGCCAGTTGACGTCACCGCCGCGCGAGATGACACTGCTCTGAATTAGCTGGTGCAAAATGTCTATCGTGGCGTGCGCACTGTGGCACTTAGCGCCGTCCTGTTGGAACCACATGTCGTCAGGATCCATATCAGGCATATAATCTAGTTGATGCCACAAGAAGTTGCTTATCATAGATCTGTAGGTTTCACCGTTGATGGTTCTGGCAATCCCATCTTTGTTCTCCCAAAAATACGGACTGATGATTCTATTAAACGGAAACCGCACCAAACACTGACTTTGTCTCATCATAATATTGACATTAAGCGAACCGTTGCATCAGGTATGTTTTTAAGAGCACTTAGGATATGTGACCCTTGCTTTCTAGAAGACGAGATTACATATATAAGCTGAAGCTTCATTGAATTAAATTATCCCCTCCACGAGATCAATGAAAGTTTATCTAGAGCAAAATCTACTCATTACCGTCCCAAGGATAAAAACAAATTTAGTAATACGAATTGTCTATCCCTCCCTTTTTCTCCCCTCCTCAAAGGAGTGAACAAAGTTATTTCCCCACGCCTAACCACATTTATATACCTCTTTTCTATCCTTAAATCTTTCCCTTCGACCAAACCCGTGGATCAGCCAAATGAAGCAGGTGTATATTTTACATAGGAAAGACCGGAAGAACCTTAACAAAACGAATTTACGAACATAAAGGTGATGTCAGACGAGGCACTACCACATTCAGTATTTTAAATCATATTAGCAATTTAAACGACCAAATTGACGATTCAAAGGCACAGATCATATATAATTGTAAAGATTTTCGTAAAAGAAAAATAGTAGAATATATTAATAGAAAAAATTCCCAATTTTAATTTGTCAGATGGGCAAATGAAATGTAGTCCCCATTCTCGTAACCTCATCGTAAACAGCTTAGTTAACGATCTTAGACTTACACCTCATGATTAATAACCTTTATTCCCCGTTTTATGTTTCTTTGTGGTTTTTACTTTTTGTTTTTCTGATCTTTATGCTATTTATAGACTTTTGTAACAATCGCATTCTCAGTATACGTCTGAAGAGGGTATGATAAACTACATACTGAAACTAGTCTCGTATATTAAACTTTTGTCTCATATACAGTGGTTTCACTATCATATACCATAACTCGCCATTTAGGTCTTTTACTTATATATATATATATATATATATATATATATATATATATATATATATATATATATATATATATATATATATATATGCCGTTAGGTAAGGATAATAGTAAGAATTCCTTAATCTGTATTGACATGGACGTTATTCATCATTTACAAAAAAATTAGATGGGTGAAGAGCCGCAATAATAAACACATTCTTGTTTTATGTTAAAGTAAATGCCAACTCTTAAAAAAAGGTTTTCAAAATCTTTCTTTTGAGAGAAATGGATGGTGGCCAGTGATAGGGGTGATGCTCCCAAAAAGAGTTGGGAACTTTAGGAGACTTTACCAGCGGATTAAGGAATTCATATTCTTACCCTTACCTAACAGCAATGACATGGACGTTCATGGTCACTTCTTTCTCTCTCCCTCCCTATATACAGTGGGGGTGAAATAAGTATTCGTACACCTTCAAAATAAAATTTTAATAAACTTGCAACCGATCAAACTTCATGAAATTTACACAATAGATGTATATTAATGTAAAGTTAAAAGTTCTGTGTAGAAAAAGGCCTGAAGCAAAACTCATATTCAGTAACCTTTAAATTAATGTAAACAAGGGTAAAAAAAGTATTCGTACAGAAACATAAACCTTACGAAATTCATTTTTAAAGCACATGAGATACACACTAATCGCTGTGACCGTGTAAAGAAGCTTTTAGAGGGTCCAAATAATGTGTACAGCAGTCAACAAGAGCTCAGCAAAGATTGGAATCAGTGTTGCTAGTTTAGCGCGAAACGCGCTAGATTTGGCGCGTTTTAGCATTACTTAGCGCGAATTATTTTCATTTAACACGCCCACTCTTTTAGCGCTTTCGCATTTTATTTTAGCGCGTTTTGACACGCTTTTGCCGTTTTAGATTAGATCATTTGATAATCAATTTTCCATGTAGGCCAAATCTGTTTTAGGGCTGCAAAGGTTTGTACGTTAGTACAAAATTGCTACTATTTACCTCCTAGCTGTTGTACACTTGTACAGGGCCCTGGCTTACAGTATATTACGAAGCCTGATATTTTTGGTACGTTTAAAAACGTTTTTGAACTGTTCGAGAAAGCCATCAATGAGCATATAAAAGACTACTCCTTTAAAACGCTGCATTTGAAGCTGTTTCTTGCGAATTCATCGCATACAAATATTAAAACGATAAATATAGAATAAAATTCAAAAAAAAATAATAAAGTGATTTACTTTAGTTACATCAGGTATTACTCTGAAACTAAAAAACAAATTATTGTATCCTTCTTGGATTTGATTGGATTGCAATAATGCAATGCTGAATCAATTTTCAGTGCAATTAAGGAAAGCTTAAAAGAACATTCCCTTGATTTAAAGAATTTGGTTGGATTTGGTTTAGGCAACGCCCTGCCATGACGGCGGGAAATAACAATGGCGTCTATGCGCTCTTAAACGGAGAAGTTCCTCATTTGACTCTGATCAAATGCATTTGTCATTCTCTTCAACTTGCAGTGTCTCCTGCTGCAGCCGAATGCTTAACTAGGCATTTAGACTTCATGATTAAGGAACCTTATAACTGGTTTTCGCATTCAGCTGTCTGTACCACAAAATATAAGGTGTTATTCGCCTCAATAAATGACGGTAATTTACCGCTAAAGCTTATCTCACTTAGTCCGACCAGTTGGCTCGCAATAGAAGTTGCTGTTTCAAGAATTTTGGAACAGTGAGTTGAATTGCGTTGCCAGTCCAGTATAGCAAGGAATGAAGAAAGATGCTTTAAAGCTGAAACTCTATATTCTTTGTTTAACAACAAGAAAAACTTGGTTTTTCTGGTGTTTCTTAAAAAAATACTTCCTTAAGTTCAAAGGGTTAATGAAGTTTTTGAGGCGCAAATAGAAGATCTGACAAAATTATTGGAGGATCTCCAATTTCTGATAAATTATATTACTTCAATGATTTTAATAGCAGGAAAAAAACTGAGCAAGATGAGGATCTTCGGGATTTAAAATTGATTCTAGATTTTAACGTATTGCTTTAACTTTCCTATTTTAACGCATTTTAACACAAGTTTTGCGCTCTTTAGCGCGTTTTGGACCACGATCTAGCGCCTTCACCTTTGACACCTTTTGCAACACTGATTGGAATGGCATTCAACAATCTACGTTCCCTCAGTAATGACGTTATCATAGCGAATAAAAAAAACTTTCCAATGACCAGAAATAAGCGATTTTGAAGCTCCACACTGATGGGCTGAGCTACGGGAAGAGATCCGAGTAGCTGAAAATACCTTTCAGCACCATTGGCTTTGTCATTCTGAAGTGGGAAACGTAGACAACCTTCAACATTCAGGTGATCCTCGGAAGATTTACCCCAAAGCTTCTTCTGTAATACTCACAAAGATGAGAGCTGCCCCTATGACGACTCTTAAGAAATTTCAAGATGACCAAGTGGCGGCAGGAACGTTGGTTACAAAGTGAACAGTCAGTTATGAACTGAACCGCCATGATTTTAAGTTTCGCAGGACAAGGAAGACAACTTTGCTGCTGAAGAGACACACAGCTGCAAGGTTGAAAGTCCCACGTGAGCATTTGGAGAAACTTGCTGAGTTTTGGGATAATGTCCAGTGGTCAGACGAGACAAAAAAAGAATTGTTTGGCCCTAACGATTGCCGTCCTGTCTGGAGGAAAGACGGCAGTGCCTATAAACCTAAGAACACCATCCCTACCCTAAAGTTCGAAGGAGGCAGCATCATGGTGTGGGGGAGTTTCTCATCTAAGAGTACGGGCAATATCCACATCCAAGATCAGACCATGAATTCGGCAATCTGCAGAAACATTTTAGAAGAACATCTGTTCTTTTCTGTAGACAAGCTTGGACTTGGAGAGGAAGAGATTTTTCAACAAGACAAGGATACCAAGCGTACTGCGACAACTAATCGCGAATGGTTCCGTAAATTCAATATCAACGTTTTAGAGTGGACTAGACAGTCGCCAGATTCGAACCCAATAGAGAAGTTTCGGCGAACATTGAAGAGCAAGATTCATTTGAGGGGTCCAAAGAACATCAAAGAATTGACAGTAATTTGAAAAGAAGAATTGCCTGAAATACTAAAGGAATGTGGCAGTGAAGAACTACAGTGAAGAACTACAGGAAACGATCGATGGCGGTGAAGCCAACGAAGGTCACGCGACTAAGTATTAATCACCAAATATCGATTTCTACGAATACTTTTTTCACTCTTATTTTCATTAGTTTCAATTTTATTGAATATAAATTCAGTTTCTTGCCTTTTTGTACATATAACTTTTAACCTAACATTAATATGCATCAATTGCGTCAATTTCATGAAGTTTGATGGTTTGGAAGTCTATTAAAATTGAATTGTGAAGGTATACAAATACTTATTTCCCCCCACTGAATATATAGGTTTATTTTCCCGACATTTTCATTCCTCTTATCTTTACCACTTTCGTTAGATATGACTCCTTACAAACGCTCAACTGCAGCTGCCCTCGTTGGTTTCACTTAACAGGTTTTAGAACAAAAATCCTCCTCACTGCTTTTCTTTATTCTTTCCTAGGAGAGATTAGTCACGACCAAAGTGGAAAGAGGAAATTAACCCATTTAAAGATTCCAAATCTATCACAACGGTGATGGTGTTATTATTAGTGAATACTAAGAAGGGGAAGCAGCGAAGTTATTTTGCCGCATTTCTCTCGCGGACGTTGGGGACGTAGGGCTCGCAATCCTCTAAATGGCAGCTGCAGCGCATCTCTTTGCAATGTTTGCGAGTAGTTGGCCAGTGTATAGTGTTACACCTCCTGGCCCCAGTGACCCAAGAGTCTCGCTCTAGATTGAGACTACACCCATTGGTTTATGTGTACAATGTATCTCATTGATGTGTATGTTTAAAATGTATCTCATTAGCGTGTGTGTATGTGTACTATGTATCTCATTCGTCTGTTTGTGTAAAATGTATCCTATTGTGTGTGGATGTGTACAATCTATCTCATTGGTGTATGTGTCTGTATACAATGTATCTCATTGGTGTATGTGTATGCATACAATGTATCTTACCTGTGTGTGTGTGTCTGTGTACAAACTATCTTATTGGTGTGTGTGCATACATTGTATCTCATTGGTGTGTTCACTATGCATCTCAGTAGTGTATGTGTATGTATGCAATATATATTATCGGAGTGTGCATCTGTGTACAATATATCTCATGGGTGTGTAATCTATTCACATGTCTGTTATCTTTGTTTAGAAGAAAATTTAATTCATGTTTTGTTATTGTGAGAAATTCACTGATGAAGAAACAGAGGAATTATTCGCCTGCCTCTCAGTCAAAGAGTGCATTATAATCCACACCACACACTCTTCACGCACGTGTAACATGCTGCAGCTTACATCCTAAAATATTGCTTTCTTCCCTGGATTAGGTCCCTCTACCGAACTTAAAATGGTCAAGTTACCACCCAAAACTACCACTCCATAACTTGTGATACTCCCAAAGCCTCCACATTCCTCTCAGATACTCGGTTAAGATATCTCACACACACTCCTTCTTCTTCCAAACTTCGCTCAATCAGTTTTTCTGCGTATATGTGTGAGTATAATGGCATGGGTATTCTTCTATATCTGTACGCGTCCATGTACGTATACTTCTGAGTACAGATCTTAATTTCTCTTCCCCTTCGATGCCTCGATTCAAGCATAAAAATATGCCACAGATTCAGGAAAGTGATCAGGCTCCGAATATTAATTAATTAATACGACTACACAACAAACACTGTCCAATCCTCATGCCAACATGAACATAACCTCATTCTGTAACATAATTTGACCACCTAAATCACCTTGCTTATGTTTATGCATACATAGGAAATACCACATCACCGATATAGACATGTGAATGAATTGGTATAAGCACGACCCGGAGTCACCCTGGACTACACCTGCTTTGCGTATATCTGAATTCAACAGGTAACCCGTTCCTCGTTTACGTTTTCTCCCTTAATACAACTCATAACAATACGATTCACCTCGGTTAAAAGATGTTGGGTCGTATATAAAGAACCCGCGCTGCACAGACACACCCGCGTTTCGAAATTCCATTTTGGGACGGGTCTCTTTAGGAAGGCGAGAGATGTCTCTCCTGTAATTGGCGACAAGATGCAAATATATAATAACCAAATGGGCTCCTCAGCCTCCTCTGCTAGTAATCCAATTCCGGAACATTCTCATTATCCGCCTGAATGAGAGGGTAATGCATGCGGAAGGATGAGCCGGAGCACTAAACTCCTCATAAGCCCACCTGAGCGAGATTCGGAGCTCCGCTCTCAGTAGATTCTCTCCTCACTCGTTTTGAGTTATCCGTTTGGGCCTCACAGCGCTTCGGTGCAGGCTCGAGGAGGATCTTTCCCTCATTCTCCAATGCGCACACCGTATTTCATCCTTGTGCACACAATCATTGCAGGCAGGTAGGTTTCTTCCTATGCTCGTGTTATTAAAGGAAAGCTTCAAATATAATTACCTCATATCTTGTATTTGTTGGGATTTGCCCGGTCTAATTACAGAGGACGACAATCATAATCTAAAATATGGCATTTTATGACCTGGAGCAGAACAAATTGAGGACCCAAATTGGAATGAATGAATTAAAAAGTTACATAGAATAAATTAAGTTTTAGAGAAGAAGATGAGTTCAGGGTCGGAGTACAGAGACCGGGGCCAGGGTCAATTACTTAAATTCTCCTACCAAATTCCGAGACCTTTTTTTTCAATCACGGTCTATTGCAGGTTTTATCTCTTACCATTTTTCTGTTCAACTTTGTTCTAATTAGTATAAAGAGACTCCTGGTTCGTGACGTCCGTGAAATTCGAGGGGTACATAAACCACGTCCGCTGAAGGATTATTTAAACCTTTGAATATTTTTTTGGGGGAAAACAAACGAGGGCATTTCGTACATAACGATTATACAAGACGTCCGTAAAGGAAGTATTAAAGTTACGGAAAGTGAAAATATATACAAGATAAATATGCTCTCGATTGTAAAGAGGCAGGTGTGAACATTTCAGTCCCCTCAGTGAGGCGGAGACTTTTCGACCAGGGTCTTAAGTTGAGAAGCGCCGCAAAGAATAATTGAGGGTTGATTACTCGGGGAAAGTGACATTCTCGAATGAAGGATCCATCCGCTTGTTTGGACCTTCTTGAAGATCCCTCGGTAGGAAGAGAAAAGGAAAAAGCTTTCAAGAGTCTTCTGTCGTGACGAAAGTGAAGCATACGGACACTCCATGTCTTGGGTTGGCTCTCATCTATGGACACTAAAGCACTAACAATTTTGCCAAAGAACATTTCCATGAACTCTATATGAGACCAAAACCTGCTCCATCAGCACCTTTTCTCAACAGTTCAGGACGTATTTGGAGAAGATAGCTGCAATCGCAGCATGATGGCACACATTGTCACAAAGTAAAATCAATAACAAGGTTCTTAAATCAAAATAACATCAAACATTTGGAACCTTAGCTCAGGACTTCGCCATATTTACACCCAAAAGAGAAGTTGTGGGCAATAATCAATCTGTCAATTAATAAACAGAAGCCCTCCAATTGCGAATACTTGCCTGTGTTTAGTGAACAAAAATGGAACAATATCAGTAAAGATATCATCGCAAATTTGGTCTCCAGTATGCCAAAAATTACTGAAGCAATACTGAAGAACAATGTACATTATTATAATTATTGAATTCGCGCATCATTTGACTTTATTAATTAATAAAAGGGATTTAGGCTCTAAATCTCTGTATACTTCATCTTCAAATTAGGATACAAACATACTGAAACAAACCGCAAAGTTAGATTAGTTCTATTAATTTTGCGATAGGTATGAAAAAATATAGTAGTCTCAAAACCTTTGACAGGATATTCTATGAAAAATGTCTCCGATAGTGTTCTATTATTATTTCATAGAACATTGAATAAAAAAGATAAAGATTAATCTAATGCGTATTTGAAGAGATGTGTAAATAAATTAATAACGATAAGTATTAATCATGGTTTAGTCAGAAAACAACATGGTTACTTCATAGACATTTGAACAAAATATGAATAAGAAGTATGCAGGCCATTGAACTGTAAACCTTGAGCCGACCTATGGCTTAATGAATTCACCATTTTCTCCCATTGATCGGCAAGGGTTTATTCCATTTTTCTTCTAATCTTTGCCAGAAATCTTCAACATTCTTCAGTTTTCGTGCTAAAAGATCCTCAGCTAGAATCATCCAAAGGTTTGTTCTCCTATTTAAGTCTGCTTCACCGTCTTTAGTGCTTGGTACGAAGTATTGTCGTGAGTGCAAACAAGCTCTCCTACTCCCTGAACCAGACTCCTCTTGTGCGCAGCGTTTACATTTCTACCTAAAAAGATGAACGGACAAACTACATCGCTTCAAAACATGCTCCATCCCCTAACGCATTCTTTTCCAGGATTTTACCTTCTTTTGTGATCATGTTTGATTCATTCCTCACCCGTATTATACCTTACATGCTGGTTGACATTCCGTCGGAGCAAAATTAATGTGTTTCGTTGAGTAAATACACTTCCCACTCTTTTGTACTTTACAAGTCGTGCTCAGTAGCGAAGGCCAACCTAGCCGATTTAATATTTTACTTATGAGAGGTTTCTTAGCGGGGAGGGCAAGCTATGAGTTTCAACTCACTCAAGCGACGTGAGACAATCTGACGATACCCATTCTGGTACAGGTTCTCTTTAATTCGAGGTGTAATACCGGCTGCTGTTTCATATCACTTTTTCATCGCAATCTATTGAAATGTGCGATAACATTTGGGAAGGGTTTTTGAGAGCGACATGTTTACCTTTTCGCTTACCGGAATCTGATCACTTCATGGAACTTTATTATTCATAAAATCAGATTTTTGACAAATTACATTGCCTCTCTATGTGAGATAGTGTGATTCTTTCTCTCTCTAATTGGAGGACCAGCTTTTTCAATGAATATTCAGCTTTAACTCGTCTCACCAACAAAATAAATAAGTATAACATCAGTATTAATATACAATGCATGAGACAGTGCATACGTTACGATTTTTATGTGTAACTGAGAGATTTATTCTTTTCTATGGATTTTTTCTTCATATACACATCATTTGTCTCTTGACTTTTGAGCAGATATCTTCTGGAATGAAACTTAAATACTATCAGAGGTTAATTTCAAAGAATATACTGTGCAATTTTATGGAAATTGAATTAGTATTTTCAAGAACATGTACATTTTGGTATTTGATTATTTAAATTTGGACGGTACTGTGTATTTTTCGGAGAACGAAATTAACTACCAAACTATGAGACAATATAACATACGGAAGCGTCTCCAAATACGCCTCATGCCTAACTCCACTTGTGCAAGCCATACCCCATATAAAATCTATGGTTCAACAAGTCTCCTAAATAGAAAAACAAGTTTAAGAGACAAAATAGGAAAAGTCTAAAAATAAAAGAAAAACGCCTTAAAATTACCATAAGATAAATATACCTTATTTCTTCTATGATCAACTTAATAATTACAATACACAAGAAATACAAATCCTCCCCAAAATATAAAGATGAATTTGCATTCATAAATAAAGAAAAAATTACGAAAATTCGCACATCTTTAGGAGCCAGAAAATGATACAGCCTCGTAAATGCTGGTTTTATATGAGGAAACCTCAAACAACATATGTACGACATAACACATTAAACGTTAAGACAAAGCCCTAATGAGCGGGTAAACAAAGAAGTTCCTTTCCGGGTTTGCAGTTTTATTAAGGTCATTTTTACCTCATTACCGAATAAATTATCTTAACAGGTTTCTTCTTTCTATCTTTATGGATCTGTTAACTCACATAAACTAAATAATCCTCACTGGGATCACCATCATGCCATTTATCCAACTGGTTGGGACGTCCTTTGATCCCTGTGGGTTCGCTACTTTCGGAAAGCCATGACATAAATAATATCTACCTCATCAGCAACCATTACGTTCCTAATGGTAACAACTTTGGTTAATTTTAATGTTTACTCGTTTTTTACTCCCGTCCCGGTTAATGACTATTAAAGCTGTTTTGAAGAGCCCCACCTGCTCTATTTTCTATACCACTTAGTATTTTATTTATACTATTTCTCTAATCCTTAAAAATATTAAATTCATATTAACTGTTAAAATTTATTTCTTGATTAATTACTCGCTTTGAAAAAGTATTAAAAAGAGTGTTTAAAATAATTACGGGCCGGTTGGGGGCGACCTAGCTCTCAAATGACCAAAAAGTGTCATTAAATTCAAAATATAGTTTTTACCTGACAGAAATACATAATTGTAAATTGTTTGAATACTATTAAACACTAGTCTCTCATATTCCTTATTGAGCCACCAGGTAAAAGGTTCATGAAATTATTAACAACACCAGGTTAGGGTATTTGATTCGCAAGCTTTGTATTGACTAATTTGGATTAAAAGACCATTACACTTTAGAAAGGAAAATGATACTCAGGAACGAGATTGGATTAATCCTAAGTTTATAATTATTCCCCTTTATATGGTATATAAAAAGATGGGCAAGAGTTTCGGATGAAATGAAAAGGAAATAGATAATTGAGAAAAACGGACCTGGCGCTTGATGAAAAATGGATTGTTGTTCCGTGCAGGAAACTGAAAAGCAAAACTCAACTTGGGATTCTTTGTCCGAGCCATAAAACTTAGGAGATTAAGTTAGAGGAGCCGCTTTAACGGGTGGCCTACAAGCGGGTTTATCCATCCAGGCTATTGTTAAGTTTGGTTTTGGTTTTATTTTGTTTGGTTTTGGTTAAGCACTTACCCAATTAATATAACCTAACTTAACCAAATCTAACCTTACCTAACCTAACTAAATTTTTTTAATATAATTTTTAAGTGTACGAATAAACATATCAAAAGTCCAGGTCAAAATGAGTAAAACTTTAAGCCGAATTTAACTGCAAATTTTCCTATTTTCTGATTTCAGTGAAGCAACCGCATTTTGTTCAAAAGATCATTATTGAAGCAGATTTTAAAACGTCTAAACTTTTCTCTTTATCAAAAATGACTCATCTAATTTTTCCTGTTTTCCCAAATACAAATTTATGCAAAGGAAAGAGACCAAAAGTGGCAGGAGACACGCTAAAGCGGCACAGAATTAGGAAAGAAATTCAGTTTGTTTATTAAAGTCGAAAATAACGATGGCATCTCACGTAAGAAATACAGCGCCATATCCTTCTTCTTATCTTAGGAGCGTGAATTGACGTGATCGTCCAGATGTCAGCTGCAGCATCTTGCGTATGCTATGCCTGACGTGCCCTCCTCCCTTTGCTGGGATGAGGTAGTGACAAAATGAGGAAGGTATATAGCTCGAATACTATTCCTCCTCCTCCTCCTCTTCCTCCTCCTCCTTCTTCTCCTCCTCTTTCTTCTTCTCCTCCTCCTACTAATACTACTACTACTAATAATAATAATGAAAATTTAAAAAAAATATAAAATCTATGTTAGGAGAAAACTCAAGCATTTCGGTTCCTTTTACCAGTTTATGTTTTTCTGTTCTCTCCGACTAGTGTAAAGAGGAGACTACTTTGGTCGTTCTTGTATGGGAGCATCCCTCCCCCTCCTTAATTGAATATAATCTGCCACAAGCGATTAGACATTTCCACTCTTACAATAAAGAATATGTGGAGAGGGGAACCGAGGAAGAAGGGAAGGGAATAATTTAGAGAAACAAGAACCGTGTTCGCCGCCAGCCGCATCCCTCTCGTTTGTCTATCTATTTCATGCTTATCTAAATTGCTTCTCTTGGCTTAGATCCGAGCTGGAAATTGATTGCTTTGTTTTAAAACTTTGTCAGCCGCGTTTGCATGAGTTTATGATCCTCTTGGTCTCTAGATGAATCGCTGGGATTTTACTCCACGCCCTGAAGGGGTATAGCTGGTTCCCAAGCTCTAAAGGTAGCAGCCTATCCCTGCATCGCGCTATTGGGATGCATTGTAACCCCCCCTCCAATTCGGGTTTAGAGAGGTATATTTTTCAGCTTAAACGGTTTCTCTCCAGGTTGAGCTCAACGATCAACAGTCAAGCTTCCATGCTTCCTTGCTCCCTCACTCCTCTCTATCAAAACTACTCTTTCAAATATTGAACCATCGTTTATATTCAAACTTACCTCCTCGCTCTTTATTACTTTCCTCTCTAATTTATATTTGTTTAGTGTGTTTTTTTGTGTTAAGTGTTCAATAAATTATTATCAGCGAGATGAGGAGGGCAAATAAGATGTTTATTATTTCTTTGCCACGTCAAGTTGCTTTTCCAATTTCAAACACTAATTCAGGTTACCGATGAGTTTTAAGAACAAGAATGTTTCGCGGATTTCTCTGAGAGAGCCGATCAATTTCTCGACTGAACTCTTTTTCTAATTACATCTTTCCTACCCGTAACTCAGATGCAAAAGAACTACCACTTCCTGAACCACAAATAAGCCTTTCATGAACACCCATTGAACTCTCCATCAACACTCATTAATCCTCCCATGAATACTCATTGATGCCTTATTAGATCCTGTCTTGAGAACAACTTAAACATTTTCCCTTTAGTTTCCTGCCTTCATTTTCGAATTCTGTCTATTTAACCTAACCCGATTGTTTCAGTATGTGGTAGCAACTAGAATCAATCGGGCATAATAATCTTCTACCAATGTCAAACTCTTTAAACATGACAGCAGTCAAAATCTCAGATCTTAAAACTCCTTAAGCCGAAGTCAAATATCTTGCTGTTAACTTCTCTCTCTATCTCTCGGAATCAAGGCCTGACTATATACAAAAGCTTAAAAGCTATACAAATATTCACAAAACAAATAAAAATACTGAATCTTGCTCCGATTTCTCTTATTACTACGTTCTTTGAATTAATTAATATCTTTTCTCAGTTCGTCTAGTTTGACATACAAAATATATTTGTACACTGTCAGAAGCTACTTTGTGAAAGTTCATGAGGATATCCCGGACCATTTTATGATGGGCTTAAATATTTTCTAGTTATGGTCGATAGCTATTCAAAGTTGGTAGAAGCCATTCTCTTATAAGATCAATCCCCTCTCTTTTCATAATTATGGAATGAATATCAATATTCGTCTCACCATATCAAACAGTACTCAGGCAACTTTTGGCGTTTTATTTATAATCATTTCTAATATTTTATTAAAGCTTTCGGTATTCCCTAAATGACAACGCTTTTTGAGGTAATTCCAAACTGTTTATTTATCATGGCCATTAGCTGATAATAAGCAACAGGACTCGTTACTTTAAGATCAAGGGTAAGTCTGCTACTAATATTTTCTCAGCCAAACTACTCTAAAGGTATGTCTTAAAGCTTCCTAAACAATGTTAGGAGATGACGAATCTTCATTGCCTTTCTCCTCAATCGTTAGGCACTTAACGACCGTACTAAAACAATCACTTCTATCTGTACTCGCGTTTTTAGAATACCATCGAATATTTGCGCACTTGGATATATTTATGTGGCCATTTGGTTGTCAAAATTTTCAATTATATCACAAATTTAAGCATTCTTAAATTAGTAATTTCAAGGTTGGTAGAATAGGGAAATATCCAATCAAAATTAGGGATAATTAATCTTAGATTTAGAATCAACTGGAAATCCGATATGTTCGTTGCCCTTCTGGTTTGCAAGTATCATTCCTTTTCTGTCTCCTCTCCTCCAACCAACACTTTGGACTACAGTTCCTTCAGTAGAACGGGCAAATTGTTCTCTCCATCATTTTTACAACTTTCTCGCACTCACCAATACCTCCTTAGCGTGAAATCAAGTTGTGCACAGAGCTCTTCCTTTTCACCCACCCAAAAGTTAACTTTTCGATCATTTCATGTTAAAAACACTAAATCTTAAACACGAACAATCACTTGCACATACACCTCAAAAACATATTTAGGCTATACAACATCGATGTGTGTCACCCTTTTACTCTTTGTCCCAACACCATTTGTTCCTCTTTTCCGTTCCTGAATTATTCAAAAATTTCATTAAAATTTAGAGCAAAAATTCTAGTATCGTCGATCTATCTATAGGCTACGAGTGTTATTTTTATTTTATTTATTTTCATGTTTATTGATTAGATTGTATTTTATTTTCATCATTTTGCCTCTTTGACTTCATTGTGAAATTCTTAGTACCATGTGTAGCCTGTTACAATTGGAACTTAGAGTAGCTACAGCTTCTCTCATCCTGAGTGAAAATTAGGGAAACTCCATCATTGGGTTGACTTACCCACTGAAGGTGCCTCGGGAATTTAAAGGTTAGCTTTACTTTATTTATCTAAGAGCGTCATGAAGGGAGGTGTTCCTTATTTGGCCTGAGCATTAACGGTATCATCTCGGTGCTGATGGAAGGTGTTTTCAAAATGTTCTCCGTGGACAACCTTTGGATCTCTTTCGGTGCTGCCTAAATGCCAACTTTGAAGAATCAACTACAACAGGCGTTGGACCTCATCTCTCGCTATAACGAAGCGCGTTTCGATTTTCTTTGGCCAAGAATAAGCTATTGCACTTAGGCCGCAATCCACGGCTCGTTGAGGCCTTGCAAGTGGATGAGGAGACGCCAGAACTGGGTGACCAGACAAGCGGTTGGTTCTTCCTCAAACTGACTACATGGTAGGTATCAGGAGAGCCCTCCATGCTGCTAGGAAAAGAAGGAGGGATAAGGCCGAAGGGAACTTCAAGTTGGAAACCATTGCACCGCGACTGTTCCCATGAACCTAGACTCCAATGCCACGACGGATTCAGGTCGCTTTCTATCGTATTCGAATTGGGCACACTCGCGCAACACACAGCCATTGGATGGAGTGCTCGCCAGCACTTTATTGCGAAAACTGGGTTGTCCCCCAAACTGTTCGGCACATTCTTGTTGAATGTCCACTCGGGGATCTTCGCGCCCGTTTACTGTCCTTGTACATGGACGGGCAGGGTCGCTTCCTCCTTTCCTCTGTTCTTGGAACGGAATCTTGCACACAGCCTTGAAGACGATACGACTTCACTTAAAAGGCCAAACTCCTCAATTCTAAGTGATTCTCTTTCCTTTTGGGCGCAGCACCGGCCCGGGCTGAGCACGACTCTCCCAGACTAAAGAGTGTCCTTTCATCTCTCAATGTTTTGTTTTTATTGGGGTTTCTTCATTTTTGACTGTTTGTGTTGTTAGTTTAGTTATTTTTAGTGGCTTTTAACGTTGGCTAATTGTAGGATAAGTGTATGGCAGCGACCTTTGCCATTGGTCGTTGAGAATAGCTAAGAACAATAAAATATTGTGTTCCTAAACTTTTAATTCGTGTATCAATCTTTCTCTTTTTCTTTCTCTTTCTCTTTCACTTTCACTTTTAATGATCTCGTTTTAATTTGCCTTTTCTTTTCACATGATTCAAATATAGATGTTTACCCATCTTCTTTTCGTACCTAACTTATGTTTATCTCTTGGAAGCTCTGTATTTACTGGCGCGCGCGCGCGCGTGTGTGTGTATGTATGTTTGTTTAAGCTGACACTTCCCTCTTTTCTCAACCTTAGTTAGTTTATAGGTGGAGGTGTCACTTGTCTAAAAGTAACAAACGGAAAATGAATCCAAACTTTGGGCGAATATGTCCAGGTTTGGGAGGAAATAAAGTGGAAAAAGTTATTACATTATATTTTTCGTCTTACCAACTTTTAAATTTTAGGGAACCAATGGCTAAAAAATAAATTGAGAGTTTATTCGTCTCAATTTGATACTAGGAGGATAATGGAACAAATGGGGATTCAAATTACTTTAATAGTCTAGGATAATAGAAAAATTTGGAATATATTGGTATTAATTCAATTATAGCGAGAGATAAAACACTGTATGTTCGTAAGGGTGCGTTTGCAAAGACCTTTCATCTATCTGCGCGAAATAGAAAACTAACATAAAGACGGATAAAAAGAAGAAAAGGTTAAACAATAAATTAATTTCAAATACACAAACATGATTTAATTTTGCAAAATAAATTATATATATATTTATATAAGTGTGAAAATTGTATTTACTAATGATTAGTTAGAATAAAAACAATATTAATCTCTTATCAAAATTAATGTTCAAAAATAGCCCAAAAGGTCATGTTATATTTTCATGCTTCCAGATTGGAATCTTGAACAAACTCGGAGGTATCATTTAGATAGCTCTAAATTTACTTTGAACATTGGCTTTTTGAACGATAAATTTAGAAAACGAAGCCTAGAATAAATTTATTAATAAATTAATAACTTCACTAGGTAACCAACATAATCGTTGATCTACCTACACAAACATGTAAATATGGCCTTTATAGTATTATGATAATGTATTTACAAAGATTTAAAATTGATAAGATGAGAGAAATTTACTTTTGAAATGCAAAATCTAATCTACCATTTGAATTTATTCAATTTTATAATTAGAAAATATAATGGAGATAGCGATGTTTCTTGATCACGCAAACTGACGAAATCATTACACAGAGTGAAAGAAAGAATTACTATAAATTTTTTCATTTGTTTCAAGAAATTTTGTTATTACAAAAAAATACAACGAATTAGATAGGTGGAAAATAATTACTGTCAGGGGTCATTTTTCCCTGTCCATATTATAATAATTCTAAGGGATGATAACAATCACATAGAATGCTTTGTAGAGGGTCGTAGGATGGAGCAAGAAACAAAGTAATGTCTGTATATGCGAGAATACAAAGTTGAATAAAGAAAATATCCGGACTCTCTCAGTAGTTCAAAGTCTAAATTTAGATGTAAAAGTACTTAGGAACCATTTCCAAAAATATGTCGATAATTTCATTTATCTTAACTGCATCAATTTGATTATAATTTCTTATTATTAAGCTGTGTTATTTTGGAGAATTGCGAAACTGACCCAAAGTTCTTAGATCCCAACATAACTTGAGAAGAAAGTGGGAATTTCGGCTCGGATGAGGAAACAAAGCGATATTCATCCGCGTGGAAACGTAGGAAACGTAAGAATTGAAAAACAAGTTTATTTGCTCCTTCTAAAATTGTCTCTAAGGACTGCTTCGAGAAGTTGAAAGGACACTAAAAGGGATATGTAGCTGCTGAAGGTGACAAAATCTTATTTAGAAAAGATATCATTTCTTAAAAGTTTGTTCTCGGATAGTTTTATTTTACTAAGCATTACTGCAGTATATATTCAAAGGACAACCTAGTCTACAGTAATTCATTTAGATATGTGCTGAAATGGAAATATACTCCTTCCTGCCTAATTACCAGAAAGAAGTTTAACAAAATCCAAAGGCCACAGATATTTATGGATTCATATACCTACCTTACTTACACCAATCAGTGTGTATTTGCTTTTAATTTGTTTGGTATTAACTGAAGAATAATTATATCATCTAAACCTTTACTTTGAGCTAGAAACCACACCAGAAACCTTCGAACCATATTAAAGCACAATTTCTTTTATTCTCATAATACCAAACTCGTGGCAAGTAGGTTTTATGTAAATACCTAATTGCATTAGTATAAATATTTTGATTCCATTGCAAAAAATAATATACGAGAGTAATTAGAAGATGATTTTATTCATTTATATGGTTCGTTATAATTTTACTGAATTCCGCTTTCGTTACTGCACTAAAGATTCTTATGGGATGTTATGGGCCAAAACAATTTGCTAATGAAGCTGCATGAACACAAATTTGCTAATGAATATGTATAAAACCCCAATTTGGTAATGAATCTGTATAAACCCAAATTTGGTAATGAAGCTGAATAAAACAATTTTTGTAATGAAGCTGCATAAAACACAAATTTGGTAATGAAGCTGCATAAAACACAAATTTCGTGATGAATCTGCATAGAACACAAATTTGAAATAAAATTAAGCAAATGTTAAGAGAATTAATCGCAATATCTTTCAATTGACCGAATTTTTTATCGTATATTTATGACATGGTGAAATATTTCGGGGCGTTTGGGGAGAGATAAAAATTAAAAGAAATTTAATCTTAAAATAAAAAAAAATTATAAATTGGGAAAGGTGATTTTTTATCCGAATTTAAAGCGAAAAACCAACGAAGTAATCGTCTATAGGCTCTCTAAAGAAGGCGTTTGGAAGGCACCAAACACAAACTGTGACCAGTATGCTAGAGCGAATCTTCAATCTGCAATAGACGTTCGGATGCGCATGAGTAAATCTCGCACCCGTCGTTATGTTTTGAGTGCAAATAAGAGCAAAGAAAATCCTAGGTAACCATTTTACCATCACTGGATATGTTGAACGGTAGAAAGCAAAGGATTTCTTCGATGCAGATACAAGAGATGTTAAGGTTGTGAATGGCTTAGGTCAAAACACGTAACTAACGCATCGCTGCGAGTCTACCACGTCCAGGTAAGCTCCACTTACAAATTGATCTAGGTCAGAGTGTTTAGCATGACAGCGGTGGAAGTACATAACGTTGATCTTGGCAGAAGAATACCGAAATCCTTGTATCTTGGGAAGTCAAAAACGAGGTTCAGCGCCTGTCGGGATCGCGGTTCGAAGGAAGACATTTAAATCCTCACAAAAGAGATAAAAAACCCACTGACAATGTTCAAAGACCTATTAAACCTTTTATGTGTATAAAAAACGTTACTGTAAATTTAATAAATGTTTTCAATTTTATACATTTTCTTTTACACGGTTTGATAATAATTAAATTTCTTAACCAAAATAAACATCTCATAAGTATGTTTCTATGACCAGAGTTACCATGAATAACTTTTGGGTACAATTGAAATTTATTAGTTGTAACTGGAATTTCTGAATGGCATAACGCTTCGTTCAGGCAGAAAAAAGTAAACTAGGTTATAATATATGGGTGACAGTTGTGGGATAAAGAATTTTGAAACACTTTAAAATTCAAGTCACACGTTTGTAAGTTCACTAAATTTTTATATAAACATTTTTCCATTTAAAATTCAATATTTAAATAATTAGATATTAACTTTTGAAGAATGAAATAATATATTCTCACAAAGATATTCAACTACTTCTAATAGTGTTGCGACACTTTTGATTACTTTTTACGATCATATTTCTCTTGCCTCGCCTATTTTTTTGTGTCAGTCAGCATTCTCCAAAAGTGTTTTATGGTCTAGAATTCTTCCTATTCAGAGATTGTAAAAGTTGTTATAATTAAATAAGACGTGTAGAAATTATAACCCATACAAAATTACAAATACTCGTAATTAAAGGAAAGCTAGTTCATATTGTATTAGAAGTGAAAGTTTATTTAATGAAGAATAGGTTGCTAATATATTGTTTATGAACAAAACCAAAAGCTTTTAGCTGTGTGTGAGATTGAGATATCCTCTTGAGCAGCGGAGGTGCGTCAAAAAGATTTGGTATTGAAAACGGATCGTATCGTTTCGCATAGGCCAACGACCCCCTCCGTTTTAAATATCACTTATGGATCAGGAGAGCTCTTTAACTATCAGCTTAAAGAAAAGAAAAAAACTGATTAGAATCCTTTTCGTCGTTAAAAAGCTATCTGATTCAGTCTCCTTATCCTTTGGGTTCAAATCATTTACTCTGACTAGTGTATGGGAATATTCTGTCATCAAGAGAGTAAATGAAGTGGTTTTAAAATAAAAGTTTGCAAACTCTTTAACATTAAAGACTCCTAATTCCAGGTCTTAGATCGGCCTCACTGACCTGATGCCTGGTACTAATCACACGAAAATTCTTACTGTTTTTTTTTAAAGTAGCTTTCTCGGTCCACTTGGAAGAGGATCTACTGGACACTGTAAAAGGAATGGCCCTGAACTCCTACAAGAGCTCCGAGGGCTGCTATCAATGCTAATCACGCTACAAGCACTTCAAGGACTTTGTGAAGATGGTTAAACTTGATATGCGACTCCTCTCCTCCTGAGTTGAATCTTTCGGTCGATTGGCACAGTTTGGGTCGCGTTTCTTTAAGCCCTTTTCAGGAGAACGGCCACCGTTTGCGCCCCGCTGAGCATAGGTGAAGCGGCCAAATCTCTCTTGTTGCAAGCATTTTCTCTAGGTAGTCTTTAAAATACCCAGCTGTTGGTTAAATGCTCCCTCCCAGCTTAGCCTTCTCAAATCAAGCGAATCTTTGGAAGAGTGTGGCTGCTTTGTTTTTCGTGAACCATTCACGCGTGGTTTGTAGAGTTGGTTCCGTTTTGGGCTAGGAGAAACTAGCCGGGCTACAGTGACCCTTGAAGAAGGTAGATCCCACTGAATATGAGCTAATACCCTCATAAGCATGGAAGGATAGGGGTGTAGAATGACTTACATAACAGAGAAGCATAAGAGTGCATGATTGCGCTGCTACGACACGACTTGATTTTTTATCTCCTTAGCCTCTCGAATTGCAATGCTTAAAAGGAGCCGTTTGGGATTCAATACAATTCATCAATTTGGGTGCGCAAGAGAAAATTTATTCTAAACGGTCAAAGGAAGGTCAGGCAGTTTATAAACTACAAAGGGCTTAGACAACATAGGTCGAGTTCAATTGACCCGGACGGGCGTTAGGTGCCATTGGATCTGCAAGTGTGGGAAAACACCCCTTAGTAGGAAGGTTACCGTTTGAAGGCGACTCTCACAGGTGAAGAGTTAGCAAAGGGGAAATCCTTAACCAGATCTTACGGGGATAAGTGAAACCCTTCTAACACGAGTCGGATGGATCCCAATCCTGTGTCGGACTGATCTCAATCCTAGAAGTTAATTTTAAGTGTTTAATTTGACATCAGAGGTGGTCAGCGGGACTGGTGAATTTTCTGGTTGGTAATAGAGAACCATCCGACCCGAAGGTGTATTCGGAGTTGGTAGGGTGTGAGACCGGTTACACCCACCAGCATCACTCAGTCCACATATTTCACCCCTCATCAGCGTGGCGTCCCACCGAGATTTATTCGTAATAAAAATAAAATCAATGAAAAGAAATATGAGGACCTTAGAAAGGAAAAGTGGGGAAGAAAGGAACCACCTTACAAGACAATTATCAACAGGAGCCCAGAAAGTGAGAAGAAGCCTTTTTCATCCCTGACCGAACCAGTGTCTCGTGGAGATTAGCTGCTCAGCGACTAGCCTACAAAGTAAGTCGCCGGGCCAAAAAATAGCTGAGAAATGTAGTGTAATTATAGTGACAAAAAAAACTGAAATAAAGATGCCTAATAGGAATAAAACCCGGGTAGTTTGGGGAATACCACATGGCTAGGGTTGTATGGTACTGTTCAAGGCTTCATTTGTTATAACAAGATCTTTTTGTCTGCCCCCCCCCCTACCCCCATTAAGGAAACAATGATGGGTGTAAAGAAAAAATTAGATGATGAAAAATGGACCAAAAAGAAAAAACAAAGAAGATTTCAAGAAATAGTTCAAGAAAAAATTGGCAAATATGACTTGAAATAACTAGAATAAATGGTAAAGAGAAGAGATAGGAGCAAATATAATGAACACTGCGTAAGAGAAACAAAAATAACCTAAGATAGACGAAACACTTAATAAGGAAATGAAGGAATTAGACAAAGAGACGAGCAACGAAAATTTTGCTGACTTACGACTAATTGTTTTCTCTAAGTAATAAAAGAGATGAGTCGTGAATGAATTAATGGCGCACATGCGTACACACGGGTGTAAGATTTACACAACACAAGGAGAGAAAGACAAAATAAGCCTTACACACAAGAGCATAAAAATCATAAAAGGGAATTACATGACTAGAAGAAAATAACGAAGTTTAAATGATGAATTAAAATCCTCTGAAGCGAAAAATTATATCCTAAAATTGAATTAACAGAATAATGTGGTTCGATAGGTTGGCTTTCGAACGGAGACACGACAAGGATGGATAAAATAAACAAATCTCGACAGAGGACAAATGAGAACAACAAACAAGAAAATAAAGATGAAGAAAGGAAGAGGCAATAGAATAAAAAAACAACAAGTAAATGACCCATATGCAGGTTCGGGAGGCATCGCAAAAGTACTGAGATTACTATTTATTGAAAATCAACAGGAAAATATCCACGAAGGAATAGTAATGAATTAAGCACTGATGGATTCACATTAGACGAAAATTCGTTCATCAGATTTCTAGAGACAAATAAAAAAATCCTCCCTGAATGCATACGAAAGAAAAAGGGAGTGACTGCGGATGCATGTAAGTGGGTCCCCACACAAAGTGAAATTATATAAAGGAGGCAAATTCAAACGTAATAATTTTGAGAATCACAACAGATTGGAGTGGAGGAGGGATGGGGGTTATAGAAAGATAATTGATTTAAACAAATTCGATGGTCCATTCCTCGTTATTTTTAGGAATTACAAGAAGCAGCTGAGTTCAGCTAAGAGCCCAAATTACCGTAAAATACATCATAATTATTATCAATCTAGAAAATGAAATTATTATGGAAAATAGGAAGTGATTAAGTGAATTTGCTGTTTGGATTCAAATAAGAGTTGGATAAAATCATGAATCGACTGAGCTTAATATAAAAGGGTCATGACTCGGCATGGTCATGAAAGCCAGGGGAACATAACGGGTGCAAACAATGTGATAGTAATATGTGAGATTGTTTGTTCACAAATATGGAGATATTGTTAAAGGAAGGAAAGTCCTAATATCTGGTCTTGAATATTATAATAATAATAATATAGGGGGTCTTGTATGGCGTTCTTTCAAGCCTTTACAAAGTTACTCTCTACCAAACAAGAGATATTTGAGAGAAGGGTGACTTCAAGGCGTGACTAAGGCACCGATGAGGGCGCACCAGTGTATAACAGCAGGCAGTTCATTCCACATTCTAGTAGCAAATCACTAGTTAGCATAATCTTAAATGCAGTACAGACAATTAAGAGAAACAATTAGTAATGGGAAGATTCTGAAAGTATGTTTCTCATGGGCCATGGTAGGCTCACTAAGATAGACTTATAACATGGTGGTGCGGTGTTTAAGTTCTTAAGTTTAAAAATAATGCCCTTGAAGGCGAGTCTGGATAGACGGTGAAGCCGACGCTGATCAGCAAGAGAGGACCGTTCGCTGCGGAGACTGCAATGTTTGGAACAAGTTAATGGAGCGAAGTAGTGGAAGCAAGCGATCCATTGAAAAGGCCGTTACTGTAGTAAAAGGGGGAGATAACGAACTTATGAATAGAACTCTTGAAACTATTGTAATAAAAGTGTAAGAAGAATTTTATAAGATTGTTGAGAAGATTTTAAAACGTTAGCAACAATGATTGGCTTCGCATCATCATTGAATATCAAAGGTGACGCCAAGATTTATAGCGCCGTCAGAAAAGAGAACCTTCTCTGGATCCAGGGTTAAGAATGGGGGCCGAAGTCTTACAATGAGCCACAGCCTATGGACAACCCACCAGTAACATTTTTTTTCTCAAAATTCTATTGTAGAAAGTTGTCTTAGAACCACTTTTGTTAACGATGTTGTAAGGAGATCGAAGTTGCCTAAGTCTCATCAAAGAAAATGTGAGAGAAGGAGAGATAGATTTGCGTCATTGGGATAGAAATAGAATTGTACACCTAAGCACACATAACAGGAGAATGGAAGAAGATAGATTTGTACTAGTAGTGGACTAAATACAGAGCCTGCTAGAACACCATATAGCACCTCAGCTGGGCGAAATATATAAGTCCTAATATAAAGAAAGGGAGTAGGAGATGATAGATACTAACGGAACCAGTTCAAGTCGATTGCAAAGAGACCGATGAATTTATAAAGGCGATGAAGAACATCAAATGCTGCCCGAATAGATCAAGTAGGATCAGAATGGAAGTTTGGCCAGCATCAGCCGCTTGATGAAGGTGCTCAGTTTGACTGCTGTGTCGCTCCAAACCAGACTACCAGATCTCATCTCTTTTAGATGACTTCATGTGATCGAGATTCCCAGTTTTTCAAGCAGTTATAAAGGAACGGGAGTTAATAGAGTGTACGGTAGATTCTCGGAACGTTAGGGTTCAGGTTAGATCTCTTAAGGGCCGGGCCAACATGTGCATGCTAGAAATTAGTACCGCATCAGACAGAAAGAGGTGTTAGTGATACCAACAAGTTAAGGAAGAATAATAGGGAGATATTGACGGCAGATGCTTGGAGGCAAAAATCGCGAGGAAAACCGAGATTTTACGGGGGTTCCGACTTCCGTGGACACAAAAAAGGATAAAATGGATTCGAGTGGTGGGAGAGGAAGGAATATTACCCAATGGTGAGGAAGGGAGGCAGAGTGAACCCTGACAATGGATAGGAATTATTTTATAAGGGAAATCTGCCTAAATTTCTGCAGGGTTGCCCTCGTTGTTCAAAAATAAAAAGCGAAAACCAAGGACGATTTCTCCAGCAGGAAATTTGTAAGGAAACATCTGTAAAGGAAGAGGTAAAGATGTGGGAATGTCAGAAAAAGTCAGGCGAATAATTAGTTCATGACGAAGAAGGAGTAAAGGTAATGACGCAACAGTGAAGAAGAAACCAGCTAGGAGGAGAAACTGCAACAGAACGTGGACCTAAACGTGCAAAGCCGCCACTCTGTTACGTGAAGCTAGGGACTTCTTAAGTTGGTTTTCCTCTGAAGGAGGATGAGAGTTTGAAAGAGGGGACCTGGTCTCAATCTTGGTTTTACTGACAAAAATAGGATTAGGTTTTAAGTCAAGACGTTATTCTCACCACTTTATATTTACAAACATTAATATAGAAATGTTTCTATATATAGAAATGAATTTCATAAATTAAGGAGAATCAATACGATGAATGATTTTAGTTTAATCTCTCATTTATCCATTGTTCCATGATGTATTCTTACGTTTTATTTTATAAAGAGGATTACTAAACATTTAATTTGTTATATTCCATTTTTTTGTTTTGTCGGTGAGCAGAAAATTAAGTCTTTTTTTAAAGAAAAGCATTATTCAAATTTTAAGTCAAAAGCTTAACTTCTTGCCTTTAATTTCTCTCACAAGAGTTATAAATTTATCTCACACTTTAAGTTAATATTTATATGAATATTTTTATTTGGGAGGCGACTAAATCCGGAGGACAATGTTATTTGGTTCCTTCGCTGCCAAATTCTGCAGGAATAGTTGTTAAAATCAAGAAAACAATTAGGAAGTAAGATTATTTTGGTATTTATTAAAGAAAATCATCCTTTAGCAAGAAACGGGCGTAGTTTACTTTCAGAAGGACAACGATCCACATACAAAGTTTGTAGTGAAGAAATGGTTTTAAGATACCAAAATTAATGTTTCGAAAAGGTCATCAAAAACGTCAAAGAAGAAAGAGATGAAAATATGTGGATGATATTAAAAAGGCTTTCACACCGAAGAAACCAATCGAATAAAGACAAGTTGTGGAGTTGTGAAGACTGATGCGAATTATTAGAAAACTAGGACAAATAAATCATACTCGGCCAAACAACTGCATGGATTAACCATTAAAGATTAACTATTAAATATTTAGCATTTTGTTAATAGCGTTGTTATAGCAATGGTTAGTATAATCGACAGTGCATTAGCAGCACACCTAGAAAGCGCTCCTCCTCCACCCAAGCAAGTGATGTTAACCAATAGATCAATTTGATAATCTTAAGAATGGTTTTAATTAATTATGTTAACATTCCGCTCAGAAACACCGGCCACATGATCGTTTTTACCAAGCCGTGAAACGCGCTTTATTGTGTAAGTCAAGCTGCAATGTACGCAGCTATAGTAACTGCATTTCATATCTGCACACAATGTAGTTTAATTTTGTAAAGATTATTACAGGTTTAACACTTTAATTTCGATCAAGAGAAATAAATTGGAACAGTTTTAAAATCATTTAAATCGGATTAAATTGGAAGACATTCACAGTCATAAAACACCAAGACATATATTCAGGCAAAGGGGAAATTTGATATGCTGCCTTACGAATAAGAGACATTGAGGCATAAAGAATAAAGAAGAGGTGCGTGGGCGGTCGAATAAGTAGAGAATATAACCGATCCAAGCGCCGGTATAGAACTTCTTACTCTCGCCCTGAGTGAAGTGATCAGAACCTCCTCGAAATTATTTTGCGTTGTCATCCTTTCGATCATGCGTTGATCTTCTCAACATGTTTACATGTCTGAAAAAAGTTCTGCTTCCATAGAAATATTAATTCCAGGAGCGAGGTCAATGGGAATCGAAGCGTGAAGAACCTAAATCTAGGAAGTCTATAAATTCTGGGCCCGTCATGTTGAAAATTGAATTTTAAATTACTTTTTTTTTTCTTCTACTTTGTTTTGTGTCTGTGTCATTAACTAGTAAAAGAACTAAGAGCTAAGCGATAAATTAAAAACACTTCGTAAAACGACTGATTTAATTCATCTTAAAATGATTAGTTGCTGGCTACAAGACCACATAGGGGCAAATTTGAATAAAGTTAAATCGAATGAACGGTCATGGATGAATAAAGTTAACCCTGAGTTAGGGCAAATTCCTCTCTGGAAAGTCTATGAATTAAGTATAAAATTACTCAAATGATTTGCACATTCATAGATTACACTCACACTTTCTAATAAACGATTCATTAATTTACTATTGTTGCTTTGCGTCGCTTCTCTCAAATAAAGCATAACTTAACGGAGATCGATTCATAAGCGATTCTCATTTATGGATGATGATAGTGAGGGAAAGTCCAGGTTTCATCCAAAGTCTGCAAGCCAAATATGTTCCATCGACGGACGCGGATGGTTAAAATTATGTCCTCTTTCCAAAGTGGTCGAATTTTCAATAATTAATCGACATAGGTGGAATCCAGAGACTAGTTCCTACTTCGTCTTGTATACGAATTATTTATGCACTAGAAAAAGCGCAATTATTCTTGTTTTTTCCCCTATACACTACAATTATATTATTACTCCTCTTGATTTGTAAGGTTACGAAAAAGATAATTATCACTTTCACCCTAACGTGTTAATCTCACGAACGTTGTTAGCGACTCAATCATTATCTGTTTGAAACACGCGTTGTTACTAATATTTGTTCATATAATATTCGCTTCTTTCCCCTTTTGGAAGTGTTCATTAATTTATTGCTCTGTTAAGAAGTATAGATCTGTAGAGCTTCAGTTTAAGTTGTAGGATGAACGAAACGACGTAGAGGGAGAATTCTTTAATACGTTTCAGGTGTTAGTTTCACCCATCTTCTGGTGCTGGAAATATACAAATACATGAATAGACTAAACATTTAACGTTTTAAATATTAAAACCATTTAAATTATGGAATTAATGGAGGATTTTATCAGTTAATATAGGGAATAATTCAAAACTTACAGTTTCTTTCGTTAAAATTCTTCTTGGAAAATTAAAATAGAAAAATTGACTATAAAAAAGTAAGAGGAAACACAAAATGAACATTATGAAGACACTAAACTTGTACAATCAGTTGTGAACGGAAGACTGTTAAGAAGATGCGAGGGGCGTAAGTAACAGAGGATTAAGAGTTTGGTTAATAAATAATTATTCGCGTATAAAGTCCTAGTGATCAATGTAATATGTGTAAATATATATATCAAAGCGTTGGTTCCCTTTTATTCTAAAATTATAAGCCGTGTTTATTTTTAACTCTCATTTTATTAATATTAGTGTACGATAATTAACTTGTTTAGAGCAAAAGCGCATCTCTTAATGGAAAGGAGGGAAAATAACCCAGTGTACTTTCTAAAGTTTTCCCTAGACCTTTAAGAGGGAATCATCGATCACAACCATAATTAATATATTGGTGTTTTTATTCCCATTATGTAGATATGTTGCATTGGATGAGTTGAACGGTATAGAAATATCCAAATATATTATGCGTCTGAATGTGGAGCTTCGGATAGCTTAATTGGTTCCTTTCTCGACGATCGACTCTTCGTCGATGGAGGTTAAAGACACCCAATATCGCTTGAGCCCAAATGAGGCCAATCCATGATGCCAATATTCAATCTTTGGGGTCAGGGATTATTTTTTCCCCTTCCATCTTCATCAGACTGTTTGACAGGTCAGTTATGGGACCATTATTTTCGAAAAATGGACATTCAACCGTCCGAAAAAGACATTTATTATCAAGATGAATGAAGGAGAGATGTGATTGGCGGTCATATAAGTTGATTTATCAACACAAACGCAGATCGAAACAACGCTCAACCAGAACACAGAGAAATTCCGCACAAGAAAACTTTTATTGAGAAACATTTGAGAGCAAAGCCCCATTTGGGGTTTGGTTGACTGGATAAAACTGGTTGGTTTTGTAATTATATGATGAACAGTTTAATTCAATAAGAGTAATCGTTAATTTCTAATTTAGTTGTTTAATATATTTAATATTCCGCATTTTTTCTTGCAAAAGAACTGAAAGTAGAATTCAAGAGACTAAAATAATTACATGTTTAAGGATAATTATTGTTTTGTGAATGTTGTCTAATTGCATTATTCAGACCTAACCCCTCAGGTATTTCTCTCCATGCTATTGGTGGTGGTGGCAACCCCGTCCCCAGCCCGACAATGGTTTAAAGACCCTCAAACCTATTCCAGGCCCTAACGCAGCTTGCCGGACCATCGCAGAAGCATACCCGCCGTCTCCCGGGGTCTCTCCTAGAGATCCACTGGGCCCAGGTCTATGCGTATCTATGGGTAGTTGAAGAGATGTGTGGTGACGTGTATCTGCGTTAGGCATTTAGAACAGTTCGGTGTTCTATAGGTGGTGGGAGATATTTTGTGCATGTATGATGTCAGGAGTGGTAATTTGTTTGTTCGTATCTGTGCTAGTTTTCTTCTGATGTACTTTCTGAGTGTTTGTTTTGAGTTGTGTATGGTTGGAGGTGATGCACTTAATATTCTGTTGTGGGTCTTGTGTGTTAAGAATTGTTGTGTGATCTGAGAGTGGATTGCTTTCTTGTTTTGCTTAATTGTGTCTTCTGTTGTTGTGTTAGAGTTTGTGTCTAAGTTGGTGGTGTAGTTGTTGTTGTTATCAAAATGGTCTGTTTTTGTAGCAGTAATTGGTAGGTTGTCTGGTGATGTGGTGGAGGGGATGATTAGGATGATGCGTTTTCTGCCTGAGTTATAATGTATGTGGTTTGAGGTGATTTTTAATTGGTATGATGTTCGTCTCGTCGTGTAGATGTTGAGTGTTTGTGTCAAGAGTGGATCCTGTGGCAGAGCTGAGGGCTGTGTTTTGTATTGTCTGTAGTTTTTTGTTGCTGGTTTCTGAAATGATTGGGGACCAGATTGTGTTGCCGTATTCTAGTACTGGTCTTGTGATTGTCTTGTATGTGTTAATAAGCGATTCCTTGGTTTTCCCCCAGTGTGTAGTTGTGGGTGCCTTGATGAATTTGAGTGTTTTCATGGTCTTGACTATTGTGTTTTGTATGTGTTTTGAGTACGTAAGTTTGGGATTGAAAGTGAGGCCAAGGATCTTCGGTTCCTTTCTGGTGGGTAGTGTTATGTTCTGTATGTTTATATTTAGGGTTGTGTTGTATTCTTCAGAGTCTGGTGTGAAGAGAGTGGTCATTGTTTTGGTGGCGTTTAGCTTTAGCGAGTTTTCTATTGTCCATGTATGTATTTTGTTGAGGTAAGTTTGTATCTGTTGTGCAGCGGCTTCTGGTTTGTTGTATGAGGAGTGTACTGTAATGTCATCTGCGCAGGCCAAAATTGTTAATGTTTGTTGGGAAGTTGGTATGTCTGAGGTGTAGATGTTAAAAAGTGTTGAGGAGAGTACTACTCCTTGTGTAACTCTGGATTTTGAGTGTCTGTGTTAGGATCTTCTGTTTTGAATTTGGGTTTATTGGAGTCGTCCCTTAATGTAGTTTGCTATGTACTTGATAAGGGTAGTGGGTATGGTGAGTTGTGGATCTTGTTGACTCATTTGTGTAGGTCTACTGTGTCGAATGCTTTGGACATGTTAAGGGTGACTGCTATGCTTCTATGGTTCTACTCCTTAGTTGGGTTATCAGTTCCAAAGATAAATAACTGTTTATTTTTTTAAAGTTTTCATCTTTGGGATTAGGTTTATATTTGCCTCTGTTTTAATTGATTATAACAGTTTTAACTTTCGAGTCAAATGGATTTTTATTGGTATTTTTGCCCCTTTTGACTATGCATCGTTATTTTATTGAATTATTTGTATTTTTATGGGACTCGGAGACGCTGAAGAGAGACTGTTGAAAACTGAAACGCTCGGCAAATATAATATTCGAATGGTCGTCTCGGTCTTTATAGGTATTAAATGTCCAATTTTAATGAAAACTATATGAAAGATGAGAAATGTGGTCGGCACTACTCCAAAATGTATCGCCCCAACAACCCGCCCTACATTCTTGATGATGTATTGGCGAAGGCGCTACTGCAAGTCTGAAATTGAAGCAGCGCTAGACTTAGTATTAAAAGTTTAGCTGCATTACCGCTACTCTGTTTATATTCTAGCAAACGTTCCGCTACCGCTACTCTATTTCAAATCTAGCTCTGTTAGCACTACGAGTACTCTCTTTAGATCTAACACTGCTACTGCCACCGCGACTTTCTTTAAAATCTAGCTAGCAGCACTATCGCTACTCTCTCTAGATTCTAGCACTTCCGAGATTGCTAATCCCTTTAAAATCTAGCATGGTTACCGCTACCGTTACGTTCTTTAACTTCTAGTACTATCACCACTACCGCTATGGTATATTTGTTTTATAATTTTAAGAATTTTATCTGAAATCAACCTTTCAATTGCATAAATCTCTTATTGCAGTGTAAGATAATAAGTGTCGTTTATTGTCGAAATGGAAGAGTCAGATTATTAATTAGAAATAAAAGCTATTTTAGAATATTCGGATGTAAATAAATAATTCCTTTTAAATAAAATTAATATAATTTTTTAATCTACCTCCAAAATATTTATCAAAGTAGTTTCCATAATTATCGACGATGTTTTCCCATCCTTTAAGGAGTGGATGAATCCCTTGAATATTCATACAAATTTGATGAACTATGTGCTTCTATGTGCTCCTCCATCTTTATATCTTCTTAAAGTCTACTATATAGGGCAGTATGGGTGGCATAGAAATTAAATTATACCATACACAAGCTGTTGGGGCTGGATTTTATGATATTTAATGTCTCCTTTTTTAGTAACAATTTTATGTTTCGGTGAACAGTAAAGAAACGGTTGAGAGTTGAAAGAATGGAAACATGGAAGAAATTAAGCAGTCTAAATATTGGAAAAGAACTACGGGTATCATGATGAATCATCCCGGGTATCAAAATGCCGATATCATGAATGATGTTCAATGCTCTATAAACACTGCAAAGAGTATAAGACGTGATAAGGGCAGCTCAAGCTCAGACTACAAAGCCCTGGGCAACAGGATGGAACACAACAGGCTTTCTGACTGCATCTACCCGCTAGAATTCCTACAATAACTGCAGGAGAAGGTGATGGAAGACCCTAGCAAAGGAATGCGAGCTTTGGCGAGAGAAATAATTGTTGGAGTCGCCACCAGGAAGCTGTCCCTGAAAGAGAACCTTCGCTACCACTTGTACAAGAGGCCCAATAGACAAATTCCAACAGCCAATGCCAAGGAGAATCGCTTGACGAGATCAAAGAATATCCTAAACAAATTGAAGCATCCTGTTGAGACAAAGATGATCTGGTTATTCTCACTAAGGTGATGTTAGGCGAACTTGTACTGCGCCAGGACTTTTAATCACATGAAAATTTATACCTTCTAATCGATTACCCTCAGTTCAAGATAATTTACACTTTTAATGATTTCCGTAAGGAAAAAATCGTTGAATCTACTTTATTTCGAGAAAGACCCAACTTTACCCTTTTAGATCGCAATTTAAATGTAACCCTTTATAAAATATCTAATTCTTAATAATCAGTGGGTATCAAATTTTCACCAAATTTTTGTTTTTCTTATTTCTTTGAGTGTTTTTGATACTAAGTTTTGCGCTGATTCCAAATATGTCCTTACCTTTTCTCTACCGTCGACCGTTTGAAAGATATAACAAGTTATGCTAATATATATAAATCTATGGGGTACTGGTAAAGCACATTTGCATTTGTCGCTAATTTATTTATTTTCTTTTTTAGGTTTTTATGATAAATATTGACTTTCTTGATTATAAATACAAGAGTATGCAGAAATTCACCAGTTTCGTTCTGTTTTTTGTGTGGTTTCTATGTTGGACCTAAGCATGTATCACCTAAAATTGTGAAAGGTGCAAAGTACTGGATGGCTTATGGACTGTACTTTGGAATGAGTTTTGTTTTTCTTCTTTTTTGTTTGTTTACCTTTTTCTTTGCACTTTGTTTAGAGGCCTCACTTCTGGAATCATCTTCCTCTTCAGATTTTTCTCTTTTTGGGAGCGGTTGTTCCAATATCCTTCTCTGTCTGGTCTTCTATAAATTTTAGGTTCAAAATTTCTTTTTCTTTATGCCGTTTATCTGCAGAAGGCGATTAATTCCCTCTAAAATGTACCTGGTTTTGCCAGGTTTGCCAAGTGGGCTAGATAACCTTTGCCATTATTTCCTTGTTTTCGCTTTCGCTTCGCAATAGCAATTTCAGAGTACTGGTCCGTTCTGAGTTAGCTACCGCTGCTTCCGCGTAAGTTCTTTTCTTGGCCTCTTTTTTTCGTTTCTGCTTTTTCTCTTTTTAATCGAATTGCCTCCTTTGGCAAAGGGCACCCCATGGCAAGGGCCCTGTTTCCTCCCTCCGCAGTTGATGCCCTTCGTTTAACTGTTTTGGCGCACTTAGAACAAGCTTCTTCAGCCGCCGGCGCTCCCTTGTTGGGTGGTTTTGCAACGCGAAGCATTTGAAGCAGCATTCAAGTGGTTGGAACTCTTCTGCCTCAATTAGCTCCGGAGCCACTGTCAGATAGAATCCCAAGAGACTTCGGTTTCTTGCTCTCTGGGCCATTTCGATGTTCGTGAAGATAATTTTGATGATGTTGTGAGTCTTTCCAAACTTCTCAACTTTGCTGATGTCAGCCCACTTCTGTTGTTTGATGAGCTCAGCCTTGACCACATATCCTTCTATTTTTTCTTAGCCAGACTTATTTTCTAGGCCTAAAGGCAGGAAAAACTTTACCGCAAATTCTTTGGATATCCAGGAAAAACAATCCTCGCACCTTTTATTTTTTATCCTAATATGCTTTTAATTACGAAAAAAAGCCATCCATTAATTTTAACGTATTTTCTGTAACTTCACGATTCTTAATTATTTCTTTTTTTTAATTCCAAAATATTCGATAATCCTATTTATTATTTCTCAACTCTTCGAAAAAATATCGATAAAAGCTTCAAACCTATTAAAAATATACAAAAATCTCTCTGAATTTCTCTTTTCCAAGCCTTTTTCTTTTAGAAAGCTCCCAAAAAGCTTTAAAAAATGTTAATTATTTTAATAAAATTACAAATACATATACATTCACACTTGAATTACAAGAAAAATATTCAAATAAATAAAAACTGTTAAAAAAATTCCCTTCCTAAAATATAGTGATACCAGGCAATGGCTTCGCCACTCCCCCTTACGGGGTGAGTGGCTTGCGCTTCGCTACCAAGATTAAAATTTAAAATAAAAAAAACAGCCATGGTTAGATTTTTACCAATTTATGAACTTAACCAATTATAATATTTTTAAAAAGGAACTCTAAATTAAATTTCACCCCTTTCAAAAAATCACGTTGCGTAAAATATAGAGTTATAGAAGAAGATAAAATTAAAAAGCAGCCTTGCCAAAATTTTAATAAATCTCTGAACTTCACCAATTGTAAGTCATCATCTTTTAAAACATTATAAAGCATTGGATAATCATGTTTCTGAACTTAACCATTTTGTATTTTCAAACTCTAAGGAAATTCTTAGAAATTACCTTGATAAAAATTTAAAATATACTTAAGTCATAACCAAACTAAGATGAAATTATTATTCAAACACTCAAAGAAATCTCCTGCTTAATTTATAGAGTTAGTGATGTTGATAAATATGTACTAGAAATCATTTCATTTTTTTAACCAGAGGACCGTTTCCAGAGACCGAAGAGCTGCATGTAAAGTGTCCAAGCTGCTCCTCTTTTTGCTTTATCATTAAATTTTCCCTTAAAAAAAATAGTTACATACAGTGGAAGGATTCAATAAGTTGGGGGGTAAGTTATGTCTTTCGTTTATGTATATAAATATATTTTATTTATTTTATGTAATAATCAATATGGTTTTTACATTATTCAACAAATTTATGTTTATTTTGAGAGAATTCAGTACGTTTATTGAATATTTTGTTCTATCTTTTTCGAATTTATACTTAAGTTAAGCATTACTATTTATTGCCCAGAAGTCTCAGAGAGACAAATATGCCCCAGGGCTGTAGTATCTTTAGGAATCAATTTAGGGGGCAAATATCTAAACCAGAGTAATGTTTGATGTACATCACAATAACGTATTATCAGTGCAATTATTTTTAATATCGTTCAAAATGACTTTGTGTTTCTTAAGGGGTTAAGATCTTTTTTCTTATCATGGTGCAATTTGGTCTACTCAGCCAGATGGCTGAAAAGCCGGTTACCTCGAGTTAGTCGATCCTCAGATATATTTTCTTGAATGGTCGGTTCTTCGAGTGAGTAGCCTGTGGTATTTTTAGTTTTACGATATCCTTTGGTTTGTTTGGAGGCACAAACATTGTTTTCACCCTTAAAAAAATGACTACGTACGAACTTGCTGGGGAGGTGAAAAATATCGACCAAGCAATCAAATTTTTGCAAGAAAGAAGTATTCTGCATCAGCAGAGAATTTGCAAAAATAGACACCGCGTGAAACTTTAGTTGTTCTATTACCCATCAAATCTTGATTGAGGAGCGACACCTGGTTAGAAGAGTACAAAAATACCTATGTAAACAATCATCGTTTTCGTTCATGCGTGGCACAACAACTTAACAATTACTGGTTTTTGTAAAGAACAAATAAAAATGTCATGAAATGTTATTACGGACTGGGAGAACTATCTTCATGAAGTGTGCGCAAATTCATTAATCCCAAATGCTTTAAAGATCGAAGGAAATGGATTCTTTTTCTCATGAAGAAAAAATAATGTCGGGAGGGTTTTGCACCTGAAGTGGCTTTTCGGGGGGATTTGCAGGGAAACGCGCAAGTGTTTCATGTATGCAGTTCCTGATAGATCGGCAGAAACATTATTATCTATAATTAAAGAATGTGTATTGCATTCCCTGACTATTATGTATGATAAGGGGCGTGCATGCAATGGAATTAAATCCTTGCCAGAGAGGCGGTATAAACATTTGACTCTTAACCCCACGAAGAAGTTTAAAGATCCAGAAAAAAGTGCACACAGAAACCAAATAGAGTCGCTTTGGGCCAAAGCGGAAATGGGGAATGTGATAGAATGGTCTGAGGCCGCTTTAATTCAACCTCTATCACATGTTAACCATGCTCACCCACATACTTACCCACGTGCATCCTGCCTGCGAGAAGAAGCAGAAGCGCGTTATCTCCCATCATAGCCAATGTTTAATCAAGGAGGTTCACTCCGCCGTTTCGCCTCTATACGTCGATCTCGCCAGATTGAATCAGCCTCATGGGCAGATAAGGTATTTTCCCAGGCGCCACCGGGACATTCCCACGAAGTCCCTCACTCAATTATCCCCTACGCCATGGAGATGGCTCCGGCTATTTATACGATAGCTTTTCCCAATTGAAGCAGATCCAGATTATCTTCGCGAGGCATCAAGCCGATCCGGTCTCCCTTGTGCACTTAGGAACTCTGCTGAGAAACCCCTTATTGTCTAGAAGAGGACAATATCCCTTGAGTACCAAGGTTCCTGCCCTTCGAGACGCCAAGTCAACAAGGCCCCATTGTTGTTTAGATAGAGAACAACGTTAGACCAGCCATTGTTCTTCAAGCCCGTTCGTCAAGAAACGGTTCTCGTTCCTAAGACATCACGTCCAGATAATTTAATTCACCCCTTTTTAACGTTCTTCCAGAGAACGCTTGGTTTCAACAATAACCTCCATTGTTCATCTGGAACATCTCTGATTTTCTGTCAGAAGGATCGCTCGTACTTCCGAGCCCCACTACGCTCTCACTCCTGGAAGACAGTCCTTCCCCTTCGTTCAGGACAACCCCTTAAAGAACCCTTCTGCTGGAAATCGCCAGTTGGACCCAAGATTCCTTCGCATCGTCTTCCTCTGCACAACAACTTTGTAATTACGTAAGCTGAGCATTCATTACGTTTAATCATTTAACCTTTTGTCAACGCAACCCTGTGCTTTAAATAGTTTAGCGAACCATTCCCCCCTTTTATTTTTGTTTGTTTACCTTTTCAAATCTCTCCAAATCTTAATCCTCAGATTAGTCATATATTCCCACGACCCTTTTCATTCTCCATTTATGTAAACATGTTTTTTTGTGTGTTTTTAATAGTTCAATAAATAAACTCTAATTTATTAATGGTAGCCATATTATTTATCCTTGTGCACCGTTCCAATTCTTAAGCATATTGAAAATAAATAATCCTCTCCAGCCCCTTCCCCTCCCTTATTTAGAACTAACCTCGGTCAATCAGATTACCACGCACTCGAAATATAGAAATTACCTTAACGAATAGTTATATATGGTATATCGTCGGGAGCCTATTTTACGACAGGGAATAAAAAAGAATGTGGAACTGTTTGCTCTCTGATCAACTCATATATGTGCGAATTTTTATGGAGGCAGGGAAATAAAGGAAAAAGCTTCGTTGCTTAAAGACATTGTAAAGTTTTATACATAAAATGACGCTTAGATTTTACATTTTTTTACTTTCCTTAATTTTTTTTTTTTTTACTAAATAATTTGAAGCTTTTTTTACTTTTCTCAACTTTTATCTTTTTTACTTTTCTACTATTCGCACCACCAAACACCCAAATAAATATAACATAAAAATAGTCCCATCCCTCGAATCCCGCGGATGAGAAAGGCAGTTCAGACATCTATCTGAGGAGCGACTCACTCGAGTAACCGGCCGTTCAGCCATCTGGCTGAGGAGACGAAATTGCGTCATAATAAGAGAAAAGATCTAAGGGTTAACGTAACCCAAATCTTTTGTGGGATGGTTTTAAATAAAATGAATTTACTGATTTGGGGGAGGGAGGGTGACGTCTCTTATGTTAATATTTGTTCAATATTCTTGAGAGCGAGGACGACGACTACACTTTCCTACATACAAACCTCTAGTTTATGTACACTCGAACATGTACGTACACATGTACTTTGAATCCTTATACAGGGTTCTCCTTCTGGCTGCTTGATAAGGCGAAGCACTTGTTGCACCTAAACTGAGATCGAACTTCATCATCTTCAACATCATCATCATCAGAAACACTGTAATAATAAATATAATTATCCTAAGAACCCGAATTATTAGCTCATCGCCATCCTTACCATTGTCATTATTTTTAATGACCTCCGATTATTAAAATGTGCGGATTAATTAAATTTCAGGAGTAAACTCCTCAGAATTATTCAAAGTAATATCACATGTTATAATTAATATTATTACTCCCCTGCCCTCGTTCTTTCTCTACTGGGACAAAATGCCCTTGTGAAGAAAGGGCAAACGACAATGTACCCATGTACCCGTGCTCACAAAAATGACGCCGATATTTAAGTTATTATTATTGACTTAATAATAATAACAAAAAAAGAATTATTATAGACACTTTTGAACCAAGCCAATTTAGTGACTGATCAATGGAACAAATCTATAGCTCTAAAAGGAGATGTTATCTATTTTAACATTCAGTTTTCCCCGCTAAAGGGGGTAGGGGGGAATTTCATCAGTCAAAGTCAAGTGACAGAGCCAAAGTTTATGGCGGTGAGGTTAAAACCGTTGTCATAGTAACTGTATCTTATCTGGCACTTTCCAGTCTATTTAAAAGTTGCATATTATTTGCTTGTATGTTCTTTAATGAAGCAAAGCAGGGTGGAAGAGCTCACTTTTTGTAGAGGGTGTCCGAAAGATTACTATTTAATGGAATTATAATATAGTCCCACCCAGGTCACAGTGAAGAATGTTCTACTTTTAGGGGGTCTCCAAGAGTTCATATTTGGAAACTATTTAACGAGCCACTTATTTTTTCATATACAGGGTGTCCGCCAATTTATCCAACTGTATCTCTTGTAGACACCTTAAAATTTTCACTTTAATCGATTTGATCCTCGCCGAACAATTTATTTCTATTGCATAGTAACTTTTCGCTCACCCTGTATAAAGCAGGGACCCCAACATTAAAAGAAGAATGGAATGAAACAAAGCTTAGAATTCTTTGCAGCTAAATTGATATACAGAAACCTTTTTCATAGCGTTAATAGATTGATCGAAATTCGCCTTCATAACTCAAGCTCTTAAAATATCAATACAAAAATGCTTTAAATTAACTGCTAATTTTAAATTTAAATTATCTCCACTTTAGTGAAGCGACTGAAGTTTGTAAATGATAAAAATTAAATGGTGAATCCTTTAACTTACAAGCAACAACCCAACATCATTTCTTGAATGTTATAAGGGTGCGAGTCAAATTGCTTGAGTCATCACTGACTCCAAACTGACTCCTACTCATTGCCTAAAATTGCTGTCGCGAACTATACCTGACTTGCCCTCGAGCCCTGAGTCCTCACTCTCTCTCTCTCTCTCTCTGGCAGTGACCTTAATTTGCGTCTCGCCCGCGCCCTTTCCTCTCATATTTGGTATTCATAAGAAGTGGAATAATAACTTGTGTAATGAAAATCATACAAAAGACGAGTGAAATTTCCACAACCAAGGCACTACTAAAAGAAATAGGTGAATAGTTCCCCTTATTTAAGACTATCCAACTATTTTGGGGTAAAATAAATCCTGCAAGCGATTACTTATCAATTAATCCGACGACACAAAGAGAGAGAGAGAGAGAGAGAGAGAGAGAGAGAGAGAGAGAGAGAGAGAGAGAGAGAGAGATGATTTCATACAGTTTATCAAGTCTACATTCACCCTATAGAGTATCCAAGGAATAAATGGAACAAAAGCGGGATAAAGGAAGGGGGAATTAAAAAGAGTAAGATGGAGGAACAAGAAAAAAGTCTGAAGAGGAAAGGAACGTGGTTTCAAGCATCCAAAGGTTAAAAGAATTCTATTTTTATGTCTCAAATGAGAAGATAGAGAGAGAGGGGGGGGAGGAGATGAAGATTGAGATAGAGAGAAAGGGGAGGAGATGAAGATTGAGATAGAGAGAAAGGGGAGGAGATGGAGATAGAGAGAGAGGGAGAGGGGGAGGAGATCAAGATTGAGATATAGAGAAAGGGGAGGAGATGGAGATAGAGATTGAGGGGTTAATAATAATGAAGTTGGGACATGTCAAATTTATGGGAGTTGAAGCCCCGAACCTTTAAAGAGGACCCCAAATCACATAGACCAACCTGCGCCATTGATTTTAAATTATTTTCATGTAGAGATTCCTTCGTTAGTTTTCTCTTGATTTTTCGATAATAGCAATAATAACACAATAATAATAATAATGATAATTATAATAAGAGAGAAGAGAATATGGATAATTTAGAATATGCGAATCCCAACACAAACGTAAGATGATTTTACGTATTCGTGTGATTATTAAGCAGGTGTGGTCATAAGTAGGGCCAAAGGTTGGCACATTTACTCGCTTACGACGTGCTACTGTCATCATACTCATGGTATTCTTGCTAACCAATCATAGGAGGAAGTAAATGTGCCAATGCTATATTCTATGTGTTATGTTGTCCCTAATCCCTTTTTGCACAAGGTCGTGGCTCTGTCTCGCAGATCGGGGACGGTTCTCATTAAGTGTGTGCTCAAAAGGGGAGTTGTGTGCAGAGAAAATGAAAGCGGGTGTGCGTTTGTTTGTTGTATGTGTACTTCTTGTTTTACCCCAAGAATTCGTCGGTTCTTCGCCTATATTCTCATTCATTTTATATTTGCCTTTTCTTTCTTCTCTTAAGCCAATTGGAGATTCAGAACGAATAAAGGAGCTTTCGGGATTTGAGTTTCCTCGGCTGCAGCGAACAAGGCCGATTTGCTCATTTCCGACCTGTCTCCGACGCGTTGTCTCTCGAAAGATTCTTGACACGATCATTCTTCAACCGCATGGACCAATGTCCAATGCTAATGGCTTCTTACTGGTTGTCACCTGAGAAGGTGAGGTCAAGGGAAAGGTGGTGATTAGCCATGTGATCTCAATCTCTTAATGGAGACGTTATAGAAGACCGTGAGGTGGCTTGTTTGGTGTCTCAGGATCTCAATGGAGGTTAAGAAAGGAGGGAGTTGTTAGTCGGGTAATCTCAATCTCATTAAGGGGGATGATAGGAGAAGAGGGCGTTAGTTACGTGATCTTACCTAGTTGAGGGTGGTTAAGCGAGCGTGGTGTCAAACCTCATGAAGGTCGTCAGGCAAGAAGGACAAGTTACTCAGTGCTGTTCTAACTAATCTTGTATCACCCGTTAATTTTGCTCCGTCCTTTTATGTCTTTTTATTATTATATAAATTGCTCCCTCACGACGTGGGTTTAGGAAGGTTCCAATGAACCTAAAAGAAGAGTTTTACGAACCTTTTCCTTAATTTCTATCAAATTCTCTTCGTACTCCTCTGTTCTGGTAGGTCAGAATGAAGTTTTCCATGTCTTTTTAATCCATAATCTTGTCTCTTCCTCGTTTGCTCATATTATTACTTATCACTGTTCACATGATTGTTTTTTATTTTTGTTTATATTTGTTTTACTCCTATATGTTTATATTATTATTAGTTTATTGTTTACATTGCTCGTTCCGAACCGAATTTACATCGTTATACCTCATTCTGACTTTCATGGCCATGACCCATCCTTGTTTACTTTGTCCTCTCATCTTTGTTTACTTTTTTATATCTCATTTATGTTTACATTATTATTATTTATCATTTTTAACTATCTCAAGTCTGAGCTTTGTTTACATTAGTGTTTTTAATTATAGTTTACCTCCTTTTCTCTCCTCCTTTCCTATTTTGATCTCGACTAAACGAAAGCGTGCCAAGAGACTTTGGCACTCTTCCTTCTGTTCTTTCGGTCGAGTTCTCATTGGCGTGTCAATGCTGTTCGCCCAGGGAAGATCCACCATAATGCTTGTTCGTACATTCGAGTACTTTTGCTTTGTCTATGAACTTTGGGGTCTTCAATGAACCATCGTGCCTTAACACCATCATGAGGAGTGATGAATTTCAGCGCAGCGTCGTCTGGGATAAAAAGTCCTGTCGCAAATAAATACAGATGAACTTGTTTGAAATTCTTATACCGTGGAAGAAAAATAGCTTTATTGATGATCATTATTATTATTTGTTGGGTTAAAGGTGATTTAGGAGAGTTGCGCACTCTCCCTATCATAAAATATCCTATAATATCTTAAAATATCGTAGAATATTATAAAATATCATATTATGTATATACTTACAATAAGTAAACGTTTCACCGCGCGGGCTAGACAGTGTACGCACAGTGTAGTAAACAACCTTCTGTGTGGAAGAGCAGATCGAGCGTCTTATATGTAGCTGCAGATAAAATTAAAATTATTAATCTGACATTGATAAAATTTGTTTGGGAAAAAGTAAAAGTGCTTAAAATAATGTCAAATTTTATTATATACTTTTCCTATTTTTTAACTGAGAAGAGAGAAAAAATAACGTGAAATAAAGTGCATTTTAATATTTTGGAAAAAGAATATAGGTGGTAATAAACAGACAGCAAAAGTCAATAAATAGAGAAAATCAGTTATAAAAATGTGTAGGAAAAAGAATGCATGAGGAAATGGAGCTAATCCAAGTTGGTAAATATTCGTAATTTGGAACCTGAACCGCAATATAATGGGAGGAGAGGGAGGACTTAAGATTCAAACTCCCATTAATAAGATTAGTGGTTCACCAGGTATAATAAGTCTGTCCCGTTGCCAAGGAAGGTAAAAAGAGGATCCTTCTTCTCACCCAGTTACGTCCGTACAGGTTCATCCTTTCAAAGATTCGAACTAAAATCAATTAAACTTCCATTGCCCCTTTTTCCAGACTTAAATTTCCTAAAACAGATACACGAAACACTAAGTAATTGGTAGATAGATAAACAAGTGGACATATATTAAACAAAGTGCAATCAAGACTTTTTAATTAACTGAGAAAGTTCAAGTTGAAGTTGGCGCAAATGTTTGCTCTCTCTTCTTTCCAAAGGCTTTTCTGATTGAAGTAGATACGGGGTTCGAAAGGAAATGAGAAAAGAGGGAGGATTGGAGTCCTCAGGTAAGACCCAATCCCCCCCCCCCTCTCCACCAAATTACTGTCGCCATTGGCTTTGGCTTAAAAACGAGTGGTAGGAGAGAATTTTTTATTTTATTGTAGTAGGCAACCCACTCGTGCCCATACCTTGACGCCGACAACGGAGATCCTCTTGTTGTATTCTAAAATAAATGAATCTTCATCTAACGAGGGCAGAAGCTCTTCATTGGTAAAACAACGAACTGATGAGAAAAACAGAGGAAAAACGTAATATAATTAGGAGAGGCACATTTTGACATTTTTCTTATATAAATATCTGCCTTTTAATAAATCTATGATAAATAAAATTATACTCGTTTAAATATGTGGTGATCCAATCATATGCGGTCGAACGTGTTTCGTTCTTCGCGCTAATACTTGAAACCATCCGGCTACCCCCCAGGAGTCTCCTAAAAGAATGTTTTAATTAAAGCTATATTATAGATGCGAACGGGAAAGTAATATAGCATTTTGGGGAATAATCGTAACAAGTTTTAAAATACAAATATTCCTGTTGAAAATTGTAAGGATTCGAATCTGTGCGGTTCAACGCTCCTCGTTTTTCAAGCCAACGCCTTTATAAACTCGGTCACCGCCTGCAATATCCAGAAAGATTCGTTCAAACAGCTGTAAAAGTAAGTATACCATCGTCTGCTAGCCTCAAAGAAATCAAAATGGAATAATCGAAGGAGATAATAAAAAATTATATGAAGAATTATGAATTAATCGTAATAGGTATTAAAATATAACCATGGCCATCGAAAATCGTAAGGGTTCAAATAGACCTAGGAGCAATCAAAGAAGATAAGATCCACTCGAGGTTAATCAAAAATGAGGCACAAGGGAGAAAGAATTTGGATTAATAATTAATGAGTCTCGAGATTATATTCAACACCTCTTTAGCTTCTCAAAATTTTCAGAAAAAGTTTATGAAATTATTTTTGTTTCAGATACGTTAAATAATTTAATAAAAAAAATTAAGGACATATAATATTTATTTTAGGTATTACCTATAATAAACTCAACTTTCTGAAATTCGATTACATCGACAGTCCAGACATCTTTTGCAAGAAGAATTTCTAATAAAATGGCCAATGAAAAGGAGCTTTTGAAAGAATAGAAGAATTATATCGTGAAAGAATTAAGTAAATGAAAGTCTTTTCTGCAAATTTGAAAATATTTGAAAACTGGAAAGAATATTGTAGAGAATAGCATTGATCCAAGTAATAAAAGTGGTTATTCGCCACTGAAAATATTATTGCCTAAAAACCAATTAGTTAGCAACAAAGATATTTTTCAAGAGCTTTAAGTTCCTTCCCTCTCGAGAGAAACAAGATCTAAAGCTCTAAGGAAATTTTATAGCATTAGGAGCTTAACAAAGTAAATATATACATAATAAAGGCACAACCTTCAGATTGTGGGTGTAAAGGCTGCCTCCCAATTTTTTTTCTTTTTTCACTTAAGGCTCCACAATCTATTAAAACTCTATTGATCACCAGTAAGTGTGGTTTTGCTGCTTAGTGGTGCTTTACAATTTTATTATAAACTATACACATCAAAATTTGACCTATTTATAGTCTGTTCCACTAGAGAGCGATTATGATTATTATCACCATCGTCACCAGATGAGTAACACGACTATTTACTGGCATAGCAAATTGGTACTACACTCTTCATTCTGACTCTACCTTTTTGGCCAAGAAGAGGCAACAATCATCTTGATTCTTCTCATACTTCCATACTTCATCTTTGGTAGGCGAATAACGATACTCAACTTTTGTTTTCTTTTTTGGAAAATTAAAATGGAATTAAATAAAATTGAATTGATCGATTTTCCATTTATACCTGCAAAACAAGATGAATATTCGAGATGTGCCTTATCAGAGTTTTCACAGAAGAAATCAACGACGTTAAATTCAGGGTCTTCAACTGGGACTTGAATCCAGAGTTATCTCCGACGGCGACTATATATATACATATATAGACACGATGCGGTAGGTAATTTTTCGACGTTGGCAACACTGAATTCCGCGCAAACGTGTTGCCCTGTGTCTGTTCTCTCTTCTTTATATACTACGTAACTCAATTGTGCATCATCTGTTAAGAAAGAAATACCATGGCTGATGTGAATCCTATAATAATATGAAAATACAAACTGTGTGCCTGGGATTGACGCCGGGAGCTCCAATGCGATGAACTCAGAGAACTTGGGTGTTAAGCTGAGGAAAGTGAAGAGGATCAGGAAACAGTAAGATTAAGATAGTGTGATTAAGAAGGTACAAAGTTTCTTATATCTGATGACTCTAAGCCTTCTGATACAATAAAAAACCCCCGAATTTATCGAGGTTATCTAGTTCATCATTGACAACGATCCAAGAAAGTAAATGAGGTCTAGATTCAGGAAGAAGCGAGTGTCAAATCTCTAATCAGGCAGTTATTGCATAGGTACATCTACTACTGCTCATACAAGATAAGATAGGGCCAACTTCTGTCACAGAAGAAGAAGGACAATCATCCCCTTAAGCTTTGTTTCTTCTTAAACCAGATAAATTTCTGCGAAGACCAAGTGGTCAACTCACAAAACAACCGTTTCTCTGGAATTTCTACCACAGATATACCGGGCGTGGTTGAGAGAGAGACGAACAAGTCCTCGTTCACCACCAAGGTAAACACCACAGCTTTCAACGAGGTAAACTGGGAGACCCTTGAGAAGGGCTAAAGCAAGTTCCAACCCAGCGTGAAGGACTTTGTTGAAGCTGACGGCGATTTGATTGATTCAAATCAACAGGAAAATCCTTCAAGTATTTAACTATTAACTTTTGTAAATAAATCTTTATAAATCAACTCTGTGTTTTTACTTTAATATTTAGGCTAGGCGACAAATTCACAACCACACCCTCTAAATAAAAGTTAAACAAAGCTAAAGAAAACAAAAATGTGTTAAAACTTAGAATAGAGAGGTGGAAAAGAGAGTGAAAACACAAAATAAAACATTATTTTGTGATATAGGTTCTCAGTTATCTCAGTACTCTCAGTCTGATCACTTATCACTATACACTTATGCACACAGAAAACCAAACGAAACCATTTAAAACTTAAAAAAAAACAATTAATTAAGAAAATCACTAACGCTGTTGAACCCAATAAACAAAACCCACTTAATTTCCTTTCGTCTTTCCAATCACGATAAGTCAAATCTCTTTTACACCAAACACTTCATTTTTCCACTAAACGCATAAAACGATGTAAAATATCAAGACGTTAAACATAAGACGCGAGACAAAAGTGAGCTTCGAATAGCTTTTTGGAATACAACCTTTTACTTAGCCAATGGTATAACCAAAGGCTACCAGGCACAGTTCCCTGCTCAAAGAACTCCTCCAATAAGCCCCATCAGCTAAGCATTGTCTGTTAGCCTCAAGGAAAGGAATATCGAATAAAAAAGGAGATAATAACATAAGATTTGGAAAATAATTCTAACAATTTGTCAATAAAATCATACCCGTTAAAAATGTTGGGATTTCGAGCCTGTATTATCAAATGCTCCTCATTCTTCAAGCCAGTAATATTCTCATTCAGCCTCCGAGCATCACTAGTATCAATAGCAAGAAAGAAAAAAGTATCATCGTACCATAAGACATAAAGAGGAATGAATTTGCTCAGACACCACCAAACATTGAAGTATTTCTATGGCCTGGAACCTTTCCAGATCTTAATCTGAGACGGATCATCGGATAAAATAAGTAGACAAGTGAAGACCCCCAAATTTCAACCTATGGCTAGCACAAAGGAAGGGATAGGTCCTTTTGGCTTATATAAATACGGTCCTAAACGAAAGTTATATATGCCAAATCAAGTGCCGACATGAACTAACGTCAACACATTAAATTTTGAATGTCAATAAAAAATAAATTCTTTCGTTGGGTCTCTAAATTTTGTAAAATGGATCAATTTGATTGAAAAGAATGATCCCACATATATTTATATATATATAGACCAGGCAATGTCTTTGCCACAATCCCCTACGGGGGGAGTTAGCGCTTCGCTACTCAGATTAAAATTTAATATCTGCAAAAAAAAAGCCATGATTAAATTTTTATAAATTTTCAGAACTTCACCAATTATAATAATTTTAAAAAGAAACTCCAAACTAAATTTTCCCCCTTTCAATATATCAAGTTGCTAAAATATAGTTATAGAAGAAGATATATAAAAATAAATTTTCTGAACTTCACCATTTTGTTGTTTGATATTATAAAAGAATTTTTAGAAATAACTTTGATAAAAAACATAAATAATTAATATACAACAACAAAAATGTATTCTTCATTATTTCTGAAAATTTGAACATTATAACAATAATAGTATTGCTATAATTAAATGAATAAGATAGACACTCAGAAATTTGCTTGCCGATATATCTCGAAAAAGGATAATGTTAAAAGAATCAAAATCAATATAGCTTTATTGAAATAAATGATCAATATGTCCACCTTCTGGGTCACATACAGTCCTTAATTGTTTTTTAATGGGAGAAAAACATTTCCTGATATCAGATAGCGTTATTTTATCTCCTGCAAGAAGAATTCTTTCTTAAGTTCAGATTCAATATATTTTGTTGTTTTTTTTGCTGTAAACATTTTCTTGAAGTAAATTCTATATGGAATTCTCTGTAAGGTTACAGTCTGGCGACTGAGGAGTCCATTCATCCTTTTTGATGATATGAGGACAATTTTACTCTTAAAGTTTCTGTTGTTTTGCTAGTATGAGAGGGCGCACCATTTTGCTGGAAAATGAAGTCTTCTTTAAGATAAAGATGATGAAAATCAAGAAGCAGGATGATAAATAGTAGTTCTATGTAATTATCTGAATTAACTTTGGATCTTTTTTGTGTTTAGATAAAATAGATCCTCGTTATAGCAATCCATGACACTCCCGCAGAAACCATCTTTTTCTCTAAACCTTGAAGATTCAAGATAGAGGCGTTATATGGATGGATCCTTTTTCTTAGAGCCAAAAACTCGCTTATTTTCTTTTTGTTGTCACTTTCAAAGTGAAAACTTGTTCGTCGGTAAACACAAAATTTCTTGTACTTGGGATGAATAGCGATAGTAGAGCAACGTGGCACTAAAATGGTACTAATCTAGAAAGAGTGCAGTGTCATTTCTCTAAAATTGTACCAACTGGACAGGCTAGAATGTGGTGCCAATACGATACTACTTAGATAGAAAAAGTCCATTTTAATGTTACTAAAATGGCTCCTTAATGAAAGAGTGTAGTACTATGCCACTAAAATGACACTCAGCTTAAGAAGGTGAAATGTCATTCCACTATAATGGTACTGAGATGTAAATGATGCAGTGGCAGACTACTCAGTTGGTACTAGGTTGAAGAGTGTTGCTTCATACCACAAAATTGTCCTTCATCTTGAAGGGGTATTAGTACAATGTCAACCCACTTAAATGGTACTAAAGTGGAAATTGTATACTGTCTCGAACCAGTGCGTGCATTTCCCAGTAACTCTGCTTCTTTTCCTGGATTCTTAGCCACGCGGTGGGCGGAGAGTCCCTCCCAGGACCAATAGACTCTGACAAAACTACAGATCTCTTCCATGCCTCTACAAAGACTGTTAGCCTCATCTCATCTCAGCTATCTTCTCTACGGACAGCTAATCTCTTTCAGGAAAACTAACCTCTCCCTGAAAAGCTACCCTCTCATACAAAAGCTGCCATTCGCCAGATACACTACCTGATCTCCAAACCACAAGCACCATCCAGGACGAGTAGCTTCTCCACGGCCTCAAGATCCCCCTTCCCCCTCCGTCCCGAGTCGCCGTCTCCCAGGAACATTAGCTTTACCTAGGACCATTAATATCAACCAGGTTCGCTACCTTTTCCCGGGAACGATAGCTTTGCTATGCTAACCTCTCGAAGGTAAATGTATTAATCAAGATGTACATTCAGATACTCTCATACAGGGATATATACATCCACAAAACACGTAGGCATCAAGCAAATCAGTCCCAAATACACCATTGACGCATTATACAGGCAAATATACATACATATTCTTATGAGAATATGCACATGCCCTTAAACATAAATCACAATAAAGGATTACAACAATACACAGAAATATATATTTCCCTTCCCAATGCGTGAACATAACCCTTCATGTATGAGTGTCACGTATATCAGATTCCATATAAATATACACTGCGTTAGAAGAATGAATAAAATTAAGCCGATCGGATGATCGAGGATGACACTATGAAATAAAATGTTGATATACGATACCAAGAATAAAAGCCAAATTATCATGGCCTCGCAAACTAAAGCTGCTTCAGGCACCATTAAATATCTGCACATAAACGCGTACACATAAAATCACATACACCACTCGAGTGCACATTAGGGAAGAACCACCGAATTATGGAACCCAAAGATTCTCATTGACTCACAACGTATTTTATTATTTATTAAGCACAGATATTTCTGCGTTGGATAGAATGAGATTTTCGGTTACTTTTGAGCATGGATCGAAAAAAATAGGCCAAAAGTAAATGATTAGGAGATATTTACTGTAAACATTTTAATCTTTTTAGACTAATACCCCGTTGACAGAGGCAGATAGGTCAGAGGCCAAAGAACAAAGGTCTGCCTACAAAGCGCAAGCTCCCGCTGTAAGGAGGAGTAACACAATTCCGGCTTTTTTTCATATAAAATAACACAAACTTAGAATGGTTTGCCTACCTATGTGGTCGAAATCACTACACTTAATATGTTCAAGAATAGAATCGAGAAATATGACTTTAATATAATAGCCTTGCGGAGATATAAAGTTGTGAAACTAATTCTTTAACCATATTCTCTCATCCATTCCCTCCCATTTGCCTCTGATTCCTAACCTTTCCTCTTTTTCTTGAATTAGCCTCGATGAATCTTGGATTCTGTGCTGATTCATAATCGTGTCATTTTGAATCGGGCTCTCGAGAAGTGACTCAAAAGTAAAAGGATAGGAATCGAAAAGTTGCATTAAAGATAGATGAATCGTAAATGCGGTTTGGTTTATTAGAAAAAGTAGAAATAGGCGGACGAACGACGTCCATTTTGACACCGTTAAAGGAGATGTAAATACTTCGGCGTTTGAAAGATTTATTTAACATAAATAAAAATTATATGATTTTTCCCACAATGAATATGTAATAAAAATGACGATTGGGCCTAATTGCTGTGATGGTGTCGCTGATACTTCCCGATGAGTATCACGAATGTGAAACAGAAATAGAAAGTAAAACCCGCAGGTTAACGACGGCATTGATAAGGCACACCATATTGACGGTTCGAAAACTTCTCCGTAAATGGTTTGTCGTCAAGTGAAGGAGGCAACAATGATGCGACTACTACTTGGTTCCTGGCGGCGAAGGAGGACCTGATGATCAGGACTGGTGGCGTGAAGTAGAATGAAACAGGGCAGTTGGGTCGATGTTAGTAGTTGGGATTAACAATACCTCAAGGGATGACGTCACGTGACGTCACACCTCTTCATCTGCCAGGCCTACTTTACTGATAAGGTGATGGAGATGAAGTAAGCCTGAGTGAAAAGGTCGATCATATGATATGACCTGACCACTGGTATTGCCCTGACCCATACTGCTTATAAGTGCTCTTGCCCCCGATTTGGGGGGCTTCGGGGTGTTTACATCCTTGTTGTCTGTCGGGAGTCGTCTCAGTCTTTTGGTATTTAGTCTTCATTGAACCACGACGGGGCTGGATTGTGTTCCCCATGAGGCGGAGGGTGACCTTGTTTTAGGTGGGTCATGTGGTATTCTCATGGTCTTTTGTATCTCAGTCCGTAGTCCAGGTACTGGATGATACTACAGTAATGGTATGCTACTCATTATCCCTCTCCTCGTTGGGGACCGATAATTGGCTCGTTTGAAATAAGAAGGTTTCCCTATCATGCGGCCTTTCTTAGTACAGAGACGCTTATCATAATTGAGCTCGGAATAGGTGGCCTAATGAATTCCACTGGCAGGGAACAGACCGATAATGGGAGGGAGGGGGGGTCAAGAGGAGACTCCTGGAGTCCAATTTTTTTTTAGAAAATAACTCCTAGAATTGTTAAAATAGACCAAAAGTAAATTATTAGGAGATATTTACTGGAAATATTTTTATTTTTTTAGACTAATACCCCGTTGACAGAGCCAGATTTGTCAGAGGCCAAAGAACAAAGGTCTGCCTGCGAAGCGCAAGCTCCCGCTGTCAGGAGGAGTACCACAACTCCGGGATTTTTTCATATAAAATAACACAAACTTAGAATGGTTTGCCTACCTATGTTGTCGAAACCACTACACTTAATATGTTCAAGAATAGAATCGGAAAATATGAATTTAATATAATAGCCTTGCGGAGATATAAAGTTGTGAAACTAATTCTTTAACCATATTCTCTCATCCATTCCCTCCCATTTGCCTCTGATTCCTAACCTTTCCTCTTTTTCTTGAATTAGCCTCGATGAATCTTGGATTCTGTGCTGATTCATAATCGTGTCATTTTGAATCGGGCTCTCGAGAAGTGACTCAAAAGTAAAAGGATAGGAATCGAAAAGTTGCATTAAAGATAGATGAATCGTAAATGCGGTTTGGTTTATTAGAAAAAGTAGAAATAGGCGGACGAACGACGTCCATTTTGACACCGTTAAAGGAGATGTAAATACTTCGGCGTTTGAAAGATTTATTTAACATAAATAAAAATTATATGATTTTTCCCACAATGAATATGTAATAAAAATGACGATTGGGCCTAATTGCTGTGATGGTGTCGCTGATACTTCCCGATGAGTATCACGAATGTGAAACAGAAATAGAAAGTAAAACCCGCAGGTTAACGACGGTATTAATAAGGCACAAAATATTGACGAGATTTGGCTTTGTCTTGAAGCCGTCACGGGAGACGACAGACGGCGGAAGATAATCGGTTCGTAAACTTCTCCGTAAATGGTTTGTCGTCAAGTGAAGGAGGCTACAATGATGCGAATACTCCTTGGTTCCACGACGGGGCTGGATTGTGTTCCCCATGAGGCGGAGGGTGACCTTGCTTTAGGTGGGCCATGTGGTATTCTCATGGTCTTTTGTATCTCAGTCCGTAGTCCAGGTACTGGATGATACTACAGTAATGGTATGCTACTCATTATCCCTCTCCTCGTTGGGGACCGATAATTGGCTCGTTTGAAATAAGAAGGTTTCCCTATCATGCAGCCTTTCTTAGTACAGAGACGCTTATCATAATTGAGCTCGGAATAGGTGGCCTAATGAATTCCACTGGCAGGGAACAGACCGATAATGGGAGGGGGGGGGGGGTCAAGAGGAGACTCCTGGAGTCCAATTTTTTTTTATAAAATAACTACGTGAATTGTTAAGTCTAGCCTGGGTGACAATGCTACAGGTGGCATCTGAAGCGTTTGTTCCCTTTCGACCCCAACGTCTGACCCATTTTGTCTATATCTAAACTCCGTTTTCTTTGACTCCCCGCAGCGGGGGCAGATTTGTGTTTTTGAGTGCCTATTTCCTCAGCATAATTTGTTCCTGGTTGCTTCGAGTGATCCCTCCCGGCCCTAGCATTTAGAATTGATAAGGTTTGTTGTATCGATCTTTTTATCCTTAATTTTCGTAAGTTTTTATCTTTTTATTTCTTTTCTTCATCTGTCTGTTCTTGCCTCTTTTCCGCGGCTGGAACCAAGGACTAGAGGGGGAAAATAGCGGTATTCCCCATCGGGACACCCTGAGACAAATTGGTGCAACTCAGCAATACACACAACCTAAGCTAACTTTGCATATTCTGAAAATGTTGTTTTGCCCAGTTAAAGGAATAATTCGGGGAGGTTTTCTTGGCCAAGGTCGCCAACCTTGGTACAAAAGAATTCAACAGAGGAGTGCCAGGGGTGGGCGATGCCACCAAGTGTCCTTATGGTACAGATCACCCTCCCCTATTGCCTTCGTTCACATACCCCGCCCCTACATAAAACATGTGTGAAGTGAATAGGTGTATGTGTATGTGTGTTAACAGTGTGTATGGAAAAGACATTCGGATAGAGAAAAGTGAATTCTTAGCGTCAATCTCAATCTGTACGGAAGAGCAACCAACAAGCCTGGTTTTGATCTGTATTATTATTATTATAATAATTATTATTATTATTTTGGTCCCCCCTCACCTAACACCAATTGTGGAGGTTTAACACCCCCTGTTGAGGCGTTGTGACACTTCTCATAAATGACCACAAGTTGTAAGATTAATTTGCCTCTCCCAAACCAACGAGGGCAGGAATTGAATAAAGAGCCAATGAGGACATTAAATCTAATCTCCGGAGGTGGTAAGAAAATAGATTAAATTTGGATGCTTTATTATTCATATACAATGAATAGAATTGGCTAATTACGCGAGAATATAACAAATGAATAAAACAATGAAACCTACAACTCAGAAGAGGCAAAGTTATCGATTGGTAATAATTCGTTATAGCAACGGTTGTATGCAATGGTTAATCTAGTATTCGCTTCCACTCATTAGAAATTATGAAACTATTTTGTATGAAAATAATTATTCGGCCTAATCCGATTTATTTTGACTAGAATTAAATCCACTAGACCGAGTAGAAACGTAGCGGCAAACTTAAGTTGGTAGCAGGTCAATGAAATTAAGACGGCGAGAAAGGGAAAATTGTTCGTTGTTTCTGAATGGAATATCGCCAGGAAATCTGCTTCTTGCAGAAAATAGACGAGAGGTTGGTGTTCGTCTTTGTCACGAGAAGATTTTGCAGCTTGTCTCTGTGTTTACAAAGTCTAAGCAAGTTGTTTCATTCCATCGTTAGAGGAACTTGTTCCCACAGGGTTCTGACTTCAGCGGGCGTGAATTCAATCGTAGGTTTCAGCCAAAATCGGGGCGCAGGAAACGAGATGACCCTATGGTGAAAATGTTTCATTGCCGAAATAAAATTCCAGGCAAAAATGGCGTAAATTGAGAATAAGTGTGATCCCTTTTTTACCTTAAATTAGGATGGAAGAAACGCCTGCGGCTGGTTTTTAAAGAAAGGGTCTGGTCTATTTTTGGCTACAAACTCAAAATTTTAATAGCAGCCCAGGAATACAACCAAAAACAAGGCTTGGTGACTGGAGAAAACAATGAGAATCGGCATTATTTGTAGCTGCCGCTCATTGTCCGCAATTTGAACATGTGATGTTACCAGCAATAACCATAACACCCGACCTAGGGATGAGGATCCAAATTGGTTACAAGGAAAGAAAGTACCCTAGGAGACCTTACGGTCCATTCAAAGAGGGTACAGCGGTTAGTGGCGATGTGAACAGATGTGACCTTAAGGAACGCCCGTCTGCCTCGTATGGCGATGGTGAGAGGTATTCGAATTTCAGCATTGATCTTAAAGTGTAGATCTTCACTCGAGGGTGAAGGGTTAACCTGGGCTACTGAGAGGCCAGACAATTCGAACAGGGTTTCAACCGTTTGAGCAATCTGGCCGAAAGGTCTTGAGATAGGGTGGGGCAAATCTCCTGCTTTGGGGTTTGGGGGCGCTACAAGAACAGCTCCTCAAAATACGTCATCCTTGACGGAAGCGTTCAGGTAATCAGCATTTAACCTTATTGTTTCAGTAAATCTTTTAGTCTCCTAATCTCCTCCTGCGTCAGAAGCTGCTGTAGACGATGATGAATAGAGATCGAGGTGTCTTCAATCAACGATCAATGCTTGATGAAGAGAATGATACCATTCAGTTGCTGAAGCTTTTAGGATAAAGTTACCGACGATCGCTGCAGCTGGTGGGGATAAAAAGGCGATCATATACGCGAATTTCCCCCTATTTCTCACAATTGGGTGGATCTCATAAAAGACCTCACACCGTTTGGTCCAATAATTCGGCGGCCACTTTCCTGGTGCATGGGAAATTGAATGTAGAATCTGCCGGTGAAAACGGGGGTAAAATTTAGTGTTTTCTCCATCGTACGAGAATCATATCGTCTCTCGACTCGGAGAGTAAATTAGTTTTGGCTTCCTGAAACTCGTCGGAACTAACCATGAATTGTTACGAGTTTAATGCGTGACTTAGAAGCTATAGAAGGCGTTAAATGTATATATGCTCTCTTGACTCTGAAGGTAGATTTATTTTGCTACCTTGAGCTGGTGAATGACTCGGTGATTTGGAGCGGGTCGATGAGACTAAGACGGGTTAAAAAGGAAAAATTATCCTTTTCTCTGGATGGAAAATTGCCTGGAAATCTGCGTCTTGCAGAAACTTGTCAAGATGGAGTTCGCTTTTTCGTGTGAGTCTTTTACGTTTTATCTCTGTTTACACATTTGGAGCGAGTTTTGTTAATCTTCCAGTTCCGAAAAGACAACTCCTCTGCCTGCCAGGGAGAACCTGCTTCTACAGAGATCTGAGGTCGATGGATGTGATTTGGACGGGAGAGCTAAGCCCAGTTCTAAGCGCTGGTAAAGAGATGGAAGACCACAGAGATGCCTCATTGTAAGACCTTAGACGTAACAGGAAACAGGTCTTTCTGCCAGCTATTTTTATATTTGTTTGTGCAAGTTTATGAATCTTGATGTGACTATGGCCCCACATTATTATTGAAAGGAAGAGACCCAGAGACCAAAGGATTAAAACAGCCACACGAGGGGAAGACACATAAAGTGTTACGATATAACCCAGACCTGCCTGACTGGTGTGCTTTGAGACTATTTTTAGAATGAGCTAAAAATGTCATTTTCTGAAATATACTTTGCCTATTTCAAAACGTATCTCTTACATGTCAGGTCTATATCCATGCCGAGTGAGAAGACCACCTCCAAGTAAAGCGAAGTTATGCCACATTAAGTGTTGTTACTTACCGGTTAGAGTCACGATATGGGGTGCTTTTACGGCGTCTGTCATCATACCCTGTGAATACCAATGGTGCAGATTCCTTGCTAAAGTGTAGATTCCCCACTGGAAAATAAAATGCCTCAAAAAGACAGTTGATTGGTACTCAAACTTCTACTGAATCATTATTTTTTTTCGCAAAAATTGCAAAAAGGTGATCAATAATCTAAATCATCGAGATAGGTAAAGTCAACGGGTTAATGAACACAAACATAATTCAAAATGATTCTGCTACAATAGTTAAAGCTCCTGAGGCCCGGTCTAAATTACCACAATTAAGTGGTTCTCCTTCTGTGTGACTGTCCCGAGAGACCAGGCTAGAGTGGAATGAGGCAGTTGCATTCTGTTGACATTTTATAGCAACCTCTTTTGAGAAAGGTCCATGCAACATTTAAGAAGTGGGAGTACAATTGCAGTTTAAATTCACGCTAAATGCATCCAGGTTGGATGGTTGTATCACATCCACTTGGAAATGACTGACCACTCTACATTTCTGGTTGTTCTTGACTTAAAGGGTGGCTAGAGATTATGAAACACAGCCTTGCCATGCAACTTGAATCAAATTAGAAATTTGTGGAGAGTTTTGGAACTAAAGACATAAAAAAGCTTTCTAATAAGGCAATAATGCTTAAGTCCTATGCTTAGGATGATACACGATGCCCTGGGCACTTTGAAGAATGGATGATGAGCTAGAAGGAAGAAAAGGCTTTTATCCTTCATCCCACGATGGGATTATACAATCGTGAGCGCTGCTATGATATTTTTGTAATGAAATTTCTTTTAAACATACTTTAGTTTCTCATTCATAATTCAATAGCAATATTATGTCCATTTTAAATCAAAAGTGTTCAAATTTGCTGATCACAGAGGGACTTTTCACTTTTTATATTTCAAAGATCATCATTTAATCGTTGTTTGTTTCGTCCTTCCATTGATTTTCATTAATTTTGAACGATCAAGGTTTTATCATTGCCCCCAACCCCCCAAAAAATTCACTGTGTAGACTGATCTCGTGCCATCGGTCGCCTCAAACTTGATTGAGACAACCTGAGCTTTTTCTCTCTATATTTCTGTATTTTACTCTCTCTTCGTCACTTTCTTTGCAACTCTTATATTTTGCTCTACGGGTTGTGGCCCTAAATGAGGGGGCGAGCACCCTATCATTTGAGGAATGATGGTTTTTAACATGGCTGTAAATGGTTGTCAGGAATATCATTATCAACCATGCTGCGACTGACATGTGCGAGATTGTGGTTCTTCCTGTCCCTACCACAACACAATCAGTTTGCCAGGTTGGCCTTTTTTCTCTAAGGCTTGGAAAGAAAGAATTTTAGTAAAGGTACCACCCTCAACCGTGAGGTTTATTTTGCTATTCGAGAAACCATCGCGTCTATCAATGTTGATACTTTGAAAAATACCTTTTAAAATTTTGCACTTCTTCTAAATATTTTGGAGAGTGCAAAGATTATTTAGAAAATTTAATCTGGAGTAATAAAACTGCAATTTTTCCTTTTCCAAATAATCTTCATTTCATTTTTTGATCCTTTGGAAGTAATAAGAGATGGCTTTCAAAACAAGACCCATTTTTAAGGTCAGTCAGAAAAGGAAATTCAATCTAGCGCCACGAACATTTGAGGAATTTTTCAGCAGCATTTCAAAATTGAATACACGAAAGAGGTTTACACACACAAAGGAAAAATACTAATATCTTATCTCGTGACCTTTGTTAGTAATTACATCTGCCACACATAGTTCATAGTTTTCTTTTAACTACAGTACACTTTACTCGAATTTTGCGCTTTCTTCCTTACACTAAATCCACAAACTCCTCCTTATTCATTGGGTTTTTCTGATGGAGGCATTTTTGTTTAATTCCAACCACATATTAATCTGTGATACAGCTATTGGTCTGGTTTTGGCTTGTTCGAACATTATTTTGGCAATCTTCACACCATTTACTCACTTCTTATGTTTTGGATAATTTTCCTCTTTGAAATTAAAAGTTCATTCTTTTGCTAATTACAGAATCTTTCTTTTCTAAATAACATAAATAATCTTTTTTTCTCATTGTTCCATTGATTTTAACGAGTGTTTATATACCCTTATGACCATGTTAATTACCTCCCTGTTTTACTGGTTGTATAGTGTTTGGGAGAATAATGGTTTCACTTACTTTCATTCAAATGCCTTTATTTCACTTAGAGCAGAATTCTTTCAAATGTTTTATCACCCTAAAGTTACTCTTTCGCCACCGTGAAAGTATCCCTGCAACCCTCGCAATAATTTGGAATTTCTTTGCCGTTTTCTCAGAAACATCAAACTCGGCTGCAGCCAAACCTTCTGCGTTCAGATATTTGGAAATATTACGTTCGACTTCATACACCATGTCGAGTATTAAGTTTCAAGGTTTCACCTGCTTCCTTACCATGTTAAGAATCTTAGTCGATGATGATTTGGGTTTATGTTTTAAATTTTTGGTACAGTTTTCACTCTCGTAATATGTCTATATGTCTGCGAGATGTTGAGTCCGTGCGATATTTCTCCATGCAGGTCGATGGCGTCTTGAACTGCAATAGCACACCTTAGGTTTTCACTGTGCTCTATACTAACAAAGACCTATAACAATTTATTGCACATCAATTTTAATTTCAACTATGCGTTTGACGAGATTTAACAGGTGTATGTATTCATTCAGCCGTAGTTATATTTTTATAATTCCAATACAAACATGTATTCAATAGTGGTAAATATACAACCCTCGGTTTGGGCACGTCTCACTGGAACTTGAAGTGGCAAAATCTCATATGAAGATGATGCGAGGTTTCGGTCGAGGCTTCTTTTATTTATATCTACAGGAATTTATGAGGCGTGACGATTTATTAATAATTCTTCTAAGAATCTACAGTAGCGTTTAAAACTAGAATAAAATAGCAAGTTCTACATGTTCTTACAAATAATAGATTAATTTCCATGATAATTACAGAGAATATTCTTTAAAATTTGCCAAGTTTCATTTCATTGAACACAGGATATAAAAAGTTAGGATGAAAGTGATGTGTCTTCAAAGAAAGGATACGTCCAAAACTAGAGAATGTTGACATAGATTTATGTTTACACGTAAAATTTCCCGACGTATGTATGGCAATACCGTCAAACGTGAGTAGTAGAATGTTACTGGTGGCATTATTAATTTTTCAAGATGGCGAGACGATTTAAGGCTGACAAATATTTTAGAAAGCAGTTTGACAGGTTTAAGAGTGGAAGAATTGCAGTATGAGATTTCAAGCATCGTAACCTATCAAAAAGTGTGTTTTCATCCATAATAAAGCTCTATTAGGATACGGGGCCCAACGGGTCAACGTAAAAAACGGATCAACCCCCCAAAATCACTCCCAAAGCAGATGCACGATGCAACTTCTGTCGATAAAAGAGGGACATAAAACAGCTGATGATATTTCACGTGTGATTGCCGAGAAGGTGAAGCTAAATGTGTCTCGCTAAACTATTTCACGTTGCTTATAAGAGATGAGAATCATAACACCTTCACCTTCTAAGAAACAATTCCTAAAAATAATAAAGCAACTAGGTTGGTCTTCGCTACTGAGCATGTCACGTAGAGTAGCAAAAGTGTTGTTTTTCAAAGATGAAAGTTAATTTAATTTTTTCTGATCGGTTAAGAAGCATCAAGTAAGGCGTCGAATATATGTGAAAGATTAAATCCAATCTGCACGAAAAGGCAATGCAATTTGTAGGTGGCAGTTTTGAAATGTAGAGCAATTTAAAGCGCTGGAGTTTGTCTGATTGTAAGTTTATGCGAGAAAATTAACGCTGCGTATACAAAATCTGCTTAGATAACATGCTATCCCCTCTGTCTGGACAATGGGAGTTCGTGAACCTGATTTCATGCAGGACAATTCCCCGTGTGGGACAGCAGATATGGCGAAGCAGTTCTTGGATGCTGCAAATAGCGATATGATTAACAGGCCAGCGCAGATTCCTGACTCAAACCCAATAAGGAACTAAGGGAAGATACTCGGTGAGAATGTTATGACTGAAAACGGAAGAATGTTGAAGATCTCAGGTGAAGACTGAAAGAAGAATGGAATAAAATCCTGCCCAATCAATGCAGCAAATGGAATTCCTGCGGCCGGTAAATTCTTATTAATATTTTGTGTAATTGCAACTAGTTATCTCCTATTATTTGTAACCTAATCATGGAACACTTTGAAACAGCCCCTACTCACCCCTATTAAACCAAACTTTAATTTCGTATGGTAAAGTATGTAGACGATGTAAGTTCAACATGCCATTAAATCACCTAGACTCTTTGGATATTTCTTGAATTAGCTTAACACCTTCCATCTCACGATAGAATTTAAAGCTGAATGATAAAAAGACAAATGTCCACCTTTTCTCAAGAATAAACGATAAATCATCTTTTACTGTCTACCGTAAGTCAACTTATTCCAATTCTTATATTCACTTTTTTTCATCTCAAGATGGTAAAGTAAAAGAAATCCTTCGCTAAATCTATTTTATCAAGAATGTTTCGAATTTGTGACCTTTGTTTTTTTCAAGATGAAATTACTTACATAACATCACATTTATAGAATTAAACTATTTATTATATTTTATTGATGGAAGTGTATCTAAAGATAGGTTAATACCTATCCAAACACAAATTCTTAAATGCCCCCCAAAATTGTTTATGCTTTTCCATAGTTTCTCTTATTTAAAGGATTAAATTCAATTGTATATCCCAAGGTAACAACATTCAAATACCCTCCAACCATCAGGAAATATTTCTCTTCAATCAAACTACAACCAAGCACAGAGCAAAGATGCTCTTTCTACCGTTCTTCCCATCCCATTTGATGGCAAGAACTGTCCTTATTCTACACTGGAGAAACGGGGACGTAATTACATAAGCGCATTTATGAACATAGGGGTGGTGTTAGAAGACCAAGAAATGCCCCAAGTCTTTTTACTCATGTCAAAAATTCTAATCCTATAAAAATTTCTCTTGTGAACTAATAATTTAAAATTGTAAAAATTTTAATAAAAGGAAGCTAATTGAATTTTCGCTAATTAAAGAAATTCCAACCAGCGCTGGTTGGCACCTGCGGGTGCCTTCTTAAAGCGTGACTTAGTTTTGGTCACTACAGGCAGTCAAAGAGTAGCAACTCTGAAATGACTGATGAGGTCCCGGCTAAATGATGAGGAACAAACAGGCGTGGGTTTGTTTTCCAGTTTAATTATCACCTTAACTCAACTTCTTTGGCAAACTTCACAACTTTCAAAAGATCTGATATCAAACTAGTATGTGGCTAACCAGTGAAGAATTCAAAACTTATTTACTGTATACCATTTCCATTACAAAGGATCTGTCTCTTTCCAATCACGCTTTACTTAGCAAGCGCTAGGAGGGGTTTTAAATGGAAAACCCGATTGAAACAGATTAGGTTGGTAGATAGAGAAGGCAGGCTTCTAAATGAAATAGTCACACCCAATTAAAAGGAGTTGATCAGACCAAACAACAAAAACTATATTTTAAATTTCGTATCTAAAATAATCAATTTATTTTTAGGAGATAGGTGATACGTGTAGTAATAATTAATTAAGGAGATAAGTTATGGCGAAATGAATTGGATCAACACTTTAGAAGGCAGAATATAAAGAGAGAAAACAAACAAAGATGAAAGTTAATGTGAGAGGCTTCGAAATACAAAATTCTTCGACAAACAATTGAATATTTACTAATTAAAGTTAAAAATATGGTAGAAAAAAGAATAAAGGTGTTTAGAAGTGAATTAACATTTTTGACTGAAATAAAAGTGAATAAAATCAAAGATAAACAAAGAATGATCGAGTGAAGTTTAAGAAAACGAACGACCATGGCTCCAAGAGAACGCGTCAAGGTCGCGAAAATGCTGAAGCAAGCAAAACTATGGAAGCCGGAGAAGAACAACTTTCACTGTTTGGAGTCGATGGTTACACTATCGAACAGACTAACCTTACCATTGCTCTCGGGGCATAATGTCTTAACAAAGGACGCTTCTTTGGTCGCCACCGGCTTAGAAACCAATACCCGTTTGGGAGGGGCACTGCTTTCGCCAGTACCTACCATATCTATATTTCCTGCAGCAGCATTTATTTGGCTTCTCTCTTCTAAACTAATGTTCTTCGAGGCAGCCATTTCTCCTCCTTTAAATTAAGGATCCTTAGAGCATCCTCCTCCTTGGCTCTCCATCCTTGCCCAATTCTTCTTAGAAGGCATACCTCTTGGGTTCTTCCTTAACTTATTTCGAGTCTCCAAACTACGAATCCCAACGTTTGCAATGTTTACACCTTGCCTAACTGGCTCTCATTTTCTTACAAGTAAATTTATATTAAACATACTCGGGACCAAGCTGCACATCATTCACAGGGTCCACCAGAGTATGTATGCTGCCTTTAAAACGAGCTGTGTTACCTCCTGGGTGAATTATCCACGTTTTTCTTGCCGAAAACTCTAACCTAGTAGCAAACTTGTTGAGAATCTCACCTCCGACAAAAGAACCCTTTCGAGAAACACAGAATTACGCAATTTCAGTAGAATTCAATCTTTCTCCAAAAAACCTGAACTTTTGGCCGGATACGAACACTAACTGAAATCGGAGCGGCGTAACTCTATGAAACTGGTTCGTGAGGCGTTGCAAAAATCCTCAACGAATTCACTCTTTACTAGGTTCGTACAAGTTCCACTGTTTAGTTAAGCTAGACAATTAACATTAGTTAGTTTATCACTACCGATTAAATTATTTTTATCTTCTTGTCTTAAATTAACAAAACTAACATGGCATCGGAGTACGAAGTTAAAATTACTCCCTCGCCCCAAACGCTTCGCCTACAAGAGGAACTGAGGGACCGTATCGCGCTGGTACTTCATCGTAAGACTGAAGTTGGACCACGTATTCACCTTATTCATCCTGAGATTCCTCATACAACCAGTGAGATTCTTTAATCTCACCAGGGGATCTTCCAAATATCTAATTGGATTTCTTTGTCTGCTACTTTGCATTTGCGGGCTACAAGTCTTTAGTACGGGTTTTAGTTCACCATCTGGTACCTATGAGGGTATTACTTAGCTTTGCGAGAAGGAGATGCTGGACTTTTACTCACGAACCGCTGCCCACAGCTCTGCCCATGGTCGAGCATAATGGGGTGCAGGTACATTCTCGCCTAAAATGACCACGACTGTCGCGGTTGTAACAAATTGGATCAGCCTAGCATTTATTTTAGAGAGTGAAGGATTCATATCGGTTAGTTAAGGGGGCTAAATTTTATTGAGAATGGGTCCTCTTGTGAATAAGGTTGGGGGTTTCGTGAGGGTAAAAAGTTCCGAGGCGGGTTTGGTTTCACACCTTCGACACTGAGCTAGTTCAGAACACCTTTCTTTAACTTTGTTAATGATTACACAGGAGGAGTTACATGTAGCGAAGCATTTAAGTGCAATATCCCTTGCGCTTGTGAGGCAAAGTTCGCATACCTGACCGTATTCATCAACCGATTAATAACGTGTTTCTTTTTATAATGTAGGATTAAACTTTCTTCAGCGGCCTGAAGGGCTGTACATAACAACTGGTAAAAGCACGAAAAAAAATCATGGAAATCCTCCTTTTCTCTTTTTTTTCTATTTCGCATGGAATAGATTATTTATCGACAATAATTCCTAAATCAATTTCATATCCTTTTACACTTCTTTTAACTCTTTCTTCAGTTCGTCCCAAGTTGCCGCTGATAGTAAAACATAGTATTAATTTGGAGTTGAGCGTTTCCCTCAGATATATGAACAAAGCGTTTTGCTTCTCTCATTGTTTCGTCATTAGACCCGATGTTGTCCCTTAGCAGATATTTTAATTAGCCAATTTCCTATACTTGGCTAAAGGGATTTGCCTTCGCATGTACATTTAAATGGAACGAGGGAATGAGGCAAGTTTATTAATTAATCGACTGACGCTAACTGAAAGAGATTGTTGGTTTTGATTGGCATGGGTCAGATGAAATTGGTCAGCTTTGTTAGTGAATGTTGAAGGGCTTACTCCTGATGTCTTAGGGGTAAGGGGAAAATGGAAATCTCTATCGTTTGTGAACGACCCGGGATTCCTTCGTTTTTCTGACTCAAAGGGTGCCAATGCAGCTCTGCTGACTGCACCAGGACTCAAGAGTTACCCGCTCTTTATCACCTCGGAGCCAAACTTGCCTACCTCCATCGACCAATACCTTCATCCTGAATCTTCTGATGTATTTATCTTCCGCCCTTTGTTGTCTGCTACGATCGACCCATGTTGTCAACTGCCTCCATCGTCTACCACGATTGATTCTTCTTGTTGGCATCCCGCAGTTGTTTTTTTTTTAGAATGGATCTTGGTTGTCGGTATCCCTCTGTCATCTGATCCGATCGACCTTGTTGACCGCATTGCTTTGTCGGCTGCCAGATTTATCCTTGTTCTCGGTATCCCCCTGTCGCAGCCACACATTTGGTGGGGTTAGTTACCAGGCTCGACTTTGCTCCAGTATCTGACGTCCGTTTTTTTCAAAACTGTAGCCCCCTACACCCCTTGAGAAACAAGGACCAAACCGAGTGTAGATCGGCGGTAAAAATACTACCCACAACAGGAAGCAGAGGCTGGCTGGATGTCCATGCGGCTTGTTACACATTCACACCACTACTCATTTATTTTATATAAAAATGCATTTTTTTCTTGTGTTAAACATTCGCACCACAATTCCTTCATGTTAAGCATTTGAAACAGTATTTACCTTCTGTTACACTTTTAACTTAATTATTTCCTCCTATTACACAATCAGACTGCTATTTTTATAAATTATACATTCATAATACTATTCTTAACTATTATATATTCACACCACTATTCACTTAGGCCATTATTCCTTCCTGTTACACATTCACACCACGATTCTCTCCTGTAATGCATTTATACCACTAATCCTCCATCTATAACATTCACATCAGAATTGCCTTCTAATACACATCCACATCGTTATTTCCTTCATTTACACAATCACACCATTATATCTTCCTGTAAAACATTAACACGATTATTCACTCTTGTTATAAGATCTCAACGATATTCTTTCCGTTCACACATTTTCACAAATACTCCATTATGTTACATAGATGCATCCTTAATCTTTCTTTCAAATAATTCACATAATTCATTCCCTTTACAGATTTACACTATTTTACTCTCCTGCCACACATTCACACCATTTTACTCTCTTGACACACATTCCCACCATTTTACTCTCCTGTCACACATTCACACCATTTTACTCTCGCACACCTTCTCCTACTAAAATAACACTTTTTCTATCTTTTACCTCTCTTACTATCACACCCATTTTTTTCTCTCTTTTTATGACCATAAATCATAAATAAAATCTGACATCATTCCAATCTACAGTATAAATAAAGACATTTATAGAATGAAGACCAAATTACCAAAATATATATAACCACACCTAAGGGAGACAAACCGGAATTTACTACCTCCTAGCCAACAAATGAGAAACCCGATGTAGAATATAAGAAAAAATATATTAATAGAATAAGAAAAAAAAAATAACACTGCAAACAAGCTTAAAAAAAGAGAGAGATGCTCAATTGAACAAATGAAAACAAAGGCTCGAATGGTAATAAATCATAAATCCTAAAACACATCTCATCAGAAAGCAAAATAAAATTATAAAAAGGAAAGCATTTGCCAGGCAACCTGGCGCAAATCATTATCATCCTCACAACATCACCTTCATGTATGATCCTACATTCACTACCATCCCATAAATACACACGTTTTACTCAATGTTTTCTATCTATCCTATCCTTCTCTACACATTCTAACTTTATACTATTTTGTATCTTGTCTGACTATTTGTCGCTCTGATCTAGTTTTCTGGCAAAGGAGGCAAAGGAAAATAAAGGTTTGAAAACGTGCTGCTTTTAAAAATTTTAAATTTTACTATACCTTAGTTTGTAAATGATCTCCCCCTCACCCTGAACTCCCTATTAAGAAGGGGGAGATATAGGAAAGAGAGAGGAGGGGTGAAAGAATTAGGGAAGATAGGGAGGAGGAAGGGAGCAAGGAATGAGGATAGGTGAGGGAATGGGTAGGGGGAGGAGTAGGTGATGTAATAGGGGTAGAGCAAGAGGGAGATGAACATGGAGGTAGGGGAGGGAGATGATCACAATCGATTACAAAGATCAAAAAAGCCGAAAATTAATGCAATATCGCAAGAAAAGATGAGGAATTAAACCACATTCTTCGAAGACAATTTATTTCAGAACAGTTTCGGTGTATCTCACACCCTTTTTCAACTGACACTGGGTAGAAAATATAAGAAAAGTGCATAAAAGCATAACACAAGGTCAGGTCGTGAAATATCCCCTCTTTTTTCCCCAATCCCCTACTTGTGGCTAATCTGGGGGGAGGGGGGTTAGGCCTAAACATATTGAAGGGCTGACATTTTACTATTTTGTTTATTTGCTTTCTTTCGTTGACCGCCTCAACCACTTGCAATTACCGGATGGAAAACTTGTGAGCTTTGATGTAAACTCTTTGTTTACCAAAGTTCCGGTTGACCAAACCATGGGCCTTCTGCGGGAAATCATGCCTAGACTTAATTTGGATCTTCCCATTTCTACGAGTAAATTTATCGATTTAGTTGAATTATGTCTCTCTGACAATGTGTTTCGAGTAAATAATGAGTTTTATAGACAAATATTTGGCCTTAGCATGGGAAATAGTTTATCTCCGATATTGGCATGTCTCTTCATGGAATATTTTGAGACTGAACTCCTTCCCACAATTTCCTCCCCTAACTTCATATGGTTAAGGTACATTGACGATGTATTTTCTGTATGGCCTAATGGCCATGATTTTGATACCTTTTTTAATAATTTGAACAATTTGCATGTCTCCATCAAATTTAAATATGAATGGGAATATGATAATAAATTACCCTTTTTAGATGTCCTCATTAATAAAGATCACCATGAATTAAAACTTGACGTGTATAGGAAACCAACCCACTCGAATGCTTATATACATTATCTTTCGTTTCACTATAATACTGTTGAAAAATCGGTAATTTCTAACCTTTTCCTCAGAGCATACAAAATATGTCATCCTTCCTATTTAGATGAACAAATTGTCATTATCAGGACCATTTTTTCTAATTTGTATTACCCCGATTGGTTCATATCATCTGCCCATTTTGCAGCTAGGAAAACATTCTATGGTAATAAGCCTTTCCGCACTAATGACTTCAACAATTGTATAACATTGCCATTTAATAATAAATTAAATAGTTTAAAGGACATATTTGGAAAAGCGGGTATTAATCTAGCCTTTAAATATAATAATTCCTTAAACCAATTGATGATTGTCAGAAAACCCAAAGAACATCATAACATAGGAGTATATGCAATACCATGCAACGATTGTCATGAAGTTTATATAGGGAAAACGGGGAGAAATCTAGACAAGAGATTGTATGAACACAAAAGAGTTATTAGAGTGGGCAGCGAAAGCAGTGAAATATTTTGCCATGTTAGGCTCTTGAATCATACGATCGATTTCAATGGAATTAAAGTGGTGTTTAAATCGGCTAACTATGTTAAGAGAAGAATCGTAGAATCGAGCTTGATATCGTCAGTTCCTAATTTAAATCTATCTGAGGGTCAATTTTATTTTAATCCTGTAATAAGAAAGCAAATAAACAAAATAGTAAAATGTCAGCCCTTCAATATGTGTAGGCCTAAACCCCTCCCCCCAGATTAGCCACAAGTAGGGGATTGGGGAAAAATGAGAGGATCTTTCACGACCTGACCTTGTGTTATGCTTGTATGCACTTTTCTTATATTTTCTATCCAGTGTCAGTTGAAAAAGGGTGTGAGATACACCGAAACTGTTCTGAATTAAATTGTCTTCGGAGAATGTGGTTTAATTCCTCATATATATATATATATATTCTCGTTTAATTTATGAGAAAATTGTAGCGAATATGTTGTGAAATGTAGTTTCCAAGTTTTATTTCAGTAGATAACAAAAATATGATGAAAGTAATGAATATTTCAAGAATGGATGCGATCAAAACTCCAGAACGATAACTCAAATCTTTCAGTTTACACGTTGGAATTCGAAACGTAGTTATGGCAATACAGTACCACGTGCATTTCAAAATGCCCCTGAGGGTATTAATCATTAATCAGGGTGTGGAGGTGAGTTAAGGACGACATATTCCTTTGAGAGGAGGTTGATCAGTGGGTAATGAAAGAACGGCACGGTCTGACACTTTGAGGCATTGCAAACAGTCAAAAGGTGTGATTTCCCGCACTCGAATGGTCCATGAAGATACAGAGGCGACGAAGGAAACGGGTGGCTCTTTAAAAGCCACTAAGAGAAAATCGTAGCAAACACTGCAAAAGTTGTTGATGAAGGACCAATTTGGGACAGCAACCAATTCACTTCAAGGGGCTGAAAACCTGAACCTAACTGATTCAACAAAACGATTAACGCCGTTTGAGAGAGTTAGGAGTCATAGGACATTCCTCTCCTAAGAAACAACTCCTAAGCAAAAAGAATTAAGCGGCTAGGTTGGCCTTTACTATTGAGCATTTCTTATTGAGTGCTGATCGGATGGTAAGTAGCATGTAAAGCATGGTGCAAGTGAGAGATTGAAACCCACTACACGAGAAAAACAAATAAAATCTGGATCTGGCAAAAGTGTTATGGTGTGATTCATGTCGGCTGGATCGTTTACACAGCAAAGTAAACACTAACAGAATCTGCTTCAGGAGCAATGTCATCCTCTCTCTCTCTCTCTGGACAATAGGAGTACGTGAACATTGCCACGCAGGACATTGCTGAAGGACAATGCAGCAGCAGAGTTGGTGAAGCAGTTCTTGGATGCTGAATATACCGATGTGATGAACTGGGCAGCGGAGAGCGCTGATTTACACCCCAATAGAAAACCTTTGGGAGATATTGGCTGAGGATGTCGTTGCTCGGAAACCGACGAATGTTGAAGATCGGCGGCGAAGATTAGAAGAAGAAGGGAAGAAAATCCCGCAAGAACAATGTGACAAATGGGTGAAGTCTTGCAACCGACGAAGTTTGGTTAAAGTCATTCAAAACAAGGGAATGCAGACTTCTTATTAATATTTTGTTCATTTATGTTGTTTTCTGGTTGTGGCTGAATCTATGTCGATTGTTCTCTAGTTTTGAACATTCTTTTACTTTCCCCAGATTATGAGGGGTTGTGCCCCTGGTGATAACCATAGGAAGGGATGGTTAAAAATATTCGGCCCCCATTTAGTGGGAATAGTGTTATACCCTCACTTGGACAAACATGGGTCTATGTGGTTGTTATTTTTTAATTAAGGGGTTCAATAGTCTGTAATTTTGACTCCATCATACAAATAGTTTCAATCCCCTTTACTTGATTTCCCCCCCTCGAATTAATAGCGCAATAGCAATGAGGCCGGATCAAGCAGAAACATTATAAGGAGAGATGTGTAGAGAGAGTGGTCAAGTATAGGAGGTAAAAATATGTGGAAGATAGAGGGCAGGAGATCCTCCAGCAGGAATTTGGACCGGAGGGGTACAAATTCGTCCAGATGCCACCTGCAGCACGGTTATCAATGGCATCTCTTTGCTGATACGTGGAAAAGATAAATAAGGGATCAAAATAGTGTAGAATAAAAACAGTAGTAAGACAAGTAATGAAAATATGTGAAACATATAATATAGCCGTAAATCATTCTACTAGCAGTGGGGACAGTAGGGCACTTACTTGCCGAAATGTGCTTATTTAAGTTGAAATTTGATCATTGATATTCATTAAATATTTTTATAAATAAGTAAAAGAATATTATTTAAAAGGAGGCATTGCATTAATTCAATAAATTCTTTTTACGCCTCGAGGAAAAATTTTTCATACAAGGTGACCCCCCAAAAAAGGGCTTCAACTTTCGATAGTCCTCATTTCTTAATTTTCTTCAAGGATTGAATGAAACTTTGGTGATAAGTAATTTATTGTGTTTAAAAACATCATATCAAAACATGAGAGTTTTTTAACTTTTCTTCTTTATTCTAGAGAACGTGTTTGAGATGACCTCCATTTTGCTCTGCGCATTTCTTGAGGGGCAGCACAAAGTTGCCCAATAGTTCCCGAAGTGTTCCACTCAGTTCTGAAATCTGCTCTTAGAAGGGGCTTTTTCACATTCGAACTGATACACGAAAGCGTCCTGCACTTTCATGAATGAGCTTCTCTTGTAGTAATGTTTGACGCAGTATATTCTTTGATGGAGCTCCCATTGAGATCTAGTTGTGTTCACAGGCGTTGTTCGGGCATGTCTTGCAAAGTAAGGGTGATTAGTGAATGAATGAAGGATATATTACAAAGAGTGTGTGCAGGCAAATATTTGCAAATATTTTAAATCGTCCTATTCCTAAAAAGGCAACTGCCTCTAATAGATATTTAGGGGAAATTTAAAGGAAATTCAATCGAAATTTAGTAGAGATTTTTGTTAACAAGTAAAGAACTCGTTTCATTTTTCGACAGATCGACGAAGTGTTGCAGATCAAAAGTGTTTAGAAGATCCGGTAGAAAAGAGTTAAGAGGCGGAGTTCGCAATTTCAATAAGCAGATATATTTTCCCGGAGAACAGAGATCTTACAGGTTATGGACCACGAAAAAACAAAGGACTCGAACCTCAGACCTCTGATTATTTAGACCAGTGATCTACCACTGACCACACACTTGCTTTATCAGGCAACATAAGCCTGAACGTAGTAGATGCTTGCTAGTTTGCACGCCAACCACACCTGCCGATAGCTTTCGCTCTTACAAAGAAAGGGTGCGTTGCCTTCTCAGTTTCATATATATATATATATATATATATATATATATATATATATATATATATATATATATATATATATATATATATATATATACGAGGAGCGATCAATAAGTTTTGCCATTAGGATATAAGAAAACGAGATATAAGTAAAAGTGTTTTATTATTTTTCAATATAACTACCCTTGACTTCAATGCACTTGCGCCACTTGTCCCTGAGGTTTCGAATTCCCGACAACCAGAAATCTCCCGACTGCTGTTCGATCCACTCCTGGACGGCGAGATGGACTTCTTCATCTTCCCCAAACCGGCGTCTACGCAGTGGACCCTGGAGCTGGCGAAATAAAAAGTAGTCGCTAGCGGCCAGATCTGGGAGCTCCTCGAATCCGCACTCGCGCAGGGCAGCTTGTGCAACTCTGGCTTTGTAGAGAGGGGCATTGTCGTGGAGGAGCAGGACACCGCGTGTCAACTTGCCGCGCCGCTTTTGACGTGTGCACTTCTTCAACCCAGCGAGTTCCTTGGCGTAATATTGGCCTGTGATGGTTCTTCCACGAGGCGCATAGTCCACCATCAACACTCCCTCAGAATCCCAGAAGATAGTGGCCATGATCTTCCCGGCTGAGGGTTGGGTCCGGAACTTGATGGAGGTCGGAGAACCCCCTTTCTTCCAGGCCATACTTTCGAGCTTGGTCTCGGGATCCCAGTGCTGGACACACGTTTCATCACTTGTCACTATGCGTGACAGAAGCAGCAGCTCCTCCGAACTTTGACGAGGTTGAAGTCGATCATGGGGCGTGCGGTTTCTAGGGACCCAACGGGCAGACACCTTGGTCATGGCCAAATCGTCGTGGATGATGTTGATAACACTTCCATGTGATATTCCAAGTTCTCGCTCGACTTCTTTGACCTTCACCGGTAGATTTTCGAGGATCATTCTCTCCACACGGGCCATATTGTCCTCGTTGGTCACGTCTGACGGGCATCCTGGCTGGTGGTCATCTTCAAGGGACTCACGACCATGGCGGAACTCCCTCTTCCAGCGAGCAATGGTGGCATAGGAAGGGGCGGTGTCGGTGTACACTGCAACCATGCGTTCATGGATCTCTTTTGCATTCTTGCCTTCCTCGGTCAAAAATTTGATCACTGCGCGGTGCTCAACCTTCTCCATTGTTGAAAAATTTGTGACTGACGATCTGCGATCAGCTACTGCTTCTCAAATAGACGAGGCAGGAGCGTGCGGCTGCGGGTCTTGACTTGTCATAACTTGTCCTAACACCCCCACAAACAGTCATCCCCTTTCCTCTGTTTTGTCCTACCGATTTGCAAAACTTATTGACCGCCCCTCGTATATATATATATATATATATATATATATATATATATATATATATATATATATATATGTGTGTGTGTGTGTGTGTGTTTGTGTGGAAAACTCACAAAGTATCGCGTGAGTAAGCAATAAATGCAACAAAGCCCACAGGGAAAAAAATTATTACGAGGATTCGAAGTATTTTCGAACTTTATTTTGAGTTCTTTATCAAGGATGATACAGAGGGAAGGGAACGCCCACACACAAAGCAAAATACCAAAAATACCAAACAACAAAATGAATTTATATGAAATTGAAACCTTAGGAGGAGCGAAGATAAATATAAAATAAGATCATTAAATCAGCTAAAATCTCGTTAAGATTTTTCCCTCCCTAATTTTTTAGGCGGTATTTTAATCCTCTGGAAATTAATTATCGAAAGAGACACCACTGACAGCGAAGTAATCCTCTTCCTCATTTGTAGAACTTGTTTCAACTTTTTTAAAAACGAGAAAACTTGAGGCAATGAACTCAACTGCGTCTACTCAAATTTGAAATTGACCAAGGAAAGAATATTTGTTTCCTTTTGTCGTGAACGACCAAAGAATATAAATTTATGTGAGAAATAAGTTATCCGGGGCAAGATTTATCTTCTTATATACATTATATCATCTTCATCATCATCATCATAAATTGTTTCCATCAAAAGCAGTTTTGAAAAAGGGTAAAAAAATATTCGGAATTTCAGTATTCTTTTATTTTTAATTAAAAGAAGCAATAATTTCAATGGTAAATGAAAATTTTCAGCGTTGCCCCAAATAATTATTCTAAAAAAAGTGATTGATCTAACCAATGAGGGCATTCACACCCGTAAAGAAAGAGGAAGATTGGTGAACGCTTAAAAAGGAAAAAGTTGAAAAATACGGCAATTGCAAAGTAAGCAACGATTAAAAACACAAGTACAAATAAAAGGAGATAGAATTACTGAGAGGTAGATAGATGGAAGAACAAGGAAGCGAAGAAGATAAACTAGGCAATTCTATGTTAAACTACTCTAAACTATACTAGGTTAGGATATGCTATAGCATACTACTCTAGGCTAGGCAATACTATGATAAGCTAAACTATATTAGCTTTACTATCCTAAATATGATAGGCTGTACTAGGTGTAGGCTAGGCTTTAGTCTAGTTTCTAGGCAATAATATACATTTTCTGCTAGGATAGGCTAGATTAGTCTACGCTAAGTCATATTATGCCAGTCTAAACTATACTATGTAAGGCTAGGCTATACTATGCTAGCTACACTAGAGTATGGTATGATAAGTTCTATTATTATAGGGATTCATAGGCTAGACTTGGTTATTCTAAGCTAGGCTAGACTAGGCTAGGTTATACTAAGGTAGGCTATGATATGACATAATCTACTCTGTTATACTATACTATTCTATGATATACTAGGCTAGGCTAGGCATGATTTACTATGTTAAGAAATTTAAGCTAGTCTATACTATACTAGGCTTTATTTTAGCTTACTATGGTAGGCTATCCTACGGTAGGCTAGGTTTAGCCAGGCTACTATTCGAGACTATACTAGGCTAGGCCATAAAATATTATACTATTCTAGACAATACTAGGTTATACTAGGGTATACTATACTAGGCGATATAATGCTAGGAGATACTATACTACATATACTATACTATATTATACTTTATTATACTATGTTTTGCTATGCTATGCCATACTATGCTATAATATACTATGCCATGTTATACTATGTTATAATATGATAAGCACCACTATGCAATAATATGCTATGTTATACTATGCTATAATGTGCTATGCTATACTATTCTAGACCGTGCAATTAGGGTGTGACCGTTTTTTCGCCTATCCAATTCCATAAATGAGGTGTGACAAAAAGTTACGGACTGCCATTTTAATTAAAATAAATATATTTTAATATAATTTTGTTCTTCTTTTTAATAAACTTTTAGAAAGTTGTGACTTTTTAATCATGGGTGACCCTACATCTCACTATGTCGGTCGGTCCACGTTTTGCTTTTTTTTTAAATAAATTGTAACAATTCAGCCAATTCTAACGAAATTTGAAACCCTTATGTTGTTTTACATTCTCTTTCGAATGATACAAAGGCAAAGTCCTTCCATGTTAGACCGGGAATGATATTGTTTTGGCAATAACATCATAATTATTTGGTAGATTCTAACGAAATTTGAAACCCTAATGTTGTTTTACATTATATTTCGAATGATATAATTGGCAAACTCCTCCCAAGGTTTGCCAGGGAATTATTTCGTTTTGGGTACATTATCATAACTATTCTTTGATTCTAACGAAATTAGAACCCATTAGGTTGTTTTCCATTCTCGTTTGAATGATATAATTGCTAAGGTCCCCCTAAGGTTAGCCCGGGAATTAGTCTTTGGGGGCAATAACACCATAACTATTCGGCTGATTCTAACGAAATTTGAAACCATTATATTGTTTTACATTCTCTTACAAATAATATAATTTCCAAAGTCACCCAAAGTTACTCCGAGGAATTATTGAAAGTTTTGAAAGTCGTAAAAAGATGAATCAGAATAAAAGAGGGCACGCGACTTTTTGTTTTTTCGAAATGGAAGTTAGCCATTCTTCAAAAGAACGAAGGTTTGGATCAAGAAAGTTTCAATTAATAAATATTCACATACTCCATTGCTTCCCAGTCAGCATTTGATCTTATTCTGTATATTTCACGTTGCCTTTTGAAAAAGAAATATCTTTTTTAACATTTATAATTCATTGAGATCTAATAAATGAAGGATCCCTAGCAAGATATTAGACATATAACCTTGTATATTCTCTTCCCAAGTCTTAATCCATTCAATTTTGCTTTCCTATACCACATAGGAACACTTTCAGCCACAACTTTCTTCACAGCAGTTTTGACACGAGAAATATCTCCAATCCAGTCTTTCCTCACTCTTTTACAGACACACTTTGCATCCCTCTCAACTTGTTCCCTGGTCCTGTCGTGCTTGACTCAATATCTTCTTCTCCTCCATTTCCTTAGTCTCACTTCGAGACAACAGGTTGTCACCGGTATGCTTTCACGCCCATATTTCACGCATTCAACACTCAAACTCTTAGCCTCCACCAATGTTCTGATCTTTACTGCGACTTACACCTCAAAGCTTTGTGGCGGTCGCAATCTGATTCATTTGTACTAATATAATTCACCATACACCCTAAAAAATTAAACCATCGCACTTGTTCAAGGCTAGCACCTAGTAATTTTTATCTAATATCACACGCCACCACATTCTCACCTTCCACAATACCATTTCTTTACCATTATTACCATTACATAATTAGCGACAGTACGTTTCCTTTTACCTAAACTATGGTTGATGGTTCCTTACATTACATTGTCACCAGAAATTTTCCTACATTATCTTTTACTTTTAAGAAAACCTATAGGTCATGGTTATCTGCATTACCTTTTCGCTCTTGATTACCTCTTTCCTTACGTCAAATTATGGTTCATGGTTGCATATTACCTTCTTCTCCGGAATTTCCTATATGACCGATGTCCCCTTTAAGAAAACCTATGGGTCATGGTTCCCTAGATTACTATTTCTCCATAATATACCTACATTACCCTTTCCCCTTACTTAAACCTACGAGTAATTGTTCCTTAATTATCTTAAATTACCTATAATACCTTTTCCCCTACTTGAATAATGGTTTAAGGTACCTTGTATTGAGTTTTCGCCCTAAATTACCTACATTTTCTACTTCCATTACTTGAACCTATGGTTCATGGTTACCTAGATTACCTTTTTCCCTTATTAGGCATATGGTTCATGTCGAACCCATTTATTACCTTTCACATCGAGACACTCTGCACTTCTGGGGCTGTTTTCTCCTACGGAAACTGGAGCACAAACCCTTTAGCCGAAGAACACTGCCAGGAACTGAAAAAGGTAACAAAATGTTCTTCATTAACACCTTTTCCCGAGAGCTCAGTAACAAAGTTCCTGGTTGAAAATAACATTGCACCTCTGAGGAGGGGGGATCTTAGCCCGGAGAGAATTCGCCTAGATTTGAACCCAAAAGAGAATATGTGGGAGATAATCAAATTGGCGGCGGTTGATAAACAGAAACCATTCAATTGGAATATCAGTCAAGATATCATCGCAAATTTGGTCTCTCGATTGCCAAAACGAATTAAGAATTCCTCCAAAATAAAAGACATCATTGTATATATTAACTGCGCTCATCACTTGACTGTCTCTATTAATTAAATGGGTTTGGGCTCCAAATTTTGGTATATTTCACCTTCAAATTATGATACAAACAAACTAAAACAAAATAGAACGTTCCATTAGTTGATTGATTTTGTTATATGATAGAATATTGTAGTATCAAAACTTTCGGCCATGACTGTAGTGGATTACCACTGGTAACAAGAGGTTGTAGAAGCTGGTCGCCACCCAATAATCCTCTTTGTTTACTTTTATTTAATCAATGATCGATGGCACCGGAGTCGAACATTCTACTAAAATAGGGATATATTTTGTTAATGAAGTTACAGAGGTCGTAAAGGCTTGTATCAATATGAAATATGTCTAACATGTTAGTCAAACATGAGCGCTGCTTCATAAAGCTATGTTAACTATCTTTAACCATGTTCATATCCTCCAGATATTTGACATGTTTTCCAGTTACGATGGACTGCATAAATTTTCAACCAAATCCTATTTAACTGATTTTCCTGGAGTTACACGAGTCTTTCTTGTCACCTTTTTTAAATATAGGTGTCACGCTGATTAATATAAAATCATCGGAAACGACTATATTATTAATATATATTAAATATTTGGGTTAGGGAAACAGCCATCCCTAGCAATAATTCAATATCGTGTCTAGTTAGTTTGTTTATGTAAGAACTAACGCCTGCGCTTTTCCTCTTGGCCCCTCTCTTTTAGAACTTTTTGATCCTTCTCCGTAAACGTGATATAAATAAAACGAATTGATCTTGTTCCTCGAACTGAGCAGATTTCTTTCAAAAATGCCAATTTTAGTGTGATAATCAAAAAGTTCGATTTTGTATGTGATCGTTAAAATGAGATTTGTGAGTTTCGGGTTCAGGCTTTTCAAGGAGAGTAAACAGCAGCATGTTTGAAATCAAATAGTACCACTCCAGAGGAGAACTTGGTAATACAGATATGAATAAAGTAAGGCCGAAGAACAGAAAGGAAATGGCGATAAAAAATTATATCGAAAGAGTATAGAGGAGAAAAGTTCATTGTGGAAGAGAAAGCGACAGGTATTAATTCTTCAGAGGACATTGTGTCATGAGAAAGAATTTTGGGAGGGGTCGAAAGAGAAGTAATCTTGTGTAGAGGAAAAGAAAAAGAGGGTACGGCAAAGGGATATGGATTATTGGTCATAAAATAAAGGAGAGAGTAGATTAGATGTGTTAGGGGAAAGAGACTGTGCAAGAGGAGTAGATAAATTAGCAAGAGTCTTGAACAAAGTTTGTGAGTTGTTTTTCTTATCTGCAAAGATACGACTGGTGTGAGCTCACTCAAACCAGAAAAGATAGAGCAGATGGATTCAGCCTCGTTTGCTTAACACGATTCATTGTTTTGCATTCAAAATGGCCCTAATTATATCCCCTTAACGCGAATTTTAGTGCAAAAACTACTTATCTTGATGTGAACCAAAAATAAACAGTTTTTTTTTAATGTCTACTACCCTTATAGCTATGAAAAGCCACTCTTGTACGTGTGTATTTATAATTAGCTCAGGTTTAATCTAATGGAACGTAAAACGAGTAGTCCTCCTTCGAATACACTTTTACAACAAAAGAAAAACTGAAAAGTTCTTCTCTTTGCCATCAACTGAAAGTTGTGTAAGGAAAATACAACGACAGGAATGTGTGATAAAAATATTGGAAATGTATATACTCGTACATATGCACATTCATTTTATGGAACTTTTTCCTGGCGTCAGATTTTTCAACGCTACCACTCTTTATTTTTTATTAAATGTTTTTTATCTTCGCTTCCTAAAAGGTAATATTTTCATTCATGAAATCCTCTTCAACTGATTTTTAAGCAAATGAAGTAACGTCCTTTCCACTACTCAACAATGGAGATATACAAAGTTTGCACAATTTTAAAAGTCGAGCAATTTCGAGCTATGGCCGTGTTTAAGTGCTTGGTTAATTATTAAATCCTTTTTAAAGAATGTTTGCCTCATCTTCCATCTTAAATAATAGTTTCTAATTAATAATATTTGACCTTTTTATTGCTCTAAAAGCTTACATTAGTTTGCTACGTAATTGGCCCCTTTAGAGTGATCATAAGACTAAAGATAGAAGCTTTTCTTCGTTGGTTTATTCTTAAGATCAGGGATTAGAGGAAGTCCCATAAGTCAGGAACCAAAAGGAAAAATCAACAAAATTACAAAATAATATTGCATTCTATGTTCAAAGTGTCCGTCGTTGCGTCGCACACTTAATTGAAGACGCCATCTCCAATACCAGAGCACTTTCTGAATTACAGTCGGAGGAATGTCTAAACAAGCCTTCTGCTTTCCATATCCCACACCAAACCAGGAAGCATTTGGCACCTGGTTCCTTGAAAGAATCAAACCAATGAGGATTGATTGGTGCTCAGTATCGAGTATTCTGACGAGATATTTTTATGGGTACTTTGTCTCCCCAGTCACGCATTGTTCTGCCTATTCCCCCAATTAAACTTGCCTATCAGGATCATCTTTACTTAAACGCTGTTCGAGTTGCAGTTTGTATGGGTGGGAGATCCATGTTTCACTTTACATGCGTCGAAGTGACTTCTTGGCACTGACAACGAACCCAGCCAACACATTAGGACGAGTTTCTTTCTCCGTAACAGCCCTTGAAGCTCCGCTGAGAGGACTCTCATCTACGGATCGGCTTTCCATTAATTTAGCTATCAACTGTCCAGCGCATATGTGTGTTGTTAGTCTAGGTGCATATTGTTGATTCTGAAGAACTACAAAAACAAGAACCAGCAAAGACCCTAAGGCCTGGTCAATGTCAGTCCTCTTACACAGATGTTAACTACCACTTTCTAACTTTAGTGGATCATGCTGTTTTTTTTTGTTTTTTAACTTTGTCATGTTTACAGTAAACATTTACAAAACTTTTTACAGGATTTCTTCAATATTTCTATTCTACTATACACACTTATCTACATGTGTACCATTTGACCTTTTTATTGCATGCCTTGCCTAACTATTTCACTTCTACAGTAAACAGTTATCTACATACGAGGGGTGGTCAATAAGTTTTGCGAATCGGTAGGGCAAAACAGAAAAAGGGGGATGGCTGTTTGGGGAGATGTTAGGGCAAGTTATGGCAAGTCAGGACCTGCAGCTGCACGCTCCTGCCTCGTCTATTTAAGAAGCAGTAGCTGATCGCAGATCGTCAGTCACAAATTTTTCAACAATGGAAAAGGTTGAGCATCGCGCAGTGATCAAACTTTTGACCAAGGAAGGCAAGAATGCAAAAGACATCCATGAACGCCTGGTTGCAGTGTACACCGACACCGCCCCTTCCTATGCAACCAATGCACGCTGGAATAGGGAGTTCCGCCATAGTCGTGAGTCCCTTAAAGATGACGCCCCTCAGACGCGACCAACGAGGACAATGTGACCCGTGTGAGAGGAGGATCCTTGAAAATCGACGGATGAAGGTCGCAGAAATCGAGCGAGAACATGGAATATCATACAGAAGTGTAATCAACATCATCCACGACAATTTGGCCATGACCAAGGTCGATGCCCGTTGCGTCCCTAGAAACCTCACGCCCCATGATCGACTTCAACGACGTCATAGTACACAAGGCCAGAGTTGCACAAGCTGCCCTGAGCGAGTGCGGATTCGAGGATCTCAACCATTCTCCCTACAGTCCAGATCTGGCCCCTAGAGACTACTTTTTATTCCGCCAGCTCAAGGCTGCACTGCGTGGACGCCGGTTTGGGGACGATGAAGATGTCCAGCTCGCCGTCCAGGAGTGGATTGAACAGCAGTCGGGAGATTTCTTGTTGTCGGGAATTCGAAGCCTCAGGGACAAGTGACGCAAATGCATTGAAGTCAGGGTAGTTATATTAAAAAATACTAAAACACTTTTCCCCATATCTCGTTTCCTTATATCCGAATTGCAAAACTTATTGACTGCCCCTCGTATTTACCCTTGACATGCAAATTCAGCTATCCTTCAAATACACAAACACGCTTCTCCGATTCAGAGGAAGGGGGTAGGACAGTACTCTCTTCTCCCACAGGCTTCGCCTGCTAGTGATGTGAATAATATATACACGTATAAGACAGACAGAAAAAGAAAAATGGAATTCACATTCACTCCATACAAGGGGGCGTCGCAGGCATCTTTTTATTGCTGATTTCATTTTATTCCCAACTCCTTATTTTGTATGACGTTTTCTTCTCTGCTCCTACTACCTTCTATTTACACTTTTGAAGTACTCATCAAGTCGATTTTTGAACCTATTAACTGACGTGCTTTCTACTACAAGGATGGGCGGGCTATTCCACGTTTGCGTGATTTTAAACGTGAAGTAATTTTCAGTTATAGTAGAGTTAAAGCGCTGGTTCACTAATTTTAAATCATTTTGGCGTGTGTTTGTCCTTTCGTTCATCTCGAACAATAGTCTGTAATCAATATTAGTAAACCCTTTTAAGATTTTGAATACCTCGATCAATTTTCAACGTAATTGTCTACTTTCAAGGGATAGTAGTTTAAAATAACAGAGTCTATCTTCGTACGGTTTGTTTCAGATTCTAGGAACTTGTTTAGTAGCCCGACATTGCGCTCTTTCTAACTGCGCTATATCCTTGTTTAGGAAAGGAGCCAAAATTATACCTCATATTCGATGTCGTGGCACACAAGCGCTTTGTATAGTGCCAGGATTATATCTTTCGATTTGAAAGTAAAATTCCAAGCAATATATCCTAGCATTTGGTCTGCATTTTTACAAGCTTCTGCTCATTGTTTCGATACTTTAAGAAATTAAAATTTCCAGGTCTTTTTCTAAGTTAACGGATTCGAAGATTTGTCCTTACATATGGTATTCTACTTTTAAGTTATGACATCCTAAATGCATGACCTTGCATTTACCTATATTGAAGCCCATTTGCCATTTATCTGCCCATTCGCCATTTTATTAACGTCTCTTTGCATTTGCTTTACATCTAGTCTCGAAAGGGCAAATTTAGAGATCCTATTAAAGACTCCATTATACAAATCATTAATGTAAACAATTAATAATAATGGGCCCACGACGGACCCCTGTGTTAACCCACTGGTGACTAGGACCCACCACTCTGAACACGCTCCATTTACAACAACACGCTGTGGACGATTTGATAGCCAGATTTTAATCCATTTCAGTATGTTACCCCTCACTCCAATTTTTCTAATTTTCATCAATAGCCTTTCGTACAGGACTGTATCAAAGGCCTTTTTTAAAGTCAAGGTAAATTATATCCGCCGCTTTAGTTTCATCCTAGATGCAAATCATGTTATGAAAGAATTCAAGTAAATTGGTTAGGCACGAGCGCCCCCGTCTGAATCCATGCTGGGACTCTGCAATTAAATTATTAGCCTCGCAATGGTTCAACGGCCTATCTCTAATTATCGATTCCAAGAGTTTTTTTAATTACAGAAGTTAGGCTGATAGGACGGGAATTAGTAGGCTCAGATTTAACCCCTTTTTAGAATATCGGCGTAACATTTGCACGTTTGTACTCTACATATTGGGACTAGGCCTTGCTATATCGATCGATTGAAAATAGTGCAGAGTGGTCTTACTAATTTATTTTTTAGTTCTTTAAGATAAATGGGTACACCCCATCGGGCCCGGGTGACTTGGATTTTTTTCATTTTATTAATATATGTGAGGATCTCCCCTTCATTTATACTTACGTTGGATAGGATATTTTGTGTTTCAAGATTTATTTCCTTGCCTAGTGTTGCTAATTGTGTCACGTCATCAAGAGTATAAACGCTCGAGCAGTGCTCATTTAATATTTCAGCAAGTTGTTCTGGAACTTCCGTCATAACACCATCTTTACCTCTGATTGGCCTTATTGAACCCTTTATGGGCTTTCTACTTCTGACGTAACTATAAAACCATTTCGATTCGTGCTTCGAATTCATAGCAAGTTCTTTTTCATATTTCAGCTTTGCTTCTCTAATAGCCCGCTTTACCCTCCTTCGAGAGTCTACGTATTTTTTCCGATTTGTTATCGTTTAGTTTTTTTTTTAAACTTTGATAGTCTCTATCACGCTCTCGATAAGTAACGGCTAAGTTAATTTTATTATTTTTAGCACACTCGGGCTCAATTAGCAGAACCTCGCTCTTTATATTTTCGGTCGTCGCCGCCATAGTTATTGCATTTATTCTGTCTTTTACGTAAGCTAAAACTCCACCGCCTCTCCCAGTTAGTCGGTACAGAACTACAAAAACAAGGACCAGCAAAGACCCTAAGGTCTTAACATTGAGCGAGAATACATAACCATTTCCATTTCGCGGGTCCAGACTAGGAAAATAACTCGAACTCTATCCTCTCTAGTTAGTGACATGGTTTACCGGGTAGATCTTACACTTTTCATCAAACGCATAGCCAATGACAACACTGCTTTCTTTCGCCTCCATTCTTTGTATCACAACATACACACCTTTTGTTCCAAGGAGTCCTGCCGATTTCTTATCTATATCCGCATACCTCTACCCTGGGGCGACGAAGGTTCAACCTGAACGCTGTTTGGTGTCAAACATAATATTTACTTCCTTCCACCTCTCCCCAAAGGGAACCGGACCCTGGTGCCCTTAGGCTTACGAAAGATTGTCATACTGAGCTTCATGTCTATTTCATTATCCTGTCTGGGTCCGCCTGAATAAAGGAAGGTTAGCGAAACACTACTACTACTATCGGAAACATAATAAAATTTACAAATCCATATGGTTCAGCCAAATGGGACCTCCTGTAGTTTAGTTGTCTTACGTTGGACCCGTTCTAACAACACCACGTCCTTATTGAGTTCTAGAGACGAGATTTGAGCTGAGCCAGAATTCCGCGTCTGGAATTTAACCTTAAATTTCAGGTAATGTTTTAAGAGTTTTCGTTCTATTCTTTCAAGAGTTCTAAATAGGACTCATTTTGTAGTTTCGGTAGATTCCAATTAAAAATGGTTATGTATCCTCCCTTCAGGACAACTGTGAATTTGTTGATATTACTAATTAAAACGTTATCAGGATCATCTTTATACACTATTAACAAACCTGACCAAGTACTTATTTTTGATGAAGCTTCGCTTGCAAATGAACCCCAGTCCAAATTAGCCCCATTTACGACAACCAACTGTGAACGATCTAAAAGGGAATTTTCTATTCAATTAAGAATTGCCCCATTTATATGGAACCGTATCAAAAGCATTTTTAATTATAAGTAAATAATACTCAATGTTATCTACCCATCGTAGATAGTAATTATTTTATTAAAAGCTCCAAAAGATTGCATAGATTAGAACGTCTTCGACAAAATAATTTTCGCCTTTAATTAGAAAACGTGACTCAAGATGCCCCACTATAATATCTCCAATTAGTAATTCTAATAATTTAAGAGATTAAAAATAGTTAAATTTAACTAATAGGCGTATAGTTACTAGAATCACTTTTCTTTAAAGTGGCAGAACCCGTCCTAAGTGAACTGTTAGAAAACGAATTAGAAACCCGGATGTGCATAAAAAAATCTTCTTTAGGTCGTGGGAGGGCCAAGTGTACGTGAATATGCGCACACAGGCTCTAAGGTATGCCAAGCAAGGCAACAACTGTTATTGTTCTAAGAGTGCGATTTGAATAGATAGCGGCAGCTGCGTGACCAAGGAATATAACAAACACAATGACAAAATAGATTTTTAATACACACTAAATAAAAGACCGAACAATAAATATGGGTACAGAAATAAGACGGACTTAAATCTCCGAATACTAAATAGATAACCGTAGTTAGGGAATGGTTATAGTGTGGGATTGAGAGTAATGAGTGATTTACTTCCTTTAAAACTCGAGGGCAAGGTGAGGAAAACTTAAAGAAGGTCTTGGGGACCTTGATTACTTACGAGTGGTAGCCACAAAACTCGGGTTTTGCGAGATGCGGGCCTCTTGTCTTCAGGATGTCACTGAACGAACTTCGAAGGAAGGGGGGGGATATGACTTCTCCACACTCGGATTACGGAGTTAACGGGCCTCTTGTCCCTAATCACCGAACTAACTTCGAAGGGGGGGGGGAGATGACTTCTCCACACTCGGCTTGAGCGAGCTAACGGGCCTCTTGCGCTTAAGAGGTCACAAGAAGAACTTCCGAGGACGGCTTCTCCAATCCTTGATCCGAAGGCGGTTGAGAAATGCTGACGTTGCCTCACGAGACTCTTACCCCTAACCCGAAGATACGGGGGTGATGTCCTGCTTCTCCGTGGCTTGCGACCGTTACTCGCATTTTTTTGGAGAGAGCTTCGTTGAATTCCACTCCGTTCAGGGAAGTCGCGTCTAATCAAATCTGTCTGCAATCCTCCAGCGGGTCCATATATACCAGGAGTTCTTCAAAAGAGGAAGAGAGATTGAGACCTTCTTTAACCTTCGTTATCGGGCGTGACAACTCGAGCGTCTCCGTGTACAGAGGTGTCAAAGGCAGGGATCAGTGGGCCAGACGGGCGACCAGCGGCGTGAGCCATAAAGCGGTTCACGGCGAATCATACAAAGTAATCTCCTGACCCGAGGGGGAGGGGCGAGATTGAGACGGCCGTTAGGTAGCCTCGTTGTGAATTTCACGGAAATCTAGCGGCGATGCCAACAAGGGTGAGGTCGGAAAGGAGGGGGAGTAACGGCTCGCTTTCTCTTCCGAAGGAATATCTTAGGAGGTGGGGAAATAATATTATTCTAGGGGATACTTCTACACTTTAGGTTAGTTGAATAATCGTTATCAAGGGCAGGTGCCTTTGATACTTTAGGTTGTTTATATTTGTAATTGTTTACCCTTCGTTTACCCTTTGTTTAATAGGGTGTTGGGGAAAATTGGTTGCTTTCTAAAATCAATTTTCTCGCTTGGTGGAGATAGCCTTGAAAAGTACTCAGCAATGAAAGACTTATGTAATTCCCGTCTAAAATCTCTCCTGAGTTAAAATGTTTTGACTATGAAAAGAGGAATGAAAATGTAGATAAATGAAATAACAATATGAATCACACAACAATACTAAAAAATTAAAAGGAGTAAGAAAAAATGAAGGAAAAACTAATGGAAGATGAAGGACAAGTATCCAGAATAAAAAAAATTGTTTAAGACCCTTATATCCATTCTGAGTGTAGTTGTATCAAATAGATAAAAGTGAGGAAGATATTACAGGTAGAATTTATGAGCGAGAAAGAAAGTAAAGGTGAGAATTAAAAAATACTGTCCAGTTATTTAAATTTATATGAAGAATATATGATGGATGCAGGCTCTGTGTACATACAATACAACCAGAACTTCTACACACTTACGATATGGTGTAGCTCTATTCAGGGCCTCGAGCTGCGTTGCAAAGAGGTTCCAAATGGTGCCCGGTAATTTAAATTGCTTGGTAGAGGGAGACTTTCCTCTTGGACCTCTCCCCCAATGTCTCCATGGCACCTTCCTACGTTTCGAGGTCAACAAATCATTTTGTGTCGTCTCGACAAAAACGTATTGATTGGGATGCGATTTAACACGTTGTTAAAGACCACAAAATGGATGTTTTATTTCGACATTCATGTATTGCCATCCTTAATGAGTGAAAATGTTAAAACCAGGTTTTGTTAAATCTCTACAGGTTCTAAATAATAATTTTAATGTAGACGCTTAGGTAACCAATGTTATAAAACTACAGGTTAAGAGCCATGACCTATATAATTGGTATCCTCGACCTTTTAAACTTAATTTTAGGAAAGTTCAAATGAAATAGATCTTACCAAAAACGAATTAGGGAATGCATCGCCCTCCCTAAGGATTCTGATGTGGTCGGTTTTGGGATCCTCGGCCAAAATACTTAAGGGCATGAAAGGAAAAGTTTGAAAATGTCTTCAACGTCGAAGAGACGAGTTATTTTCCTCGTTTTCCGAACCTAATTCATTTTGATAATGGCAGGATCTATCGAATTTTAGTGTAACCGTAAAAGAAATAGGAAAAAATAGATATAAAATGAAAAAAATCAATTGTAAACATGAATAAGAAAAGCCATTCGTACCATTTTTAATTGAACAATTAATCTAAGAATAGTAACAGGGTATTTAAAAGCCGAATTTGCCGTGATTTTTGAAATGAGATTAAGAATAATCCTGACAATTATTGGCCCATTTCATTTAATTTTTTTAGGGGAAAAATCCTTGAGTCGATTATTATAGACCGAACCGTGAAGCATTTAGCGTCCTGCAACTCAGAAACTGAAACCCAGCATGGCTCTTATGCGCCAGCGCTCGTTTTTAAGTAATTTGCCGGATTTTGTTTCAAGAAAAGTTCACAAATTTTTACTTGCAAAGCTCACATAGATCTTTACATAGTTTACAAAGATGTTTAAAAAGGTTTTTGGTCCTATACCACATATAAAACTTTTCTATAATATTAAAAAAACATATAAATTAGGGGTAAATGTACTAAATAATTTAGTGGAAGGAAACCTGGTACTCAACCGCAGACAAATAGCGATGATTAAATTAATTAACTCTGCCTGGGAGTTAGCGGTCTCGAGCAGCGTCCATTTTGAATCCTCTCTTGGACTGATGTTATTTATGTTGTATATTAATGACATTGGCCATAACTTACTATCTATAATTTTAAAATTAGGAAATTGGGCAACATATCCCTGTGACATCAATAGTTTACAAAGCGACTTGAACATAGTACTCGTAGTACAATGAGAACAAAATGGGGCATATGAGATTATAAGTAAATAAAAGCAAGGTAAACTACCTAGAGAACCTAAACAACTACTAGGTGTTGAACATTGTTGGTTATAATCTAAATTCGGCTACCTTTTAAAAAAATGGGGTTTCCTAATATTAGACGACTTGAAGCTTGTATGGAATGTATGGAGCATCGCAGAAAGCAAAGAGTTGCATTAAAATCCCAGGATATTTTGCAGTTCAGTTTTGATCTACTTGAATGTAAAAGAACATAGCAATAATTGAGTGTGTTCGGCGTTGAGCGAAAAAATTAGTCCCTGGGCTTAGAAAACACTCAATGAAGACCGTCTAAGGCAGGAGTGGGGGCCTTTCTAGGTGATGAAGGCCGCATTAAGTAAGGTGTTGGCCGCAATGGATTCAAACTGGTTGGCCAAAGATTTACCTTATGGTCATAGACAATTGTGTTTCTTGTACCGCGTTACTCAAATACGGAATAACTTACCCCCGCAAATTGCGGACCCCACCTAAGTCAAAATGTTTAAGAAGGAACTCGATAAATTTGATTTCAAAATCTAAACTTGTTTGAAATCCAAAATGCTGCCACTAAAGCTATTCTTTTTTAACCCTCTTTGATCCTCTTCTTTTTTCTCGTCCTTCCTCTTTTGGACTGGCGTCCAGTGGGCCTTAGACTCTTTCTCTATTAATAGGTTTGATAAAATATTTTCCCTTTGAATGTATTAATAACTGTTTAATCCTACGTGGAAAGGAAGGGGGGGGGGGGGTAGTGAGTCCTTCTATTAACTAGAAATAACTACCCAAAGATGCAATCATGTCCAAGCAACAGGCGAGAAAAATAATTAAATCTTTATGGAACTAAAAATCTTAAATCATGCTAAAGATATTTGATATGAAATATTATATTTTAAATCTAAAAAGTATATAGATATATTTACGCAAGTAAAGTGACCAGAATTAGAAACATACTTAAGATGGTGTCGAACGATCGACTTAAGTCGTTCGAAACTACTTCTAAAGATCGCAGTCCTCTGATTCACAGTCTAACACCTGATCTCTCTCTTTGCTCTAATGGAAGCATTAATGTGTGGGAGCAGTTAAAGACTGCATTGAATCATGATATATTTCATCCTTCTCCTAGATTGGTCTATTCCACAAAATATCTATCGTACTTAGATAATTACAGTCGAGATCCTTTCCAAAAATCACTAACCATTACCTGTGGGAATCTCCTAGTTACAGGCTCCTATTTGGACGATTCGCCCTTATAACTAGTCTTTGCCTGCCCCTGGCAAGCCAATTTCGACCCCAACTTAAAAGTTTGTCTTTAATCCTGTCCACTCTTTCTTTCTTCAGAAGGAAAGAAAGAAAAGAGAAGAAAGAGGATGTTTGAAAGAATTTCCTGCAAAGCTTCTTCTCAACGCGTGACCTTCACCGCCCGGAAAGGGGGAGGAGCCTTCTTGATCTCTTTCCTCCTCATCTGAAAAAGAAGGAGAAAAAGCTAAAAGGAAATTTGTGACCACAAAAGAACAATGGAAAATACACAACCACACATTTCCTACACTTCGGAGGTGTACTTATACATAAGGGGGAAATCAATGGAAAGTCTTTCATTTGCCTTCATTCTATTTAGATCTATTTAGTTCCATTTATTCCCAAAATCCCCGGTGAAACGACCTGCCTTGGTTTCACGTCGGAATCTGGTCCAGCAGAGTGGCGCACCATAACATACCTTACACCCCAAGTGACCTCGTTTAGTTCATGGACCTTTTGTTCCCCCTACACATTTCCACTCTCCTTAACTTGGCCAATTTCTTAAGGAATCTCCTTTGGAAATGTTTTGGTAGAAATGCCCTCCTTGGTTGACTCTTTTTATCTCTGCAAAGCAAAATATCTAAATGATCGATCAATATCGAGGGTCATTTCATTGCCACAAGTAATAAAATTCTGGAAACGTATTTTTTGCTGGTAAATTTAAAGCTTGGAATACGACACGGCACAAAATGTGTCGTGAGCTCTCTCAAAAGCACCAACACAGAAGGTGTACCAACAAATTCTTAAAAAATATCCTGAGTATCATCATTATAATCATCAAAATGGGTCAGTAGATGCTTAATAATGAGTACTCTTCCACTACGTGTTCTAACCACTTTTTTACCTCATTAAACTACACTTTTATCCTAAGGAGTTACATCGAGATAATAATGATTTGTAACCGAGGTGAGGTTGGGTGCTCTGATTTTATGAATGATGTGAAAGTTGTTTTGCGCTAAATATTAAAATTATGTTTTATTGTGTTCATATTTTTTTAGTTTTGACTTACATTTTTTGCTGATAAATTTACAAAATAATTATTAGCTCAATGTAAGCCTCTTATGATAAAAGTGCAGTTCAAAAAAGTTAGTAGGTAAAAAAAGTTGTTAGATCACTTATTGGAATGAGAAAAAGTTGGTAGATCACTTATTGGAATGAGAAAAAGTTAGTAGATCACTTATTGGAAGAGCAATTAATAATATTTATTAGTATAATAAAACGATAAGAGCAGCTGGCATGCCATGCCACACTCTATGATCAAAGATAAAGAAAGGAAAGCACGATCACACATGAAGCGCAGATGACTGCGAGGTAGAAAAAGTAAAAGGGGGGGAGGGATTATGGAACGTAGCCAATGGGTGAACCCTGTTTTGGAAACAAACACGTTTCTTCTCTGCCCCCACCTTAGCCTCCTTACCCCACTTAACCCAAATTTGTGAAACAAGATTCTCTCTTCCACTTCTCAGTTGCACTTCTTTCACTACGATGAAGACTTTGAGCCTTTAAAATTCGATTAATGAATGTTGTTCCTTTCTCCATTGCTTCCCTCTCCGCCTTTGCTCTAATTCTATCTTCTCCACCTTGCCCTTCCCCCTCTCCCCCCCTAGAGTTGACGTTTAAACCCATTTCTTGATCCTGAGTGGAAAATACATAGGTTATGCACAACCCTGTACTCATCGTGGTAGCCGTAATGTCTATCAAGGAAACCCAGGCTTGGGGGTAGGAGAGGTGAATCTCGTGTGACTGACGACAGCATTTTAACCAATTGAAGACGAGGTGTAACTTGTAACTGACAACACGGGCCACAAACAAAGTAAAGACTGAAATAGATTAGTTGTCACTGTTAAATACTAAGACTAGAAGGCTTTATTATAAGACTCTCGGAACAGGCGTGCACAAAGGGAACTGCAATTGAAATAAGACAATGACTACTTCTAGTTGAGATGTGAAGAAGGCATGATGAAAGACAAAGGATGTAAGAATCGATTAACTGTGTATATAAATGAACCCTAACGTCAGTGAATGAAATTGTAATTAGGAAAGTAAAAATTCCGCATTTTTAGTACCATCTCATCTAAAACGGACATTCCCGAATTGTAGGTTGTGAAAGAGTTGATGACTGTTGAAAGATAAATCACCACACACGTCAGTACACATTCCGAAATAATTATGTATTTCTCTGACAAGTTCTTTCGTGGTTTCATTTTTATGTACGCGCAATGCCTTGCGTAAATATACAATACTATATGACTACACATATTCTCACTCATTTACACATTCATGAACACAACTCACCCATGTTTTGACTGGAAGCAAAATTGAAATTTCTTATCCAGTCTCATCAATTTATTCCAACCCTTACTTATAAGAGTAAGGGGGCAGAGATGCCTCTGCCAAACATCCACGCTCTATACAATTAACACGACCCCCTTTGATGAAGTCTAGCAAAAGAGAAAATGCTGGAAACTGGTGGAGCCGTGCCATCAAAATTGACGGCAATATATAATGAATAGTTGTTATTAAATAGTAGTATTGACATGGTAATACCAGACATTACCTATTAAGTTTTACATCTTTCATAAATAAATGAAATTCACAAAATCGATTTTCCAAAAGTTAGTTCAAAACCAAAGTGGAATTGTTCCTTATTATAATAAATTGTAACAAGGTCTTCTGACCAAAAAAGTCGCGTGCCCTCACATATTCTGATTTATGTCTTTATGACTTTCAAAACTTTCAATAATTCCCTGGCTAACCTTGTGAGGACTTTGGCAATTGTATCATTCGAAAGAGAATGTAAACTCCTTAAGGGTTTCAAATTTCGTTCAAATAACAAATATAATTCACGGGCTAACCTTGGGAGGACTTTGGCAATTGTATCATTCGAAAGAGAATGTAAACTCCTTAAGGGTTTCAAATTTCGTTCAAATAACAAATATAATTCCCGGGCTAACCTTGTGAGGACTTTGGCAATTGTATCATACGAAGGAGAATGTAAACCAACATAAGGGTTTCAAATTTCGTTCAAATAACAAATATAATTCCCGGGCTAACCTTGTGAGGACTCTGGCAATTGTATCATACGAAAGAGAATGTGAACCAACATAAGGGTTTCAAATTTCGTTCAAATAACAAATATAATTCCCGGGCTAACCTTGTGAGGACTTTGGCAATTGTATCATACGAAAGAGAATGTAAGACAACATAAGAGTTTCAAATTTCGTTCAAATAACAAATATAATTCCCGGGCTAACCTTGTGAGGACTTTGGCAATTGTATCATACAAAAGAGAATGTAAACCAACATAAGGGTTTCAAATTTCGTTCAAATAACAAATATAATTCCCGTGCTAACCTTGTGGGGACTTTGGCAATTGTATCATACTAAAGAGAATGTAAACCAACATAAGGGTTTCAAATTTCGTTCAAATAACAAATATAATACCCGGGCTAACCTTGTGAGGACTTTGGAAATTGTATCATATGAAAGAGAATGTAAGACAACATAAGGGTTTCAAATTTCGTTCAAATAACAAATATAATTCCCGGGCTAACTTTGTGAGGACTTTGGCAATTGTATCATACGAAAGAGAATGTAAACCAACATAATGGTTTCAAATTTCGTTCAAATAACAAATATAATTCCGAGGCTAACCTTGTAAGGACTTTGGAAATTGTATCATACGAAAGAGAATGTAAACCAACATAATGGTTTCAAATTTCGTTCAAATAACAAATATAATTCCGAGGCTAACCTTGTAAGGACTTTGGAAATTGTATCATACGAAAGAGAATGTAAGACAACATAAGGGTTTCAAATTCCGTTCAAATAACAAATATAATTCCCGGGCTAACCTTGTGAGGACTTTGGCAATTGTATCATACGAAAGAGAATGTAAACCAACATAAGGGTTTCAAATTTCGTTCGAATACCAAATATAATTCCCGGGCTAACCTTGTGAGGACTTTGGCAATTGTATCATACGAAAGAGAATGTAAGACAACATAAGAGTTTCAAATTTCGTTCAAATAACAAATATAATTCCCGGGCTAACCTTGTGAGGACTTTGGCAATTGTATCATACGAAAGAGAATGTAAACCAACATAAGGGTTTCAAATTTCGTTCGAATACCAAATATAATTCCCGGGCTAACCTTGTGAGGACTTTGGCAATTGTATCATACGAAAGAGAATGTAAACCAACATAAGGGTTTCAAATTTCGTTCAAATAACAAATATAATTCCCGGGCTAACCTTGTGAGGACTTTGGCAATTGTATCATACGAAAGAGAATGTAAGACAACATAAGGGTTTCAAATTTCGTTCAAATAACAAATATAATTCCCGGGCTAACCTTGTGAGGACTTTGGCAATTGTATCATACGAAAGAGAATGTAAACCAACATAAGGGTTTCAAATTTCGTTCAAATAACAAATATAATTCCCGGGCTAACCTTGTGAGGACTTTGGAAATTGTATCATACGAAAGAGAATGTAAACCAACATAAGGGTTTCAAATTTCGTTCAAATAACAAATATAATTCCCGGGCTAACCTTGTGAGGACTTTGGAAATTGTATCATACGAAAGAGAATGTAAGACAACATAAGGGTTTCAAATTTCGTTCAAATAACAAATATAATTCCCGGGCTAACCTTGTGAGGACTTTGGCAATTGTATCATACGAAAGAGAATGTAAGACAACATAAGGGTTTCAAATTTCGTTCAAATAACAAATATAATTCCCGGGCTAACCTTGGGAGGACTTTGGAAATTGTATCATACGAAAGAGAATGTAAGACAACATAAGGGTTTCAAATTTCGTTCAAATAACAAATATAATTCCCGGGCTAACCTTGGGAGGACTTTGGAAATTGTATCATACGAAAGAGAATGTAAGACAACATAAGGGTCTCAGATTTCGTTAGGATCGGCAGAATTGTTACAATGTTATTAAAAGAAGAGAAAAATGTGGACCGACCTCAGATTTCGTTAGGATCGGCAGAATTGTTACAATGTTATTAAAAGAAGAGAAAAATGTGGACCGACCTACCGTTCGCGACTAAAAAGTCATGACTTTCTAATTGCTTATTAAGAAGCAGAACTAAATTATTTTCCAATACATATTTTTATAAATTAAAATGGCCGGCCTTAACTTTTTGTCACACCCTAATTGCATACTCTAGAATAGTATAGAATAGCCCATTATAGCATAATATAGCATAGTATAACATAGCATATTATTGCATAGTGGTGCTTATAGTTAGTATAGCATAGCAAAAGATAGTATAGTATAATATAGTATATTATATGTAGTATAGTATCTCCTAGCATAGTATAACATAGCATAGCATATCCTAGTATAGCCTAGTATTGTCTAGAATAGTATAACGTTTTATAGCATAGCCTAGTATAGACTCTAATAGTAGCCTGGCAAAACTTAGCTCACCGTAGGATAGCCTCCCATAGTATTACCTGACTAAAAATAGTAGAGACTAGCCTAGATTGCCTAACATAGTAAGTCTTGCCTAAGCTACCTAACCTAGCATAGATATAACATAGCATAGCATAGTATTATAGAGTATATTATGCCATAGCATAGCCTACCATAGTATATTCGAGCCTAGCATTAGATAGCTTACTCTAGCCTAGCCTAGATTAGTATAACCAGGTCTGACCTAGGATTCCCTACAATAGTAGAACTTAGCATACCATACTCTAACATAGATAGAATAGTATAGCAGAGCCTTACATAGTATAGCTTATACTGGCATAATATGATTTATCCTAGACTAATCTAGCCTAGCCAAGCAGATAATGTATTGTTTGGCCTATCCTAGCCTAGAAACTATAGTAAGGCATAGCCTAACATAGCATAGTACAACCTAACACATATATATATATATATATAGGAGAGTAAAGCTTACCACAATATAGCTTATCATAGTATAGTCTAGCCTGGAATAGTATAGTATAGCATAGCCTAACCTAGTATAGTTTAGAATAGTTTAACATAGTATAGCCTAAACTATCCTCGTATAGCCTAGGCTAGCCTAGCCTTGCAAAGTCTAGCATAGTATAGCATATCTACCATAGCCTACCTTACCCTAATCTAGCTTAGCATATTATAATCTAGCCCAGCATAGTATAAAGTAGTCTAGCATCGTATAACCCGCATAGTATATCCTATCCGAAGCTAGCATGGTATATCTTGTCATGGGACCTCCAACCATAGTCTAGCCTAGCCTATCATATACTAGCTTAGCATAGTAGATTATAATCTAGCGTAGTCTAGCGTAGTATAGTCCAGCATAGCCTTGAATAGCATAGCATACCCTTGTATAGCCCAGCCTAGTATATCATTGCATGGAATGGCCTAGAATAGCATAGTATACCCTACCGTAGCCTAGTATACCCTAGCCTAACCTAGAATAGACTTGCATATATAGCCTAGCATAGTATATATAGCAAAACCTAGCTTAACTAAGCCTAGTGTAGTATAACTCAGCCTGGCTTAGTATAGTATACCTGAGCCTATCACAGTGTACCCTAGCCTAGCTAGGCATAGTATAATTTAGCCTAGCCTGCCTAAAAGTGTATGCCTAACTTAGCACAGCCTATACTTGTATATTAAAAATTAGTCAAGTCTAGCTTAACTTACCCTAATATAGTATAACATAGTTTATCCTATCCTAATTAGCATATTCCAGCCTAGTATAGTATATCATAGCCTACCGTACCCTAGCCTAGTTAGTATAGTATAATATATCATAGTATTGCCTAGCCTAGGCTAGACTATTAGATCTTAGCCTAGGCTTGCATAGCATGCTTAACCTAACCTAGCTTACCCTAGCAAAGCCTGGCTAGCGAAGCTCAGCCTAGTTTAGCAGGGCTTAATATATCATAGCCTAACTTAGCGTACCATAGCGTAGCCTAATCTAATATAACCTTTCATGCCCTTCCTAGCCTAGTATAGTTTCGTCTAGCCTAGCATAGTATAACCTAGTCTTACATTAACTATCCTAGACAAGTATAGCCTATACTATCCTATTATAGCCTAGTCAAGCATAGCTTATTATTGTATAGCTTAACATACTATATGTTATATTAGCATAGCATATTATAGCCTAAATTAGCATAGTATATGTTACCCCTGTACATTATATTTTAGCATAGTATAGCCCAGCATAATATAGCCTATTCTAGGCCTGCCTAGCAGAGTATAGCATATTATAGCCTAATCTAGTCTAGCAGAGTATCGGCCGAAAAGTTAGGATGCTATTGCCAAAACAAAATAATTCTCGAGCTAACCTTGGGAGGGCTTTGGAAATTATATCACATGAAAGAGAATGCAAAACAACATAAGGGTTTAAATGTTTGTAAGAATCGGTCGAATAGTTACAATGTTATTACAAAAACGAAAAAAAAAGCAAACGGGAACTGACCGACATAGTGAGATGTAAGGTCGCTGGCGACTAAAAATGCGAGTTGTTTAAAATTTATCGCAGAAGGAACGAAACAAAAAAGATAGGTGATGCAAAGCTATAATAAAATGAATACGGAAAGTGTGGAACTACGCGGAATAAAGAAAAGCGAAAAAAAGCAAAACGGGGACCGACCGACCGACATAGTGAGATGTAGTGTCGCTCGCAACCTGACCCTCACGCGACTAAAAATACCATGGAAGCTGAAATCTTAGAAGAGACATTCTATTGTGCGTCAAAGAACTGTTCGATCAAGTTGGCTAGTGAGCGTACCGTCTTAAAGCAAGTTTTAATAATAATATAATAGAGGTTTTATATGGCCCCCTTCAAGATCTTGAAACCTTCGCCGGGCAGAAGGAGAGTGACCGAGAAAAGGAGCGGAGGAATAGGTTGAGATTAGAAGAGGAGGACTTAGTGGGGCTATCCACGGGGGAAAGTGAGGCGAGATCACAAGATATCAACCTAGGGTCAATGGAAGAGCATCCATGATTGTGACAACATACTACCAATCAGCACGACATATATTTAGCAAATAAGATCGAGCTAGATTCCAAAACATATACTATTTATCCCTCAGACCAGACTTCAATACTATCGAATATGTTTGTTACTATTTTGAAAAGAAAATAAAAGAAGAGGAAATGATTGAGGAAACCTCCGTAAGATCCAATAAATCATTAAATATTTTTGGAAAATTTAGCGAAAGCCTACCTAAAAGAACAAAGTTCTTCTTAACAACAATGTAGGGAAAAAAGATTATTGAATTTATATAATTCCATGTTTTACTTTAGATGTGTTTTCCGCTCATTTTCTGTCTAGTTAATAACTGTAAATTTCCCCAATTTGGAAAAATATAGACAAACCGGATCTTTATAGTTCCCGGCGGCATATAAATTTTGGACGGCTGAGACGTCGAAGTTAAGGAAGATCTATGGATGTGTGGAAGGAAGTTAAGGAAGAATACGTGTAATTTGTGATTCTCTGCAATCCTTTGTATTTTCTAGTTAAAAGATCGAGAGTGTTACATTCTTTGCCACGTCACCGATAAGGAAATTTTCTAACAGGAAAACGAAAATGGACGATTGGTAAAAAAAGATCGCTTTCTCCACATTGGAGGAATTTTTTTTAAAAAAACCCAACTAAATGTGAATCTCTCTCCAATTAGAAGATAAATTTGAATTTGACTGAAGTACAAAATATGGCTGATGACCAGCGTCTTAATGAGACGAAGAACCATATGTTCAACTAAATAAGTTTATATCGAAGCGAAATTTAACTTCACGTAACAATACAAAATGAGTTTCAGTTTTCAAACTAGTTTTCTGGTTGGTGCATTGAGTGCGTTCTCGTAATCTACTTAAAATATCACCAGGTTCAGTAATAGTTCAATCATGAATCTATTGATGTACGCAAGTACAAGATGGAGTCTCACAGATAAAAGAGACACACGTTCTTGTTGAAGAGCGAAACTAATCTTTCTCTGGTTCGACGCTTTTCCAGTCTGTTCTAAATGCACCCAGCAACATGGGAAATGGACACCTCCGTATTCCAGACGAATTTAGCCGCTGCATTCTCTCATCAATAGCAGCGTTCTCCAATCCCTTCCACCTGGATTTAATCACAGTTTCCTTTAATTTCGATCCCTGGTTTGGGTTAAAAAAGACCAAAAGAACAACGGATCACTCTGCTGAGCTGAGGCACCTGCTTGGCCGGAGATGACGCCTTCTCAAGGTGGGGCGGAGGAAACCGAGCTTCGGTCAAGAAGAAGAAGACAATGCAAATGTCTTTTATTCCGTTTCTCCTTTTACTTTTATTCTCTTCCCTTTTCTTTTTCCAATTTTACACTCTTCTCCTTTTGCCTTCTTTTCTTTTTTTCCTTTTCTCATTTCCATTAGTTTCTTTTCTTTTTGTAATTTTCTCGGTTCCTTTTCCTTTTATTCTTTTTCTTTTATCATTTTCTTTTTCTCCTTTTCAGTTTGTCATTTCTTTTTCGCCTTTTTGTTTTGTCTTTTTCATTTCATCTTATCCCTTTTGTCTTTTTCTTTCTCTCTACTTTTACTTTGTCTTTCTATCTATCTCCTAATCTTCCCCACACGCACACAAATCCCCTTTTAAGCTCGAGGCTGAACCATAATCCCCGACCCATCATTGACCCCCCCCTATCTCCCACTCTTTTTTCCTTATCTTTTTGATCACTTTTGCCTCATCCTTTCTCTACTGACTGTCGTCACCCCGTCCTCGGTGCGGTCAACCAAATCGCTTTCGTCCGCCTCCATCCGCGGATCAAAGGACGCAGAGATGAGACCGTATCAAAGGAAACCTGCCATCGATCCATCCGCGGATCAAAGGACGCAGAGATAAGACCGTATCAAAGGAAACCTGCCATTGATCCATCCGCGGATCAAAGGACGCAGAGATAAGACCGTATCAAAGGAAACCTGCCATCGATTCATCCGCGGATCAAAGGACGCAGAGATAAGACCGTATCAAAGGAAACCTGCCATTGATCCATCCGCGGATCAAAGGACGCAGAGATAAGACCGTTTCAAAGGAAACCTGCCATCGATCCATCCGCGTATCAAAGGACGCAGAGATAAGACCGTATCAAAGGAAACCTGCCATCGATCCATCCGCGGATCAAAGGACGCAGAGATAAGACCGTATCAAAGGAAACCTGCCATCGATCCATCCGCGGATCAAAGGTCGCAGAGATAAGACCGTATCAAAGGAAACCTGCCATCGATCCATCCGCGTATCAAAGGACGCAGAGATAAGACCGTATCAAAGGAAACCTGCCATCGATCCATCCACGGATCAAAGGATGAAGAGATAAGACCGTATCAAATGAAAACTGCCATCGATCCATCCACGGATCAAATGAACGTAGGGATAAGACCGACGGAAACCTGCCATTGATACCAAACTGAATTCTCACATATTTCAATTCCTGCATATGTCGTTGATCGTAAACTAGGTTCTAACTTTGTACTGCTAGGAAATGTTAGCCATTTGTTCTCACAAAGAATAGAGAATTACAGTATTTTACCGAATTGGCTGCAAACAAATGCAGTAAAGATCCATTCGAGGCTACTAACCCAATAAAGAGAAAATAGGGAAGAGAGATCAGAGTGGAGCAATAAAGCTAAAATGAAAATGAAAATCATTTAAACTCACGCAAGACTTCATAATAATACTGTATCACTGAATGAACGTAGCCTTTGCTCTGATACAGTTGGCATATCTGCGCCATTCTAGTGCTCATTTTTCTAGCTGCTGTTTTTGACAGCATCGATAACACTCGAGATTATGTCGGTTAATGGCGATGTTAAGCACCCTTTCCCGTTTAATGTTCCACTTCGTCTCTCACTTTGACGTTTCTTATAACCGTGTTCCTCTCCGTTTGGTTGTAACTCACTGATTTGTAATCAGTCCAAGCCTCCTTCACCTCGACCATCTGTCAATTTGGTGCCGCGAACACCCCCTTGCCATTATAATTCGCTTTGATGCTGATGACAAACAACTTTGACATTCATTCCTACCCTCTTCCCTAACCCTGAGGGCTGCTGACCTTGTATCTATGTATACTACTAGTACTTACCAGCCCTCAATCCAATTTCTAAAGAAGCACTGAGAGACGGATATTTATTTAGTGACACACGCACAAACACTACGATCTAACTGGAGATATCTCCCTCTAACATTCGTGTCTCCTTCAGAATGTGAACTTATGCTTTTGAGGAGATCTTTGCATCAGCTTCCATATAAAGGATGTTTCATTAATGGTCAGCTATCGTTTTTTCCTTACTTTTGTCAGATTCGTTCTCAGTTCCACGAAGTAACTTTAAATCGGTTATTCAAGCATTTACTTCTTCACTTTAACTAACCTAATTCGCTTTTCTATGCTTTCATCTACCCCTTACCCTTTTAGACCGCTCAAATGTATGAAAACTATGGCCCTCTTGCCTTCTCGCTGTTTTTTATTATTTTCTATTCAGAGCCTGTCTATTCAAGTATATTCTGCTTACTTCAGAATAGATTTCAAAATTCTACTCATTACTTCTAAAAACTCCTAGTTTTAAAGTCCCAATATCCTCTTCTGACCTTCTGCTGCCCCTAGTTCTTCTCCGTTGCAGGTTACTCATAAATCCCATCTTCGTTGAATGGATAACCCCATTCTCATTACCGACCATCTCTCACCCACCAGCCCTCGTCTTTTTCAAGTTTCTCCTCAACCCCATCTTCTTCGCATAGATTACTCCACTTTTTTTTCCCTTCCCAAGACTAAGGAAGAGCTTGCCTGCTAATCTCCGACCTTAGCCATTCCTCGCTGCTTTCAAACGAGATCTAAAGACCATCGCTCTCGTAAGCCGTTCTCCGTTCTCTTTTTGCTTATTTCCTCCTCTTACAAATCCCTGACTTGTTTGCCTTAGATTATTAACTATTCTTGTATCAAATGATTCAGGTTCCTCTTAATGTTTTAACACATAATCGCCATGTCTAATACCACCGTACGAGTGAACTGTTATACCATTTGTGTACGATATATGGCCCCATTTGTATTTAAGTTTATAAATAAAACTTGTAATTATCTCCAAATTATTACTCCAGTTCTCTATCGAAAAAACGTCCAAATTAATATTTCTAACCCGGTAATTATGTCAGCCAGAAAAATGTTTTTATTTTAAAGCTGGATTTCGAGTCACTAATTATGAGCCTAATTCTATCTGCTTTTTTAAGCCTATAAAATTATTTCAGAGTGAATTCAAAAATATTTTTATTCTGCACCGATCAAAATTTCAAAGATAAGTTTTCAGCTTTGTCGCCTGCGGTTTCCTCTCTGGCAATCCGCCTTACGTTCTCATTTGTCTTCTTTAAGCCCGATGATATCAACATTCTTCCACCTTTGGAAAGGAAGATGATTTGGTTATTTGTCCTCCGGATAAAAAAGATGCCGTTCTTTATTTCAAAAACTTGAATTATTAGATTGTTAGAATATCGTGGCCTTTATTTTGACCAATATCTTGCCAATAGAGGACGTTACAGTGTTTGTTTAATTTGTAAATTTGTGCAAGTATGAACCAACCGGCCTCATGTTTCGTCTGAATTTGCTCCTTTTTGGGCGCAAGAAGGTCATGGAACACCTGGAAAGAAAAAAATCACTCAGAACAGTTTTGGAAAAAATTATTCCGAGGGTGTTCAAAAAAAGGACGTAAAAATAAGTGGAACAACAAAAGGGTAACATAAATACGGTTTCAAATGAGCGGCATCTATGCCACTTAAAACCTTAAGAGACTAATTTGAAAGATCATTCGAAATTTGGACTTTCAGAATAAAACCAAATTCATTCACGATTCTCTTTCGATGAATGCTCAAATCTGTCAACTCATTACACCCCTGCATAAAATTTACCACCTAGAAAGAACCGGGCAGGAATTATTCTCTAACACTGAAACTCCTCTTTAGGTTAGCACATTTGAACAAAAAAAAACATACTTGTCCTTGCCTAGTGCTAAATTATTTTATATTTTGTTCTGGAAATATTACATTTATTTATTATGGTTTGTCGATCAGGTTTTTATGAACGTCGGATTCTTTCGTGCATCGTGAGTTTGAGTTAAGTGGATCCATCCTGAACCAAATCTTGTCCCTGGGGTTTTGTTTTGTCACAATGGGTTTTGTTAGACAATGGAGACGCTTGTAGCATATAGAGGTTTTGTCCCCAACGGGGTGATAATTCTGGTTCCATGTTCACCTCGCTCTTCCCCCCTCCTTCCAGCTACAGGGCTTTGAACACTGTCCAATTTTCTATTCTTGAACATAAAAGGAGACTAACTTAAAATGGAGAGGGGGTATTATATTCACCCCAAGTAATAAAAGTCCTAAAATCGAAATTATTTATTTTGGGGAGTGATGCGAATATTTCGAATCTTACATTAATTTTCCCCTAAAAATATGTTAGGAAATAATATAATGAGAACGTTCCTTAACCTGAAGGAATAAAATAGAATAAAATAAGGAATTCAAGATAAAGCACCCATAGACTCCCCAAGTGCTTAAACCTCAGTGAAATCTGCAGAAATTGTACTTAAAAACTGTACATTAGTACTTTTAGGGGTACATGTTACCGCAATATGATACATATTTATCCCTGCTCCATTTACCTGTCTGTATCAGACTGAAGCTGAATCATGTTGCAAATTGCATGGCAACATAATACCCTTCAAATTGAGGTAATATTTTTCCTATAATAATTGTAATGAAAATAAGATCATTCACTTTTTGTAAACATGGTTGTTAGTAACTACTAGATATTATAAATATGGTTGCGTTGCAAATTACAGAGCAACGTTCAAATTTCAGCTTCATTTTAAATAATTTAATTTACGGATTAACTCTACCCATATATATTGTCCGTTCTATTTTCTTCGAATAAAAATATTCGTTAATTGCTTTCCTACATAAATTAGGATATAAATGAAGAAAAACCAATCCTATATAGTAGGATTTTTAAGGACGTTAGGAAGTATGAAGAGAGCTTAAAGAGATTTCCGGCACTTGGCTTTCAAATGTAATTAACGTACACAGGGGATTAAGAAATCCTAGAAACAGAAACCATTCGGAAGATAAATAAAGATATCAAAATAACCTTCGCCATTAGACGAGAAGGTGAAAGATTTGTCCAACTCCTTCTCATAACAAAGGTTCACGTTCATACAAAAGAAGTTTATTGTGTACGTTACGAGCGTAATCTTCTGCACAAAACAACGCCTTCATAAATGACAAACAAGGCAAATAGTGTTCAATGGCAAAACTAGGGCTAATCTATTAACTCGTCAAGAACTTAATATCATTTTAAAAGAGATAAAAGATGATTATTGGAGTTTTTTAAATTGCTCCTAATTTACTGTTAGCAATTTAAAGATAATCGTAGTAATTTCTAGGCTTTTATAAGATGTAAGAATGCAAAGGCCTTTTTGAAGCTACAAAAATGGTGTTTGAGAGCCACACGCACCGTCTAAAGGACAATGCGGGTGAATATTCCTTCATCTCAAAACAAACTTAGATGCTCAACAATTGCAAAGTTTAAATTAAGCCCATGAACAAAATTGTCCTTCACTGATCCATTGAAAAGGGTTATTATCCTCCTTCATGACAATGTAAGTAAGGCCACACGTGACAAGCAAGGGACAGGTTTGAACCAAGAAAAAATAATGCGTTACTTTAAGAAGTTTTTCCTTATTCTCCACATTCACCTCACCTGACAACATCACATTACCATTTAAGTCATTACAACCTCACTTACATGGTAAAGTTTACTCTGATATGGAGATGGAAAAGGATATCAAGTATTTAATAAAAAAAAGAATCTGGCTCCACCCGACAAATAATAATAATTATAAAAAATCAGCAACTAAAGATATTTTTGTGCCCCGATCTAAGATTTCAAACAATAAAGGATCTTTATTTATTTGTGGCAGAGCTTTTATCCATGGCAACGCCGGATAATTATCCTGGTTATCAATAATAATGGAAACTGCTGAAAATATTAAAAAATACTTTACTTTTTTGTTTTAATGCATTAATTCCTTAATAACAGAGTAATAAAAACATAAATTATTTTGAAGAAGTGCCCCCCCCTTCATAAACAGAAAGTTTGGAGCCTCTAAGATGTCGAACATAAATGTACTGTTAGGCTTTCGAGGGGGGAACAGCCATGTTGCAGTGGCCTTTGGCTCAACGCTGACGCTTTGGATTGGGTGAAAAGAGAGAAAACCTCGCTGCTGCGTCTCCTCCAAAAGGATTTCTTGGGCGAACTAAAGAATAGGTTGTTATTTGTTGAATGGATCAAAGGTTTATTGGTTTTAGTAAGGTCACTAGCAAGCCGTCGACCGACTTTAAGCAATGGGGACCGAGTGATCGAATTTGAGCGAAGTCGAGCAAAAGATAAAATAAAAAAGTTGGTTTGGATGGATGATTAATGGAAGAGTTTTGACCCGGGACTGTTCTCATTCTCGTTTAGTAGGATTGCGTTACTGGTCAAGTGGTACTTAGGAGAACAGGTTTTTCTCTTACCGGTAAGTTCTTGACTGGTCAAGTGGCTTGTTTGACGCCGAAATTGTTTTAATTCCACTTAAGGATGATTATAAGACTGCTCAAGTGGTACCTTTGAAAACGAGACTGTTCTCATTCCAATTCGGTAAGGTTGCAGCAGAGGTCAAGTGGCAGCTTGGACACCGGGACGGTCCTCCTCCCACATTAAGGTGATTACCCGACTATTCAATTAGAACTTCGTCACGGGACTATTCTGATTCCTGAAGGAAGAGAATGGCACGACTCTCCATATGCCATTTTTTTATCCGGGTACTGTTTTTACCACAATTAGGGGAAGTGCGCGACTAGTTAATTGGCGTCTTTGACAACAAGACTCAAGGTTAGTTCATGGGAAGAGAAGAAGTGAAAGATGTGAAGGATTTTGTAAAATGAAGAGTATATGTAAAGGCAATTATTCTTATACCTCTTTATGTTCGGGGTTGTATTAATGCTTTTCATATATGTATGGCCAAAGAGAGACAGAGAGGTTTGCTCGCCATGTCGTTTTCCATAATGTCTATGTGGTCTGGGTATCAACAGTTGTACATTTTGTGGAAGAATGTAGATCTAAGCAGTGATGGCAGATTCTAGTGGGTGTATATTAAGTTTAGTTTTAAGTAAGAGTAATGCATTAGCCGAATCAGCAAAAAATCGTGTAGTTACCTGGTTAATTGTGGAGTGTAGTTGACAAGGTTATGTGTAGTCCTGTCAATTCTGGTGAAAGGACTGAGGCAAGTGCTGGCATGCGCGCTGCACTGGTTATCTCTGGAAGGACTGAGGCAGGTGCTGGGATGCGCGCTGCGCTGGTTCTCTCTGGAAGTACTGAGGCAGGTGATGGGAGGCGCGCTGGGCTGGTTTTCTCTCGAAGGACTGAGGCAGGTGCTGGCATGCACGCTGCACTGGTTGTCACTGGAAGGATTGAGGTAGGTGCTGGCATGAGCATTGCGCTGGTGTTATCTGGAAGGACTAGGTCAGATGATGGGATGGGCGCTGCAGCTGGTTTTCTCTGGAAGTATTTAGGCAGGTGCTAGCATACGCACTGGGCTGGTGTTCCCTGGAAGGAATGAGGCAGGTGATTGGATAGATGCTGCGCTAGTTTTCTCTGGAAGGATTGAGGTAGGTGCTGGCATGCGCGCTGCGCTGGTTGTCTCTGGAAGGACTGCTGCACAACCGATGCCTTCTGTTGACTTTGAGTCGTCAGGGTTGAGAAAGGTATGCCTGTTCCATATTCGAGTCTATGTTTTCTAAACTTTTATGCTACAATTAAAGGTCCAAAGGTAGACTTTGACCTGGATGTTGTTAGAAAACATATCTGTAGATCAGTTATTTTCCATGTGGGATAGTGGAATACCATTCGAGGAGGACGTTCATATGTCAGAATCTTAATTTTTCTAGTATTATGCCGATGCACGTTGTGAAAAGGGCAATAAGTGGATGTTTTGGGGGGTTCAAGGGGAGTTACAATTTTTCGGGATGCGGAGTAAGTATGAGTTCTTATCTGCTGATTTTCAAGGGTATCAATCCTTTCTCTGCGCAGGTGCTAAGAGGGGAGAGGTTTGGAGAGCTCCTATTGGTAACCAAGCAAGGAGTTACCTTGTTTAGCCTGTTAAACTAAGGATGTTGTGGGTTTCGCGTCCTCCCTGCCTGAGTGAAAATTAATGACCTCCCGCCACCGGGGTTAACTTGAATTCTTTGAATGCTTTTGGTGCCTTTCCTCCGCGCATCCTGTCAGCATTCCAATTTCTCTACAAGTATCCCTTCAACCCTTTCTCTAGGCTTAAGGACTGGACCAGCGACCCCAGATGCCGTGTCAAAAAAAAAGACTTTTGAACCTCTAAACAGAGCCATTTAACGCCTGTAGACTGCAAGAGGGCAGGCCTTGTGGGGACTCTCGCGTTGGGTAGCGAATAGTGGGAATATCGCTTTTACTCTAATAACCAGTTCCAGATGTGAAATATGATGACCACCTCGCCCAGGCTGTTCTCTGATGCATAAGGCTCTACTGCTTGTGATTGAAGTCTTTAATTGCCTTGGTGGATGACATGTTAGCTAAGGCTCGCTGTCGCCTCTCTGGCTCTGACAAAACCTCTCTTAAGATACTCACTTTCAGAATATTCACTCCACTGGTGGCAGCATGTTGGAGAAAGGAAACGTGATCCATCAGAGGAGAGCATTTGATAGCTTGATTGTTAGTGAGCTGAAGGTGACTCGCTTCTTGGATAGGAGCTTTCTAGCGAATGCGGTGGGCCCTTTCGATGTGACAATGATTAGTCCCTTTAGGACACTAGATGGCTGGCCGGTGAGTGTGACAACACACTCTCTGAATAATTTAGTGAAAGCGTGTTTTATGCGAGGAACTCGTAGACTACTCCGTAGAAGTCATTACCAAAGAATGGCTGGCAAAGAGTAAGACAAGGTCAAGGGTGTAATGAGAAAACAGGAGAGGCCTCGAAGCCCACCACTACACTCTTCGTAACGTTCGATTGTCAGGGGCTCCCTGATTCGCTGCGGTGCTGTTGGATTCACTACCGCATTAAATTATTCGTGCTACTGCCACGGAGATGATACTATTGCTAACCCTTCGGCCATACAAATCGTTTTTTCCGCTAAAAGCAGTGCTCCACCCTTACCTCCACGTAACCTATTCCCGTAAAGCAAAATGGACGCGCGCCTCCGCGCGACCCACAAATAATAAAAATAATATGTATTTATAATGCGCCCTTAATGGCTGTTAGCCCGCCCAGAGCGCAAGTTGTGTAGCAAAAGTTTACAGCGGAAAGAAGGCAATTCTGAAGAGATGAGTCTTCAGGAGACGTTTGAGAGTAGCAAGGGAGGGTAAGGATTGGACTTCGACGGGAAGAGCATTCCAGTCCAGTGTCTAGGAGCACAAACTGAGAAGGAACGGTCACCCATCAAGCAGAGGGCAGAACGAGGAGTGTTGAGGTTGGGAGTGAGATTATACAGGAGTGCCCGAAGAGCTTGACGACGGGAGGGGCATACAAGATATAAGGTGGAGCCTCAAAGTTTAGGGCCTTGTAGGTGATGAGAAGAATTTTATAATGGGTACAGGAGCGAATAGGTAACCAGTGTAGCTCATGTAACAGAGGCATCGAAGGAGATAACCAAGGACGGTGAAGGAGGAGCCGGGCAGCAGAGAGAGTTGGCAGAAAGCCATTCGTTTATGGACTTGTAGGCTGAAAGGAGCTTGGCAATTTGTTGAGAGGACAGAGGGAAAACGGAAAGGTATATCTGAGTGTCTTCATCATAGAGGTGGGAGGAAAGGCCCAAATCGTGAAAAAGGAAGCCTATGGGAAGTAAGTAGATTCGAAAGAGTAGGGGACCAAGGACTGAGACCAGAGGCACCCCAAAATGAATGGGCGCGGGTTTGAAGGAGAGGTTATTAAGCGCGAACAACTGAGTGAGGGAGGAGAAGTATGAGCGGAACCAATCAAGTGCAGTGCCCGAGAAACATATGAAAGTGTGAAGACGATCAAAGAGGACAGTGTGGTCGGTGGTGTCGAAAGCAGAGGAGAGGTCTAGGAGGACTAAATTTTTCATACAACCCCTATTGGCTGCTCTACGTAAACTGTCGAAAGCATTAAGAAGAGTGGTTTCAGTAGAGTGCTTCGCTTTGAACCCCGACTGGTACATTTCATCGGTATTGCAGTTAAAAATATGGTCATTAAGGCGAGAGATAACCACTCTCTCGAGGACCTTAGAGAGGAATGGAAGCTGTGAAATAGGGCGATAGCTTGAAATTTCAGAGGGGTTAAGGTGTGTTTTTTAAGGATAGGACGAATTTAGGCATGTTTGAAGGAAAAGGGAACCACCCCAGTGACAAGAGAGGTGTTAATGAGATGAGAAATCATTGGGAGGACAGCAGGGAGAATTTGATGGAGGAGTTTGGGTGGAAAGAAGTCATTAGGGGATTTAGATTTGTTAGAGCGTGAGATCTGGGCAGTTACTTTCTCAGAGGACGCCCAAGTGAGGACGTTAAGCGGCAATGGAGTATGGTCAGGGAGAACAACATGGGCTTGTTCAGACGACTGAGGTAGTACGGCACGAAGGTGGTGATGTACCACTCTTTGAGGAATGCTAAAGCTGTCCCCCGAAGGAGGACTGTGCTAAAGGAGTTTGAGCGACTGCGCACCCTTTAAGGCTGTACTGGGGGAGTAGAAAACGCGGGACCCTCCAAAAGAGGGACCACAGCCTACGAAGCCGCCCCAGCTGCCAAAGGTTTTAAGGCGGAGGGAGAAAAAGACTCGCATTGTGAACCCACTTACCCAGAACCCACCTACCCCAGATCTGTCGAAGTCTACAGATCCTTGTACGGTACGGCCAAACACGCCCACAGTTTTGCCTCCACCAAAGGTACGGCCATTCCCGTGAGGGTCTTGATTTTGAAAAAGAAACCCTTCGTCTCCTCCGAGCTAAACTTAAAGGTCATATTCCTCAAATAGAATTGCCGTGAACTCTGCACCAGCTGGGAGGAGCTACAGAGGCGGGACGCCTCCCCTTCCTCGTGTTATTCTTTCCTTTGAATACCTTCTATGAGGCAGTAGCTGTGCAGCTTCAACTGGATATAAGGTATAATTTTATTTCAGCGTACAGTCCACAATCAGCTGACTTCGCCGCGGGGTAATTCCACCGCATCGTGGCACGGTGGCCTATGCCCTATCTACTGCTCAGTGCTGAGAGATTTGAACGGTAGACAACCCCTCTAGAGAGAATCCTTGATCGTTCTCAGTGGTCAGGTCCTTGCTGACTTGAACCGATTCATTTTGTTTCTTGCATTGATTTTTCCCTGTGCTATCCGGATAACAGTTCATATTCGCAGGCTTAGGGTCTAATGTACCACGCAATTGATTTTCTCCGTTCCGTGACGTTCAGCACATAGGGTGCTGATAGTGCTACTGCCCTACTTTCTAGCGATGCTTTGTTTGTTCGGAGATTGACTACGGATGTGTTTCTTACTCATCCTAAACCGAGCCTGCATTGCGGAATGTCGACTCGATCCACCACACCGATATCCAGCTGGCGAACGGTGCCTAATGCATGTCCCCCAATGAGAGCCTATTTGCCGATGCCGGGGATAGGCCACTCGTTCTGCACTGTACAGAGTGGATGATGCGCTTGTACCCGCGACCTCGTTGCCACTGTCAGGCCCCAACAACTCACACTACATCCGTGGCTGACTATGACTATGCCAATGCCGCCGAGAGACGCCATTCATACCTTAAGCCTTTGGATTTAAGTCTAAGAAACTCATTCTACAGCTCGGTGTAGCTCCTGGGTTGGTGATGGCGCTGGTGCTACCCAGGAAGCCACTTTGTCGGGTACCACATTTGAATATGTGTCGCTACGGCTCTGCTCCCAAATATTTGGAGCATACTTGTATTCTACCACTGGATGCGTGCCAGTGTATAAGTATTGCTCCAGGTCGCAAGAGGCTTACACGTCTGTCTTTACGACCGAATTGATTAATATCTACTTCTCGGATTTTTATCTTTAGAGACCCACAAAGCGCTCTGAGTGGTATTGAGACACGAAGATCTCCACCCACCCTGGTTTGCAATATTCGTAACGCCACGTTGCCGCACTTCAGGCGGATGTCGAGATTATCTTTTGTTCTGTTCTTGTACATGGGAGAATTGCGGGAAATGGGCGCGCCAATGAGTGCGCCAAAGAGTACGCGACGACTGGAATATCAGATAAAGGTTTCACTCTTCCTCACAACATCTACATGCAAGCAATCAGGGCAGCCCTCTGTGTTGCATGGAAAAAAGGATGGGAGACGGCTGAAGGGAACTTAAAGTTGCGTGTCATTATGCAACGACTGTTCCCGTGGACCTTTACCCCAAAGGCACGACGGCTTCTGATCACTTTATGTCGTATTCGAATAGGACACTCACGGGAAAAACCGCACCTTGATGAAAAGTTCCCCTGCACCACACAGCGACGCCTGCGTTGTATCCCAGACTTTTCGGCAGATTCTTGTTGAATTTTCTAGTCTGTGGTATTTTTGCGTACGTTTTTTGCAACGCTACCGGGAAGAGAGGGATAGCTATGGCTTATCCCTTGTACTCGGGACGAGTTCGTCCACACAGATATATGGGCTATCTAACTTTTCGGAGGAGGCTGGCCTACATTTTATTTCACTCTCTTTGGTGTTGTTGGGTCGCTTCCGCCTAGTTCGGAGTAAGTTTGCCAGGAAGGTTCTTTGAGAAGGACCTTGGAACAGAAAGACTGGTGGATGGTGGAGAATCAGATAGATTCGAGGGTTACCGTTGCTGGATGTTGGAACTTTAGTGATAAGAGGTTTTAAGGTTTTTGGATTTGTATTTTTGCAATTTTGGTTGAGACCTCAGTGTTAGTGGGTTCTACTTGATTCTGAGCTTTTCTTTAGTGTTTTTATAGCGGGGATTTAGGATTCTTTTTCCCTGATGGAGAACCCAGTTGGTTCAGTCAAAATTCGGGATCAGACTTTGCATCGGTTTTAACTGTTAACGTTTCTAGGATCAAGACTCTGTCGGCCTTTTGGACTTTCGTGTCGAAGTTTAGGGTCGGGGACTCACAGATTTGAGTGTTTCGTTGGCATCTAATGATTTTATTTTTATATTTCTCTGGTTTTGATGGCACAATATTTTCATTTTAGGCGGATTTGAGGGTAATATATTCATATCGGGAAGCCCCCCCACCCTAATCATTTTATCGTTCAAGTTTGTGGTTTGTTTTGGGGAAATTAATTCAGCGTCCATGGCTGTGTGAGAAAAGAGTTCTGAATCCCAGAAACACTGACCGCTGCAAGAGCTCGGCCTTCCTGGACCTCTTATTTGAGCCCTGGACGATATCACTTGGACAGGTGTTATACATCTCCCACCCCCCTAGGAATCCAACGATCGCTGGCTGGTTGTAGTGTTAACATACGTAGTCCAAGATGAGCGCCGGGTTGTAAACTAAGAGGTCTATAGATTGTGGTGGAAGGTGGGAGCCAATGGCTAGGCAAAGGAAGAGGAAGTTGGGGTTAAAGGGCTGCATAAAGGGTCCGGGTATGTGCCTTAGCTGCTTCAAATCCAGAACAAGAGTAGGAGTACACTCAGTGACACAGAAATTCGTTGCAGGTACTCAAGCTTGAACGAAGTGCAACATCTGCAGGTAAAATGCATAGCAAACTATACAAAGTGTTCTCCCCGTGTGGGTGAATGAAGTTTGAGGGATTGCACTACTGCACAAGAGGCACCTTTAAAAACAGGACTAAGTTAATTTGAAAAAGGTCTCAAGTCGATGATTGAATTTCGTCGAGGTGGTCCGTCAAGAGAAAGAGACGATGTCACTTCTTATTGCACACTTGCTTCTGGTTAAATTGAGAAGACGGCGAGAGTTACGAGGCTCTTTGCGCCAAGAGTCCTCTTGGGAATGACCTTCCCGCCTCTTGGTGTCTCATTCTTCAACCTAATTAAAGAACGGAAGCTCGTTGGGGCTGGGTTCTTCTCATTTTAATCTTACGGAGCTTAATATGTGAGAGTCACTCGAGTGTGAGCGGGTTAACTTTTCTTCAGTCAGACTTTTGTCCAGTCTGTAAAGGATTCTTCGGTTTGGCACCGATATCAAGATTGACTATTTATTTTAATCTGGCCCAGAAAGGGGGAATCGATTTTCTCAATCTGATCCTATCGTTTCTCACGGAAATAGTCTTGTATGGCTCAAGGATCGATCTTCACGAACTAATCGTTCTACTTTCGTATCGACTTTTAATCCCCTGTCTTTCTTTGCGGGGCTTATTTATAGGCGGATCACCGCCTCATCAAAGGGGGGAGTGACTAGGCCACAGGGAGGGTAACGCGAATGGTCAGAGCGAGAAGTGCAGTGGTTGGCACTGGGGTGCCCAAGTCGGCTTGCTAATTAGAGAGACTCACAACCGCACCACTACTTGTCGTGCCTTTTGACTAGCACCGCTTCTCATTGTGACCTGACCAGGGGCTTATGGGTCGCCTTAAAACAGATGTTAGCTCCAACTGCCCAAAGCGGCGGGGAGATCAAACAGGGTAGGCAGTTACTGTAATTCGCCGGCTACCGTTCCCACGCTTCTCCTTATGGGGGCGGGGGCCAGCTCCTACGGCACTCTCCACAAAAGGGAGGGTGCTTTAATGTACACCTCCTCCTCCGAGATGCTTAATGTAGCCATTTCTCTACAACCATTGTTAATCTCCAAAAAGAGTCCGCGACGAACGGAGGACCAGACCAACGTTTCGCTCTTTCTCACATCAACTACATGGCAGTAATCAGGGCAGCCATCAGCGCTGCCTGGCAAAGAAGATGGGAGACGGCAGAGGGGAAAAAAAATTGCGTTCCATCGCTTCGCGACTGTTTCCATGGCTATTACCCCCCTCCCCCCCCCCGATACAATGGTGGTTACAAAGGGGTTGAAAATGACGGCTCTTCACCAGGAACAAATGTAGAAAGACCTACGTCTCCACCCTACTCGATGCTTGGCTAGATGGAACTCGTTCTGCCATTCACCTGGGAAAAAGTTAACTCTGATTTATCACCTCGACTGCCTTTATTTTATGTCCACTCGCTTAAAAGACTTTAGAGTTAACTTAGAGGAAAGTCCGGCATCAGAGTCCCTACGACAGCTGCTCGTTTACCAAAACTTCCTTCTGGCAATTCTTGCGTTGGTGTTGTTGCGATATGGGTGCACATGCGGCTTGAGCAACCACCCATCCTCTACATTACACCGCTCAGGCTAAAAACCACAGCTCTCAAATGACAGACCAGAGATAGATTGCTGGTTGAGGAGAAGAATCCTTAAGTCCTACGGGTCGTTGACAGGAGGGGTAAGATCTGAAGAGTTGTTCAATGGGAGGAGAGGGGTTGACCGACGATTAACGCGAGCGGGTCCCACTCATTAAATAAATATATAATCCTTCGTTAGGAGGGTCTTATTCCCTGAACCAGTGGTTAACGAGTCACACGCGTACTCTTGGGGGTCCAGTAACCCAAGAGTGCCCTGGGTGTGTATGAAGGAGCCTGGTTCGAGATGTTACAGCACATGTACCCCATCGCTATGAAGGCCAATTGTCGTCGAAAAGGATGGGTGGGTTTGTTCTTATGAGTGATAGAGTGTTGGGTATGGATGAGTAGTTTTTAAGTGTAGTTGATGGTGCCGACCATATTTTGTGGGAAAGTGGTTAATGACAATCAAGAATCTGATAATAGAAAATACTGGTTTAATACCGGTGATGGTCTTTATGGAAGCAACTTTTTTGTTTGTTTTACCAAATAAATTTCCCTGGTCTGGTTAATTTTTATTCCAAGAATTAAATGGCATAATTACTATAAACAGTGATGTTTACTTTTTAGTTTTTTTGTAAAACACCATCCTTGATTTATAATCATTTTCCATAATTAGGGGATTTCTACGAAGGCGCTCCCAAATACGATGATCTTCCTCACATTTGATTCGGATTTCGAAGGAGGATTTCTTTATTCAATTCCTGAACCAAAGGTTTTCCTTAGGGTTCATGTCTGCTCCCTTTGATGATCATTCTGGATGATCTCGAATCCAAAGAATTCGACTCCTGTAACGATTAATAATATTATTATTAATATTTTAAATAGATAGATGATAGAATTTGGTTTGGTGTTTGCCTAAACCTTTAATCTCAGTATGAAAATGTTGACCCACGAGTAAATGGAAAAGGACATTTATTTAGTTCTGTCAGACAACTTGTTCCATACATTGGATCACTTTTCAGTAATGCAATTTAAAGTAAAAGTGATTTCTTAATTTAAGAACGTACAATAAAAAACAAAGAGGAATAGTAAAACACTAAAAATACAAATTTATAGCTCAATCAATGGAGCCAAAGAAGCAAGGCTAAAGTTAAAATATAATAAATTATAAAACAGAAAAAACAAATATGTGAATAAAGCCCCCCAAAAAGAGAAACATTGCCCCATGCAAAGAGTCGTTTGTTGGCAAGAATAAAAAAGTGAAGGAATGAGGAGCATGAAATTAAATTGGTTGGTTGTTTATTTATGAGATACGAAGGGGAAATGAGGGATAAGACTCGTTAAGTGTTGGTTAGGTTTTCTTAATCAATTGTAATATGGCGACATTTAGGAATATTCAACACATTTTCTTGCGTTTTTTAATGTTTATTTTTACCGTTAATGTGGCATTATTCTTTTGTTTGCATTCATAATGTATGATATGCCTATGTATATTTCACTTGCCAGCATCACTAATGAAGGGTTCTACCAAAATTTAGACCTAGGCGTTCGTAGAGAATAAAAGGCTTAGGCATTAGTAACATAAAAAAGCATAAGTATTGCTAGATTAAAAGGTCTTAAGCATTACTACAGTTTAAATAAGGCCTAGGCACTGCTAGCTCAAAAGGTCTTAAGAATTCCCGGCTTAAACAAAGCCTAGGCATTGCTAGACCAAAAGGTCTTAAGCATTTCTATAGCTTGAAAAAGGTCTAGGATTGCTAACTCAAACGGTCTTAAGGGTTACTACACTTTAAAAATGCCTAGGCATTGTTAGCTCAAAGGTTCTTGGGCATTCCAAAAGCTTAAAAACGGCCTAGGCGTTGCTAGCCTAAAAAGACATAGGCATTGCTAACTCAAAAGGCCTTAGGCATTAATACAGCCTTAAAAAGGTCTAGGCATTGCTATCTCAAAAGGTCTCTGCATTATTGCAGCTTAACAAAACCTAGACAGCTGCTTCCGTGGTCAACATGAAACAAATACAGCTCAACACATATTTCCCACATGCTCGACTCTTGCCCAATAGAGACAACCTCGAAAGACGCATGTTTCGCAGAGTTCGTTGAGGCTGTTTTAGAGACCTAAAAAGTTATCGTCTCGGTTTCTCAATTACTAATGCTGAAAGAATGAGATAATATATTATAATGTCACACTTTACGCTGATTTTCGTTCAGAGAGTGGCAATTGAATATATTATTATTGAATTAGAGATGTCGTATTTGGGAAATATTTAGTCATAAATATAATAGATAGTACATTTACCAATAAAATAAGTAAAAATTAGTGAATTCTTTGTCGTTGTTGCGGTATTTCAAGAATTCTCGAAACCTTTTGAAACGATTTTGTATCAAAGCTGCTTTGCCAAATTTCACAAAATGTTGTCCTTTTGTTCAGCTTAATTAACTTTATATATTTAATGCATTTTTAATCATCGACATCACAAAAATATTCGCAATAAAACTTTGCTATTTTTTATTTTCAACCCTATAATTAATTTCCAATCCAACAGGATATAAAAATATTATTACTTGGCATTGCAGCAAAACGAAGCTAGCGGCAATCAATCCAGAACTATTCGAGGATTTAGAAATGATTTAAATAATTATATCATAGTTAACGTACATCTGTCCGAAACATTTTGAAAGGTGTGACATTACTAATTTGTGGAAATGTAAAGCTTTTTTACCACTGAGAGGCTTATCTAGTATGTAATTTAAGGGGTATTTTAAGATAGAGAGGGTAAAACGCTTTTGCCCAATTGATCTATAGTTAAGATAATGAAATACTTGCCTCGTATGAGTTATCACGGTTCGTTCTATCTTTGATCTAATAAAGAAAGTAATACTCACGCCAACATGAATCATCTATGTTGATAGAAGATGAATTCGAATCTTTCAGCCATAGAATGCCCCCATATTCTGTTGAAGTTAAACGCCAAAGGCAGTACTGTCCTTGCCTAGCAGTAGCTTCAAATATTTCCGTACTGCTGTGACAGGACAATATTTCCTTAACGCATTATTAAAAGATGTTTGCGGACCCTTTTAAAATCGTCCTTTGAATATAACATTGAAGTAAGTAGGACCGATGGAAGCATGGGCGATCTTTCTTTTCATACCGCGGTTATTTTTCCATAATTCTTGAGTGTCTGAAAATAAGAATCATTTTTTTATCAGTGTTTGTGGAATTATAGCTTAAGATCGCTATTCTAGAGCAGGGTTTTAATTAAGGGGAATTCCACCCCATCGAGGGTAATTCTAGAGTTTCAAGATGGGAATTTAATCCATATTGTGGGAATATTGATTTTTCTAAAAATATAATTCTAGAGGATATTACTATTGAAACTTAAAGATTACAATAACGATAAATATTTTACTTTCTTATCTGTTAAATATCCATTTAGAGTTGTCTCGATATTATTTAGAATCTCCTCTTTCATACAATCTTGCAAAGGTGGGAATGACGCCATGACTTATGACATAGGGTCAAGAAGGGTCACACGGCACATGAGGTTAAAGATCTCTGTTCTAGGCGGTCTATGCCTTTTAATTTATTTTTTAGTCTCCTTGTTACAAGCCCAGTTGCCAAATCGGGCCTTGTATTATAACTGTGTTTATCTCAAACTTATTTCTTATCAATAGATGCTTTGTTTAACGTAATAAAGATGATAATAATAATGATAGTTTACCTTTTAACAAAAGAGATGAAATTTGATTCGATAAATCCGTATTTGTGTTAGCAGAATCATCACAATCCATGCTTCTTTTGTTTATATTTTCTCATATCTCCAAAGTTAACTTTTGTTGCCATTGTGTACAATTTTGTTAGTTTTGCAATTGTTTGAATTAGGGTCAGGTTCCTAAGTTCACTGGTTTCGTTGGGTTTTTTTTTAATTTTGTTAAATGAAGCCGTGTCCTCAAAGTGGGACATTTTAATTTTAGTGTAAGTGTCGATGTGTAGATGCACCGGTGTCAGTTTGTCGGTTTACTACCATTACTAGTTGACTTCTGCTGTTCAAAATGACAGCAATATTTGGTAAGTCATTCTTTATTATTAGCTACGTGTTAATTTTTTAAGGTTACTAAAATGTGTCGATTTTCATTTGCAGCGTTCACTTTATTAAGTCATCATAAGTGTGCTTTTTACACCTCCATTGCAAATAGATGATAGTGATCGGTAAATTAAGAAGAAAAAACAAGAGCAGATCAATTTTACTCTCTCATCCTTTACACTTTCACACAAATTTAAGGTAAAATAGAAACCTTATACACTCTATTCCGACCCACATATTCAACCGGTCATACCACCTACCCATCTTCAATTCCATCTACCACTAGCCCAGAGTTATTCAAGACCTCACCCTTTCAACCTCACTTCTATCAATACAGGATCAATATCCAACAACACAGGTTCACTCATATAATTCTTCATCTCACCTTGATCTCATAGCTCATTAATGCATCATGTTACTGCTAAATAAATAGCGCAGCCACCACTTCTTTTCCACTATAATAACGAAACTAACCTGATCGCATTTGATATACTCCCTCTCACATAAAATTCATTTCCCTTCTTGCTCATCTGACATAACGGAAGCATCTGCAATCCCCATATTTTAGACTCGACCAGCACGCTTCTTCATTTTTTCACATCGTTTCTTCCCCACAAATTTCATACATATTCCCTAGAATATGGATGTGATGGAGTTCAGGATTAAGGAGGCGAGAATTGTAAGCCCCACCCTAAGTTCAAAGATGTATTGACCCTATGAATGGGAAAAGATTAGGAGAGACGGCTTTTCAGCCCAGCAACCGATATCCGGACTTATTTACCCTTTGGATAGCCATCAGTAGTCGGTATATGTATTCCCCAGCACGACATCACAGGGGACTATTTAATTAAACTTGTTTTAAAGGACGTTTGTAGATCATTTACTAAAAGCTATTTGCATAACACATGTGTGAACGTTCAGGAATGAGCTGTAGGAGGTGTTTGATATGAAAGTTGTAAGAACTATGAGTATGGGACTATCTGGCCACTTGATTGTGCTGTGTAAGGTCAAATTGATTGTTAGGGAACAAAAAGGTGTATGTGACAAAGAAAGAAGAATCAAAATTGAGAGTGTGTTACATAGATTAGAGGAAGGGTATGTGAAGAACTATGAACATAAAGATACAGTAAATGTGAAAACAGTATAAGGAAATGCTAGTAGCTTTTGCAATGGTTGTGTGTATGATGTGGGACAGAACCTAAAAAAGCGAAGTCTAATGATGATGATGATGGAATGAAAATATAAGATAGTGGAGAAGAAGGGGCGGAGTGCATTTACAGACGCTTTGCAGTGGAGATGTGTATATCATGGATAAGCATACAAATGTATGCAAGGAGTAGAGAGGTGAGTGATCAGTCAGCATAAAAGAGGAGCAAATGGAGTGTTCGGAACACAATAAAAATCGGGATGGTGAAAGGGTGAATAAAACCCTCGATGTGAACAGGAATTAGTTATGGGAGGTGAGAAATTTCAGAAGCCGGGAGAAGAAAAGATATGTACACATTAAAACGAAACATGGAAGTGAATGTGAATATGATTGGCTTCGAGGGTGGAAACAGAGTGAGGCACCGGGTACTGAAAAGTGGAAATTAGTTGAAGTAGGTGAGGTAGAAGCCAAGATGGTAAAATAATCGCAGCACTAATTTTAGAATGGACACGATCCGTTTGTGGCTTCGTGAAGTATAGAGATTGGAAGAGTGCATGGAAGGAGGGGTGAAAGAACGCTACCATCACACAGGTTTAAGTCTGTTGACTATTTTAATTAATGGTGAAAGAGTAAGAATTGTTTTGAGGGAGCGTACTTGAGGCATTCGGCCCCGGTAGATACCCAAATATACCCCAAAATAGATGGGAATCGAGAATGAAAAGAATGCCCCCGAGAAAATAAACAAAGGCCAATTCCCCGAGGATATTGAGAGAGGTGAGGGAAAGGTTTCTCGGGGGATGGAGGTGGGGGTTAAGCACCGCAATGTTGCCATAGCGACTTCTAAATACCGATGCAACTAAAAGAGAAAATAGGATCGAATCCCAAATTTCAACATTAATTTTTAATTTGACAGACATGTTATAACGACATTATGAGAGGATGATTTTTATTTTCATTTACGGTGGATCCATTTTTAGGCTCACGTTCCATTGCACAGAAAATTGACTATACAGATGTCTATAGATTAAAAAGAATCAATATAGATACATTTACAATACCTAGATTAGTTTAGATAGAAGTTAATGGTCGTATTTGATGGATTTATGGGTACTCAGATCTCTACTGAACTTCCATCCTATGAACGCATCTTTCACGCTCTTGAGTCTTCCATCTCATCTCAAGGTTGATAACACCACTCCTTGGAATCTTTTGTACATTCGAAAACCACTCTCTCTACTATCCCCTGTCAACTTTTTTACAGTTTGCAGCGCCTCTTTTTACTATTCTCTGTCAACTTTTTTGTTAACGCAAACACCATGAAAGCATGTTTTTACCTTCCATCCGACGAAGTCGGTCACCTATTGCTTCAGGATGAACAGGGGTCGTCATTCTGATCTTTATGTACATATCATTTTCCGGTAGGTATATCTCTCCCACGATGCGAGAGACGAATGCGCTACCTACCTACCTACCATTGGTGTAGTGGAAGAGTAAACCTATGTTCATTGTATGGTGAATATATTCCTTGTATCAAAAGTCGCTTAATTCTTTTATTCAGTCGCGAATTTGTTCTATCTAGTTTCCCATTTCTTGTATTCAGTCGTTCCTTCTTCCATTTCTTCGCTTAGCTCTTCTTTTAAGTCGCAATCAATCCCCACTCTTCGCCCTCAATTCTGTTTCACATATATATAATAATGACTAAACAAGTTAGAAAGTACTTGGAATCCGCCTTTCATTTTCCAATGTGATTTTTGGCATTTATGTGTTTCTCATTTCCATATATATATATATATATATATATATATATATATATATATATATATATATATCACTCTTTTTTAGAATTTACATGAAAAGAATAATTATTCTAATATTTTAAATTATTATTTCAGGTTTATTAAAAAGTCAACATTTAAAAAAAAAGAAGTGATTTCTTCGCTGAATCTAAACTTGCGCTCTGAGCCTTTTCCTCAGGCAGGTGAGTTTCAGTCTCTGGACTTTTGCCCGTCGACCAAAATGTTCAATTATGGCAAAAAAGGTTACTGGAATGATTTTGTGTAATTATAATCAATTTTTAATATTTCTCTGTAAAACTAAATGTTATAATCTTTATATAAATTCCAGAGATGGTTTTTAGAAAGAAAAGGTTGGAACCATAGTTGTTTTGGACCAAAGGAGACAGTTGCTAGGCGTTAGGCATCAAGAAGTCTCATTTGTAGGATTATTAATGCCTTTAAAATCTGAGTACTCTCCTCTAAAGAAGTCCTTGCTCAAGGGTCTGTTTGCATCCAGTGCCAATCCGTCTCACAATTGGAAAGGAGTAGGTATGAACGCTTTCGCGCGCACAGCGAGGCGGAAACCTCCTTTCCATGAAGGTCTCAAGTAGAGAAGGGCCACGAAGAAGCCTCATCTCACCAATAAAACGCTTATGGAGAGGCTCCATTTTGTAGGAGCTATAAAGAATGGACTGTTGAAGTAAAATGTGGGGCGCTTTCATGAGTCCTATTTCGTGTCCACAGTGAAGCATCCGAACAAGCTCCATGTTTAGAGACACTTCTCATCTAAGAGAATTGGAGCACTAACAATTTTGCCCAAGAACACTGCCAAGAACTCAAAATAGTTCTAAAATGTGCTTCATAAGCACATTTTACCAACAGTTTAGGACCAATTTGAGGATGTTTACTGAATTTTTTAGCATAATGCCGCTCCTTGTCACAAATCAAAAGCAATAACAACG